>CP125978.1:113066411-114266411 GCA_030063025.1 Avena longiglumis
ATATCCCCACTCTGGCCAAGCAAAAAACCATTTGTGTCAAAACAAGGGACACTACGACAGAATATAGATCCGATCAAGAATACTAATCAGAGAAATTTAGCGGTAGGAAGAGACCAAACATGTATGGTACCTCTTGGTGCCACCATCCTTGTTGATTTGCAAGTGTGGCGGGTAAATCTACCGCGAGAGAGAAGTTATCTTTCTATGGAGGCACGGATGGAGTAGAATAATGACGCAGGTCATGACCGCGGTCACAAAGATGGATAGTTTGTCTGGGAGGAATGAGACTAGGTATTTGGGAAAACCCGACACCATGGTCAACGCTGGTCCGCCTGTTAAACGGTCAAGATCCGCCTCTAAATGGCAGGCCCAGCTTATGCTTTCATGTGCTTTTGTTTTACTATATTTAGTTGTGCGCTGAGACATCGACAACCACAAGAGTGTGACATATCATCATTATTTTGTATTAAAATTGGTTACACAAAAAAGTAATTAAATCCAAGAAGCATTGAGTCTATATTTAGTTAAACAAACGATATTAGCTAGTTAAAACTCAATAAATCATAGAAGATTCTAGAATTACAAACAAAGGGAATTCAACATTTTCCAATATTTTTATTTTAGATTAACAATTCAACTAATTTTAGAAACAATTCTTTAATATTTTTTGAATCGACTATATTTTACCAATATTTTGCTTAACTTTTCTAGCCAAATTGTGTATATTTTGGACACCCACATTGTCTCAATAGTTCAACACAACAAGATCGCTAGGAGCAAATTGAACTCAAACAGGATTAACGAACTACCTAATTGAAGAAAAAGTAAGACTCGGGCAGTGTGCAACTCCTACTCAAGGCCACACGGCCTGTATTAATAGGACTCTCCACCGGCCACCCATCACCGCCTGCCACACGGAGCTTAGCGAAGAAGAAGTACGGGCGATCTGGTGCCAGAGATCGCTGGCCTACCTCGCACGCCATAGTGGCAAACTCACAAGGGAAACCTAAAGCCTACTTCATCGCTTCTTCCCACAAGGGAAACTCACATGGAGGACCTCACCCGAATCAACGCCGGCCATCGCCGGAGAGGAGCGGGGAGGGGCCTGACGACCCAAGACTTGGAGGTGGACGAGGGAAACAGGAGGGTTCAGAGAGGAAGAAAAGAAGGTCTCCCGACCACCCAACGGCTTTTTCAACATCAATAGTACTAACATTAGTAAACCAAAAGAAACATCATCATGCAACCTAGCCTACTCATCGGAGTCGGAGGAGGATTCAGAGTGGTAGCAGCGACGGCACATGGTGTGGTCGAAGACGCTGACGCCGAACTTTGCTTCATTGGCCATACCAAGATTTGAGGATGTTGCCCGCCGATCTTGTGCGAAAGTGCGGCTCTCTCCAGCCGCTGCCGAGGTACATCCGACGAGGTGGTCGGACCGGGCAGTCGATCGGTACCGGGCCTGTCTGAAGCCGCTTGCCGCATCATGGCGAAGCGGGCGCGTTCGATCGCGATACGAACTCATGGGCAGGAGCAGCCTGTCACGCGGCATGCCAAGGTGGATGGCCACGACGAACTGGGCGCCTGGTCGAAATTTTGCCGGCGATACGGTGAGGGAGAGCGGTGGCGCGGTGATTTGGCTGCCTCCACGCCTCCCTCGACGCCCATGGTCGCCAAGCGCCTCCCGGCCGATCCAAAGACCGCCGCCATGGCTAGCTACAGGTAGTGGAGAACGAAAATGAGAAGGACGAGGGGATGTGGTTCTGTGGGGAGAAAATGGCCGCGGAAGGCTGGGCTAAAAAGGGTCACCATGCTTGCGCGGAGGCCGAGGATACAACATTGAAGTGTCTAGGGCAAAGCAGTGCGCCTCTCGCCATTGATGAAGTGCTGCCACGGCCGTTGCGCTCCAATCGGCTCTCCGCATCTCAATCAACACCGTGGCTCACGGTGGCCAGACCAACGGGCGTGATGAGTCAGAGTGGTGGAGATGCGTCACCGGTGGAGATGCACGGACGGGATGCGCTGCCCGTGGACGAAGTTCGCTGATGGGATGCGTCCACCGTGGAGATGCCCGAGGTGCTACGAGGTCCCAGCGGTATGGCGCTGCCAGTTGGCTTCGCCCAGCCACGCATTCGCCGAGATAAAACCCTAATTCTCAGCCGCAGGACTGCACACCATGATACCACCCTCCCCTTCAGACATGAAGCGAGTCCGTGGTGATGAGCCGGGCAGCCAAGTGGAGGATCGAGGATGCCTCGCGGTCGTGGAGACGGGTGGCGCTGCCCGGCAGTCCGACTCTCCTGCCCCGCCAGAATTTTGGCTTCGACGCATGTCGCTGACCACGAGGATCGTGTGAAGGATGATGTCGTGGCTTCCTCCCAGATCGGGACGAGCAAAGCTGCGGTTTATGGAAATCTTTGATTTCAAGGAGGAGGACTACGACCGATGCAAACGTCGAGGAGGAATACCCCGGATGCAAACGAGGAGGACTACGAGTTACCCGGATGCAAACGCCCACCTTCGAGGTCCCAGAATGCTACGAGTTCGAGGTTAAGTTCAGCGACGAGTACAAGCTATTTCTCTGTTAGAGTGTTAGTTGATTACTGTTCAGTATGTTTTGCTCTCATTGCAGATTGATATGATCCGCCACCAAGTTGATTTAGCCATATTTTATTTTCGGTTTTGCTAGTTATCTACTGAGAACTTCTTAGGTCTTAGTCGCTCTTTCACCGCTTGATTTACCTCGTGATTCGTGCAAAGTGAAAGTTACATGACTTGCAACTAGGGTGTAATCGAGATTTAATGAGTTGCAACTAGGTTGCAACTGAAATTTTAAAGGTAAATATTAGGATGACATCAGACGCCTGAGATCTAGGCATAGGGTTGGTGGTTTCATTGTATTTTATATTGATTCGATCTGTGAGTTAGTAATTTTATTCATATCTAATCAGATTACTTAATTATTAATAATGATAGAATACTAATTTTATAATCAATGTGATTAAGTACCAACTGATTTTTGTAGGTCGTAACCATGAATCTGTAATCAAAGTTATTGCACTTGTTTTCATGAAGGCATATCTTTATTGTGTAGTACTAACTAAGGCAGGTCGTAGTGGTAGTATCATACTAGTATCATGCATGGTATCATACCAGTACTATATTTAATGATTTATAGAATCTCAATACAAAATTGTGTACAAGAATTATTTATATAAGGATTTTCTAGGTTATGATACTCCCACTAGGACTAGCCTATGTAATGCACTTGGTAGTAACCATATCATATGCATGCAAGTTGATTAGATGCACACTTTTCTTAATGTAGATTAGTACCAATATGATGATTCCATATTTGATGCATACCCTTTATCTTATATTTTCAAAATTCTCGGATGCATGTTACATACCAATCGATGTATTTCCAAGATGAGATGCATGCCCATTTTATCTTATAATTCAAATCCTTACATATGATTTGATTCATGACGATAATAATTTTTGAAAGCTTGAATTTATATTTCATGTAAATTAATTTTCTCACTTATTCATATTTAATAAATCCAGGAGTATGACAACATGGGAGATGACAAGGAGGCCAGGGACAACAAAAGCATGAACATACATAAGAAGCTCAAGTATGTCAACACTGATAAGGTACCCCTCGACGCCGATCCTAAGGCCAAGATTTGATTGTGCTATCAATGCTTTGGTCCCCTATAAATTTTAGTTGTTATCATTGAAACTATTTGTTGCAGAAACTGGTGTTATTTTGTCATTTGTGATGGAACCTAGTTTAATCTATATATATATGCCTTACGAGTGTCTACTACTTCGTGAGATGTAGTTTTGGTTCGTGTTCATGCACACTGAATTGTTTAGATGGTTGTTTATTCATGCACACCAAAATTCTTGGAGTATTAGATATATTGGTCTGATCCAACTATTTTCTACAAATAGCAATGGATATAAAAACTATGTTCTACCTTATTATTTCAATATTCCAAATGTTACATTTTATGGCAAGTAAGACAACAATTACAAAAGTCAAAATGCGAAGGGTTTCTAGCCAACTCAGATTAGTCTAGAGCCCATGCAATGTTGGGATGAGGCTATGTGAGGTACAAGTGTGCATCATAGAAGTTATTTAGTTAATTAGAATTAACAACTAGGTGGGATCATGTTTGAGCAAGTGTTGGCTCATACTACTACAAGTTGGTCTTGTTTCTAGACAACTGATTGGTTAATTTTAGATCCCATACAATGTTGTTGTGGGTAATTATTTGCCTATAAACACCTTCATGAACTTGTGGTTGCATGAGTTATCACTTGGATAACATGATCCTTCCCAGTTGATAGATCTTATTATAACACTTATAGAAACACCTTCACCAACTTGTTGTTGTATGAGTCATCACACCTGATAGATCTAACTATAATTTTGCTATGCCAAGCCATGACACACACAACTGTGGGAGATGTGGGCCCATGCCAACATTGCATGTGATCTAGACCTCTCTGGGTTAGCTAGAAACCGCCATCATCAACTTAGTGGTTGTGTGAGTCACTACACCTAACCAAATGATCTATCCCACCCACTTGATAGATCTAGCTATAAGAGTGCTATGCCAAGCCATGACACACTAGCTTGTGGCATATGTGGGGCCATGCCAACATTACATTGCGTCTCTAGACCTCTATGGGCTGGATAGAAACACCTTCCCCAACTTGTTGTATGAGTCATCACACCTGACCAACATGATCCTACCTACTTGCTAGATCTAGCTATAAATTTGCTATGCCAAGCCATGGCACACATAACTATGGTAGATGTGGGCCCATACCAATATTGCATGGGATCTAGACCTCTCTAGGGTTGGCTAGAAACACCATCATCAACTTAGTGGCCGTGTGAGTCACTACAACTGACCAACATGATCCCACCCACTTGATAGATGTAGCTATAAGAGTGCTTAGCAGCCATGACACACACTTGTGTAAAATGTGCGGCCATGCCAACATTACATGGGGACTAGACCTCTCTGGGATGGATAGAAACACCTTCACGAACTTGTTTTTGTATGCGTCATCACACCTGACCAACATGATCCTACCTACTTGCTAGATCTAGCTATAAATTTGCTATGCCAAGCCATGACACACACAACTATGGTAGATGTGGGCCCATGCCAACATTGCATGGGATCTAGACCTCTCTGGGTTGGCTAGAAACACCATCATCAACTTAGTGGATGTGTGAGTCACTACACCTGACCAACATGATCCCACCCACTTGATAGATGTAGCTATAAGAGTGCAATGCCAGGCCATGACACACACTTGTGGCAAATTTGCGGCCATGCCAACATTACATGGGGTCTAGACCTCTCTGGGCTGGATAGAAACACCTTCACCAACTTGTTGTATGAGTCATCACACCAGACCAACATGATCCTACCTACTTGCTAGATCTAAATATACTTTTGCTATGCCAAGCCATGACACACACAACTATGGTAGATGTGGGCCCATGCCAACATTGCATGGGGTGTAGACACCTCTCTGGGCTAGATAGATCCTACCTAGTTGATAGATCTAAGTATAGCACTGCTATGCCAAAACATGATGAGACACTTTGTGGCAAATGTGGTTTGCATGGGCTATAGACATCTCTTGGTTGGCTAGAAACTCCTTCATCAACTTGTGGTTGTGTGGCTCGGCACTTGGCCAACATGATCCCACCCAGTTGATACATCTAAGAATGAGAATGATATGCCAAGACATGACACACAATTGTGGTATATGTGGGCCCATGCCAACATTGCATGGTATGTAGACCTATCTAATCTGTCTAGAAACACATTCACTAACTTGTGGTTGTGTAACTCAGCAGTTGGCCAACATGATCCTACCCAGTTGATAGATCTTACTATAACACTTATATGCCAAGACATGATGAGACACTTTGTGGCAAATGTGGGCCCATGCCAACATTGCATTGTCTATAGACCTCTCTGGTTAACTAGAAACAATACCATCAACTTGTGGTTGTGTAGCTCAACAGTTGGCCCACATGATCCCACCCAGTTGATACATCTAAGTATGAGAGTGCTATGCCAAGCCATGACACACACTTGTGGAAGATGTGGGCTGTCTAGAAACACCTTCATCAACTTGTGGTTGTATGAGACATCACTTGGATAGCATGATCCTACCTAGTTGATAGATCTAAGTATAACACTGCTATGCCAAGACATGATGAGACACTTTGGGGAAAATGTGATCCCATGTCAACATTGCATGGGCTATAGATCTATGTGGGTTGGCTAGAAACTCCTTCATCAACCTTTGGTTGTGTGACTCACCACTTGGCCAACATGATCCTACCTAGTTGATACATCTAATTATGAGAGTGCTATGCCAAGACATGATGAGACACTTGTGGCAGGTGTGGGCCCATGCAAACATTGCATGGGCTATAGACCTCCATTGGTTGGCTAGAAACTCATACAACCACATGTTGATGGTGTTTCTAGCCAACTCAGATAGGTCTAGATCCCACGCAATGTTCGCATTCTTTGCATAAATCTGAAAGCTACCATACATCATACTAAAAGTGCTATGAGTAAAGGTGGAAGGTGTGAAAACCTGAGCATGGTGTGGAAACGTTTTAGGTCATGAAAACCATACCTTACCCATTTTTATTACTCCCTCCGTTCTAGAATAGATGTCTTAAGTTTTTCAAATTTTGGATGAATCTATATACTAAATAGTGTCTAGATTCATCCAAATTTTGACGAATTTGAGACAACTATTTTTGGACGGAGGGAGTACTTATTATACTATTATATAATGATGATGTTTGAGTAAGTACACCGACGCTAGCACATCATAGTGGTACGAGTAATGATAGCATGTGGTTTTATGCCCGAGATCGCGCATTTGTGATATACCCCGTGTGAACGATTTTATATGCACAAATTATGGTGTAGGTCAGGTTTTGGGCCACTAATGGGCGGCCTTCACGTTATATACTCCGTGACCCTGATTCGTTGATACCTTCTCCGGCGGCAAAGAAAGGTGGGCGATTCATCGTGGAGGCTGACGATCGACACGACGTACAAGGGTAAACGGTTACGTTCTTGACCTCCTCCTTCTACACAACGTAGTTGCGCAAGTAATGATAGGGTTTGCCGCTACTATTGTTGGGAGTGGTTTTGGTAACGGAAAGGGGTGGATTTTTTCTGATTTTGCTGATTTTTGTGTTGAATTTAACTATGATCTCCTAAATCCTATCACATTGTAGTTTTATTTCAGCTAATTCATGGACCCTAGGGAAATTTTGTTGGTGAGATTTCATTTCGGAGGGGAGTTCATCAAAGTGGGGCCAAATATGGACTACGTTGGAGGAGATGATGCGCTTTCAGAGATAGAGAGGAAAACTTTCACGAGGGGAGTCAAAGGATTTGTTAAAGATCACATGGAATCGAAGGAAACGATAAAATTATATTTTCTTATTCCAGGGAAAGATCTTGTGGATGGGTTGGTGTTGATCTATGATGACACTGGATGTGTCGAGATGGCTCATTATGTTCACCCTGGGAGAGTGGCTGATGTGTACGTTGAGTACCACGGTGAGGAAGACAGTAAGCATAGTAGCATCAGGTTTGCTTTCAAGGATGAAGTGTGGGAAGTGAGTGATGGAGAGGAAGAACCGGATGTTGTTGTCATAACTACAGCTAAACCTGCTGAGTATGAAACGAGATGTTGCCCACTGAGGCAGAAGAAATCATTCAATAAAAGACCAGTGCAAATAGAAAGTGATAAAGATGATGTGATAATGATAGAACCAGTATTATATCAAGTGGCGAATCGTACACAAGGTGCAGCTTTTTCATCTTTAGGTCAAGATCATCATCCCATGCCAGCAGCTTCGGGCCATGATGAGCAACCAAATCCAGCAGCTCCAGGACAAGACGATGAAGTGAAATATATTATACCGTCAGATTCAGAGAGTGAGGTGGAATACATTGCACATAATAATAACAAAGGGGAAGATTTAGAGGTTGTGGAGATAAGAAGGCAAGGTAGAAAGTTTAATAAATGTATGACAGACTCCAAGAGCTCGATTGGTATAGATGCAAACGCCACTACCCTCCACCGCCTCACACACATGGAACTACAACTGCCCCTCAACTGCAAGGTCTCAACCAGCTGTAAGAACTGCAGCTACTACAAAGAAGATCTCTAGCTACTCCTGGGAGCATCTAGCAGAGGAAGACGAAAGAAGAGCCAAAGGGAAAAAGAGTGCCAAAGATCTCGCTTCCCATATACTCTTATTTCACTTGGCATGGCAACTCTTGAATGTCATTTTCTTATGTTAATGTAATGTTGCATACAGAAAACCTTCTAAGGGACATGTTATGACCTTACGTGAATATCTATAATTTTTGCTGAATTTATATGATTTTTGCAGAATTTATATGATTTCTGTTAAATTTATTCTGGTAATTTGACCAAAGTATACACTATTTCTGCTGTCTTGGGAGTACAAGATAGAAGAGGGAGACATCATCCTCTTCACTTTAATCCGTATAGTGATGGTGGACTGATCCGATCATGGTGGGTCGACAACAATTGAAGACCCTCTTTGAAAGTACTTATCAAGAGAACCTTCGGAACTGTTATGTTAACTTGCCTTTGTGTACGATTGGAACCTGTTATGCAAACTAGTGACAGGTTGGAACATAGAGAATATACCATCGGGTTCTAATCACATCGCCTACCATTAGCGTGTCTTGTGATTCATCATGAGCCGTGCAACTTAAAACCAAAGATGCATCTAATTCCATCTAATAACACCATGTTGTAGCCTCATGTGATGCCCACACGAAAACCAGGGATAAGAATCAGACAACCAAGAACTGTGCATGCTCTCGCAACCAATTCTGATCTTGGACATGTAATGCTAATTAATCATCGGTTGGCACACCTCCCACCATCACCTTGTGGGATCGACAAAAGTACTCCATCTGTTTATATTAATGGCCTCAACTTTGCCTAGATACGATTGCATCTAGTCTAAATACTTAACTAGATACATACGATTTTAGATAAAGTTGAGTCCATTAATATGTACCGAGGAGTACAATTTCAGCACATCACATTCTTCTAAGCACATATTGCCTCACATATGACAAAGGCATTCTCCCAGGACCAACACAAATGAACACACAAATATTCTGTAGAGCTGGTGAGACCCGAAATTATATTGTATAGATCTAGGGTGCCGGAACATAATGATAGAGGTTTGAAATCTTCATGCCATAAACAAACAAACATAATAGATAAGTTCTTGAACTAAAAAATCTTGATAACATGAAAATGATCCTTGTTCTTCAGTTCGAGGTATGAATGGGTTTGAAAGAGTCATCGGGATGATTCTTGTAATGCACCTTGTTTGTCTTTGCCTTGTCAAAGTACTTTCTACACTTCGTAACACTGTTGACAAGATAAAACTTGATCATGAATCTATCAACAAAGTAATTCCTCCGTGTCATTGCTTCAGCGTTGACATGGTCGTCAAATTTCATGTACAGGCTCCCATCTTGATCAACAACATGTTTGAACCTAAAGTCTGATGGAACAACGCTGAGTGGATAGCAAATAGTACCAGTACGGAACATGTACTTCACAACAACTCTAGTTAGGCCTGCTGGAGTACCCTTAGACACACCAAGAATGTTCACGGTTGTTCCTGACAGATGAGGATTCTTCCATTTCTCAATTGGGTCTCCTTGGCATGAAAATCCAGTAGGGTAACTTAGTTGACGCATGCGATCAACTGACAGGTGGTCATATTCCTGTGGATATGTACACAACGGCATGTTCAATAGCTTGTCCTCCTTCCTTGACACAATATTGAGCTCAACAATCTTGTAAATCTTGACAACCGCGTGAGCTAAACTAAATGCTTTCTCCCTCGCAGACGCACTCTCAAGAACATCATTATCAGCAGTGGAAGTGGCCCTCACAAACACTTGTGCTTCATAGGCATCGTTCAGCACAAACTCAAACTCTCTTCTGAGAAGAGTCTTTTCTATATGCGTAGAACGAAATTCATGTTCCGTCTCGCTCAATAACCTAAAAGGAATAAGCCATTGCTGGACTCGCCCTTTCCGCTAGACGCTGCGAATATCTTGCCGACCTGTGGATTCCTCGTGGGAGATGTACGCTTCTTCACCCCACGTGGATAATACATTAACAAAATCAACCCATATGCATTGAACAAAGGAGAACAAATTCATCAATAAAAAACCACCAAGTGTACTACTACCTCCGTTTCAGGGCTTAAGGCGTCCTCGTTTTGCGTGTTTTTTCTTTGACCAAGAATTATTCTAAATACGTAAAGAGTTTTGGTATAAAACTAGTATCACTGGAAAATATTTTTCAATACGAATCCAACGGTACTAATTATGTATAATATAATTAAGATTTTGTTGCTCAATTCTTTTGGTCAAACTTTGCTTTGGAAAACGTGTGCGCCTTAAGCCCTGAAACGGAGGTAGTACATATTAGTAAAAAAATATGGCTGGCAATGCAATTATATCATAATGAAAAAAAGTTCAATTATCCCTATATACTTATCAAGTTTCAATCTACACAATCATGTAATTAAAATAAAATTCAGTTCTTCTAATATTAACACATCAGACATAATACAAACGGTTGTAAAACACTTTCGAGAAGATAATGAACCCCAAAGAGGGGACCAATCATCACAGATATTACATACTACTGTCACATCTATATACTGATGATAAGGTAACTTTGATTTGCATATTCTCTGTTGCAAAAAAAAGGCAAAACAAAGGGCCCTATCCTCTTGCAATTGCAACACCAACTTTTCGTCTAAATGAGACCCACTTAGGTGGTACATTCACATTCATTTAATATTTGATAAATTCCAGTGACTTATTCACAACAAATACCAATGTTTGAATAAATTACAAATAAAAGCTAGACAATAAATGGAAAATAAAAGGTTGACATGTAAAATTGCTGGCAAGATTCTACTTATATCAGGGCCTCTTTTAGTCTATACATCTGTCAGAAAACTTACCGACTCATCTCTGTCGGAGGAGTACCCAAGGTGCACCTTCCTCTTCTGCCCACCTTCTGCTGGCTCCCCTTCCTGTTTGAATAAATAAACAACACTTCTGCTGACATGATCAAGTTTGAAAAGAGGTAATTATGGAAATAAAAAAAAATTGGCAGGTTATAATAGAAATATTAATGGGAAGTAAAACTTCTAAGTTCAAATACTATCTGAAATTATGGATTAAGGCAGTGCAAGGAAATGAAATCCTTTATGATGGATATCTAAACACTACTCATCTCTGAATGCATTGTCAGGTTCCACTAGTGCAGCAACAATTCAATTTAAATCCCTGATCTGAAAGTATTTCACAGATTTCATAGCACATGACAATACGTTCTGATGTTATGATTAAGATTCTACCGGATAATAGGGTATTGTAAAACAAAATTAAGTTTTTTAATTGTCTCAGATGCTTATCTACTTTAAACCTACACAACCTTGTAATTCAAATAGAACTCGGTTTTGTATTTTAACACGTCGCATAGACCAAAGGTTGTAAAACACTTTCAAGAACATAAAGAACCCCAAAAGAGGGGAGCAATCTTCACAGATTATATACTACTATCACATCTATGTATTGATGAAAAGGTGTATTTGATTTGCATATTTTCTATTGCAAAAACAAGCAAAACAAAGGGACCTATCCTGCTACAAATGGAACACCAACTTTCCATCTAAATGAGACACCATTTAATATTTGATAAATTGCAGTGCGTTCTTCAGAAAAGATTCCAGTGTTTGAATAAATGACAAATAAAAAGCTGGGCATTAAATGACAATTAAAAGCTTGACTTGTATAATTGCTGGCAAGAGTCTACTTATATCATGGCCTCTTTTAGTCTATACATCTGGCAGAAAACTTACCGACTCGTCTCTGTCTGAGGAGTACCCAACGTGCACCTTCCTCTTGTACCCACCTTCTGCTGGCTCCCCTTCCTGTTTGAATAAATAAACAACTCTTTAGCTCACAGGAGCAAGAGTATAATAAGTTTGAAAAGAGGTACTCCCTCCATCCAGAAATAACCGATTATGGATTAAGGCAATGGAAGGAAATGAAATCATCTACTATGATGAAAATGAATCAATTTATAAGCATCATGTATATCTAATCACTACTCATCTCTGTATACTTATCAATTTTCGACCTACACAATATTGTAATTCAAATAAAACTCAGTTTTGTAATGTTAACACATCAGACATATTATAAAAGGTTGTAAAAAACTTGCAATAACATAAAGAACCGCAAAAGAGGGGAGCAATCTTCACATATTATTATTGTCACATCTATGTACTGATGACAAGGTGTCTTTTATTTGCATATTGTCTATTGCAAAAACAAGCAAAACAAAGGGCCTATCCTATTGCAAATGGAACACCAGCTTTCCATCTAAAATGAGACACAACTAGTAGGTAACCATTCAATTAATTTGATAAAAACCAGTGCCTTCTTCACACAAGATGCCAGTGTTTGAATAAATGACTATGTAAATCTAGGCAATAAATGAAAAATAAAAGATTGGCATGCATAATTGCTGGCAAGATTATACTTTGATCAAGGCCTCTTTTAGTCTATACATCATAAAACTCACCGACTGCTTTGGGAGGAGTACCCAAGGTGCAACTTCCTCTCAGCATCTTCTGCTGGCCCTCCTTCATGTTTGACTAAATAACCAACAATTAAGCTCACATGATCTAATTTGAAAAGAGGTAATTATGGGAGGGAAAATAATTGGCAGGTTATACTATAAAGAATAATGAGAAAAAAACTTCTAAGTTCAAATACTATCAAATTATGGATTAAGGTAATGGAAGGAAATGAAATCATCTCTCAACAATTCAATTTAAAGCCCTGTTTGAAAGTATTGGAATTTGACTTGATTCCATAGCACATGACAATAGGTTCGATGTTATCATTAGGATTCTACCGATAATAGGGTATTGTAAAACAAAATTAAGTTTTCTAATTGTCTCCGTATGATTATCAAGTTTAAACCGCACAACCTTGTAATTCAAATAAAACGCAGATTGTAATTTTAACACGTCGACAGATTAAAAGGTTGTAAAACACTTTCAAGAACATAAAGAACCCAAAATAGGGAGCAATCTTCAGATTACATAATACATCGTAACGCCTATGTACCGATTACAAGGTGTATTAGATTTTCATATGTCTATTGCAAAAACAAGCAAAAAAGGGCCCTATCCTTCCAAATGCAACACCAACTTTCCATCTAAATGAGACACACTTAGATGATACATAACCATTCAATTAGTATTCATGCACAGTTTAAGGTACACAAAACTAAAATAGAACTCACTATGGTCCACTTGGCAAATGACCAATAGAGAACAAGATATATGACAACATATAAGATGCAACTGCCAACCTATTCCATGATGCCAAAGTTCAAACTCAATACTATAAATAATGGGAGCAATTTGATAAAATCCAGTGCATAGTTCACAATAGATACCAGTGTTTCAATAAATGAGAAATAAAAGCGTGGCATGTATAATTGTTGGAAAGAATCATTATATAGGTGATGAGCCACAAGATTATAAAAAATAACTCTATTTGTTTGTGGTCAGGGTCTCTTACAATCTATTTGTTGGTGATCACAAGTAATAATTATATAGTAGATCGATCATCAACTAGAATATAAATAATGCATGAACAAAACTACACCCTGAAGCACATGCTCCCTCGGCAAATAGTACAAGACTGAAAATAATAATTCCATACATATAAAAGTTGTCAAAGAACACACATACTTAATTTCAGACACATAAATTTGCAGTATCATTTCATGCAAAATCAAACGTTTAAGCTCTGGGTAAAAGGAACAAATTTAAAGCTCCTAACATATATAATTTTGTGTGGTGCACTTAGACTGTGTAAACATGATGCATTTATATACATCTTTAGTAATGTCTAGAGATGAATAATTTATTAACATGTGTACACTTTTTCTGAATGATTAGATATCATAAATTATATTTTTTATATATTACATAAATATTATAACTTATCAGTTGTCGAAGATGTATATTGTCATTATGCACTAATGAATTCCAGCATTTAATCCAGAGAAATTTTATCATACACATAATTCTTCAAACTATAAACATTCAATATCTATGATCTTCTCTGCAAAGTGCTATCAACGATGCACAGAGTGTGTCCATCTACTATTCAATGCCCCCAAAAGGTGCTGACCACTGAACGAAGTACTACACCAACCTCGTACTAACATTCAAATCCTAAGAATCAACCCTAAAAATCAAACACTAGTTATAAGTACTAAAAAATGAGAAGTGGAGGTTAAAGAAAACACATAGATGCACCACCGCAAGCTGCTGGGCCTTCACCACCAGATTCTCGTCGGTGCCGTGCTTCGCGCCTAGATCCAGCACGTCCGCATCAACGACCGCCACATTCTCCTTCTCGTCCTGATCCGGCACCGCCGCGACGAAACCGGCCAACTTGGTCGCACCACCAACCGCAGTTCCGTGGGAACCGCCAACCTCCTTCACCGCATCTATGCCGGTGACGCGCCTTGTCCACGATGGCAGCGGCCCGTCGGTTGCACATGCCTTCTTCATCAAGTGGAGTCGATGAATGAGGGAGAAGAATTGAATGGGAGGGGCTGGAGTCGATGGAGTGAGACGAGGGTTTTATTCTTCCCGATTTGGGGGTAAATGGGTGGGGAAAAGGAGACGAATCAGCCAACGAACCCTTTTATACGTGTTGCCATTTCGGTTTTGCCCACGTCACTCCTCCACCACCACGTACTCCATAAACGTCGCGTACGCGTACTGTGCGTGAAACAGCATGACCAGAGCACCAGGGTTACTAGGACGGCCCGTTATCTAGCGCCCACTTCCAATTTCTATCACACAATTTTTCATGTATGGATTGAACATACTTCAAATATAAATTACCTAAAATCTTCAGGAATTATATTAGTTTACTACAATAAGTTGACCATTTAGGTCTCGTTTGCTTTAATTCAAATTCAAACAATAGGTGTCATATGGAATATGCATCACGGTTTTTATACTTCCTATTATCGATGCATCTTACATTGTAAATTAATGAAATTAAAATTGACCACGAAACACATGAACAACTATGCATAGGCATACACATATATATAAGAGTAGCATCAAGTGTGCATCATACCATGGCATAGCAAGTTTTTACTCATACTACAACAAGTTGATGATGGTGTTTCTAGTCAACTCACATGGGTCTGGAGCCCAATGCAATGTTGGGATATATGAGCCTATATGAGGCACAAGTGTGCATCATGCCATGGGCATACCACTTTTATACTTAGAATCAATGTCATGATTTGGCATAGTAGTTGTATAGTTTGATATAACAACTAGGTGGGATCATGTTGACCAAGTGTTGACTCATACAACCACAAAGATGATGAAGGTGTTCATAGAAAACTCCCATAGGTCAAGAACCCATGCAATGTTGGCATGGTGCTATACGTGCTACAGGTGTGCATCATCCAAAGCATAGCACAGTTGTGGCAGATCTAGACTTATCACAGCTGTCTAGAAATACCTTCATCAACTTGTTATGCCAAGGAATGACACACACACTAGCTTGTGGAAAATGTGGGGCCATGCCAACATTGCATGCATGGGACACCTCTCTGGGCTGGATAGAAACACCTTCACCAACTTGTTGTTGTATATGTCATCACACCTGGCCAACATGATCCTACCTACTTGCTAGATCTAGCTATAAATTTGAGTTTGCCAAGCCATGACACACACTAGCTTGTGGCAAATGTGGGCCCATGCAAACATTGCATGGGATCTAGACATCTCTGGGTTGGCTAGAAACACCATCATCAACTTAGTGGCTGTGTGAGTCACTACACCTGACCAACATGATCCCACCCACTTCATAGATCTAGCTATAAGAGTGCTATGCTAGGCCATGACACACACTAGCTTGTGGAATATGTGGGTCCATTCCAACATGGCATGGTATCTAGACCTATTTGGGTTGGCTAGAAACACCATCATCAACTTAGTGGATGTGTGAGTCACTACACCTGACCAACATGATCCCACCCACTTCATAGATCTAGCTATAAGAGTGCTATGCTAGGCCATGACACACACTAGCTTGTGGAAGATGTGGGTCCATTCCAACATGGCATGGTATCTAGACCTATTTGGGTTGGCTAGAAACACCATCATCAACTTAGTGGCTGTGTGAGTCACTACACCTGGCCAACATGATCCTACCTACTTGCTAGATCTAACTATAATTTTTCTATGCCAATCCATGACACACACTAGCTTGTGGCAAATGTGGGGCCATGCCAACAGTGCATGGGGTCTAGACCTATCTGGGCTGGCTAGAACCACCATCATCAACTTAGTGGTTGTGTGAGTCACTACACCTAGCAACATGATCCCACCCACTTGATATATCTAGATATAAAAGTGTTATGCCAAGGCATGACACACACTAGCTTGTGGAAAATGTGGGGCCATGCCAACATTGCATGCATGGGACACCTCTTTGGGCTGGATAGAAACACCTTCACCAACTTGTTGTTGTATATCTCATCACACCTGGCCAACATGATCCTACCTACTTGCTAGATCTAGATATAAATTTGAGTTTGCCAAGCCATGACACACACTAGCTTGTGGCAAATGTGGGCCCATGCAAACATTTTATGGGATCTAGACCTCTCTGGGTTGGCTAGAAACACCATCATCAACTTAGTGGCTGTGTGAGTCACTACACCTGACCAACATGATCCCACCCACTTCATAGATCTAGCTATAAGAGTGCTATACCAGGACATGACACACACTAGCTTGTGGAAGATGTGGGTCCATTCCAACATTGCATGGTATCTAGACCTATTTGGGTTGGCTAAAAACACCATCATCAACTTAGTGGCTGTGTGAGTCACTACACCTGGCCAACATGATCCTACCTATTTGCTAGATCTAGCTATAATTTTTCCATGCCAAGCCATGACACACACTAGCTTGTGGCAAATGTGGGGCCATGCCAACAGTGCATGGGGTCTAGACCTATCTGGGCTGGCTAGAACGACCATCATGAACTTAGTGGTTGTGTGAGTCACTACACCTAGCAACATGATCCCACCCACTTGATAGATCTAGCTATAAAAGTGTTTTGCCAAGGCATGACACACACTAGCTTGTGGAAAATGTGGGGCCATGCCAACATTGCATGCATGGGACACCTCTCTGGGATGGATAGAAACACCTTCACCAACTTGTTGTTGTATATGTCATCACACCTGGCCAACATGATCCTTCCTACTTGCTAGATCTAGATATAAATTTGAGTTTGCCAAGCCATGACACACACTAGCTTGTGGCAAATGTGGGCCCATGCAAACATTGCATGGGATCTAGACCTCTCTGGGTTGGCTAGAAACACCATCATCAACTTAGTGACTGTGTGAGTCACTACACCTGACCAACATGATCCCACCCACTTCATAGATCTAGCTATAAGAGTGCTATGTCAGGCCATGACACACACTAGCTTGTGGAAGATGTGGGTCCATTCCAACATTGCATGGTATCTAGACCTATTTGGGTTGGCTAGAAACACCATCATCAACTTAGTGGCTGTGTGAGTCACTACACCTGGCCAACATGATCCTACCTACTTGTAGATCTAGCTATAATTTTTCTATGCCAATCCATGACACACACTAGCTTGTGGCAAATGTGGGGCCATGCCAACAGTGCATGGGGTCTAGACCTATCTGGGCTGGCTAGAACCACCATCATCAACTTAGTGGTTGTGTGAGTCAATACACCTAGCAACATGATCCCACCCACTTGATAGATCTAGCTATAAAAGTGTTATGCAAAGGCATGACACACACTAGCTTGTGGAAAATGTGGGGCCATTCCAACATTGCATGCATGGGGTCTAGACACCTCTCTAGAAACACCTTCACCAACTTGTTGTTGTATGTGTCATCACACCTGGCCAACATGATCCTACCTACTTATTAGATCTAGCTATAATTTTGAGTCTGCCAAGCCATGACACACACTAGCCTGTGGCAAATGTGGGGCCATACCAAAATTGCTTGGGGTCTAGACCTCTGTGGGCTGTGCAATGATATAGTTACATCTAACAACTAGTTGGGATCACACGTTGACCAATCGTTGACTCATTCGACCAGAAGGAGATCAAGGTGTTTCTAACTAACTCAGATATATATAGGTCTATAATGTCACCCTAGTCTAGGAAGTTTTAGCAGCACAAAGTACTTGTCTCTGTTCATTCTCTCACAATCACACTCGCTCTGAATTTGCTAGTGAAGCCAACGAGGAGCGTGTGCCTTGGCGAAGCCTGCGCTTGTTGTCGATTTGGACTATGCCAACATATTATGCAATATAGACCTATTTGAGCTGTGTGGAAACACCTTCATCAACTTTGATCTACTCCCTCCATCCCATATTATGTTGCGCATAAATTTGCGTGCAAGTCAAACTTTGCAAAGTTTGACCAAGAATATACAAAATAATATAAATATGTGTGATATAAAATCTATATATTATGAAAATATAATTCAAGACAATTCTAATAATATTATTTTGGCACCGTATTAGTTTATAGTTGTATCAAACTATTTGGTCAAACATTATACAGTTTGACTTTGATAAAATCTTATATTGCAACCTAAATTGGGACCGAGAGTACTAGGTGGGATCATGTTGACCAAGTGTTCACACATACAAGCACAAGTTGATGAAAGTGAACACTTGGTCTAGAGTCCATGCAATGTTGGTAGTATGAGGTGGACATCACGTGCGCCGGTGACCAAGTGTTCACACATACAAGCACAAGTTGATGAAAGTGAACACTTGGTCTAGAGTTCATGCAATGTTGGTAGTATGAGGTGGACGTCACGTGCGCCGGTGACGTCAGCGGAAACGAATCGACGGGACGTATAAGAGCCCTCTCGGCCGCTCCGCATCGCTAGATCCCCACCATTTTCCCCCTCCTCCCTTTTGTCTCACCTGATACTGAAAGGAGCGAGGAGTGAGAAACCCTTCTTCACGTCGTCGTCTCCTCCGCTTCCGGTCTGGGTCTTGTCCTCCTCCGCACGATTTCGACTCCGGCGATGGCGGGAGTGGGCTCCGGAGCCGATGCGGGCGGTTCTGCTAGGGTGGGGATGGGAGCCGTGACCCGCCCAGATGCAGTCGACGAGGTCGAGCGCCATGGCGGTGGCGGTGGTGGTACCGCCGCTTTGGCCTATGCGGCTCTGGGAGAGGAGGAGATGCTGGATGCGGAGGTCGGCGAGGCGGAGCGGCTAGATCTGAACGTCGTGTTTCGACCGGGAGGATCTGTGCAGCCTCGAGGGTTGCTGCGATGCAGGTAAGAGGTTTTTTTCAGCTAACTTCCGTTTTCCCTCTTTTGATTGTTTGGATGGAATCTCGGTTCTGCAGATTTAGATATATCAGTATTATGGATTGACATCTGTTAGGGATTCTTTGGATGGAAGTTTGGTTCTATAGATCCCTGGTGTAGATTTTTTTTGGGATTTATATATTTCAACGGAAGTTATTTGTTGCAGCATATATCTAGCTCTAGGGAATAGTTCAGTGCATTGGATTATTCGGGATGATTACTATGAAATTACACAATGTTGCGTGCATATTTTTGTTGTAGTTTTTTTTCTGAACTTGTATTATCATATATTAGACTAGTTCTATTAAATGAATGCTTAGCTGTGAGGGATGTCCCTAAGATATGATATTCAGTGTAGTTTAAGTAGTTAGTATAGTGCAATATCAGTTTATCATTTTTCTTTGATTTTTGCACGGTGATCAAATGGTAAATGGCTGCATGCTCTAAACTGTATTAGCATACTGAGTAGACTTTGGCGGCTGTTTTTGGACACTTGAACTGGAGAGTTATCATGAAAGTTCAGTCAGATCGTCTTCATTATCTGTTATTGAACTACCTGGTGGTTTGTGTTGTTTATACCTCTACTCTATGAAAATTAATAGAATAATCTTAGCCTTTTAGGTTACCTTGTTTCTGTGGTTGCAATACTTGTAGACTTATGTCAGCTGCCTCTTCAGTTTTGCAAGTTTTAAACATTGGTTCCTGACTATCTAAGGCAGTAACATGTATGGGCATCAGATTTAGTTGATGCAGGCAATGCTATATCCTGAAAAGGTCTGTAGAGTTTTAAATGTTCTAATCCTTAAACATGTTGCAGCAATTAAATGTTTCTTTATTAAATGATGTCTCATGTTTTGGAATATTTCTTTCATGGATCATGTAGTAGTGATTTTTCCATGTTGTGATGTTGGGATTGTTGATGTGTTGTTTCCATGTTTAAGTAATAGAAGATTGGGTCATATATTTGATAGAAGAAAGTTTGCATTTCTTGTATTTTATTTTTATGTAACATAAGTGCATAATCCTTGTTATTTATTGTCATCTAGCATAAATATATTTGATATATTAGTTAATCATATTGAATGATGTTGCCCTTTGTGAAATCTTTCTTTTATGGATCAACTAGTAGTGATGTTGTCATAGTGAGATGGTCGAATTGCAGCAGTTATGTTGGCAAGTTGTAGTAATAGGAAAATTTGATTATATGTATGATAGAACAAAGGTTGCATAATTATGGTGCAATTATGTACATGTAACAGAATTGCATAATCCTTGTAATTTAATGGCATGCAGCATAAATAGCATTGATGTACTACTTAACCACTGTTAGTTTAATTACCAGTGTTGAGTCGAGGTTGAGGCAAGAACCGGGGTGCAGCGTGCCTTCATACGATACAATCAAAGAGGATAGCTGATCTAATCGCAGGTTAGGTACGTGATGCCGTGATGGACTCCAAATTTGAAATGTATGTGTATGTCCAGCAAAGTAGAGCGCTCAATCTAGCCCAATAGAAAACTCAAAATTTCTATTTTTTTATCCTTTTTAAGATCTATTATAGCCTATATATGCAACACATATCTGGGGAGGGCCCCCCCAAAATTTTGGGCTCAAGCTGCCCACCGTCCCACAAGGGCCCTAGACCTGTCAACATGTTAGCCGACGTCCTTATACATTACAAGAAAAGAAAATCGCCAGTTCCTCGACCGTATAGTGGTAGTTCCTGCCGTCTCCTCGCCTCCTTGTTCCGGCGTAGTGCTTCCCTCTTCGCCTCCTCCTATCCTTGTTCTTCTCCTCGTCATCTCCTGGTCTTCTTTATTCCTCGATAGGAAGGCATGGCGAGCAGCTGACTGAAGGTGAACTGGTCCGATCTCCCGGCCGATGGACCACTTGCCAAGATCGGCGAATCCTTCCTGGAGAACGAGGAGTACGTCGATGCCTACGCTGCTTGTCGGAGAGTCTTAGGCGATTGGTGCCGCGCGTTAAAAGAACTCGAGTTCCATCTCAACAACTAGATCCTGGTATATCACACACTTCCAGACGTCGGTGACTTCACGTTCCTCAACCTCGCCATAGGTCGTTGCTTCACGACGAATCTAATGGAAGTTCAGCGCAGGTTCACAATTCATCCGATCAACATTCATTTGTTATTATGATACAAAGTTATTCTTAAACATGCATGTTTAATTAATTGTGTACTCCCTTCGTCCACAAATAAGTGTACTTCTAGCCTTGTCCTAAGTCAAATTTTACTACGTTTGACTAACTTTTTAGAACAATGTACTAACATTTATGACACTAAATTGATATCTTTAGATTTATTTTTAAATATGATTTTATAATATGTCAATTTAATGTAATATATGTTCCTATATTTCTCTCTAAAGTTGGCCAAATTTGGTTATGTTTGACTTAGGCAAAAGCTAGATGTACACTTATTTGCGGACGGAGGGAGTAGGTTCTTAAACATGCATGCTCTTGAACATTCTTAAGCAAAGTTTAATTGTATAGGTTCACTCATTTAGGATATATATATCTAGTATATTTTGAAATATCTAGAAGATCTGTCTTATATTAGTGAACAAAGAGAGTATTTTCCATTATACATATATCTTAGGGCTAATTGTTCTCTTCATCAAAATGTTCTACTTCATCGGTGTTTATCGTGGCATCATTGTTATTGCTCAGAGGGAAGAGCCGCACAAGATTCGCCTTCTGAACCCACTCACCCGTAAGTTCAACATTGAGTTTTAGGCGCAGATACCATCAAATCTTGTGGCATCTGTAGCCGTCACGAAGTCCCCCATGATGGTGTTTTTTAGGGGTACCAATCTTTAATAAGATTGATCCCTCCTGTGTTTACAATGCTAGTCCCTGGATCAATAGCTAGCATCCACAGTTAAGATGTAATATGAAGAAACAAAGGTCATAAAATAACTTTATAACCAGGAATAACATAATTTTATTACATCAAACATAGCTCATATGGCTATTACATTACATTGCAGCGGAATAACTATAAGCATGGGGTCCTTCATCTTCAGAGTGCCACAGGCAGATGTTGGTTGTAGACTTTGTAATCCTAATCAAACAATCTTCACTAAAATCAATCAAACCTGCAACATACAAGTTACAGCCACAAAGGGTCAATACATTTGAATTGTATTGGCAAGTGATACTATGGTAGTATAGTGGAGTCTATCTTCTATATGCATTTGGCTAAGTGGAGTTGAGGCTTGCATTGCTCAAAATAGATTTTTCCTTAACATTTGAAAATACTAAGTTTTGTTTGACAAAATCATTTTTCTCAATCAAAGATTGAAGATCCTTTCCAAGGCATCTATCAACCAAAGATTGAAGATTTCAAACAACCCTTGTTCAATCCACAAGATTTTAACTTAGAAATTTGAATGATGAGATTCTTGATTGCTTCCATGTCTTGATGCTCAAATTGTCCATTTCCTTGGACTAGGCTAAGTACTTAGATTCTACACTCTGCAGAGGTGGTGCACTTTCCCCACAAGACTTGGTTTCCCAAGACAAGATCTTTCAGAAGCTTTCCCTTAGACCAAAATGGACGCTGCTCCAACCTATCAAACACTACCACCAACTGTCCATATGGCTAAGTTCTTGCAACCTATATGATCATGGCAGCCCATATTGCCAAGTGGTTGCACATGAAGCTTCTCAACATTTGACATCTCAAATCCCTTTGTTTCGGGTGGCATACCACAAGTGAGATACACAATCCAAGTCCATGGCCTTGTGAACCACTCAACCATTCTCCACCAAGCTATCCCATTCCACCTGGTGATTCATTAACTTAGTTGTTTTATTAGACAAAACATAAGTCCTCGACTTAGAATATTTTTCCATAGTGTGAATATATATTCCACCCATGTTTTCTATTAGCTAGGCTAAGCTTGGTAGTAGTAGGAATCTTAACTTAGGAAAATCCTATTAAGGATTCATCCACTAGGTTTTCTTATAGCAAGGTCTATACTTAGCAAAATCCATGCAAGTTTTACTTAGCAAAATTCACTAATGCATAGAGAAAGTAATGGGACAAAAGTATGAAGCATCACTTGCCTTTTTGGTAGGGAATGGTGGTTCACTCCTTGATCTTGCTAGTCTCACACTTCACTACAAGTCAATCAAGCAAACACCAATTCAATTTACATTCCAAACCAATAATCACTCAAACAAATTCACACACACAAGACAAAGGAAACCAATTCATGCATGGGAGCATGCACAAGATGGTTTTATTTTACAAAGGGGGTCTCTATGGGGTTTCTAAACTTTGTAAGATCCAAATTGGTCATTTACCAAAGTGGCAAAGTCATTAGCAAGAGGGTTTTGTCAAAAAACTATTTTTAAATCCATTCATCATTTCATGTGGTGAAAAAAAGTTTTTATTAAGGCAAAACTCTTAAGTTGTTCACCAAATGAGTTGCTAATTTGCGAAACTTGGTGTTTTGGGTCAGTAGGTTTGGTCTAAACCATTTTCCCAAAGTTTTTACTCAAAATCATTTTCATAACAAAAACCATTATTTTCTTTTGGCTTAAAATGACTAAGTCAAGTAATCCAACCTAAATCTTTCCAAAATCATTTTTAACACCAAGGGTTGGTTCCTAGGGTCAGTAAGGTCACAACAATCCAATTTGCAAAGGTTTTATCCCTAAATTCAATTTTAAACAATTTTTATACTCTAAACAAGCTCACAAAAGAATCTCCGAAATCAAGCAAACTAACATATACTATTGGCTAAACTAATTCCACAGTTATTAGGGCTTGTTTCTCCTGAATCCAACGACATAAAATTTGCAATTTTGGACGGTGGATCCAAAGATACAAAGGTTTGAAGTTTGCAAATAATTCTTTCAAAATCTGTTTTAAACGGAATAGGTGACACGCCACACCCTGGTGGATTGCACCGTTCGGCCGGATCACGCGACGACACCGTTGGATTTAAGTTAAATCGCGGCACAGATCATCACTTACCCCTTCGTTAACGTTCTATCGTATCCGTCAGATTCAGATCCTGCGGTTGCTACTGCCTGGCCAAAAACGGGCGGCGCTCAACAGTGGCACGCGGCGGCGCGGCTCAGATAATGACGGTGCCGGCGATGCGGGAAGCTAGAGGAACAATGGGGTGGTTTACCAGATTCGCCGAAGCTCGCTGATGCTCAACGTGGTACTGGTTGGTGGAGGCGCTGTCGCCGATTGCTCGTCGGAGTGGAGCTGCGCCTCGGGCGGTTCAGGCGATCGTCGAGGGCGAGGATAGGAGGTGTCCTAGGACAAACGGAAGACAGTTTCAGATTCGTAAGGCTATGGCGCCGATGTGTGCGTGAAGGAGTGGGCGCAGGGTGGTCGGAAATTACCTGTGAGGCTCGTCGGAGGAAAGGCGACGGGCGGGCGGCCGAGGTTGTCGTTGGCGAGGCTCGGGCGCCATGCGCCGTGGATCGCAGAAGAGTCCGCTGGGGGTTGCTGATCACCGCTGCATGCTCGAGGAGGTAAGAGGTGGAGTGTGTTGGCGGAATCGGCGAACGGTCGCCGGAGATGAGGAAGTGCAGGGCAAATTCCCTCGGGGCGTGCTTGAGGAGGGTCGAGGGGAACGAGAGAGACGCTGGTGTTTAAAGGCGTGGTTATTACAAGAAATCAAAGCCTCCTTCATGTGCAATCAATCGCGGAGTAATCTCTCTCAACGTCGGTCAAGGCTGCCTCGTTGAAGACGATGGCTAGGGATGTGGGGCGATCGCTGGGAAAGAAAACGAGGAGGAGGTCCACCGTCGGTGAGGGTGCGGGTTTCTTCGGGTGAAGAAAACGTTCTGGGCGAGGGTGAGGTGGGCTAGGTGGGTCTGTCAAGTTAGTTGGGCCAGATGGTGGGCTGCTCTATTTTTTTCTGTCTGAAACTTTTCCTTTTCTATTTTCAATTTACTGATTTGAAATTCAAACAAATGATTCATTCAACCAAATCAACTCAAACAAACACCACACTTCACAATTTTGAACTTGGTTCTCATTTCAAGATAAACCTAAATTCCAAAATGAATTAATGTTTTTATTCATTTTTAGGATCTATTTAATAATTAGATAAAATAGCCCTTTAGTTATTAAATCAAAATAGGGTTTGACTTAATAAAATCTCCATTTGAAATATTTTCAAAACCAAATTAGTAGGTTTTATTTGGAAATAAAGAATATTTGGAAAACTTGTTTTAAAATATAATAACATCTTTATTTTTGGTCCAATACCAATTAAATGAATAGACCTTATTCATTTAATTCAAATAGGATTTGTTTTATTGAAATCTTTATTTTTAAAACTGAAATAATACCAAACCACTTCAGAGGTTTTATTTGAGAATATAATTTACTTTAGAAAACTTATTTAAAATAAATAAATAAGTTTTGGTGTTTATTTAAAATGGGAAAAGTCTTTACTCAAATAAAATTTGGATATTAAATCCTTATTAATTTATTTAAATCAACTTTTGCTATTTTTATTCAAAACAAAATGTTTTAAATCCAAAGCCTGGCCAAGGTTTAATTTGGCCTTTATAAATAATCTTTATTTATGAATCCACCTTTCTTTTGAAAACTAAATCTTTTATTAAAAGATTCCAAAATAGTAATACCAAAATATTTTATTTTCCTTTATTAAATGTTTATCTTTTTAAATCCCTTTAGGATTTTATTTGATTCAAATTGGTTTGAGGTTCCATTTGAATTCAAAAAGTTTCTTCTGGCCTTGAAAATCAAACAATGTTTTATTTTATTCATTTATTTTCACATTACAAGATTTGGAAAATCTTGGGATGTGACAGGCTACCACCCTTTAAAATAAATCTCGTCCCGAGATTTGGGGAGGTTAGGGTTACAAGCCAGTTCAAAACAACTAGGGTACTACCACCCTTAAAATTTTCAAACAAAAATTACATATTGTCCTTCTTGGGATCCTGGAAAAACTTCTCTAAGCAAAACTTTGCATTGTGCCCTTGGTTTCCATACTTGTCTCATGGGCCAAGGTTGATATCCTTCATAGACTTGTTTAACTTGTTCTCCATCCTTTCTGTACAATTGTTTGCATAGTGGCCTAGTTCCTTGCATTTGAAACATGTGACAAGGCTGAGATCTCTCATAGGCTGGTTTATCTTATGCTTCATCTTTTCTGGACAGTTGCTTGCATAATGTCCTAACTCTTTGCAGTGTTTGCACATCACTTGGATAATATCTTTCTTTTCCTTTGGTTTCACTAGCCTTTTTTATTTTCTTGGCTCTTCTCCCTTTCTGGGCATTCATTGGCATAGTGTCCCATCTCTTTGCATTTGAAACATTGCACTTGTGTAATATCCTTCTTGCTAGTGTTGGGGAATTTCTTCTTCTTCTTGGGTCTCTCCAAAGCTAGGAGTTCTTCTAGTTCATGTTCTTCATAGGTGGGAGATCTTTCTCTCTTCTTGGGGTATTGATTCTCATGCTCCTTGGATGCATGATCCTTGTCTCTAAAAATATTGCTAGCTTGGGTTCCTTCTAGAATAGCATCTTTGTCATCCTTGTTGTCATTAGCTCTTTGGGAAAAGTTTTCTCTCATGTTGATCATTTGAGTAACTAATCCTTGCAACAGTTGGGATTGAAGTTTCAAAATCCTTTGTATGGATGGGTCTAGTCCATTGTTGTTGGCTAAAAGCTGAGTTGTCTCTTGGCTCAACTGTTTTTGAGTTGCTATAAGTTCTCTCATGTTGTCCTCTTTGTTGTTGTTGTCATCAACCTTGATGTTGGAGTCTCTTGGAGTAGTCATCTGTTTGGGTTTGAAGGGAGATTAGAATAGGCAAAATATTTCTAAGGGAATAATTCTAATCACACACATCACAATTCACACAAGCAATATGCATGCAATCACAAACCAAACATTCACAAACAACTTTGCACTCAAACAACAAAGTTCAAGCACATTCTTAGGCAACAAAATATTTTTATGACACCACATAAGTTGGTGTGTTTGACTTAACTAAAATATGGTGGTCCATCTACATGGTTCATTTGTGATCTTTCCATCATTCTTGGTTCTTCTTGTATGAGATTATGGTTTCCTTGAGAAAAACTCTTGGTTGTAATACTTCAAATGATGTAGGCTCCTTCTAACTTTTGCATTCCCTCAGTCTCTAAATCTTGAGCAAGATCTCCTTGTCTCACTTGTAGTCCTTAGTAGTTTCCAAATTGGAAGTCCTTGGTGAATATGCTGAATATGTTGAAGTCATTAGAGTTGATGAAGTTGAAGAAGTCCTTTGCACATGGTGTAGTCTTTGGCCATGGGGTAGGTTTTTCCATCAAGTTTGAAATAGATGAGATGTAGAGTTGAAACCAAAATGGTTGAGGAAAGAGTTTACAAGTTCTTGTAAATAAGCTTTGGATCAAAATATAACTCCTAATTTTATAAGGTTTTTTTTGTCCAATCCTAGGTTTACAAATCCTACACGCAACACAATGCTCTGATACCATCTGTAGGGGTCCCAATCTTTAATAAGATTGATCCCTCTTGTGTTTACAATGCTAGTCCCTGGATCAATAGCTAGCATCCACAGTTAAGATGTAATATCAAAAAACAAAGGTCATAAAATAACTTTATAACCAGGAATAACATAATTTTATTACATCAAACATAGCTCATATGGCTATTACATTACATTGCAGCGGAATAACTATAAGCATGGGGTCCTTCATCTTCAGAGTGCCACAGGCAGATGTTGGTTGTAGACTTTGTAATCCTAATCAAACAATCTTCACTAAAATCAATCAAACCTGCAACATACAAGTTACAGCTACAAAGGGTCAATACATTTGAATTGTATTGGCAAGTGATACTATGGTAGTATAGTGGAGTCTATCTTCTATATGCATTTGGCTAAGTGGAGTTGAGGCTTGCAATGCTCAAAATATATTTTTCCTTAACATTTGAAAATACTAAGTTTTGTTTGACAAAATCATTTTTCTCAATCAAAGATTGAAGATCCTTTCCAAGGCATCTATCAACCAAAGATTGAAGATTTCAAACAACCCTTGTTCAATCCACAAGATTATAACTTAGAAATTTGAATGATGAGATTCTTGATTGCTTCCATGTCTTGATGCTCAAATTGTCCATTTCCTTGGACTAGGCTAAGTACTTAGATTCTACACTCTGCAGAGGTGGTGCACTTTCCCCACAAGACTTGGTTTCCCAAGACAAGATCTTTCAGAAGCTTTCCCTTAGACCAAAATGGACGCGTTCCAACCTATCAAACACTACCACCAACTGTCCATGTGGCTATGTTCTTGCAACCTATATGATCATGGCAGAGCCCATATTGCCAAGTGGTTGCACTTGAAGCTTCTCAACATTTGACATCTCAAATCCCTTTGTTTCCTGGGTGGCATACCACAAGTGAGATACACAATCCAAGTCCATGGCCTTGTGAACCACTCAACCATTCTCCACCAAGCTATCCCATTCCACCCAGGTGATTCATTAACTTAGTTGTTTTATTAGATAAAAGATAAGTCCTCAGACTTAGAATATTTTTCCATAGTGTGAATATATATTCCACCCATGTTTTCTATTAGCTAGGCTAAGCTTGGTAGTAGTAGGAATCTTAACTTAGGAAAATCCTATTAAGGATTCATCCACTAGGTTTTATTATAGCAAGGTCTATACTTAGCAAAATCCATGCAAGTTTTACTTAGCAAAATTCACTAATGCATAGAGAAAGTAATGGGACAAAAGTATGAAGCATCACTTGCCTTTTTGGTAGGGAATGGTGGTTCACTCCTTGATCTTGCTAGTCTCACACTTCACTACAAGTCAATCAAGCAAACACCAATTCAATTTACATTCCAAACCAATAATCACTCAAACAAATTCACACACACAAGACAAAGGAAACCAATTCATGCATGGGAGCATGCACAAGATGGTTTTATTTTACAAAGGGGGTCTCTATGGGGTTTCTAAACTTTGTAAGATCCAAATTGGTCATTTACCAAAGTGGCAAAGTCATTAGCAAGAGGGTTTTGTCCAAAAACTATTTTTAAATCCATTCATCATTTCATGTGGTGAAAAAAAGTTTTTATTAAGGAAAAACTCTTAAGCTGTTCACCAAATGAGTTGCTAATTTGCAAAACTTGGTGTTTTGGGTCAGTAGGTTTGGTCTAAACCATTTTCCCAAAGTTTTTACTCAAAATCATTTTCATAACAAAAACCATTATTTTCTTTTGGCTTAAAATGACTAAGTCAAGTAATCCAACCTAAATCTTTCCAAAATCATTTTTAACACCAAGGGTTGGTTCCTAGGGTCACTAAGGTCACAACAATCCAATTTGCAAAGGTTTTATCCCTAAATTCAATTTTAAACAATTTTTATACTCTAAACAAGCTCACAAAAGAATCTGCGAAATCAAGCAAACTAACAGATACTATTGGATAAACTAATTCCACAGTTTCCTAGGGCTTGCTCTCCTGAATCCAACGACATAAAATTTGCAATTTTTGGACGTGTGGATCCAAAGATACAAAGGTTTGAAGTTTGCAAATAATTCTGTTTCAAAAATCTGTTTTAAACGGAATAGGTGACACGCGGCACACCCTGGTTGGACGGTACCGGTTCGGCCGGATCACGCGACGACAGCCGTTGGATTTAAGTTAAATCGTGCGGCACAGGATCATCACTTACCCCTTCGTTAATGTTCTATTGTATCCGTCAGATTCAGATCCTGCGGTTGCTACTGCCTGGCCAAAAACTGGCGACGCTCAACAGTGGCACGCGGCGGCGCGGCTCAGATGATGACGGTGCCAGCGATGCGGGAAGCTAGAGGAACAGAGGGGTGGTTTACCAGATTCGCCGAAGCTCGCTGATGCTCAACGTGGTACTGGTTGGTGGAGGGGCGCTCGGGGCTGTCCTTGATTGCTCGTCGGAGTGGAGCTGCGCCTCGGGCGGTTCAGGCGATCGTCGAGGGCGAGGATAGGAGGCGTCCTAGGACAAACGGAAGACAGTTTCAGATGCGTAAGGCTATGGCGACGATGTGTGCGTGAAGGAGTGGGCGCGGGGTGGTCGGAAATTACCTGTGAGGCTCGTCGGAGGAAAGGAAGACGGCGGCGGTACTGGAGGTTGTCGTTGGCGAGGCTCGGCGCCCATGGTCGCTGTGATCGCAAGAGTCCATTGGGTTCTTGATCACCTCTGCGTGCTCGAGGAGGCAAGAGGTGGAGTGTGTTGGCCGGAATCGGCGAGAACGGTCGTCGGAGACAGAGGAAGTGCAGGGCAAAATTCCTCGGCCTGGGGGTGTGCTTGAGGAGGGTCGAGGGGAACGAGAGGACGTCTTTGGTGTTTAAAGGGGCGTGGTTATTACAAGAAATCAAAGCCTCCTTCATGTGCAATCAATTGCCGGAGTAATCTCTCTCAAGAACGGCGGCGAGCGTCTCGTTGAAGACGATGGCTAGGGATGTGGGGTCGATCGTGGGAAAGAAAACGAGGAGGAGGTCCACCTGTCAGTGAGGGTGCGGGTTTCTTCTGGGGTGAAGAAAAACGGTTCGGGGGCGAGGGTGAGGTGGGCTAGGTGGGCTGCTGCTGGGTTAGTTGGGCCAGATGGTGGGCTGCTCTATTTTTTTATGTCTGGAACTTTTTCCTTTTCTATTTTCAATTTACTGATTTGAAATTCAAACAAATGATTCATTCAACCAAATCAACTCAAACAAACACCACACTTCACAATTTTGAACTTGGTTCTGTTTATCAGTATAAACCTAAATTCCAAAATGAATTAATGTTTTTATTCATTTTTAGGATCTATTTAATAATTAGATAAAATAGCCCTTTAGTTATTAAATCAAAATAGGGTTTGACTTAATAAAATCTCCATTTGAAATATTTTCAAAACCAAATTAGTAGGTTTTATTTGGAAATAAAGAATATTTGGAAAACTTGTTTTAAAATATAATAACATCTTTATTTTTGGTCCAATACCAATTAAATGAATAGACCTTATTCATTTAATTCAAATAGGATTTGTTTTATTGAAATCTTTATTTTTAAAACTGAAATAATACCAAACCACTTTAGTAGGTTTTATTTGAGAATATAATTTACTTTAGAAAACTTATTTAAAATAAATAAATAAGTTTTGGTGTTTATTTAAAATGGGAAAAGTCTTTACTCAAATAAAATTTGGATATTAAATCCTTATTAATTTATTTAAATCAACTTTTGCTATTTTTATTCAAAACAAAATGTTTTAAATCCAAAGCCTGGCCAAGGTTTAATTTGGCCTTTATAAATAATCTTTATTTATGAATCCACCTTTCTTTTGAAAACTAAATCTTTTATTAAAAGATTCCAAAATAGTAATACCAAAATATTTTATTTTCCTTTATTAAATGTTTATCTTTTTAAATCCCTTTAGGATTTTATTTGATTCAAATTGGTTTGAGGTTCCATTTGAATTCAAAAAGTTTCTTCTGGCCTTGAAAATCAAACAAAGTTTTATTTTATTCATTTATTTTCACATTACAAGATTTGGAAAATCTTGGGATGTGACATGTTTGTTTCCACACATTACGAGAATTCTATTGCTTGGGCCGATGAGGCCACCCCGACAGGGGATTTCAATGGAGTATTTGGACAAGGAATTTATCCGTCCGACGTGCGATGCATTACCCCATTCCGTGGTGAAGTGTATGCAGTACAGGATGGTGGAGACATCGTGTCGACCAACATCCAGGTGGAGCAGAGCGCGAGCACAGTCAAGATGGCCAGAATAATTTCAGGTCCAGTCTTTGAAAAGGTAAGCGGAGCCTACAAGTTCTACCTTGTGGAGTCAGAAGGTGATCTGATTCTTATGTTGGGTGGGATTTTCGCCGAAGGTCAACCCGTGCTTTACCGGGAGGACACGGAGAAAAGCTGTCTCGAGGCTGTAGGTGACATTGGCAGCCGTGCCTTCTTCATTCATTTTAACCGGTCGATCTCCATCGACACTAGAGTGCACCCTAGTACAGTCCTAGCCGGTTGCATCTACTACGCGGATCTTTCTTATATCAGAGCGTACAATCATGATCTTAAGGCCTGGGATGGGGTACCAAGACTTGCAGATGGCTATGGTCGATATGATCTAGAACGTTCACCGAGGCCTTACCGTCTCGACGAGATACTGGCAGCACATTGCAGACGGGGGGAGTTCAATGAATTTATCCTACAGGACACGGGAGCAGACGCCGATGAAATATATAGGGCTGAATAGCCTAGGTTATTTGCTAAATCGCTAGCGTGTTCAGATCTTTTCGAAGTAATACATTTCAATGTATTTATTTTTAGTACTTTCAGAATTCAGTGTGGTAACTTTCAGAATTCTGTGTGGCGGATTTCATAATTATGTGTAAGTACTATCTTTCAGCTTTACTCTTAGAACTCAAGTTGTGATTACTGATTCAGAGTCTCACCTGTCGTGGTTTTTGCCTTCGTTTGAAAGAAGCACCAGAAATTAAAAAAAAATTCAAGAAATAGTGGAACTAAGTTGATGATGGTGTTTCTAGCCATGATGCTCATAAATTTGACCTAGCCATGATGCTTGTGACAGTTCTAACTTATAAATTACAGTACTATTCTATCATCACATAAGCACTAAGTTGATGAAGGCCTTTCTAGCCAACCTGTAGAGATCTATAGGCTTGGCTAAGGACTTTGAATTCATCAACTTAGTTATTACTAAGTTGGCTAGAAACACTTTGTGGCAATTGTGGACACATGACAACATTGCATGGTCTGCATGTTGATTTCACAGATGATTAATAAGAAGCTTGAGGCTAGCCGAGCTACCATGGAACCAAAACACAAACCAGCTCTCATATCAAACTTGTTCACAACCTCCATCCACTTTGATGTTATCATGGCACCTCCACATTTCAGTTTTCCTCTAGTGTTTGACTTGTCCATCACCATTTTAACTTTTGCAACTTCCATATTGTTACAAAATACTTGAATGTTTGCTGGTAGTTCAATATATGGAACAATATGCTCCATGGTGAAGCTCCTCGAAAAGTACGGCATATAGATTACACCAATATATACATACAAATGTCAGTACCTAATAGTAGTAATGTAACATTTTGAAAAATTGTTACTAGTTCAAAAGTTGTACCATTTTTGCTTTGCCTTTCAAGGTGTTTGATTTATTTATGGTGCATACATAAAATGATCTTTTTGGGAGGTTCTTATCAACTCCATACTTTAGTACATTAATTTCAGCATCATCCATCGCCACACGGTTGCCATAATGGTAGAAACATTCAAATTCTTTCTCGAACTTTATTCCGGGACCTACATGTAACAAATACATACATAAGCAGCAATATTATAACTGCATTGATTTTTTAATTTTACATTACATACCTCTTATATGCAGAGGTTTATGCAACTTAAGAGCGGCACGAGCATGACGATTGCGAGCATACTCCTCCACCTCACCAGAAAGTGCCATGTACACAAACTTTTTAGAATAAAGTAATCTATATTCTACCACCTCTTATTTTAGATACTTTAACATGGTTTGCATGTTTATAAACACGCGTGATATTCCAAAGAACCGAGTAGTGTCCATTAGATAATACTCCCTCCGTTTTAAAATATAAGATGTTTTAGTTTTGTAAAGCAAATGTACGTAGACTTCTTTTAGTATGTAGGTTCAGTCAAGTTTGAAGTGAATCTACACACTAAATTAAATCTAGATACATTTTGTTCACAAAACTAAAACATCTTATATTTTGAAACAGATGAAGTACAATTTTCTTAATAGTACATATAGATCTGACACGACATGCTTTCAGTGCTAACATATAATAGAGTTTTTATTGTACTAGTTCATATGTAGATCCGATCTACACAATTATGATCGTAATGCATTTTTAAAATTTGATCGTATTTCCTCTAGATCTGATGAAATTTCTGTACATCACTCGTTCTAGATTTTCATATAGGAGTTGGCGAAAACATACCTGATCCTTGAATCTCTGATCCATGAACCTGTGTCATCGCAGGCGTTGAATACTGGAGGCGGTCCTCGATGGAATTTTTGAGGTTGTTGTCGTGTGGAGGCGCTCGTGTGAGGAGGGATAGGAGGCGAGTCGTGGGCGAAGGCGACCGTGGAGTGACTAAATAGTAAATACCTAATGCGTCTACGCCGTCATACCCGCGCGCGTTTGCTGGCCTTATTTGGGCCGGCCCAAATAAGAAAGCAGCCGCTGCAGGGATAACATGGGCACAAGAACAGGAGCTGGGCTAGGCTAAGTCTGCGTATTTTAGAATGTGTAAAAACATTTGAGGTTATTTCGTGAAGGGAAGAGGGTCAGGTGAGACAAAACAGGCTTTTGTAAATTTGTCATTTTTTGAAAAAAGAGGTTCAAGTGAGACAAAACAGGCTTGTTTATAAATCAACAACTATATGAAAAAGGAAAGAAGAGAAAAATAAGGCTACAATAGGGCAACGCAACAAGCCAGCCCAATTTGGCAACAAATCAAAGAACCCTCCCTCTCCCTCTCCCCCTGCCTCCTTTCTTCCTTTGTCTACCTCTGCCAGGATCACCTCATTCATTCCTTTTTGCCCAATTTGGTATCAAATCTTTACCAGCATCTATTTCTCAATTTTTTAACTATTTCCCTTGAACCTTTCCGAAATAGGAAATCCCGCCACACACCAGCATGTACAGAAACAAATGTAGATAGTAAGCATCTAGAATGTAGAAACATAACAAGCAACTAATTAAGCAAGGTTCAACACAAACTAATTAAGAATCAAAAATGCAGAAACATAACAAGCAACTAATTAAGCAAGGTTCAACACAAACTTGATAAGGAAGAGGTTCAACACAAACGCTACTAAGCAACCAACATAAACACAGTTCAAACAAAAGCATGCTGCTTAAACCAGCAATAGCAGCACACACAAACAGGCACAACATTACATCAATTCCTCCTAGCCGCCTCTTCCCGGTCCCGCTCCTCCCGTCCCGCTCCTCCCGGTCCCGCTCCTCCCTGTCCCGCTTCCTCTGCTTCCTACTGCCCATACCCTGAACCGTCGGTGGCTTGGGCTTGGGAGCAGGCACACGACCGGCCTCGATAGCTCGGTTCAGTTTGTTCCTGAGGAACATGCCATAGGCCATGTGATTGGCCCTGAAGCCGTGGACATTGACAGTTTCCCCAACTTTGACACAGCCAGATCCACAACCTTCAGCATGTTGCAGGATGCTTTGGAAGTCCATCTTTATGCTCCTTTTGCAGAAGGGACAGCTGTTCATGCCATCAGTCCAGGGTTCACTCCAGAACCGGTCGAACCCACCCGCCTTAAGATTTTTGAGAGTGACCCTGGTCTTCCTTTGACACGAGTCGACATCGCTGTCAACATCATCAGTAGCCTGCTGAAATATACAAAATACACATGTGAAGCAAATATGTAGAAACTGCAACTAAAATTGAATGCTTAACAAAGGAAGCATAACAGTCTCCAGCTAGCAATAACAGAAAGTAATCAAGGGATCAAGCAGATAAACCACTTTCGTCGGTCAATAAGCTAGCATTAATCCATAGAAATGAAAACAACAATCCATAGATCCACAAATATTAATCGATTCTGTCCATAATCGAACGCTAGCTAGCAATAATCCACAGATCCACAAATATTAATCGATTCTGTCCATAATCGAAGCCTAGCTAGCAATAATCCACAAATCCATTAATTACACATCAATTGTAACAGATAACAAACGAATCTAATGCTAATTGAAAACCCTAGGCCCCAATCTTAACAGATAACAAACGAATCTGACGCTAACCGAAACCCTAGGCCCCAAGCAGATAATCCATTAATTGGAACTTACCTCCTCCTCGTCGTCGATGATGTTCTCGTCACAGGCCGGCGGCGGCGGCGGCATGGTGAGCTCGACCTCCTCGTCGTCATCCTGCGGCTGCTTCCCAAGATTGTACGCACAAGTACTGATAGCGGCGGGAGCCGACGAGGGACCGATCGGCCAGCCTTCAACAATGGCCTCCGCTTCATCTTTCGCATCCGCTGCGGCTTTGATTAAAGCCCTTGCGGCATTTTGTGCCTCCTCCGTGGCTCTGTCTGCCTCCGTCGCGGCTCTGGCCTCCTCCTCCGCGGCTAACGCCAGCGTCGCGGCCTTCTCCTTCGCTGCGGCAACAGCGTCGGATGGGTGCTCCATCGCCGGAATGGGAAGTGCATGAAGCTAAGGGGAGAGGTTTTTCCGTCAGGAGAGAGGTGGGGAAGGGTAGGGGCCTAGGGGAGTTGGGAAGAGGTGGCGTGATGGAGTGAATGAGGGGAGGCGGAGAGAGACAGAGAGATGGGGTATATATGGTGAGACGCCGACGTTTCGTGCTCCCGCAGTTCACACGTGTACGGTTGAGCAGCATACACATGCGCACCTGCTCGCAAAGTGCACCGCGGACATCCGGTAGTAGCTTGACAACACAGTTCACACGCACACGGTGCGCCTCGGACATGCCGGTGGCCCCATTCGCCAACAATATCTCTCTCTCTTCTGTGTCAAAAACAAATCTCTCACTCTCTTTTTTTTACGAAACTCACTATCTCTCTCTCTGCGGACCCCCGCCAGTGTCCCACCCACTCTTTTCCGATCGTGGCTACCTCCTTTTACAACTATTTGAAGTTTAGTTTGGAATACCTAATTTGAATTTTAATGCACGGTTGAGTGTGTGTAATATCTAATTTTAAGTTTTTCTTACAACAAAAATGACACTTGTCCAACATGGCGGCGACAGTAGATAGAAACAACAGTAAAGAAGATAGTTTTCGGACCGTGCAAAAGGTGTCTCCCGTTGCAACTCATTATTCGGATATTTTAGTTTACAGTTGCAAAATAGAAACACATAGTTCAATTCAGCTTTGCAGCACCGAGGAAAGTCTGCTACATTACAGTCGTTTCATGGCGAGGAGCTGCTGGTTTACGTCCTCAATCTCTTCAAGTTGTAGGCGACGTACGAGCATGTCCCGCCTGATCTTGACCTGCTCACTGAGCGAAGCCTTGAGCTCCCAAAGGAGGTTCATGTTCTCGACACGGAGATTGACATTATCATCTTTTAGCCTCGCATTATCCTTCAAGAGCCCCTCGTTGATGGATGTATTCAGTCGGTTCGAGGCTTGGATCTTCTTATGCAGTTTCTTCCTGGCAGCGTTGTCCCTTTTCAGCTCGTCGCGCTCCTTAGTAAGGGTATTCACAGCTAATTTAAGTTGTTTTAATTTCCGCTCTTGTGTTTGCATTTTCTCCCTGTGGATGCTTATTCGTGCATTAAGCCAAGCATCCACATTATTGCTGAGTTTTGGCTTCTTTTCCTGGGACAAAGAATACGTGGTTTCAGTCCTATCACGAAACGGGAACAACAGTAACGTGTCATTATAGCACACGAGCTTTATGCAGAAATGGGCGGTGTGGAAAAGAACCAGGAGAAAAAAATCCCAAATCCTAGTCGCAAAAACCCCAAATCCTAGTCGAAAAAACCCCAGTGTATATTATTTACCTCGCTGTTCCGGGGATCTGGGGGGGACATGTCTGCTGGTGAACCGACGGCTCTGAAGAAAGAGAAGGAGGTGATGATTAAGGAGAAGAAGAATGCTGGATAACACTATTAAGTAGAAGAAGTACATGACCTACCCGGAGGATCCCTCGCCTGCGGGCATGAGCACATGTTGTGACTCTTTAGTGCGTAAAGAGGCGCGGCGAGCTCTCTCTTTTCTCTTCCCGCGCATTGTCGCTGCGGCATGCTTCCGAGAGGGATCCATGGCTGCACAAAGGGAAGGAGCAGGAGCGGGATGAGCAGGAGTAAGAAGAAAGGGAGGAGGGCGCTAGTGACTAGTGGAGGTAAATAGTCAAAAGGCTAGGCATACCAGTCTTATTACCCCACCGTACTCTCCCCTAATGTATGACCTGCCTTCTCAAAGAAGTTTCGTTCACACGTGGCAGGCAGAGAACTGCCTCGATGCGACCGATTGGATGCTCCATTAAGTGGATTGACAATTCACTTCGGCGCAGATAGAACGATGCACGCGTCCCTGCACGCGTCATGATGACACAGTCCTGCTGTCAGACGTGCACCGCGTCGGAGGTGAGGGGCATGCGCCTTCCCGATGTATCGCTATTTTTTTCATTCCCTTCTGTATCGCGAGCCCCTGCTCTTATCCGCGCGTGCAACACAAACGGCCCACTGGCGGGAACAAAAATGCGGCCCAGCAAACCATGTAGAGGTGTTTTTTTGGGTGTTGCCACGTCAGACAGCTGAGTTGGACGACGGGAATCCACGTCGCGTCGCAGAATACGCGCGTACTAATCCGCTTCGGGCCTGTACGGGCTTTGGCGGGTTCTATGCGCGCGATCTAATCTTTTTATATGCCAATCCTACCCCCACGCGCGAAGGGGTATCTGCCCATCTCAGTCCTCGATTGAGCCTGAACTTTTTTCATTTCCTTCAGGGGCCTATTGAATCAGAAGTCATTTTTTCTACTATATTGCCACCACTGTTCTTGGTAGGGAGAACACTAGTAATATTTCCTACTATCAATTGTCCTTCTTGTTTCTCTCATTGCTCGTCGTTAAGCTGCTAAGGGACCCATTTATGGGGGAATTAATGCTACTCGTATTGTTGCTACCTTGGACATTGCTGTTGATCCACATGATACAGTTTTGGATCCTCAGAGGCTTGATCTTGCTTCCATGAAGGCGCACCACTTTGTAACCACTAGCTCTACTCTTGTTAACTTGGTTTATAGAATGCTGTTTATTAACGGGAAGAGAGAGATCCATCTACCCCAAACCCCTTTGCTCAGTATTTCTCAGGGACCTTGGTCACGCTCGAAGGCGGAGATGGATGAAGAGTTGCGCTCTCTGAACTTCCATGGGCGCTATCAGGAGGAAGCGCCCTCATATGACCCAGCGATACATTACATAGGGGAGTCCTCGAGCTCGTACCAGGACGAGGGAGCTTCCTTGACATACTACGGAGGTGCATCTACTTGGGCACCATGGGATTGAGCCCCACTTAGGACAAAAGCCTAAGCTTGGGGGGAGTTACACCGACATCACACTCATATATATATCATGTTCGGTCGGTTCTTTGTAAATCCATTGTTTTCGCTTTCTTTTTGGTTCTTGTTGCTGCTTTATCAAAAACCCAAAAATACCAAAAACATTTTCATTCTTTATCTTGGTTTGTTTCTTTGCTTTGGTTGCCATAAAAGAAAAATCCAAAAATATTTTTGCTTTGTTTGGTTTGCTTTGTTTTGTTTGGTTTTTCTTTGTTTGCTTGTTTCTAAAAAATCGAAAACACAAAAAATATTTGCTGTTCTTCTTTGGTTTTGTGAGTTCTTTGCAAGGTTTAGCCGTCCTTAGTGGTTTTTGGTTTCATGTTAATTATTCAAGTCACACAAGTGAAGGGCAATAATGAATATTAAGACAACTCGAGGTGTGGTAAGAGGCTGGTAACGGACTATATTTGTTTCATTTTTGTACATATACTCATAATTGTGAGCATTCTTAGCCTGTTTGTGTAAGGTGTATGTCATTATGGATGCTTAGTAGTTCTTGCTTGTCTATGATTAGCTCCAGCTTGCTAATATTTTATAGCATGTCATATGAATGTTTGCTTGCATTGTTTTATTCATACTTTGGTATGATATTGTGGTATCCTCCTCTGACTGTTCATGTGAATCGACTTGGCACATGCTCACGCATGCATATGACTAATCAATAGTCATTAAGCCTCGATGATTTATTTTGCCTCAGAGTTCTTGTATCACTTTCATGCCATAGTTAGTCGTGTTTTGTTCCAAGCATGATTATGACAACTATTGCTCTCTCGTTTGTCGCTCCCTCTCTATTTCTAGCCTTCACTTGCACTGAGTACGTGCTCTACCTGTGCTTCCAACTCCCCTAAACCAATATTGCCAGCTGTGTCCACCATACCTACCTATTAGCATTGTTTGCTATTTTAGTGCATATTCTATATGCCATGTTTTCTTCCAAAATAAAATGTTTGTTTGTTTTGAGAAAGTTAGTTAGTAAAGCTCTCACGAACTTGATGGCACACTATATTCCTTGCGCTTAATAATCCTGAACCATTGTGACTAGTCCATGAAAGTTATATGCTTTCTAATTATATACTGGGAGTCAGCAGAACCGTGCTGTCACGGGGAGCGCTTTCAACACTTGTTGGATATCTCATCTAGTTGATTCCTTGTTCTTTTGTTTACGGATGTCGATGATGTGAAATAAAAGGGGAGGTTGTGAGTTCATGGATTTTATACATTGTGTTAGAGAAACGCCTGGGTCGCTAGCCTAAGCCATGCTTAATCATGGTGGAAACTTGCAGCAACACCATAATGAGCAGCTATGAAGAATCCTCAATAAAAAGCTATGCATATGGTAAATAAAAAGATTGTTGAGATGCTCATTGTCTGCTTTCCTTGTCATTTTGGTTATGGGAAAGCTCATGTACCATGTGCAAGGGGTACCTTGTTGGCGGTTCTCGATGATATGCATGTATTTACAATGACAAGAACTTTCAGGTGACCAAAGTTGAGTAGCATGCAGAGCGACCCTCGTACTCAAGGTACTTGGGATTTCCAGTCTATGGTCTGTCAAGCATATGATTCAGAGTGGACCTCACTTTCACCTTAACCACATGAAGATGCCTATGATGGAGGAAATGAGAGCTCAAAGCTAATGAGTACCTTCCTTTCAGCATTGGGAAGCCTTTCAAACCTTCACAAAACCGTTTTCACAACTTTGTTGAGTCACCACTTATTCTATGACCACCTTCTTGAGAGCATAGTTGTTATTCTTGTGTTTGTTCCAAAACATGGTTAATTTTGTCATGACTTTGATGCTTGTATCCCTGATATCTTTATCTCTAGTCTTCATGTGAACTTCAGAGGTGCCTCAGCATTTATATTGTGCTTTTCAAACAAAGGCAAGCGAGATACCACTCTATCATACCTTATTATGACCATTGCAATGTTGCTTATGTTTTTGTTTCATGCTAATTAATATTATTGAGTTGGTTTCTCTTCATAGCTTACCATGACTATTGAGTAGACTTAGTTGCATAATCCTTATTATGAATTGTCTAAGCATCTACTCCTGTGCTGAGAATATATACATCATATGAAGCAAAGTGTTCGTGAGAGTTCTTTTATCGCACTTAGTTTTCAACTGAATTGCTTGAGGACAAGCAATAAGCTAAGCTTGGGGGAGTTAATACGTCCAAAATGTATCTATTTTTCGAACACTTTGCTATTGTTTCTTCTCCAAACTTGTGTGATTTGGATACAACTAACACGGACTGACGCTGTTTTCAGCAGAATTACCTTGGTGTCTTGTTTTTGTGCAGAAAATGAACTATCAGGAAAAATCCTGGAAAATATGCCAAAAACTATTTTTCACCAGAAGATCCACGGAGCAAGAAGGGAGACAGAGAGGAGGCCTAGGGGCCCCAGACCCACCCCAGGCACGGGCCCACCTAAACCCGCGCCTGGAGGGGGTGCTTCCACCCTAGGCAGCTCCTCGGCCTCCATCTGCGCCTATAAGTTGCCTTCTGACCTAAAAACTCAGGGGGGTTCGATAGTTTTCCAGAAAGAGTTCCGCTCCGCTGCCAACAGAAACCAAGATTCGGATTCGGAAACTCCATTCTGGCACCCTGCCGAGACGGGGAATTTGGAGAGGATCATCGCCATCGTCATCACCAACGCATCTCCATCAACCACCGATGTTTCCCTCATCCATGAGTGAGTAATCCTCCGCTGTAGGCTTGGGGATGGTAGGGATTGGATGAGTTTTATCATGTAATAGAATAATATCTGTTAGGGCATAGTGCCTAGTATATCTATTAGTGATATTTGACTTTGTTGCAACTTGTTGTGCTTAATGCTTGTCACTAGGGCCCGAGTGCCATGATCTCAGATCTGAACTTATTTTTGAATCATTATGATAGTATTGTTTGTGATATTATCTGCAAGTTGTGTACACATATCATTGTCCGGATCCAAAGGCCCCGAAGTGACAGAAATTGGGACAACCGCAGAGGATGGCTGTGGTGTGAGGATCAGATGTGTTCACGGAGTTTTAATTCTTTTATCCGGTGCTCTATTAAAAGGAACACCTTAATTGCCAGTAGTTCCCTAGAGGCCCCACTGCCACGGGATGGCTGGATAGAAGATGTTGTGCAAGTTCTTATTGCGAGCACGTATGACTATATTTGGAGCACATTCCTAGGATTGTTTAGTACTTGGATGCTTATTATTATTTATCTGCAATGCCCTAGATCTTGAAGTTTCATGTTTAGACTCGTCCATGCAACGCCCGTCCATACATCCCTATGCCTACCGCGCTCATATCCTACTGTTTACTATTACTGTTACTATTACTCCTATTTTGTTGTTAATGTTGCTACTATCAAACTGTTGCTACTGATAAACTTCTGTGAGCAAGTACTATTTCCAGGTGCAGCTGAATTGACAACTCAGTTCTTAAGGCTTGCAAGTATTCTTTGGCTCCCCTTGCGTCGAATCAATAAATTGGGTAATACTACTCGCGAAGGCTGTTGCGATCCCCTATACTTGTGGGTCATCAAGACTATTTTCTGGCGCCGTTGCCGGGGAGCATAGCTTTATTTGTAAGTTCAGTTGGATCTATTATTGTTCACTGCTACTCCATTCATCATGGGTAAGTCTCGTGATGGAAAGTTTCCTATTTTACCATCCACTACAAGAAGAGGTACAGTCCTAAAAACCTCTATTGCTCTTGATTCACCGTCTGTTATAAGTAAGCTTGTCACACCACCACCACATACTCATGCTACACACACTGCTACTACTATTGAATCTGAAACTGCTTTTGATGCTCATGATGTTACTTCTATTATGCTTGATGTGAGTGGTTCATTAGGTCCTTTCCTAGATGCTACTATGGCTAGTCTAGGAAATACTAAAACTCCTAGTGAAGACATTGTTACACCTGTTAGTTCACCTGAGTCTAGAGAGAGTTATGATATTAATGATGGTTACATTGAGTTCACTGATGAATTTGTTGAAGAGTGCCGAAACACACATGGTACTAGTGCTATTAAGAGTCTCCTTGCTAGACGTACTATTATTCCTATGCTGTCCTCTGATCCTAAGTTTTCCACCTCTCCCATAGATATTAAAGATAAAGATTATGATTTCTCTCTTGATTTATCCTATTTGGATATTATTGAGAAAGAACCTTTTTGTGGGACTGAAAATGATAGTGATGTGTCTCATATGAATGAGCTTTCTACTATGAGTGCTTTATTCTCTGATGATTTTAAGATGGGTAAATACTTTGTTACAAAGATCTTTAGGGGTTTGTAGCATGGAAAACAAAAAAATTCTACCGCATGAACACACAATCAAGATCTAATCTATGATCAAGACAAGATCTATCTACTAGATCGGTGCAACAAGTTGATAGAGTAGTAACCCTCAAAGATCCAAAGTGGTTAACGAGAGCAGATTCTCGTGGGTGATGTAGTCGTTCACTTGCTGATCTCAAGATCGTATAGACGATCCTTCCGGCGCCGCGTTCCGGAAGTTCTCCCACAGTCGGTCACACGTACGGTACTCGATGAAGACCTTCCTCTCCCTTGTTCCAGCAGGTAGTGGAGGTTGTAGATCTCCCCTCACGATTCCGGCAGCACGACAGCATGGTGTCGGAAGCAGAGGGGAGATCCCGCAGGGCTTCTCCTAAGCTGGAGCGAGTATGGTGGAGTAGAGGGATCCCTGGCGATCTAGGGTTTAGAGGGCCGAGGTTTAGAGGTAGCTAGCAACTATAGTTTAGCTAGTCGGTAGCGGTTTAAAGGAGATCTAGATTGGTCGCAACTAGTGAGGGGGGCGGTGGCCAACCTAGGGTTTCTTGGGCGCCTAGGGCAAGGGGGATACCTTGGGGTGTGCACCTACCCCTCCTTATATAGGTGGGTGGGCGTCCAAGGGTGTTCCCAACCCAGGTGTAAACCCTCCCTAACTCAGAAACCCTCCCAAACTCGGAAACCATGTTGGGATTTGACTTTTTCAAACTGCCTTTTTGACTTTCAAATTAGAGTTTAATTTCTCTCTTCCAAGTGTCCAGCCAAGTGACCTAGGACATGATGCAACCATTACACTTTGTCATGACACATCCATGTACCCTTCCCCTTCTGGATCGGTGAACCTTCTAGACCCTTCTAGAAAATTTTGGTGAAAACACCGGAATCATTCCCGAACTCCGAAATTGGACTTTCCTTATATGAATCTTATTCTCCCGACCATTCTGGATCTCCTCGTGGTATCCCGGATCCCATTCGAGAGTCTGAACAACAATCAGTATCTTTACTCACATTCCATATCTACTAATCAACATCGAATCCTTAACTGTGTATCCCTACGGTTCGTGAATTATGCAGACATGATCGAGACTCTTCTCCTATCAATAACCAATAGAGGAATATGGAAATTCATATGGCTCCCACATATTTCTACAATTACTTCATGATCGAATAAACCATTTACATATGATACCAATTTCCCTCTGTGTCACGATACTTTACTTTTCCGAGGTTTAATCGTCGGTATCTCTGCATACCTAGTTCAACCTCGTTACGGATAAGTATTATTTTATTGTTGCCATGATATGTGATCCATTGTGACCTAGTCACATGCTTGCAAGCTAATTGGATAACATTCCACCAAGAGGGCTCAGAGTATATCTATCCGTTATATGGATGGACAAATCCCAATCTTGATCCATGTGCCTCAACACATACTTTCCGAACACTCAATGCCACCTTTATAGCCACCCAGTTGCGGTGTGGTATTTGATGTCATCAAAGCATCTTTCCGGGATGGTTATTAGCATGATCTCATGGTTAAAGGAATTAGGTTACTATGTATCAGAAAGCTTATAGCAAGTGAACTATATTAAATGACTTGATCTTTATGCTACGCTTAACTATAGGAGTATGTCCACCACATCATTCTCCTAATGATATGACCCTGTTGTTAATAACATCTCTATGTTCATGATCAGGAAACCATGATCATATATTAACCAACAAGCTAGTTTAACAAGAGGCTTTACTAAGGACTCTTTTATGTTTACAAATCACACAAGTATTAATGTTTCCGGTTAATCCAATTATAGCATGGCATGTAAACATTTATCATAAGCATGAAGATATGATAATAACCACTTTTTATTGCCTCTTGGGCATATCTCCAACAGTGTCCCACTTGCACTAGAGTCAATAATCTAGTTTCAAACCTTTGTGCATTCAGCACCTATGACTTTCCGGTGTTGTATTTACACGATTTATAGTTGTTAACAGATCTCCGGATCCGACACTTTTAGGTCCATGTGTAAGTGCATGTATTTGCGTCTTTACGCATCACTCATTCTCTAATGAGATGGCTTTGCATAAATTTGGTCCTTTGGTGAGACCTTTAGTTCCTTGGGGTTAAAATATGTTGATAATATTGTCATACAATATATCTTTATAGTACTATCCTGCTGTGAACCACACCTAGTTTGATAACAAACTACTTAACACAAATGCCCTCTTTTGCTGCTATTATAGCAGTCATATACTTAGCCTTTTATTGTAGTATCTGTCATAATGTCTTAACTTTGGAACTCATCCAAATCCATTATGGAACTTACTTTCCATCATATTATGCCACCCTTAGTTTAGATAGAGACAAACTTAATTTGTACTTTGTGACAAAACTAGTATCAATGTAATACTTTTACAATGAACTAACCATCTATTTGTCACTTCTACAAAATAATATATTCTTAGTTCTTCTAAAAGATCATAAGAATATATTTACTATCGTCTAATAATCATCTTATGAATCATTCTGGTATACGCTCATAACATTTAGAGCATAGGACATATCTGGATTTGTGCACATCACAGCATGATTGATAAAGTACTCTTTGTGATTTTATATATCAAGTATAAAAAATATTTGAATCTGTATTCAATCCTTCCTGTGCAACAAGAACCTTTCTTGTAGTTTCTATATTGAACTCATTCAATATATCATCTATGTACTTCTAGCACAACCATATTAGCGTCTCAATTTATCCATATATACATTGATGCCAAATAGTCGGGTTCTGCCTAAGCCTTTCATCGAGATGAAAATCTTAACCTATGTTAATAAAAAGATACATCATTTCCAATCAACAATATGTCTTTCACATAATGTATTAGAAACATGTCTTAGCGCTCCCACTTAATTTCTTGCAAATGCAAGCATCTTCATCGTCTCTGATGAAATTAAACTCTTTTAACAGTTTCATCATAGTGAAGATTCCAACTCCGCGATGCTTACTTCAACCATTGAAGTTTGCATATGCTTTTAGCATCCTTTGAATTAACAAAACCCTTTGGACCGTGTCATGCACACATCCTAGTTAACCATTTTATTAGAAGAACTTGTTTTTTATTCAACTACCACGTAACAAAATTATATGTAGTGGTTGCTACATTAATCCGTCTAGACTAAATATCGCTTAATGAAAGATCAGATCTTGTCATAGTCAACTCTTTGAACATTGTCGTGAACTCTTTCCCAACATGACGATAATTTCATAGATGTGAAACATCCATGTCTATTTCTTTATAGATCCAAATACGACTGTAAGGTCTTGCACCTTTTAAAAGGGTCTTTCAAGTTCAAAGCTTGATCTCTCGTATATGGAACTATCATGGATTTTATGGCTTCAAACCATTTGACGGAGTCAGGGCCCATCATCGCTTCTTTCCATGTAGTCGGATCATTATTTTCAAATAATGATTTAACTCTCAAATCTTAGTATTTGATTGGTTAACCGACCTACTTGTTTCAATAGGAACTTAGACCTCCGTGACCATAAACTTTGAGGCACGTGCCTCCGGAACACTTTTCAGCGCTGCGCAACTTTGCACATATATCTAAGGTTCTTTTAACCTTATCAAAGTTCTATTTTCCTCCCACTTAACTTTTCACGGAAAATTCCTTTCTCAAAGAAACTTGACGTTCTAAGCGATAAACATTTTTGTCTTTGGTGTTATGGAGGAATACTCAACGATTATTCAAAATAACAAACAAATATATGTTCATCCGATTTTGGTTGCAAACATCTTTCTTATGCATAGCATACCAATGTTTAAGAAAGGACAACTTGGGTTTTATCCCAAACCATAACTTTATATGGTGTCATTTCAACGAATTATGATGGAGCTCTTTTCAGTGGAAAAACGGTAGTCTCTAAAGCTTTAATCTTTAAAATATTATGGCAGTTTTATCAATTACACCTTTGATGTCACCATGTTAAACAAGGTTTCATTGCATATCTCGATTATTCCATACTCATATGGTGTTTAGGAAACGCAAATCCATGGAATGATTCCTCAAATCTTAGGTGTTATGCTAAACTTTGTAACTCAAATATCTTCCTTTATGATCCTATCATAAATTCTTTATTTTCTTGTTACATTGATTTTGCACTTCATCTTGAAAGTCTTTAAACTATTCAAATGTTTCACACTTCAACCTTATTAAGTAAATATTCATATATTCACTCAAATTTTCATAGAAAGCATATGAAGTTGAAATCTATCGCTCTTGACTACACATAATGGACTTCATACAACAATATGTACAAGTTCCAATAAGCTAGTCATTCGTTCCCTTTGGCCTATGAGCGGAGTTTTAATTATCTCTAGGAAAATTTCACAAGCGTCATTTGATCAAAAATCAATAGACTCCAAAATTCCATCCACATGGAGTTTCTTCATGTTTTCTTTCCAATATAATTTAAACGGCGATGTCACTTCCTAAGTGATCTTTCTTATCAATTGTCTTTCGACATTTTTAGCAATATTTTTATGGATGTGATTTATCCAACGAGATTTGTAAATCATCCATCTTTTATGGATTACGGCAATTATTTGAACAACCCTTTTGTTCTCATAATACCTGATAAAACAAATCTTGAAGGTAAGCTTTGATGTTAACGAGCAACACAACAACCCTTTATTTGTTCTCGATCAACATCATCACATATTATTTTGCTAGTTACTTAGGCCATTGTAGTTCATGAATTGTGTTGTTTTGTATGACGATTCACACCAACAAATTCAGTATCCAATACTTAAGAACCACATTTTTAATAAGAAAATAATATAGCCATAACATGTATATCCTCTATATACCTAAGCTGAACAATTCTAGTCTTTTCTTTTCTGCCATATATTTCTAAGATTCTCTTTCAGTATTTCCTTTTCTGTTCGAAAGAATATATCAACATCAATAGTGGAGCCATACACATGACACATAGTCCAAAGCATATATAGTTAAATACCAATGTCTTTGGACTTGCACTTTGAAGTAGATCACCATCATCAAATACTTATTGTTCTTTCACATTCCATTCTTTAGTAATATTTTAGTGTAGTAAACATTTTATCAAATATTCACCCTTATCATGGAACTATTCATGATCAAGCTACTTTTAGCTTATAACGGTGAATCGCGAGTATAATTTTTCTCTCCAAAACCTTTTGGAGGATTAGGACGACAAGCGTCTCCAACCTGTTTCAAATTCTCATCAAATATGAGAACATAAACTTTTCCATATTATACTCTCTCATGTTGCAACCAAAACATCATTTCAGATATCGCAATATCTTCCACACATCATGGTTTCTGAAACAACTCTTTTAGATCCTAGATAACCTTGATATTAAAACAATCTTTTGAATATCAAGAATCATGGAGACAAACATGATACTTATATACTAACACTGGAATTGTCACTCTTGATTTAATACCAATTATTAAACTTCACGGAATAACCGGAACTTGCTGAAATTTTGCAATAGGACTTTTAAACTTTAGATTAACACTTCAAAACAATACGATACCAGTTCGTAAAGTAACTAACCAGAATTCTATAGTTCTATTATATCAATTATAACTAAGCACAAGGTGGTAAACGGATGCCAATGACTACAACAACTATGCAAATTTATTTTGATTTAATTTATGATAAATAGTGTTCAACTTTTAATCATATTGCTATTGAACTCCCACTCAAAACAATATCCCTCACATTGTTTTAGTGATCACACAAACCAAATTCACTACACCAAGTCCGATCATCATGTGACATGATATAGTTTCAAAGGCGAACAATCATCATGTTCATCATATCATCTATATGACTCATGCTTTACCTTTCGGTATTCCGTGTTCCGAGACCATGTATGTACATGCTAGGCTCGTCAAGATCAAACCTTAGCTTCTGCATGAGCAAATATGGCCTGCTCCCATTGTATACACTCGCAGAATCTAACACACCTGATCATCACGTGGTGCTTCGAAACAACGAGCTTTCACAACGGTGCCTACTAAGGACGAACACTCTATAACTTGATTTTTTTGAGAGGGATCATCTTATAATGCGATCATCACGAACTAAGCAATACAATATGCATAAAAGGATTCACATCACATGCAATTCAAAATATGTGATATGATATGGCCTTTCTTCTTGTGCTTCCAATCTCCATCTTCAAGCATGAACATGATCTCCATCATCACCGGCGTGGCGTCAATGTCAATGGTGCCGCTCCATGGTTGTCGTCCACCAGCATCAACTATTACAACTACTTTGAATAATAGACACGCAGGTCTAGACGAAATTAAAAGACAACCATATGGCTCCTGCCGGTTGCCGACTTAGAATAAGGAACAATGAATACATCATATATAATCACAATCATGGCCATATCACATCACAGCACACCCCTGCAAAAAAAAGTTAGACGCCTCTAATTTTCTTTGCATGTTTTATGTGGTTTGGGGCTTTCAGTAAGTGTCGTTCTAACTTATGAACAAGAACCACAACGTTGATGCTTGAACTATCAAGTGCCCGTTGTAAATTGAATCTTTACTATGATGGGAGAGACAGACAGCCGCAAAGCCACTTATGCAATACAAGTTTCATGTCGAGCATGGAACAAGTCTCATGAACGATGTCATGTAAGGTTAGCCCGGGCCGCTTCATCCCACCATACCGCAAGATGCAAAGTACACAAGAAGCAATTGATTATAAAAGCACCACCGCCCACAATGACCATTGTGTTCTACTCATGCAACAGATCTACATATATACACGGCTCTAATACCACTGTAGGGGTTCGTAGCATGAAAAAAAAATTCTACCGCATGAACACATAATCAAGATCTAATCTATGATCAAGCCAAGATCTATCTACTAGATCGGTGCAACAAGTTGATAGAGTACTAACCCTCGAAGATCCAAAGAGGTTAACGGGAGCAGATTCTCGTGGGTGACGTAGTCGTTCACTTGCCGATCTCAAGATCGCGTAGACGATCCATCCGGTGCAGCGTTCCGGCAGCGCTCCTGTAGTCGGTCACACGTAAGGTACTCGATGAAGACCTTCCTCTCCCTTGTTCCCGCAGGTAGTGGAGGTTGTAGCTCTCTCCTCGCGATTCCGGAACCACGACGACATGGTGTCAGAAGTAGAGGGGAGATCTCGCAGGGCTTAGCCAAAGCTGGAGAGAGCATGGTGGAGTAGAGGTAGCCTCGTCGATCTAGGTTTTAGAGGGCCGAGGTTTAGAGGTAGCTAGCAACTAGAGTTTAGCTAGTCAGTAGCGGTTTAAAGGAGATCTAGATTAGTCGCAACTAGAGAGGGGGGCGGGGGCCAACCTAGGGTTTCTTGGGCTCCTAGGGCAAGGGGGATACCTTGCGGTGTGCCCCTACCCATCCTTATATAGGTGGGGGGCGTCCAAGGGTGTTCCCAACCCAGGTGGAAACCCTCCCTAACTCAGAAACCCTCCCTAACTCGGAAACCATGTTGGGATTTGACTTTTTCAAACTGCCTTTTTGACTTTCAAATTAGAGTTTGATTTCTCTCTTCCAAGTGTCCATCCAAGTGACCTAGGACATGATGCAACCATTATACTTTGTCATGACACATCCATGTACCCTTCCCCTTCCGGATCGGTGAACCTTCTAGACCCTTCTAGACCCTTCTAAAACATTTCGGTGAAAACACCGGAATCATTTCCGAACTTTGAAATTAGACTTTCCTTATATGAATCTTATTCTCCGGACCATTCCAGACCTCCTCATGATATCCCGGATCCCATCCAAGACTCCGAACAACAATCAGTCTCTTTACTCACATTCCATATCTACTAAACAACATTGAATCCTTAAGTGTGTCTCCCTACGGTTTGTGAATTATGCAGACATGATCGAGACTCTTCTCCGATCAATAAACAATAGAGGAATATGGAAATTCATATGTCCCCCACATATTTCTACAATTACTTCGTGATCGAATGAACCATTTACATACGATACCAATTTCCCTTTGTCTCACGATACTTTACTTATCCGAGGTTTGATCGTCGGTATCTCTGCATACCTAGTTCAACCTTGTTACCGATAAGTAATCTTTTCTCGTTCCCGTGATATGTGATCCCTTGTGATCCAATCACATGCTAGCAATATAATTGGATCACATCCCACCGAGAGGGCCTAGAGTATATCTATCCATCATATGGATGGACAAATCCCAATCTTGATCCATGTGCCTCAACACATAATTTCCGAACACTCAATGCCACCTTTATAGCCACCCAGTTACGGTGTGGTTTTTGATGTCATCAAAGCATCCTTACGGTGATGGTGATTAGCATGATCTCATGGTCGAAGGAATTAGGTTACTATGTATCACAAAGCTTATAGCAAGTGAACTATATTAAATGACTTGATCTTTATGCTACGCTTAACTATAGGAGTATGTCCACCACATCATTATCCTAATGATATGACCCTGTTGTTAATAACATCTCTATGTTCATGATTAGGAAACCATGATCATATATTAACCAACAAGCTAGTTTAACAAGAGGCTTTACTAGGGACTCTTTTATGTTTACAAATCACACAAGTATTAATGTTTCTGGTTAATACAATTATAGCATGGTATGTAAACATTTATCATAAGCATGAAGATATGATAATACCCACTTTATTTGTAACATCCCCAAAATCATGTTTTCAAAGATTTCATATCATGCATGCATGCATATCATTTAGGGATCAAAACTCAAACTCATTTGAAAGAAAACAGAATTTGAGAGCTATGATTTTATGTGATCAACATTAAATCAAATGCTACTTTCCAATGAGGGGTTATTTGTTCAAAAACCAAACCTTGTTGCTCTCAGATTGTTTTGTTTGATTGCTAGTGCTTAAACCAAAATTTAGAAAACAAATCTGGATTTAAAACCAATTTCAAAACTTGATCAAATCAAGTGCTATGTCACTGTTTATTTTATTTGATCAAAAGGACCAAGCTAGTACAGAGAAACCACATGGTTTTTTGCCCAGAATTATGAGTGTTACACTCTGCAAAAAGTCAAAAAAAGGTTTGAATTCAAATGGTTTTGAAATAATTTGAAAATGTTTCCAGAAAATCAATTTAGAAAAATAAAAGGCATTAGAAAATAGCACTGGGCCTGGCGCCACCTTTCCAGCCCAACAGCAGAAACATCCCAAAAGCCAGCGCACCCGGGTTTCCCCTTTCTCTCTCTCACCACCTGCTCGCCTCACCGACATCGCCATCGTTTCAGCCAGTCGACCTTCTTCTCCACCCCCCCACGCGCAGACCCCGTCGCCACCGCTGTTTCCTCCCGAAACGCCGCGATTGATTCCTCGCTTAATTGGCATTGAACCACCGCGTAATGCCCTCGCCCCTCCTGGCTACTTAATCACCTCGCCACCGTGGTCATTTCCCCCCACTCAATTTCCTCTGGACGCCGCCAGGCTGCTCGCTTTCCTCTCCACATCGGCGCTGCCCCGACGAACTCTGGCGACCGATTGTCGTAAGCTTCGTGCACGCCTCCCTCTCTGGTTCACGCGATCTGCTTCACAACCATCTCGTGCTCCTTCTTACACCCTTAGTTCGTCTTGTACTGCCCCAGGTCGTCGACTCCAACGAGCACCACAAACTCCCGACGCCGTCTCCAACTCCGGCAAGAAATTTCGGTGAGATACGACCGCCCCGTGCTTTGCCTATGACCCCATCTTGTTCGCCTGATCAATGCGCACATGCTGATGCCCTCCGTTTGTGTTAGGGCGGATCAGAACGTCACCAACGTCGCCATCCACCTAAGCCCGACGCTGTCCTCGACTCCTATGAGCTCCCACGGCCACAGCAGCACGCCCCTTCGCCAACCGAGCACACGTTGAGCATCTCCTCGTCACGGCAATTCTGATGAGAAACCTCCCACCTCCCTGCGCGACCTAGTTCGCCGGCTCCTCCACTGACAGAGCGCGCCGCCGCCAGTCGCCGCCGCTAGCGCCGCTAGTCTTTGGTAGGTTGATCGAGCATCGTATGATCTAGATCTAACACATAGGATATATCACTTAACGAAGGGGTAAGTTTATATCTGAGCCGCACGTTTTTAGTGAGATCCAACGACTCGGAAGCGCGATCCAGCGCGAAGCGGTACCAGCCAGTAAGAAAGCCCCGCGTGGCATGTTCTTCGTTTTAAAATTCTGATTTAAATCTATTAGATGTTTAAACTTGTTTAATTCATAACTTTTGATTCCCACGTCCAAATTTGACAAATTTTATATCAATGGAATCAGGAGAGAAAGCCCTTTCCATATATGCAATGTGTTTAATGTTTTGTTTCTGTGAAAATGGTTATTTTTATAGAAACATGTGTAGGCCTATTTTGTGTATAACAAATATTTTGGAAATGTTTTAATGTTCAAATAAAGGTTGTTTGGCAGGTTTTGAACATGTTTATGAATCAGTACTGTGCACTTGTCTTGTTGAGTATAGAAAATCATCACATATCATATTGCATGCATCCATGTATTTTTGCTTGTATTTATTTTGTATGTGATTTGGTGCTATCATTTTATGTGTAGATTTTGGTGCAAATAGTGATTGTGATTGTGAGGATTGTAGCTACTCTCCAAACTACCAAGGCAAGTGGTGCTTCATGATTTATTCCTATGTTTTCACTTATGCATTAGAAATATTTTGCTAGACTTGCATGGATATTTTGTCTATTTTCTATGCTTGGGAAATCCTAGTAGTCGTAGAATTGCTAGAAATTTCTAAGTTAAGATGCTTATATATGCTATGCTTAGCCTAGCTAGTAGCAACCAAGGGTGGTTAAGTATTCATGCTATGATAAAATATTTCTATGTCTTTGGACTTGTATTTTTCTTAATAAAACAACTAAGTGAATGAAACACCTGGGTGGAATGGAAGGAATGGTTTATGTTGAGTGTTTACACAAGGCCCATTTCTATGGTTTACCTTGTGTATCTCACTTCTGGAAAGCCACCCAGGAACAAAGGGATTTGAGAGGCCAAATGTTAAGAAGCTTCTAGTGCAGCCACTTGGCAATATGGGCTCTGCCTAGATCATATAGGTTGCAATAACTTAGCCATTTGGACAGTTGGTGGTAGTGGGATGATAGGTTGGAGCGCTTCCATTTCGTCTGAGGTAAGGCTTCTGAAAGGTCCTGTCTTGGTGAAAATCAAGTCTTGTGGGGAAAGTGCACAACCTCTACAGATGGAAGAATCTAAGTACTTAGCCATGTCCCTGGTATTGGACAATTTGAGCATCAAGACATGGAAGCTATCAAGAATCTCCTCATCCCAATTTCTAAGTAAAAACTTGTGGTTGAACAAGGGTGAAGGACCCCAATGTCTATTGGAGGTTCCTTGGGAAAGATTTTGACAAAGAAAAACTTAGTGTTTTCAACTGATAGGTAAAACCTATTTTGAGCAAAGCAAGCCTAAGCTACACTTAGCCAAAATGCATATAGTAATTAGTCTACCAATATTCTACTAAGGTATCACTTGCCAATACTATTCCAATGTATTGACCCACTATGGCTGTAACTTGTGATGTTGCAGGATATTCTGATGATGATTAGGAGTCATGAGTTTACACTCAACATGCTTGCCTGTGGCACATGAAGATGAAGACTTAGTTATCTTATTTTATATTTGAACTCTTGTATTAGGCCTATGGCCATGGAGTTGTAAAAGACTATGTTTGTCTCTGGAATGACTTGTAATAATGACCTTTGTTTCTGTGTACTTCATCTTAAACTATGGATGCTAGCATTGATCCAGGGACTAGCATTGCAATCACAGGGATCCTTACCTTTATAAAGGGAGGGATCTTACATTATTATTGCCTCTTGGGCATATCTCCGACAAGATCTTCCCTTTTTCACTAAAAGGAGAAGCTACAGCTTGGTTTAAAAGATTACCTCCTGGTTCCATTGATAGTCCTGATTGCTTGATTGCTTCTTTCTCCCTGAAATATTTTCCTCCTAGTGCTAGACATGCTGCTTTGTAGAGACTTTTTGATTTTAAACATGGAGAAGAAGAGAAATTGCCTGAGTCATGGACAAGGTTCTGTGCCTTGATTCATGCACATCCTGGATGTCCATTACCTAAAAATGAGCTTCTTGATATTTATTATAATGGACTAACTGATGATTCTAGGACATACCTAGATATCTTTGCTGATTATGTTTTCACGAAAAGAACTCCTATAGATGTTGAAGAGTTAATGGCTAAGATAGGCAGGAATTATGATGATTGGACTTGAACTGAGCTAAATACACCTGAGCCTATCACTCCTGTACCAGTTGTGCCTAAACCAGATCCAATAGCAACACCAAAGAAGAGGGGAGTTATTGCATTAAATGATGAAGTGATGAAGGAAGCTAAGAAGTGTCTAAGGGAGAAAGGTATTAGAGATGAAGATATGAAGAATCTACCTCCTACAGAAGAATTATGTAAGCCAATTTCCCACTCATCTACTATTGAGGTACACTCTCTCCAACACTTTGATGAAGGTGATATTCCTTATGGTAAGCCTCCTAATCAATGTTTATAGGAACTTGAAACTTTTATTGTTAAACAAGGTAATTTTAATAAACAAGTTCAATGATTTATTGGAAAACTCTAGAGCTATCAATGAGTTGAAAGATATTGTGGAAAGGACTTCTAATGATATTAAAATGCTTTGTACACACTTTCAAATGGTTCAAACCCAACTTGATCTACTTGCTAAGGTACAAAAGGATATGCTAGTTAATGCCTTAGGAGATAAACATGCTTATGGAATTAGAACTAGGAGTTGTATAGCTACTCAAGATCCTTTATATCCTAAAGGACACCCTAAAAGAATTGAGCAGGATTCTCAACAAGGTGAAAGTAGTGGTAGTCCTCATAAGAGAAAGAAAAAGAAACACATGATAGTTGAGGAACCACTTGAACCTGCTGTAGATCCTAATAGTATATCTGTCTCTAATGCTGAAACTGAGAGTGGTAATGGTAATAATGATGCTCCTGATAAGGACGAAGGAGAGGAAGAACCTGAGAAGCACACTAAGAACACTAGGTACAATAAGGAAGATTTTATTGCTATGAAACATGGTAGTGAGAGAGAACCTTGGGTGCAGAAACATATGCCTTTTCTAGGTAAGAAACACAATTCAAAGGAGGAAGAACACTACAACAAATTTTGTGAGTGGATGAAACCTTTATTTTTTCAAATTCCTTTGACCGATGCTATTAAATTGCCTCCTTATTAAAATTATATGAAGGATATTGTCTCTAATAAAAGGAAGATCCCTAATGAGGAAATTTATACTTTGCTTGCTAATTATTCCTTCAATGGTAAGGTTAAAAAGAAACTTGGTGATCCAGGTATACCAACTATTCCTTGATCTATTAAGAATAATTATGTTAGAACTGCTTTATATGATTTGGGAGCTGGAGTTAGTGTTATGCCTTTTTCTCTCTACAAGAGACTCCATCTAGAAAAGTTGATACCAACTGATATATCTTTGCAAATGGCTGATAAGTCAACTACTATTCCTGCTGGTATATGTGAGGATGTTCCTGTTCAAGTAGCTCATAATTGCCTGGTTTTGACTGATTTTGTTCTGCTTGAGATGCCTGAAGATGATAATATGTCTATTATTGTTGGGATACCTTTTCTTAATACTGCAGGTGTTGTCATCAATTGTAATAAAAAAAGTAACATTCAATATTAATGACAAAGAGCATAATTTTTATTTCCCCAAGAAGGTTGCTAGAAGCTATTGCCTGAATTCCATTGAAAATATTGAGAGCATCAAGGTTGGAGAAATATATTGTCCCATTCCACAAGAAAATTTTGAAACTATTATGATTGGGACCATTGCTATCAAGTATGAGGTAATATAATCACCTTGTGGAATGCAAAGTTTTGTTTCATATAAGATTTTTTTGGTAACAAGACTTGATCAACCTTGTTAACAAAAGGATTTTAATGAACAAAATAATGTTTTCACCGTGGTTATACTAGGTTTCTTTTATGTTTCTCCTTCCTAGTCTTTGCCCTTTCTTTTGATAGCTTTGGTGTTGCTAGTTGCTTGCTTGTTAGAGTGTCTTAGAGCTTCTGTACTTTGGTTTTTGGTTTGATTTTGCTTCTTCTGAAAAAACTGTTTTCTGCGAGAAAATCAATTTTCATACCCTGAAAATTGGCCAAAAATAAAGTTTCCCGAAGAATTCTAGAAAATTCAAAATAAATTTTTCCTCAAAAAAAAGGGGCAGAGGGACACCTGGAGTGACCTAGTGGGCCACTCCAGGCACCCACACCCATGGTGGGATGGCCCCCCCTACAGGTGGCGTCTGGGTGGGGTGTGGCCCACCTGGGCCCATCCAAAGTGTCTCCTCCCAGCCATCTTCTTTCTCTCTCCCGAAAAATACCGGAAAACTTGCTCAAGCTCGAGTTCCTACTGTTCTTGCTCGTGATTTTCGATCTCCTTGCTCAGCCCATCTTTTCTATTGATTTTTGGAGGGATTTCTCCTTGGTATGTGCCTCCTCCACTTGTCTAATTAGATTTGTGATTGATAGATTATATCTTGAGTATTTTGCTGCTATAGGTGACAGGTTGTGTGAGCTTGCATGCTTGTTCTATGCTTATAGATTTCATTTTGATGCATGTGTAGCCCTCTAGCAAGTTCCTATAGTAGTTTATCATCATTTATCAACTTGGAAATCACTTGGTTTGATGTCTGTCTAAAAATTTCAGAAAAGAGTGGTCATGGACAACCACACATTTGGAGAGATATTTGAGGGTGATGCACCTAGGAGGGCAAGTCCTTCAAGATCATCCTCCCGAGCCAGGCCCTCTTACAATGAGGATCTCATCACTCTGCGATTCGACGACAAGGGAGATGAGGGGGATGCTCACCCTTCCACCTTTCCTTGCCCAACCTTTTTGCAGGCTACTGGGATTCTTGATGATTTTACAACCTTGATTCGGAGGGATGGACTAACAAGCCTTATGCAGGATGAGAGCATGCAATATGCTACGCTCACTAAAACATTTGTGGAGAGCTTCTCCTTTACTAACAGCATGTTTAAGCCAGATGTTTCTTTCAAAATTTATGGCAGGTCTTATAATATGACAGTGAAGAAATTTTGTGAGGCTCTAGGACTTGGTATAGCTGGGTCAGCAAAGAAGATTCCATCTCAACCCGCTGATTTGTTGGAGCTCTACTATAGGATAACCAATGATGATAACCGTAGAGCTCAACAAGGAAAGATAAGAAACATTCAGCTTCCAGCCATCAGGTACTTTGCTTACAATCTTTCCACTAGTGTTCTTGGTAGGGAGAACACTAGTAATATTTCCAGCTATCATTTGGCTTTCTTAGCTGTTGCGCTCAACAATGATACTAAGTACGATCTTGGTTCTCACATTGCTCATCGCTTAACTGCTAAGGGACGCATTTATGGGGAAATTATTGCTACGCGTGTTGCTGCTGCCTTGGACCTTGCTGTTGATCCAAATGATATAATTTTGGCCCCTCGGAGGCTTGATCTTGCTGCCATGAAGACACATCAGTTTGTCACCACTAGCTCTATCCTTGAGAACTTGGTTTATAGAATGTTGTTTATTGACGGGGAAGAGAGAGAGAGAGATCTCTCTCCCCCAAAACCACTTTGTTCAGTATTTCTCAGGGACCTTTGTCACGCTCCAAGGAGGAGATGGATGACAAGCTGCGCATTCTTGGTTTCCATGGGCACTATCAGGAGGAAGCGCCCTCATACGACCCCATTGTACACTACACAGGGGAGTCCTCGAGCTCGTACCAGGACGAGGGAGCCTCCTCGTCGTACTACGGAGGTGCACCTACTTGGGAACCATGGGATTGAGCCCCATTTAGGCCAAAAGCCTAAGCTTGGGGGGAGGTATACCGACATCACACTCATCTATATATCATGTTCGGTCGGTTCTTTGTATATCCATTGTTTCGCTTTCTTTTTGGTTTTTGTTGCCGCTTTCTCAAAAACACAAAAATACCAAAAATATTTTCGTTGTTTCTCTTGGTTTGTTTCTTTACTTTTTAGCTTTGATTTGCCTTAAAATAAAAATCCAAAAAGATTTTGCTTTGCTTGGTTTGTTTTTGCTTCGTTGGCTTGTTTGAAAAAATCGAAAACACCAAAAATATTTGTTGTTCTTCTTTGGTTTTGTGATTTCTTTGCAGGGTTCATCTGTCCTCAGTGGATTTTTGTTTCATGTTATTATTCAAGTCACACAAGTGAAGAGCAATAGTGAAGATTAAGACAACTTGAGGTGTGATAAGAGGCTGGTAACAAACTCTGTTTGTTTTTCATTTTTGTACATATACTCATCATTGTGAGAATTCTTAGTCTATTCATTGTAAGGAGTGTGTTACTGATGGATGCTTAGTAGTTCTTTCTTATCTATGATTAGCTCCAGCTTGCTAATAGTTTGTAGCATGTCATATGAATGTTTGCTTGCATTGTTTTGTTCATATTTTGGTATGATATTGTGGTATCCTCCTCTGAATGTTTCATGTGAATCGACTTGGCACATGCTCATGCATGCATATGACTAAACAATAGTTAGTAAGCCTCGATGATTTATTTTGCCTCAGAGTTCTTGTATCACTTTCATGCCATAATTAGTCATGTTTTGTGGCAAGCATGATTATGACAGTTATTGCTTCTCGTTTGTCGCTCCCTCTATTTTGCTATCCTTCACTTACACTGAGTATGAGCTCTACTTGTGCTTCCAACTCCCCAAAACCAATATTGCCAACTATGTCCACCATACCTACCTATTAGCATCGTTTGCTATTTCAGTGCATATTCTTTATGCCTTGTTTTCTTCCAAATAAAATGTTTGTCTGTTTTGAGAAAGTTAGTTAGTAAAGCTCTCACGAACTTTATGGCACACTTTATTCCTTGCGTTTAATAATCTTGAACCATTGTGACCTGTCCATGAAAGTTATATGCTTGCAAATTATAGGTTGGGAATTAGCAGAAGCGTGCTGTCACGGGGAACGTTTTGAACACTTATGGATACATATGCAGTTGATACCTTGCTCTTTTGTTTGTGGATGTCGTCGGTGTGAAATAAAAGGGGAGCTTGTGAGTTCATGGAGTATATATATGTTAGAAAGCGCTGGCATTAGCCTAATCCATGCCTAATCATGGTGGAAACTTGCAGCATCACCATAATGAGCATTCTATGAAGCATCCTCAATAAAAAGCTATGCACATAGTAAATAAAAAGATCGTTGAGATGCTCATTGTCTGCTTGCCTTGTCATTTTAATCACGGGATAGCTCCTATATCATGTGCAAGGGGTACCCCGTTGGCGGTTCTCTATGATATGCATGTATGTACAATGACGAGAACTTGCAGGTAACCAAAGTTGCGTAGCATGTGGAGCGGCCCCCGTACTCAAGGGACATGGGATTTCCAGTTTATGGTCTGTCAAGCATATAACTCAGATTAGACCTCACTTTCACCTTAACCATATGAAGATGCCTATGATAGGGGAAATGAGAGCTCAAAGCTAATGAGTACCTTCTTTTCAGCATTAGGAAGCCTTTCAAACTTTTCAAAACCATTTTCACTTCCTTGTTGAGTCACCACCTATTCTATGAGCACCTTCTTGAGAGCATAGTTGTCATTCTTGTGTTTGTCTCAAAACTTGGTTAATTACGTCATGGCTTTGATGCTTGTATATTTGATATCTTTACTTCTAGTCTTCATGTGAACTTAAGAGGTGCCTTGGCTTTTATATCGTGCTCTACAAACAAAGGAAAGCGAGATACCACTCTATCATACCTTACTATGATCTTTGCAATGTTTCTTATGTTTATGTTCCATGCTACTTATTATTATTGAGTTGGTTTCTCTTCATAGCCTGCAATGACTATTGAGTAGACTTGGCTGCATGCTTCTTATTATGAATGGTTTAAGTATCTACTCCTGTGCTGAGAATATATACATCATATGAAGCAAATGTGTTCATGAAATACTTTTATCGCACTCAGTTTTCAACTGAATTTCTTGGGGACAAGCAATAAGCTAAGCTTGGGGGAGTTGATACGTCCAAAACGTATCTACTTTCCCGATCACTTTTGCTATTGTTTCTCCTCTAAACTTGTGTGATTTGGATACAACTAACACTGGATTTATTTCAGCAGAATTACCTTGGTGTCTAGTTTTTGTGCAGAAAATCAACTATCGGAAAAATCCAGGAAAATATGCCAAAATTATATTTCGGAAGATCCTCGGAGCGAGAGCAGTGGAGGCACTGGGGCCCACACTGCCAGCGCGGGTGGGCCTGCCTAGGGGTGCGGCCACCCCAGGTACCCCCTCGGGCTCCCTCTTCGCCTATAAGTTACCCCTTGACCTAAAAACCTAGGGGGTTCGACATTTTTCCAGAGAGAATTCCGCTCCACCGCCACCATCAGAAACCAAGATTCAGATCCAGAAACTCCGTTCTGGCACCCTGCCGGGACGGGGAATTTGGGGAGGATCATCGCCATCGTCATCACCAACGCCTCTCCATCAACCATCGATGTTTCCCTCATACATGAGTGAGTAATCCCCCGCTGTAGGCTATGAGGATGGTAGGGATTGGATGGGTTCTATTATGTAATCTAATAAGATTGTTAGGGAATAGTGCCTAGTATCTCTGTTAGTGCTATTTAACTTTGTTGCAACTTGTTGTGCTTAATGCTTGTCACTAGTGCCTGAGTGCCATGATCTTAGATCTGAACTTATTATTGAATCATTATGATAGTATTGTTTGTGATCTTATCTGTAAGTTGTGTACACATATCATTGTCCGGATCCAAAGGCCCCGAAGTGACAGAAATTGGGACAACCGGAGGGGATGACTGTGGTGTGAGGATCACATGTGTTCACGGAGTGTTAATGCTTTGCTCCAGTGCTCTATTAATAGGAGCACCTTAATTGCCAGTAGTTCCCTAGAAGCCCATACCGCCACGAAATGGCCGAGTAAGATGTTGTGCAAGTTCTCATTGCGAGCACGTATGACTATATTTGGAGCATATGCCTAGGATTGTTTAGTACTTGGATGCTTATTCTTATTTATCTGCAATGCCCTAGATATTGAAGTTACATGTTTAGACTCGTCCATACAACGCTCGTCCATCCATCCCTATGCCTACCGCGCTCATATCCTATTGTTTACTGTTACTATTACTATTGCTCATGTTTTGCTGTTGCTGTTGCTTTGCTATTGCTACTATCAAACTGTTGCTACTGATAAACTTCTGTGAGAAAGAACTATTTCCAGGTTCAGTTGAATTGACAACTCAGTTGTTAGGGCTTGCAAGTATTCTTTGGATCCCCTTGTGTCGAATTAATAAATTGGGTAATACTACCTTGAGGCTAAGCGATCCCTATACTTGTGGGTCATCACCTGGTCGGTTGTCAGCGAGTAAGCGGGACATTGTTGCTGCTACTCTGGGCGACGAATAGAAGATGGGTTGCGGCCAAAGCTGGGCTTCTTTTGTTATTTCCTTTTTCTTATCTTTTTCTATATTCTGTTTCCACTAAACCTTTTCAAATAATAATTTCTTAAGTTTTAAAATATCTAGAATTTTTGTAAATTTATTAAAATACTGCAGGAACCTTTGTGGTTAGTAATATCTACATTATTTTAGGTATTTGTATGAATCCTATTTAATTGTGGTATGTAAATGAGAAAACTCATTAATAACTTTAGGTTTTAAGATTTTGTTTCTTATTTAGAAACCTTCTTTCAATTATACCTTTATTTATCTATTGATGTTTGTGGTTTTAAGATATCTATAAAATCATTAGAGAGGGCTTCATATAATGATTACTTTATGCAGTTAATGCCTTAAGGTAGTAGTGAATAATGATTGCAATAGCCTTGATTATAGCATCATATATATATTAATAAATATGACTGAAGTAGAAGTTAGGGTTTTGAATTGTAAATGTTTAGCATGAATTTTAGGAGATTTAATATAATTATTTTACTTCATTGATATGGATGAACATTAAGGTTCAAGACATACTAGATGACCCGGTGCGCCCATCGGCGCCGAGGCCGAAAGTAAGACAATGTAGCTATAAATTTGTCAAGACCCGGATTTTTAATCCCAGATGCCTGTTATGCCATACATCGCAATCCTAGGATTACCATTTTTGCGAGACATAACATATTTGTATATCACAGTACATCATCCATTACAAACCATACATAAGGTCTTACACAAATAAGGATCTCATGATCCAGTTCTTAATACAATATAAGCAGCAGAATAACGTAATAGTAACGATAGCATAGGCGAAACTCCATCTTCAGGGTCACAGGCCATGATGGCGTTGGGAGATGATCCTAGTTTTCGTAACCTTCCTGCGGTCCTTCCTCCTGATACTCCTCTTCATAGTCTGGCCACGGGAATAGCCAGGACAAAGCCATGAGTACTCTTTAAGTACTCGCAAACTAATACTAACAAGTTAAGGTGGTTTTTGTAGTAGGATACTAAGCTCTAAGGTTGTTTTCCAAAAAGTCAGATTTACCTCTACTAAGTTTAGAAGCAAAGAAAACTAGTTGAAAGTTTTATAACACCTAAGTGGGAATTTAAATTTCATATCACAACTCTGTTGTGGTCAAGTCAAAGTCATAATTCATTTCACAAGTCATTTTGAAAACATCTGACGGGGGAACAGTATGGCCACTCCAACTGTCCATAACCGCGGACGCGGCTATTAGAATAGTTTCACACTCTACAAAGATTGTACACTTTCACCACAACATTTGATACATCCGTCAGGAACAATCCTGAATTCACCATACTCAGTATGCGGATAATCAATCCTAACCTTTCAATTACACGCCCTAGTATAGGCACCTCTCCTGTGAGTTTGGCCTCCCAACCATGACAAACTGTCATCTTGGAGTCTTGCAGTGGACAATCTTCACAAGGTAGCCTCAGCTCAGACCTTGGCCGCGAGGGAACCCATACTAAGGTATATAAATTTTCAGTCAAGCCCTACCCAAATTTCGGGTATTGTGGTTGTACGATAAAATTGGAAAGGTATCGCATCCAGACAACCATCAGTTTTATAAAGGGCTAAGGCTCATGCCTCAACATTTTCATCATCAAAGTCATCTGGTGTTCGGAAACACATGTCAACACATTTCAATAGAATGATTCATCATTCTAAGGTTTTCATAATCATTTTCACCAAGTATTCCCATCTAAAGTTGATCAAGTTTTATACTTAGCACTAGCATCTACAAGTGGTGGTAAATACTAATGAGGGGTGATAAACAAGTGGGGATTTGCTAAGTTCAATCTCATGCCTTAGGATGACATCAAGATTATCTAACTTAGGCCAAATTTTATGCTCTTTATGCTACCTTTAGTTATCTTTCTAGAATCTACCAGTCACCATGTAAACTCTAAGAGAAAGATTTGATAAATAAAATAAATTATTAAGCTTGCAAGTAAAACTAGGATTGGGTTATCAAGTGGGTATGATCACTTATGCTTAAGGCATATAGTTGGCATAGTAACAACAAGTATTGCCTTGCATAATTTGCCAGGGTAGCTTGCTAAGTTAATAGCTTGCTAAGATATTGGTATAAGCTTGCTAAAATATTGGTATAAGCTTGGTAGGTCAACTTGTATAGTAAGGCTTTCCTTGTTCAGAGCAGTGGTTGAAGTTCTCATCGGCTTCTTCCTCGTAGTATCGTCCTTCCTCCTCGTATCCTTGGTCGGTACTAGCGTCTAAAAATAAATAGGAGGTACACAATCACCAAACAATACTTAAGTATTTTTAATCATCACACAAAAAGTCACACTATATGATCTAGCATCATCACTATTCTCACAAGGATTAAAGCACTAGTCTTATTTATTTTATTTGAGAAAAGTAATTTCTACTCATTGAAAAACTACTTAAGATTTAATATTCTCCAACTCAAACATGGGATCATGTTGACACATGTCATCACCACATATTTCAGTACATGGGAATGTGATTTAAAGTGGTGTCACAATTTAATAAGGTTTAACCTTTTTATTTTAATTAAATAAAGTGACTTGAAATGCCTATGTGGCATTCTTTTATTACTTGAACATTATTTCTGCAAGTAAACCCATATGTTTTTATATATTCTGAAAGGTATGATCAAATGTTATTTTTGAGAGTTGGAATCAACTCAAAAGATTTTATGGTTGAATTTTGAAAAATGTTTGAATGCAGAAAAGCTTCTGCCTTGTTATTTTTACCATGGTTGATCTATTACTCCAAATGGTTTGAATCCAACGGGCATGGATTAAGCATTTCAGTACCTTTCTAACAAAATTGTTTTCATGCATTTTGGTTCAGTGAATCGAGCTGGGTGGATTTTTGAATCTAGTTATAGAACTATGTTTGAAATTAAATGAATAAAGCTTAATTTGAATTGTTGGGTCGCGCGGGATGTTTTACTAGGCCATCCCACTACACATAGCGCGTACGCGGGCTGGTTAAGTGGCTGTTCCCACGCGTCAGTGAGATGGGAGGGGTGAAGAGGTACGGGGCAATGTGAACCGCACGATCTAACTCTAATCGAACGGCTACGGTTCATCGTCCACGTCGGGCAGCACCGACGATACGGAACCCTAGAGCGGCAGGTGGGGGTCATGGGAGGCTCACCGGGGCTCAGGTGAGGGTCGACGACAGGGGCGAACGACAAAGTCGACGATGACGGTTCTCCTGGTACCGGCAGCTTCTCCTGGGGCGGCTCGAATCGACGGCTCCCTTCTTTTCCAGCAGCGGCGGGCTCCGGCCAAATTCTGGCGATGCCCTGCTTGCCTTTCTCCGGGAGTGAGGTGGGGTAGTTCTGGGTCAGAGGGGAGTGAACTGGTGTGGCGAAAACGAGCGGTGGAGGCCTCTATTTATAGTGGCGGAAGGGGACTGGCGGGCGTGGGCTGAGCTCGTCGTGGTCGACGGCAGAGAGGGCTACTGGCATGGGTGATGGTAGGGGCGGTGCTGTGCTCCCTGGCGAAGCTCAACGGCGTGGTGGCGAGGCGTGGGGCGGTGCTGATCGGTCGGGACACGGTGATGCTCTACTCGGGTCCGTCGACAGTTTTAATGTCGCTGTAACGCGTGATTACATGGCGCGTGCGAACATGTCTGGGGTTCTGGTCTGGTGATCATCCCTGCAAGCGGCGAGGGCGGCGTGCGGTCTATGGGTGCTGGTCGAGCGTGGCGTACTGGCGCACTCTCTACATGGTCGCAGAGGAGTTTGGCATGGGTGTGTCGTGTGGTCCAGGGGCTGGCATTGCTCAGCGCTGGGACAGTGGGTGGCGGTGGACGGTGCTGCATGTCCTAGACAAGGTTGACGAGGCTAGTGCGGCCTCTAATTCGCTAGCGACAATGGGGTGGCAATGGTGCTCTCGGCATGGTTGACATTAATGGCTAGGCTTGCTCACAGTGGTTCTAAAGCTATTTAGATTACTTTGATCATCTACTGAGAGTGTAGAGTGAGCTATAGAGGGAACAAGTTAGGCCAATTTTACTGCACACTATAGTGTTTGATGTTTGTTTGATTTGGATCTGCAAGGTTTATGATGAAATGGCCGCAAGAACTTTAAATTCGAATTTTGGATTCAAACTTGGTGCGTTTGCTAGGAACATACTAGGGAGTGTCTGGTTAGTTGGATTAGTCAAGGGGCACTGGTTCGGTTGGGTTTTGAAAATGTTTGATCTTCACATATGATAAAGATTCAATTTTGAATTTTGATTTGAATGTGGTTGCCAAATGTTTCTGCAAGTTTGAAAGGTGGGATTTGATTTACTTTTACTTGTTCTAGCAAGGTGTGAAAAGAGTTGGAAAAGTTTCCGTTTGAAAACTTGAACTAGAAACACTCAAAGTGGACTAGTGAGCAAGATTGGCAAAAATGACCATTTGCTTTATTTTATTTGTTTTTTGATTTTCTCTTGTTTTGTTTCTGCATGGAAATGTTTTAGATGATGTTATTTTCATCACTAAACCATTTCTTTCTATTTAGGTTAATCACACAAGTTCATTCATGCATTTATCAAATCATCTCATTCACACTTGCATTCATATGATTTTAAATTAATCAAAGTTTTTGTTAACCCTAATTTTAGTGATTAGAGTTTTGATGATCCTTGGGTTATATTTTTGGGATGTTACAAACCTTCCCCCCTTAAACAAAATCTCGTCCCGATATTTTAAAAAGGACGAAAAAATATTACCTAGGATTTAAAGAGATCGGGAAACTCCGTCCTGATGTGATCTTCGCGCTCCCAGGTAGCTTCTTCTTCAGTGTGGTTGCTCCAGTGAATCTTGAGAAACTTGATGCTTCGGGTCCTGGTGGTTCTGAAAGCTTCTTCCAAAATACGGATGGTTACTTCGGGATAGGTCAGGTCATCATTGATCTCCATGGTCCGGTGATCAATGTTCTTGAAAACTTCAGTCTTCTCCGGAACTTCAAGGCATTTGCGAAGTAACGATATATGGAACACATTGTGCACTGATGACATTTCTTCTGGCAGTTCCAGTTGGTATGATACTTCTCCTCGATGATTTAGAATCTTGAAAGGTCCGATATATCTAGGCGCTAACTTTCCTTTCAGCTGGAAACGCTGCATTCCTTTCAACGGCGACACCTTAAGGTACACAAAATCTCCGATATTAAAAGCGAGGTCTCGATGTCCCTTTTCGGCGTAACTCTTCTGTCTTGACTGGGCGTTCTTGAGGTGCTCACGAATCTTGTGAACCTTCTCTTCTACTTCTCGTAGGATGTTGGGTCCGAAAATCCGACTCTCTCCTACTTCCGACCAATTCAAAGGGGTGCGACACTTCCTTCCATACATGAATTCAAATGGGGCCATTTGCAACCTAGCTTGGTAACTGTTGTTGTAAGAAAATTCTACGAAAGGCAGACAGTTTTCCCATTTAGATCCATACTCTAGCACACATGCTCTCAACATATCTTCGAGTATTTAATTTACTCGCTCCATTTGTCCATCGGTCTGAGGGTGATAAGTTGTGCTGAAATCTAGTCGGGTTCCTAAACCTTCTTGGACTTTCTTCCAGAATCTCGAGGTAAACTGGGTTCCTCGATCCGATACAATGTTCTTGGGGACTCCGTGCAAACTGAAGATTCTAGCGATGTATAACTCCGCTAGCTTCTAACTCTGGTATGTGGTCATGACTGGTAAGAAATGGGCGACTTTGGACAATCGGTCCACTATGACCCAGATAGAGTCATTTCCCCTACTAGAAGTAGGCAATCCGGTGATAAAGTCCATTCCAACTGAATCCCATTTCCATTCCGGAATCTGTAGAGGTTGCAACAGTCCAGCGGGTCTTTGATGTCCCGCCTTGACTCTCTGACATATATCACACTTGGCGATATAGCTTCCGATTTCTCTCTTCATCTTATGCCACCAAAATTGTTCCTTCAAATCCTGATACATCTTTGTTCCTCCGGGGTGGATAGAATAAAGAGTATCATGGGCCTCTTTCAAAATCACTTCTTTCAATTCTGAATCTGCTGGTACAAAAAGGCGTCCTTTGTACCACAGAACTCCTTCTTCATCTTCGGTGAATCCGGGTACTTTGCCTGTACCGATACGATGCTTGATTCCGTTGATACTAGCATTTCCTTTCTGCGCCTCTTTGATCTGACTGATCAAAGTGGGTTGAAGTTCTATGCTATCCAAAAATCCTTCACTCACTAATTCCATTCGGAAATCTTCCATCTCTTTGTGCAAACTTGGTTGCTCCTTTAGAATCATGGAGTTCAAGCGGCACGGTAATCTGCTAAGGGCATCTGCTACCACATTGGCTTTACCTGGGTGATAGTGAATGTCCAGATCATAGTCCTTGATTAGCTCAATCCATCTTCTCTGTCTCATATTCAGCTCCTTCTGAGTGAATATATACTTCAAGCTCTTGTGATCCGAATAAATCTCACAACGTTTTCCCATGAGATAATGCCTCCACGTCTTTAGGGCTAGAACTACGGCTGCGAGTTCGAGGTCATGGATTGGGTAGTTCTATTCATGCTGCTTCAGTTGTCGAGATAGATAAGATATAACTTTGCCTTCTTGCATTAGCACACATCTGAGGCCGATCTTGGATGCGTCACAATACACGTCAAAGGGTTTGGTGATATCCGGCATGATCAAGATTGGGGCTGAAATCAATCTTCTCTTGAGTTCTTGAAAACTCACTTCACATTTGTCCGTCCATTCAAACTTCTTGTCCTTCTTCAGCAATTGAGTCATGGGTCTGGCAATAAACGAGAATCCTTCTACGAACTTGTGGTAGTATCCCGCTAATCCGAGAAATGCACGAACTTGGGTTTGAGTAGTTGGGGCTTGCTAATCTTCGACATATTTCACCTTCGTAGGGTCAACGGCAATTCCTCCGGCTGATACAATATGGCCGAGAAATCCTACCTCCTATAACCAGAATTCACATTTGCTAAACTTGGCATACAATTGATGCTCTCTAAGGGTTCCAAGAATGGTCCTTAGGTGTAGCTCATGTTCTTCTTCTGATTTGGAATAAATCAGAATGTCATCGATGAAAACAATGACAAAATTATCCAGGAAGTCCATAAAAATCTTATTCATGAGATTCATGAAATAAGCGAGGGCATTGGTCAATCCAAAAGACATGATAGTATACTCGTATAATCCATATCTGGTGGTAAAGGCAGTCTTTGGAATATCCTCTGCGCGAATCTTGAGTTGATGATAGCCAGTTCTAAGATCAATCTTAGAAAACACTTTGGCACCAGTCAACTGGTCAAACAGGTCTTCTATCTTCGGCAATGGGTACTTGTTCTTGATAGTGACATCATTCAACTTCCGATAATCCGTACACAAACGGTTACCTCCATCTTTCTTGTCCACAAACAAGACAGGTGATCTCCATGGTGACGCACTTGGTTGAATCAGTCCAATTTCCAACATGGCATCCAGTTGCTTCTTCAGTTCTGCTAGTTCAGACGGGTTCATACTATATGGTCTCTGGGCTATGGGTCCGGTTCCAGGGATTAGTTCAATGATAAACTCTATATCTCGATCTGGGGGCATACCAGGCAAAACATCTAGAAATACATCGGGGTATTCACAGACTATCCGGACTTGGTCAATTGTGGGTTGGGCTATACTCTTGTTGCACTTGAATTGAAGAGGCAAGGTTGCAGATACATGCTTGACTGATATTCCGACTGTACTGGTCATGGTTATGGCTTTCTTGGCACAGTCAATTAATCCTTTATGTTTGAACATCCAATCCATTCCTAGTACTACTTCCAAACCTTTAGTTCCGAGTACTATTAGATTAGCATAAAAATCTATGCCATGGATTCGGATAGGGACAACTTTGCAAATTTTCCTAGCTTTGGTGGTTGAACCGGGTATTTGAACAATCATAACATGCTTCAATTTGGTTGGTTGAATCTTACTAGTGCATGCAAATTCTTCAGTGAAAAATGAGTGCAATGCTCCAGAATCAAACAACACTCTTGCAAGTACTGAGTTAACAGAAAACATACCCAGCACGACATCTGGCGCTTCCTGGGCTTCTTCAGCATGCATGAGAAAAATACGGCCGTTGCGGTTGAGCGAATTTCCCTGGGAAAACCTTCTTCCGGGCTGAACACGACGCTGCTGCTGAGCTGGGGCATTTGCATTGGGGTCTACGGCAATCTTCTTGGGGCACTCATTGGAATAATGACCCTTGGTTCCACATTCATAACAAATCACTTGCGACTTGTCCTTTGCTGCAACAGGCACAACATTGCTTCCGGTCCTTGGGGCAGTGTTGGTGTTGGTGGCGGCATTGTTATTGTTGAACTTGGGTGGGGCACAGTTGAAATTGCTAGAGTTGCCGGGGTTGTTGTGGTTTCCTCCAGGCCTTGGGTTTCCACGGTTGGGATAGGTCGGACGGTTCATAGGGGTCTGTTGTTTCTTGGGGAAAATCCTGGAGATGGGTTGGGGCGATACTTTGGTGTCTGGTGGGTTCCTGGTTGACGCATCATGCGGCGCTTGCGGTTCTCATTGGCTTGGTTGATATTTCCTTCCATCTGAATGGCAGAGTCGACTAGGGCTTCAATATCAGCAAAGGGGATATTGACTAACACCGTCTGCATCTCATCATGTAGACCATTCAGGAATCTCTCTTTCTTCTTGGCTTCAGTGTCGATCTCATCCGGGGCATACCTAGATAATGACAAGAATTTGTCACGGTATTCCACTACTGTTATCCTTCCTTGCTTCAGTTCTCTAAATTCATGTCGCATCCTCTTGATCAAACCAGGTGGCACATGGTTTCTGCTGAACTTGACCTTGAATTCCTCCCAAGTCATCATCTGACCTCCGATCATTGCACGAACGCTGTTCCACCATGCTCTTGCATCTCCGGCTAGATAGTGGGTGGCGAACAGAACTTTCTCGTTATCTTCCACTCCCGCGACTTCCAGATTGTTCTCCATTGTTTGCAGCCAATCATCTGCATCTAGGGGTTCTTCTGACTTAGTGAAAACAGGTGGATTGGTGTTCTAGAAATTCTTGAGGTTAGATCCATGGTTATCCTGATTTCCATGGCCTTGATTGTTGTTGGCCATCTGGGCTATTTGTTGAAGGGTGGCTAGGTTGGCTTGACGCTCGACTCTTTCGGCTTCGCGGTACGAAACCATCATTTGCAAGAGTTGCAATATCGGGTCCAGGGCTGAGTTGCTTCCTCCACGAGGCATCTGAAGATTGAGAAAGATTATGAGAAAAGAGGGAAATTTCTACGGTTTAGGGGTTATTGAAAAGTTTTTAAAGTTGTTAAAGCGTGACTCGGATTTTTCTAGCAGCTTGCTTTTCATTCATTCATAGCACACGATACAAAAAAACACCACAACAAAGAAAAACAGATGGTTTTAAGAACCATTCTGTGAAGCTACGATACAGTGGGACCGAATACAATTCACTAACGCTAGTGCTCAAGTGCTACTACTCCTTGGAGTCAGTGTACTCATCCTCCTCCTCATCATCATCATCGATGAAGGCGAAATCATCCTCATCGGTGAAGAAGTCCATGGACTGATCCTCCAAAAAGTCATCATAATTGCTGAGATAGGAGTAGGGGTCTCCACTAAGGTCTTCTCCGGCATTCTCCCTTTCCTCCAACTGCATGTCTCTCTCGTGGATGGTCTCTTCCAAATCCGTGATCCGGTGGCGAAGACGGGCAATGATGCGCTCCTTCTTGTCGAGCTGACGACAACAAGACTTGCGATCCTTCACTAGCATGGCGAGGTTCTGATCCTTCTTCTTGGCGATGGCGTACTTGTGGTTGGCGTAGGCACGGGCATTGTCCAACTCCTTCTTACGGTCGTACATCATGAAGCTAAGGTGGTCCAATTGACTCTTCAGCTCGGGGGGGGGGGTATGGGGCCTCCAGTGGCTATCCCATAACATCACGCCTTTGGTAGAACTCAAAACGGGTACCCTTGATCTGATTGATACTCTGCCCACACAGACGGGCAAGAGCTTCCTGCATGGCCCTAGCCAGTCCATCGAGCCAGTTGTTTTCTCTTAAGGTGAACTGAATTCCCTCTGCAGTGGTAGGTTCAATCTTTCCTCGGAGACTTGCAACAACTAGCCACTGCAGATCTTCTCCTTCCTGATCATTGAGCTAAGCTCCAAAGAACTCGGGGTGCGGACGATCCAGAAGTTCCGAAAGCTGGTCCAAGTCACGCTCAAAGATGAGGTCTCCTCCATTTCCCAACTGATAAAACTTGATGTACTTCACGTCCATCTATAAGAATATAGGATGAGTAAGTTAGTAGAGTGATCAAGTGTGTCAAATTTTATGTATTTTGCAAGAATTTTTGAGGAACATGAAATTTTGATGAAAGAATCCAAGTGATAAGAATGGGAATAAGTTTTTGTAAATACTCACTTCCTTTGGTTTTGAAACTAAGTTTTTGATTCAAACGTCCATTCTAACTAGGGTCTCCTATGGTCGGGATGGCTCTGATACCAACTTGTCAACACCCGGATTTTTAATCCCAGATGCCTGTTATGCCATACATCGCAATCCCAAGATTACCATTTTTGCGAGACATGACAAATTTGGATATCACAGTACATCATCCATTACAAACCATACATAAGGTATTACACAAATAAGGATCTCATGATCCAGTTTTTAATACAATACAAGTAGCGGAATAACGTAATAGTAACGATAGAATAGGCGAAACTCCATCTTCAGGGTCACAGGCAATGTTGGCGATGGGAGATGATCCTAATTGTCGTAATCTTCCCCTGGTCCTTCCTCCTGATACTCCTCTTCATAGTCTGGCCCTGGGAATAGTCAGGGACAAAGCCATGAGTACTCTTTAAGTACTCGCAAACTAATACTAACAAGTTAAGGGGGTTTTTGTAGTAGGATACTAAGCTCTAAGGTTGTTTTGCAAAAAGCCAGATTTACCTCTACTAAGTTTAGAAGCAAAGAAAACTAGTTGAAAGTTTTATAACACCTAAGTGGGAATATGAATTTCATATCACAACTCTGTTGTGGTCAAGTCAAAGTCATAATTCATTTCACAAGTCATTTTGAAAACATCTGACGGGGGAACAGTATGGCCACTCCAACTGTCCATAACCGCGGACGCGGCTATTCAAATAGTTTGACACTCTGCAGAGATTGTACACTTTCACCATAATATTCGATACATCCGTCAGGAACAATCCTGAATTCACCATACTCAGTATGCGGATAATCAATCCTAACCTTTCAATTACACGCCCTAGTATAGGCACCTCTCCTGTGAGTTTGGCCTCCCAACCATGACCAACTGTCATCTTGGGTACTACACAGGTGGACAATCTTCACAAGGTAGCCTCGGCTCAGACCTTGGCCGCGAGGGAACCCATACTAAGGTATATAAATTTCTAGTCAAGCCCTACCCAAATTTCGTGTATTGTGGTTGTACGATAAAATTGGAATGGTATCGCATCCAGACAACCATTAGTTTTATAAAGGTCTAAGGCTCATGCCTCAACGTTTTCATCATCAAAATAATCTGGTGTTCGGAAACACATGTCAAAACATTTCAATAGAATGACTCATCATTCTAAGGTTTTCATAACCATTTTCACCAAGTATTCCCATCTAAAGTTGATCAAGTTTTATACTTAGCACTATAATCTACAAGTGGTGGTAAATACTAATGAGGGGTGATAAACAAGTGGGGATTTGCTAAGTTCAATCTCATGCCTTAGGATGACATCAAGATTATCTAACTTAGGCCAAATTTTATGCTCTTTATGCTACCTTTAGTTATCTTTCTAGAATCTACCAGTCACCATGTAAACTCTATGAGAAAGCTTTGATAAAGAAAATAAAGTATTAAGCTTGCAAGTAAAACTAGGATTGAGTTATCAAGTGGGTATGATCACATATGCTTAAGGCATATAGTTGGCATAGTAACAAGCAAGTATTGGCTTGCATAATTTGCAAGGGTAGCTTGCTAAGATATTGGTATAAGCTTGCTAGGTCAACTTGTATAGTAAGGCTTGCCTTGTGCAGAGCAATGGTTGAAGTTCTCCTCGGCTTCTTCCATGTAGTATCCTCCTTCCTCCTCGTATCCTTGCTCGATTCTAGCGTCTAAAAATAAATACGAGGTACACAATCACCAAATAATACTTAACTATTTTTAATCATCACGCAAAAAGTCACACTAGATGATCTAGCATCATCACTATTATCACAAGGATTAAAGCACTGGTCTTATTTATTTTATTTGAGAAAAGTAATTTCTACTTATTGAAAAACTACTTAAGATTTAATATTATCCAACTCAAACATGGGATCATGTTGACACATGTCATCACCACATATTTCAGTACATGGGAATGTGATTTAAAGTGGTGTAACAATTTAATAAGGTTTAACCTTTTTATTTTAATTAAATAAAGTGACTTGAAATGCCTATGTGGCATTCTTTTATTACTTGAACATTATTTCTGTAAGTAAACCCATATGTTTTCATATATTCTTAAAGGTATGATCAAATGGGATTTTTGATAGTTGGAATCAACTCAAAAGATTTTATGGTTGAATTTTAAAAAATGTTTGAATGCGGAAAAGCTTCTGCCTTGTTATTTTTATTAGATGTATATATCTGTATATTGTATTTCCCCCATATGTTAGGGGGCTTCCTGCATATTTGCCCTGTACCTGTACTATATATTGTGGCCTTTGGCCCCCAGAGGAATACAACTTGTCTATTCCTAACATGGTATCAGAGCCTTAGGGTTTGCTCCTCTCGTTGCGCCGTCGCTTCCCGGTTCTCGCCCTTGGCGTCATTGCCGGCTCGTCCGGATCTTACATTTTGTTCACGCGCAGGCTGCAATCTCCTTGGCTCGACGGCGCTTTCATGCGGTACCAACCTCGGCGTTGTGCTCACGCTTGGCTGCTGCAGCGGCTCCTTCACCAGCGTGGCGCCATGCTCGCGCGGGCCTCCACGTCTGGATCCTTCACCCGCCCACGCCCTTACACGGGACGCGGAGACGCGCCCGCTGCGGGACCCAGCTTCTCCCCGACGCGGCGCGGTTCCCTCACCCGTCGCTGACGCTGTACTCCTGCCCAGTCGCGCCCCCGCGGCGTCCCCACGCGTGGGCGCCACGCTCCGGCTTCACGCGCCGGTTCGCCTCCGGCTTCCACGCTGCCGGTTACTGCTGCGTCGGCCCGCATCAGCAATCAAGATCGAGATCTGTCTGTCAAAAAAAAAAAATGTCTTCTTCATCAGGTTATGTCGCGATTCCTCGCTGCCCGGTGGTGTTTGATGGCACGAATTACCCTGATTTTGCTGCCTTTATGCGTGTCCACATGCGCGGTCTCCGTCTTTGGGGTGTTCTCTCCGGCGAGGTCTCCTGTCCGCCGTGCCCCTCTGCTCCTGTGGCTCCTCTGCCTCCGACGCCGATTGTGCTTGCTGATGCTTCTCAGGCCAAGGATGCTTTGCTAGCGCTGATGATATTGCTGTTGCTGCCTATGACCTGAAGTTCAAGCAATATTCTGCTGATCTCGAGTCCTATCGCCACGCTCTGACTGCCTACACTCAGTGGGTCGATGAGGATGCTCGTGCTGCTGCTGTTCTCACCTCCAGTGTTCTGCCCCAGTATGCTGCTGAGTTCATGAGTCTCCCTACTGTTGCTGCTCAGTGGGCCCATCTTCGTCAGCGCTATCAGCCGTCTGGGGATGCTCTTTACCTGTCTGTGGTTCGCCAGGAGCATGCTCTTCAGCAGGGTGATTCTACTATTGATGAGTTTTATACTCAGAGTGCTGCTATCTGGCGTCAGCTTGATTCTCTCCGTACTGCTGTTTGTGGCACATGCTCGTGCTGCCAGATTGTGCGCTCGGACTTGGAGTTTCACCGCATCTATGAGTTTCTGTCTCGGCTTCGCCAGGAGTTTGAGCCCCGGCGTGCTCAGCTGAATGCTCGTGGTCGTGTTCCGCTCTCTGAGGTGTTGTCTGAGCTTCGGGCTGAGGAGACACGTCTCCGTGGTGCTGGTCTTCTTGCGGTTCCATCTGCGCTTGCTACTCGTGGTGCTCCTTTGCCGCTCGCCTCGACTCACCGCGGTCTTACGTACCCGCCACCGATACTACCCACTCCTCCGTGTCGGTCGTGGTCGTGGTCGGTCGGCAAAGACCAAGCCTCGAGTGCGAGTCGGCACCAGCAGGCTCGTGGTCGTGGTCGCCGTGGTTCTCTTCACACGTCTTCGCAATGTGGATGGTCACACTTGGGCCACCGTTATACACGGACCCCGTTTACGCCAGCAGCACGTGGACGGTCGGCTCCTCCGGATCTTCAGCGGTTGCTCTCCGATCGGGACATTATCAGAGTCTTCGCGTCTACTTGCTGCCACAGCTCTTCCTCGGCACCGCTGGTTCTGTGGATCGACTCTTCGAGCATCACGACCACCACCTCCTACACAGTGCGTCCGTGGTATCTGGATTCTGGAGCTTCTTTTCATATGACCTTTGAGTCTTCTTCTCTGTCCGCTCTTCGTTCTCTCTCTTCTCCTTTCCGTGTTTTTACGGCCGATGGTACATCTCTCCCTGTTTCTAGTCGGGGCACCCTTTCTACTTCTTCCTTTTTTGTTCCTGATATTTCTCATGTCCCTCTTCTTAAGATGAATCTGTTCTCTGCTAGCCCATCGACTCAAGTTGTCGCGTCATTCTTGATGCTGATTCTTGTGTTGTCCAGACCGTCGCACCAGGCCCTGGTTGAGCTGGCCTCAGCCGTGATTCTTCGTGACTTTGGGAGTTAGGCGGCTTGTTCCTTCCGCTGCCACTTCATCTGCCAGTTCTTCTCCGGTTGTCGCCTCTACTACCAGCTCTTTTCAGCAGTGGCATCATCGTCTTGGTCACCTCTGTGACTCTCGCCTGTCGTCATTAGTTCAGCGTGGTCTTCTGGGGTCTGTCTCAGGAGATGGGTCTTTGCATTGTCAAGGCTGTAGGTTTGGTAAACAGATTCAGCTTCCCTATCCTACTAGCACGTCTGTATCTCAGCGAACTTTTGATTTAGTTCATTCCGATGTTTGGGGTCTGGCTCCCTTCGCTTCGAAAGGGGGCCATCGCTACTATATTTTATTCATCGATGATTTTTCTCGGTACACTTGGTTGTATTTTATGCGCCTCGTAGTGAGGTGCTCTCCATATATCAGCGTTTTGCGGCCATGGTTCGTACTCAATATTCTACCCCATCCGTGTGTTTAAATGCGGATTCTTTGGTGAGTATATCTCCCGGATGTTGCGAGGTGTTCTTGCCGAGGTGGCACTCTTGCTCGATTCTCTGTCTGGCGCACATGCCCGAATGGCGTTCGAGCGTAAGCATCGCCATCTTCTTGAGACCACTCGGCGCTATGATGATTGCTTCTTCTCCCGCCCGCATTTACCGAGGTCGCCGCTACATCGGCTTACCTCATCAATATTCAGCCTTCTTTGCCTTACGGTGGTATCCTCTTGAGCGCCTCTACGCTGGTCTCAGATTACTCCATGCTTCGCTTGTTTGGTTGTGTTTGCTATGTTTTACTTGCTCCTCGCGAACGCACCAAACTGACTGCTCAGTCTGTTGAGTGTGTTTTTCTCGGATACAGTGATGAGCATAAGGGCTATCGCTGTTGGGACCCTGTTGGTCGTCGGATGCGTATCTCTCGTGATGTTACTTTTGATGAGACGCGTCCTTTCTATCCTCGTCCCACCGCTGGTACTTACCCGGTGGAAGATATCTCTTTTCTTCTCTTTCCTGACACACCTCCTTCTACCCCTATTGTGTCTTCTTCAGGATCTCCTCCCTCTGATGTCTCTTCTTCGACACCGTCATCTTCTTCTCCGTCTAGTTCTCCTAGTTCTCCTCGCTCTCCGGAGTCTTTCTCTTCTATTCCCTCTTCTTCATCGTCGTCTCCTGCGTCGTCTTCCTCTGATCTTCCCTCTCCTCGCCCTGCTCACAACGTGCCCCAACCGTTACTCTCCTAGTCAAGATGGTCTTTCTGTTGCCTCTGAGCCGACCTCTTATCGGGATGCCGAGCATCATCCTGAATGGCATGGCCATGGCCGAGGAGATTGCGCTTGAGCGACCGGCACTGGGATCTTGTTTCTCCTCCCGTGTTCGTCCTATCACGTGTAAGTGGGTCTATAAGATTAAGACTCGCCTCGATGGATCTCTTGGCGCTATAAAGCGCGTCTTGTGGCTCGTGGGTTTTCAGCGAGGAGCATGGTCGTGACTATGATGAGACTTTTGCTCCTGTCGCTCATATGACCACCGTACTCTTCTTCTTTGTTGCTTCACATGCGTCACCTGCGTCGTGTCCCGGCTTGATGTTCGAATGCCTTTCTCAATGGTCAGTTGAGTGAGGAGGTTTATATGCAGCCTCCCAGGTACTGTTCCCAGGGGATGGTTTGTCGCCTGACGTTCTCTTTATGGCCTCAAACAGCCCTCGTACTGGTTTGAGCGCTTTTCTTCTGTAGTGACAGCTGCTGGTTTCTCCCCTAGTGCTCATGATCCAGCGTTGTTTGTTCATACTTCTCCTCGTGGACGCACTCTTCTTCTCTATGTTGATGATATGATCATTACCGGTGATGATCCTGAGTATATCGCCTTTGTTAAGGCTCTTCGTGATCGATTTCTTATGACCGACCTTGGTCCTCTTCGATACTTTCTTGGGATTGAGGTTTCCTCCACTGATGGCTTTTACATCTCGTGAGAAGTATATTCAGATCTTCTTGCTCGTGCTGCTCTTGGGGATGAGCGCCTTGTTGAGACTCCTATGGAGCTTAATGTTAAGCTTCAACTTCTTGATGGTGATCCTCTTCGATCCGACGCGTTATCGGCATCTTGTTGGGAGTCTTGTTTATCTTGTCACTCGTCACGACATCTCTTATCCTGTTCATATTCTCGAGTTTGTTTACGCTCCTACCACTGCTCACTATAGTCATCTTCTTCGTGTTCTTCGTTATCTTAGGTACGATCACTCGTCGGCTTTTCTTTCCTCGTTCCAGCTCTCCGGCTCCGGTGCTATTCGGACGCTTCATTGGGCGAGTGATCCTTCGGATCGCCGTTCACTTCTCGCCATCGTGTGTTTCTTGGTGGTTCGCTCATTGCTTGGAAGACTAAGCAGGCGGCGGTTTCGTTCGAGTGTTGAGGCTGAGTTGCGTGCTATGGCCTTGTTGATCGCTGAGGTGACCTGGTTACGGTGGTTACTTGCGATTTTGGGGTTTCGATTACCACACCCACCTTTTGTCCGACAAGACAGTGCTATTAGTATTGCATGTGATCCGGTCAAGCATGAGCTTACCAAGCATATTGGTGTTGATGCTTTTTATACACGTGCTCAGTGTGCAGCTCGGGTTGTTGCGCTCAAGATGTGCCTTCATATTTACAGTTGGCGGACTTCTTCACGAAGGCCCGCACAGAGCGCAGATGATTTCTTACTCTCCAAACTCAGTGTTGTGGATCCACCATGAGTTTGAGGGGGGGTGTTAGATGTATATATCTGTATATTGTATTTCCCCCATATGTTAGGGGGCTTCCTGCATATTTGCCCTGTACCTGTACTATATATTGTGGCCTTTGGCCCCCAGAGGAATACAACTTGTCTATTCCTAACAATTTTTACCATGGTTGATCTATTAATCCAAATGGTTTGAATCCAACGGGTTTGGATTAAGCATTTCAGTACCTTTCTAACAAAATTGGTTTTATGCATTTTGGTTCAGTGAATCGAGCTGGGTGGATTTTTGAATCTAGGTACAGAACTATGTTTGAAATTAAATGAATAAAGCTTAATTTGAATTGTTGGGTAGCTCGGGATGTTTTACTGGGCCGGACCACTACACACAACGCGTACACGGGCTGGTTAAGTGGATGTCCCCACGCGTCAGTGAGACGGGGAGGGGCGAAGCGATATGGGGCAATGTGAACCGCACGATCTAACTCTAATCGAACGGCTACGGTTCATCATCCACGTCGGGCAGCGTCGGCGAGACGGAACCCTAGCGCGACAGGTGGGGGTCGTGGGAGGCTCACCGGGGCTCAGGCGAGGGTCGACAACGGGGGCGAACGACGAAGTCGACGACGGCGGTTCTCCTGGTACCGACAACTTCTCCTGGGGTGGTTCCAATCGACAGCTCCCTTCTTCTCCAGCAGCGGTGGGCTCCGGCCGAATTCCGGCGATGCGCTGCTCGCCTTGCTCCGGGAGTGAGGTGGGGTGATTCTGGGTGAGAGGGGAGTGAACTGGTGTGGCAAAAACGAGCGGTGGAGGCCTCTATTTATAGTGGCGGAAGGGGACCGACGGGCGCGGGCTGAGCTCGTCGTGGTCGATGGCACAGAGGGCTACTGGCATGGGCGATGGTAGGGGCGGTGCTGTGCTCCCTAGCGAAGCTCAACGGCACGGTGGCGAGGTGTGGGGCGGTGCTGATCGGTCGAAACACGCTGATGCTCTGGGCGGGTCCGACGGCGGTTTTAATGTCGCGCAGCACACGTGGTCCGCGCGGGGGCAAACGGGCATGTCTGGCGGGGTGCTGGGGTGCTGGTGATCATCCCTGCAAGCGGCAAGGGCGGCGCACGGTCTGTGGGGGCTGCTCGAGCATGGCGCACTGGCGCGCTCTCGGCATGGTCCTGTGGTCCAGGGGCTGGCATTCCTCGGGGATGGGATAGTCGGTGGCGATGGACGGTGGTGCATGTCCCAGACAAGGTTGGCGAGGCTAGTGCGGCCTCTAGCTCGCTGGCGACAATGGGGTGGCAATGGTGCTCTCGGCATCCTTGACATTAATGGCTAGGCTTGCCCACAGTGGTGCTAAAGCTAGTTAGATTACTTTGATCATCTACTGAGAGTGTAGAGTGAGCTATAGAGGGAACAAGTTAGGCCAATTTTACTGCACACTATAGTGTTTGATGTTTGTTTGATTTGTATCTGCAAGGTGTTTGATAAAATGACCGCAAGAACTTTAAATTTGAATTTTGGATTCAAAGTTGGTGGGTTTGCTAGGTACATGCTAGGGAGTGTCTGGTTAGTTGGATTAGTCAAGGGGCACTGGTTTGGTTGGGTTTTGAAAATGTGTGATCTTCACATATGATAAAGATTCAATTTTGAATTGTGATTTGAATGTGGTTACCAAATGTTTCTGCAAGTTTGAAAGGTGGGCTTTGATTTACTTTTACTTGCTCTAGCAAGGGGTGAAAAGAGTTGGAAAAGTTTCTGTTTGAAAACTTGAACTAGAAACACTCAAAGTGGGCTAGTGAGCAAGATTGGCAAAAATGACCATTTGCTTTATTTTATTTGTTTTTTTATTTTATCTTGTTTTGTTTCTGCATGGAAATGTTTTAGATGATGTTATTTTCATCTTTAAACCATTTCTTGCTATTTAGGTTAATCACACAAGTTCATTCATGCATTTATCAAATCATCTCATTCACACTTGCATTCATATGATTTTAAATTAATCAAAGTTTTTGTTAACCCTAATTTTAGTGATTAGAGTTTTGATGATTCTTGGGTTATATTTTTGGGATGTTACAAAATTTTATCCATAGTTTACATCCATTGAGCTTAAAATCGTGAGATGTTACCTGTTGCATCATGGGCAGAATCAAGACATGCGTGCTCCTGAACTTCAGGTTAATCTATGTTTCAACAACCGCGAGTCACTCTTATATGGCTTAAGTAGATCTAAAAATCAAATATACCTCACCTATTAAAAATACAATATAAACTATACTTTGACAACTAAATCTCTTTATCGAAAGAGTAATGATTGAGCGCATACCTACAAATTAACTTGTACATAAATATAACTATACAATGCACCAACACGGATTTCCTACCCAGGGCATAGCTATCCACGTGAAACGCCGTTAACAATATGTTAGTATTTCCCCATCGGGATAAAAAAAAAGGCATCTTTCCAACCATACCAGATAACAATAAAACAATGTTGATTGATCCAGATAAAAACAAGGCATCCCAACCATACTGGATAAAAATAACACATTGGCATCGTCATCCGGATAAAAACAAGACATCTTTCCAACGATACCCGATAAAATAAGACATCTTCCTCACTATCCCAGGAAACCTGACGATCCGTTGTAGGAAACGACAAGTTTAACGGCAGTCGATCTAAGGTAGAAAATATTCTATAGGATGACTCAATGGCAAGATGTGGGTAGCTATACACCCCATGGTAGCTGGCTATTTTGCATATATTGGTAGTCATACATCTCCACACATCTAAGTGCCACTGCATCATGTATGTTGAATTAATCCACAATCCTCTCTGAATGGTACATGTTTGCAAGGCTGGTGGAGCTCAAGTACCTGTCTTTAGAAAAGTAATGCACGAGATTTCAAGTTAGTATCATCAGATTCTGCCACTCATGCAGTACGAACTGTATCATTAAAAAGGAATTTTTTGAAGGGGTGTCACAAATTGGCATTATACGTGAGGCATGCGTGAACATGAAATCGAACCCAAGTGGTGAATCATGACATTTTCAAGCACAAGGAATATCAAGGCCAATCGTCTTGCACAAGCACGATGGTGCCAGAAAGAGTAGGCGAGTTGTAGTGAGGGATCGACATTGGTGAGGTATAGTGCGTACGTGTAGGGTATCTGGGACAGTGGGCCGGTGGTGATGGCGTGAGGGAGACTGCCTTATTGTCATGTTAACTGCAAAACGATACTAACATAAGGGAAACTGCTAACTGGCTCAAAGTTGATGCTATCAATCTCTTTTTGCATTAAGCCCTCTTTTTACAGTCCATATATCACAATGTAAATAAATGATAAATGTGGTAATTACAAAAATAATAATTTCACAAAATAAATAGTGTGTGCATATATGCAACTTCATTAAGCTAAAAATACGCTATGCAACATTGTTGTCGAGTCATGTATAGCATGATGAAAGTAAAGGAGATTCATGAAATATTTAAAATGAGTGAGGACCAAAATCAGAACATTTTTCCATTACAAACAGTGCTCATGACACATTTACCATGTCTATCAATCTGGAAAAAGCTATCATGTGACATAACTATTTGTTATATACATATGCACCCTGCTGGAAACAACATGATACTTTTGATAGGATCAGCAGCCGGCCTAATGACAACCTTGCAGCTTGCAAAATAACAAATAATATTCTAGGAGACCAGAAAAGTCTCGAGTACTATAACATTAATCTAACCACGACTACATGTATGGCCGTATGTCCGGCAGTTACTAACATAATTTTCGTGAAGATCCAATACTACCCAACGAGAACCACCACAGTGAAACATCACCATCAATCCTTAATAAGATTCATGTAAGGAACTTCCCAGTTTAGCATGGAAAAGTGAACGAAAGGCATAGAAAGGGCACTATCTGAATCAACGTGTGAAATCAAACATGAAAGCAGCTGAAATGCAAGCAACATCTTAAACCTTAAATAAGAGAATAAATTTCTAAAGGCTAGAAACCTGGTATTGAAATGTACGAAAAATCTGAAACATAAGACCACATCCGGTACTTCTACTTCCTCCCATTCACTAAGACACTCATATTCACAAAAAATCAGCCTTAAATGTTGTGAATGATGCTAACGTACATAAAAACTATGATTAAAGATTAGTACATTTTTTACTACAATAAGGGATAAATTATGTAAAATAAGTGCAAACTGCTTCCTAAGCCATTGTCAGATTACAACTGAACTATGAAGGTGGCTCGAAAATGTCAACAAATCAAAATGATGAGAAATAGTGTAGACTCGTTCATGCCAAGTTATAGCTGATACCGAGAAACACAACTAGCACCATTGTTTACGACTTATTAGCTAGTAAATAGTAATCCATATCGTAGATGTATGTGAATTATCGTATCGCATCTTTAATGTCTATCATGCGTACAAACTGAATGAGTTCCTTAAAGGAAGCGGAAAGAACAAATGAAGAAATGAGTGTCACTGCAAAAGTTCAGAAAATGAGATATAAGAGATGATGATTTCCAACCAAAGTAAAAAATAAAATAAAATAAAATATAGATATCCTCCATTTTTAATAGATCTTAGGTATATAATCAGGAGAAAGAGACATGTTAAAGTAGACCAAGTGGACTGCATGCGGAGGAAATGCACAACACATTGGCTGTTGCTGGGCTGCACGCAATTTGTATGACTGATCTGTAGCTTGCAACACGCTAGCTTTAGAATGTCAGCGCATGGACCGAGTGAGCGGGGTGCAGAGAACTGATGCATACGACCAGTAGAACTAAAGTTATCTGCTGGATCTTACTAAATGTGTCGTATCTGAAAACATGTAGCATGTGTGGTATAGGATTTAGCTGTCAGCGACTTATATTGGTTACTAAATGTATGCTATCTGAAATCATGGAAGGAACTTTTTCTTCAGTTCTATTCTGAACACAGCGATATAAGAAACTGTCAGGATTCTGTCAAACATATGTACATATCAAAAGTGTGGAGTCGGCTGAAGCAAAAAAAAAGCAGGCATCAATTGGGGACATGCACATGCCAAATAAGAGATGGAGAGGGGGGAGAGAAGGGACAAGATGTGGATGTTGCACCGTGAGAGAAGAAGCTCATCTTGGTTCTGTACCTTCAGTCTGAGACATTTCCAGTTATGGTTCGTGGTGGACGAACCCGTGGCAAAAAAATGGAAACAAACCGAAAGTTCAACTGCCGGTTCAAATGTTCGAAGATATACCAATCTACTCAACTTTGAGATGAATCTACACACTAAAAGAAGTCTAGATTCATTTTCTTCACAAACCTAAAACATCTTATATTTTGAAACGGAGGGAGTAGAAAACAATGATATCATGCCTATGCTATTGGACTTACCAACACAGAGCAGAGATGCCATTTAGGATACTATCTACAACATAGTGCTACCATGAAATCTGAACTGTAAAAAATGTTGTTCCTGGCAAAATAAGGAGACATGGTCATGATTTTAACCAGCTAACTCCGAACTCTCATATTAGATTCAGCTCCAATGGGAAAAGATAACTAAAGCAAACTTCCAAAGAGGTTCTTTCTTATTTTCAAAATTGGGAGTCAGGATAACCAGATTATTCTATACCTCACAAATGGTAAACCAAATTCTGGAGTTTTTCCGTATCATTAGATGTTACAATAATCCTCATGTGTGATGCAATATTTAGTGTTTGGTATTTCTACACATGTACTAAAGAAAGTAAATGTGTTCAAGAACCTGCAACACACCTATATTTATATCTTCCAACCTAAGCTGGTATTTGATTCATATTTTGAGTACATAACTAATCACTCTTTAACAGCTAGAAACTGAGAAAAAGGCCCAATACAAAATTTACTTTGTGAATAGTTGAAAATAGTGCCAAATTATGTGTGGCATACCCATAACGCACATAGCGCAGCTATACGCCAATATTGGAACAACCTTCTGCAAAATCAAACGAAATCACATAAATATCACCAGGTGCAATCATGATACGTTAACACTTGAAAGAGATGTAATGCCCGCATATCAGTATTAGAGCTGAGGACTGGCATGGTGAACAGACCACAAACTGAGATCACATGTAAAGGATGAGAAATCCAAGTGAGATAGAAGGCATCACGAACAATAAAGATCTTTTTGACTGGGGACACTAAGTAGCAGATGTAGATACAAGTTTCAGACTTAAATATGCAAGTCATCTTTTTTAAACATCGTATCCTCACAATTAATATGCCACGATCATGAAATATCACTGGCCAATCGCCATATATGTACCTCTCATTTTCTTTTGTATCCCACTAAACAACAATTTTAAAAGGTAACAAGCACATTGCATATGAACATACACAAAAGTGGTAACACAGAAAAATCAAAGAGACATGAAGAAGCTTGTATACCTATGGAGGTGCCGGACATGGCGAGGTCGTCAACAAGGACATCAGCTCTGGCCCAGGACACTCGTCACCACGTGTTGTTGTGATCTGGGCAACCACCGCGAGCACGCTCGTTGGGGCAGCACCCTCTTCGCTGATGGTTGTGTCCTTGCCACCACGAGCCTCCATCCTACTTTCTGTGTGTATGCAAAAAAATCCTAATGTACTCAATAATAAATCATGGATATGGTTAAAAGCATAAATGTGTAATCAATATGATGAGCACACTAATGCTGAACCTTTCGTACTTATAGATAAAGTATATTATCAGAAGAAAAAAATCGTTGCTACTGAAGGAGAACGTCGAACTATAGCGTAGCATTATACACATATTGGGAGCGTTTTATCTACCTTCAGATATTTGATTCACTTCGCTACGGTTCTGTTAAATGTGTTAATATGTTACAAACATAAGTAGGAGGGGGAACACAAAGAATACCTCAGCCTAAGCAGCAATTGTTCTCAATCTATCAATATATTGGTATTATTAAATCTACATGACTAAGATACTTAAAGAAAAATATGATCACCTCATCCAATGAAGAAATTCTCTCTTCCGTCGCACCTCCCAATCCTGGTCTCCTGCAATAAGCAAGACAAATAAAGTGGTTCTTTAGAAAAAAAAACAAGTGAATTTTATCCTGCACTGAGGTCTGAGCTCTACAAATTATCCCGCAGCAACTTGACTTGTGCTACATCTATCTATAGATGTATGAAGCATATTCTACCTCGTCACTTATATTCTCTAATCCTGCAGCTGCTTCAATTTCGAAAGAGAACTTGCAAAACTGTATACTTTGGATTTCTACCACAGTACTTCTCGAACAAATGGTAGTGTACATGATGGACCAAACTTCGTATGAAGCGAATTCTTATGAGCTGGAAATACATGGATGCTAAGTACAGTACCCAACTAACACTTAGGTTCCATATATGGTGCAAACCGTATTAGAAGGCTTATAGGCATGCTTAGGGAACAGTTCAAAGAGCACATTAGAAATATCTAAGGCGGATATATACTCGCCTTTGCTACCTTTAGCTGAGGACATGGCGCCATAACCTTGATTGAATTTTTTGTATCTATGTGCATGGAGATGAGCAGACGACCGTGTATTCCTCAAACCAAGTTCATATCTTCTGTCGTTTCTGGGCCAACTTCAGACAATTCTGCAACATTTTTCAAATTTAACCTCGAAGGTGCTATAACGTAACTGATTTATTATATTAGGGTGCTATCTAAATATAAATTATTCACTGGCTAGTACCTTTTTTATTTTAAACTGTAAATTCACTATTAAAGCTGATGCCGCACAGGGAAAAATCTTGGAACTTGGGAAGAAATAGGTAATATCAGAGTCTGAATAAATCGACAAAAAACATGGCAGACGTGAAGTCATTTGTACTGGTGCAAACAAAGGTTGCTGAAAAGGTAGGAAAATTACAAGTAAAGGAGAGAGCACGTACCATCCTCAGGTCTACTTCTTGTGTACCTTCTAGAGCTGTCATTAGCTGTCTAAAGGGTTTCATTGCAGCCTCCTTGGCTCCCTGCACACAAGGCATATATCAGAGTCTGAATATCTTTCAGTGTTTTTCACGAGAATATCATATGGAACCTCCATTGTGTCAGGAGAAGATGGTAGGAACTCTTCAAATATAGCTTTGGTAAGGGCACAAGAATCTGGTTGAACAAGTTAAGTATAAAATACTCTGTTTAGGTATTGTTGTGGTCGACAACACCATACATCTGAACAGTGACTTAGCTTAAGGCACCTCAAGTCATTCATTTACATATGCAATATGTATCCTGTAGTAGCTAGTTGAACATATACACACCTGCCTGATTACTACCTATCTATATGTGTGCATAATTATGAACCTATCAGTATAGCATGGAGATCATGATAATAACCGTATCTATTTATCTGCCTAATTCTGAACCTACCAGCTAAGCATGGTGGTCAGGATAATTTTATATAATATAAATCTGTAGCTCCACTTGTGAAATCTCATTATAGGTAAAAAGTAGTATTGCAGCATAAGAAGGATCTGGTCTGCATTACTCACTCCATAGGCACGTTGGTCTGGTCCCATATTCTCCCTGTCCTCAATTTCAAGCTGAGAATGGGGCAGAACCCACCCCTAATCATGTTGGAAATATAAGAAATAATCCATATGATTTAATCCGAATAATAAACTGATAAATCATGATCATACAAATGGTACTAAAACCAATTATGCAGATCAACAAAGTAGATGAACAGATTACATCTATAGGAGATAAACCTATCACATCTATACCAAACGCTAGAATAAAGAACTCTAGCATAATCCGAAAGAGAGAAATCGAGATCACATACGATGTACGCTGAATAGCAGCCGCAGTGGTCGCAGCAGCGTCACCCTATTGAGGTTGTCGAAGAGGTCGCTGACGTCCGGAAAGAAGTCGCCGTTTGGGACTCGCCGTCGGACGACGTCGTGGTTGCCAGTAGTCGCGCTGAGCGCTCCCCAGAAACCTGATCACCCCTCACCCGTACAGGTTCACGAGAGGCGGGGTTCCGGAGGCCTACTGTCTCGATCTGCGGTGCACGCCGCAAGCCGGGATGGGGAAGACAAAAGCGGCGGCGCAAGGTTCTGGAGGTAGGCGCGTGTGGCATCCCGCAAAACCACTACTAGAAAATCGCGTTGAATTTGTGCATTGCATCGTCATCATCATGCATTGTTTGCATAAAACTATTTTCGCAAAGCCTGGTTTGTTTTCTAAAGCGCCCCATCTTTATTCAAACACCAAAATCCGGGTCGCCGGAATATTTCGTTTTGTCTGATATCGGTTTGCGAAAGTCTTGTTTGAAATAAATAAAAATATTTGTCATTTTAGGGGGGCATTCGAACGGGCCGAATGACCCGAACGACCACCCCAGGAAAATATAATCGGTCCCCCTCTAAATCCTAAACCTACCAACCCATCTACCCACACCCAGCCTCCACCTCATCCTGGCCAATCGCCATCTGCCACCTCATCCCTCTCCAAAACCTCCACCACTCCCACTCTGCCACCTGTCCAACCCCCTCCCCTCTCTCTCCTCTCTCTCCTCTCTCTCCTCTCTCTCACCACCCACCCAGAACACACCTGACTTGCTGCACAAGCACTCCTGCTGGGACCCACCTGCCCACCTCGGCCCCTCCTCCCACGCTCCCTCTCCTCCCCCGACAACCTCTCTTCCCCCACGCGTCCTCTCTTCTTCCTCTGCCACCGCCTCCTGCCTCCACCTCAAGGCCTCTGCCTCGCCAGCCTCCTGCCTCTGGCCAGCCATGGTCCCGACCGCACTCCCCTCGCCATCAACCACCTCCGGAGCCGCCTCCGCGCCCGAGCCCGCCTCTCTCCTTCTTCTCCCTCACGCCGCTTTCCCCACCACATGGCCTCGAGCTCCCTCCCACCGCCCGCCCCGCCTCCTCGAAGACCGGCCGCCAGAGCTGCCACGACTGGCCATGGCCCGCCTGAGCTGCCCCGCCTCGGCAGCCGCCGACCGCCCTGGCCCGACGCGAGCCGACCCTCCCGTCGCCCGACACCGCCGCCCGACCACCTCCCTCCACCGCTCGAGCTTCCTCGCCGCGCCGCCCGTCACCTCCTCTGCCACCGTCGGCCTTCACCGGAGCCTCCCAGCGCCACCTGTGGCTGCCCCTGCTGAACCGCCTGCCCGAGCCGAGCCCCCCACAGCGGGCCCGTGTCGCCTCCACCCCGCGGCTCCGCAGCGCCACTGCCGTGCCTCCGCCTCCTCCCGGCCGAGCCGCCTCGGCCCCTTTCAGCGTGTCTCCCTCTTTTCGCGTGTCCCTGTGGTTGTGTGCTAGAGACGAGGCCCGGATGTGTTCCTGTTGTGGTGTTGTTACCATGAAGACGAGCCCGAGAAGATTGGGTGGTAGTGTTGTTGCGATGCGATTGCACTTCCAAAGGCAAGATCGACACCGACAATCAAACCCCGAAACCCCAAGTTCGCCCCTCGCCAAGATCGTCATCGAAACCCGGTGATCTCCTACATGGACCTGAGAACGAACCCGAAGGCCACCGACGGCGAACCCTGAGGTCCTCGACGCGATGATGCCGCTTCCAAGATCTCCGGCATGGATCGAAAGGTTCCCCGAAGACCGATCCCGATGTACCGGAGACCGGACCCTCGACATGCCAAGATCTACCCTCGGACGCCAAGACCCGAACCGGGAGGACGCAAAGATCGCCACGAGTACGACAAGCACGTCACCCCGAAGCCAAGACCGACCCGACTTGAGGACCCGACAAGACCTTCGCGACGACGAGATCGGCACCGCCCAGGGCGAGTCCGATGCGCCCCCGACGCCAACCAAGTACTTCTTCCCGGATGCGCCAAGATCTACCCCAGTAATCCGAGAACGCTTCCACCGATACCGATCCCGTCGAACCCTGGACCCTGAGACCGGCCCCGAACCCGGAACCCCAAGATCGTCGAGACCCCTAATGTGTGGACCCCTTCCCGAAAACCCTATTTTATAATATAATAAACTTGTTGCATATTGAATTGAGCACACTCGCATGCATATCTGTGGTTTGGGGGCCTTATGCCGATTCACCTCTAATTAAATATGGGGCCCATATGCGGGCAAATCTAGTCTCATCTTGGCCTCATTTAATTTTGTGTAGCGAACCGGTGGAATAATTTTGTCTTGTTAAAACAACATTTAAATTGCGGGGGTTTTTAAATAACTTGAACCGTTTAATTAATTGTCGGGACCCCGGTTCCGCTTAATATGACCTAATTGCATCGCACCTTTGCCATGTCATACATCATACACGCATCATGCCGATCTTCTGCCGTTGTATTAAATATTGCATCCGGTGTTTCTTCTAGTGTTTTGCTTCTTCGCGGATAAGGCCGTTGAGTTGATGCGAGTGTCGTCCGGTCTTCGGTTGAACCTTCGGCAATGTTTTCAGGCGAGCATCTCCCCCTTTCTACCTATCTTACTTTTATAGTATTTATTCCCTCCTGTTGATCTATTGCTATCTGTGTTGCGATGCTTTAGTTTCCGTACCTGTGATATACCGTGTAGCCCTATATTGCCTTGGACACATCCTATTACCTGTTGTTTGGTAGATAGTTGGACTTGCGCGTCGTAGTCGCTTGCTCAAGTGCTGTTGCATGTCGTTCAGTGCCACAGTTGTTGATGTATTGCCGCATGTTGATGATGGAGATGATCATAGTTTTATTTATTGTTCACTTTAATTCCTGTTTAACAACTAAAATTGAAGTAAGCAGAGGCATCAGTGGGTGATAGATAATATTTGGTTTCCGAACGCCCACTTGTGTCCCATAAGACCCCGAGTACTTGATACATGTTCCTTGATTTATCGCGCTATCCACATCCGGGAGGTATATGGGACCCCCCTTAGCCAGAGCTTGATTCCGTCTTATTTCTTGGGGCCACAACTAGTTTGAGGTTTTATTTACTATCCTGTACCTATGCCATGCTTTACTGCTTTATTTAAATTGTGCGACAGATAGCACGTGTACTGTTTTGGAAGCGGAATGTTTTCGCGGTATCGACAGTCCCCGTTTGGGGATCTGGCATCGTTCTGACCATTGTCGCAAAACCTTGAGTCCGTCTCGAGCTTGCTTACTTCTTGGTGTACTCAAGGGTGGCCTGAAATATTTTTGAATCCTGTGATTGCTTTGTCGTGAAGGCCTCGTTGGGTTTTGATTTGGTTTTTCCGAGGTTGATCGAGTGTGTGTTGCTATTGGTGCACCCCGGCCGGGTAAAACTTTCTGAAAGCCGTGTCCACGGTTATGGACGACTTGGAGCACGATATCTACCATAGACAAGCATAACTAAAGTTTATTGCTATAAATTTGACTTTATAATGACTAGTAATCAGCTTCACTATAATGGAATGGCTAATTAATACTGCACAATTGCTTGTTTAGAGTGTAAACACGACCATTGTACTGACTAGTAAGTATTGCAACTACAACGGAATGGCTGAATAAAAGTACCAACAACTGCTGGGTTTTGGGTTTATCTCATGCTATCTGTATCTGATTAGTAATTGTTGCAACCACAACGGAAGGATTAACTAAAAGTGCCCACTGCTTAATTTATCAGGATGATTATCTATACCTGACTAGTAATTGCTGCAACGTTAACCGAACAAATAAAATTGCCAACTATGTGAGTCCCTCGGATGACTTCCTCGATCGGTGTCGAGGGGGAAATGCCAGGATGGGTTTGATTGGTGGTAGTATCAGGTTGGTTCCGAATAGGTCTTTCTCACCCTCTCTCGATTGCCACCGTATCGAGTCTCTATAGGTTGTTTAGTGCATGCCGCCACCGCCGATCCACCATACCTATGTAGGCGAGACCGCCAATTCTAGCCTCGCTGTCTTGGCCTCGATCTTGACGCCTCTTTTTCCTTTGCCCTTTGTCGGCACCCTTTTGTTTAAGCAGGTTTTGAGATCGACGTCGTTAGCGAGGTTACCCTTCCGGCTTGGCCTAGGCAGGGTTATGGACGCCATTGGTTATTCTTCAGGGCTCTTAGCCCCATTTGCATCTTGTCCGTAGTCGGACGCTCTATCATTTTCAAGGTGATTTGGATCTTTGTATATTATATCTGTATTCTTGACTCGTGGATTGTTATATATACTTATGGGTCCCATCGAGGACTATTGTGTAATGTTATTACTTGCTTTCCACCGCACGAAAGTGCTGGTGGGCACCTTTGAATCGCTTCTATGCGGTTTGGCGAATCGCTGAAACTTGCATAGGGTCGATTCCGAGGTGTTCTGAGTGGTATCGAGCTCGATTGCGATACCCCACAAGTCCAGCCTGTAGGATAACCTAGCTAACGGCCGAAGTAGAGTGTTAAAAACTATTTTGCAAAAACCGGTTGGATAGTTCTGATTAGGTCTGATTTTACTCCTTACCCCTCTGCTATTCTCCTCTTATCTCGACGTGTTTTGAATCCGCTCTCTTCTCTTTCTTCGAGTCCAGGAATTCTCGTGGTTGGGTTTCCGTCGTACCTTCAGGGTTTCGCTTCCTCCTCTGATAACGGTGTTGCTACATCTGGTCTTCATGCTAGCCGAGGGATCACCCGTCTACTGTGGTACCATTCTTTGTTCCTTGTTTGTGCTTTCCGGTGTTTTCCGGCGTGAGGACATCATCTACGCTAGATCCGATGCAGAGTCTGCATCACTCCTTTGTTTCCGAACCTCGCTTGTCGAGATCTTCAGTCTAATTCCGAGAGTTGGTTGCATAATCCGCCATTCGTGTGCAGAGTAATGGTTTGGGTGCGCGATGGACTGATCACCATCCGACTACTCTTATCATTCGCTTTTGTGCATCGAATCAGTGGATCCAGCAATTTTACTCCGTCCACGGAAGTTAGAGGTGGCTTTATTGTTGATACCTCTACCTTCGACCTTTTTGTTCCCGGAGTGTTCTCTCGACGATCACGGACAACGACCTCTTGTTAGTGGTGTCGCGAGGATCTACACGAAGCGAGAAGACGCAGTTCGCCGACCTTCCTTCCGGTACCATGAGGCGGATCTCGAGGGCGAGATCCATTGTTAGTGGTGTCGAATTGTGGCATCCCGCAAAACCACTACTAGAAAATCGCGTTGAATTTGTGCATTGCATCATCATCATCATGCATTGTTTGCATAAAACTATTTTCGCAAAGCCTGGTTTGTTTTCTAAAGCGCCCCATCTTTATTCAAACACCAAAATCCGGGTCGCCGGAATATTTCGTTTTGTCTGATATCGGTTTGCGAAAGTCTTGTTTGAAATAAATAAAAATATTTGTCATTTTAGGGGGGCAGTCGAACGGGCCGAATGACCCGAACGACCACCCCAGGAAAATATAATCGGTCCCCCTCTAAATCCTAAACCTACCAACCCATCTACCCACACCCAGCCTCCACCTCACCCTGGCCAATCGCCATCTGCCACCTCATCCCTCTCCAAAACCTCCACCACTCCCACTCTGCCACCTGTCCAACCCCCTCCCCTCTCTCTCCTCTCTCTCCTCTCTCTCACCAACCACCCAGCAGAACACACCCCGCACGCGCTGCACACGCACTCCCCGCGGGACCCCACCTGGCCCACCCCGTCGGCCCCTCCTCCCACGCTCCCTCTCCTCCCCCGACAACCTCTCTTCCCCCACGCGTCCTCTCTTCTTCCTCTGCCACCGCCGCCTCCTGCCTCCACCCCGCGCGCTCCCGCTTGCCTCGCTCGCCAGCCTCTCCCGTTCCCCGCCTCGCCGCTCAGCCGCGGTCCCGCGCCGCACCCCCCGCTCGCCATCAACCACCTCCGCCGGAGCCGCCTCACCTCGAGCCCCGCCTGCTTTCTCCTCTCCTTCTTCTCCACTGCGCCTCGAGCTCCTCCCACCGCCGCCCGCTCCTCTGGAAGACCGGCCAGCGCCTCCGACTCGCCGCGAGCCGCCACCGCCGCGGCTCGCCTGAGCCTCACTGCCTCGGCCCCTTGGTGCCGCCCGACCCCGCCTGCGGCCCCGACGTGAGCCGACCCTCCCGTCGCCCGACACCGCCTCGCGACCACCTCTCCTCCACCGCTCGAGCTTCCTGCGCCGCCGTCACCTCCTCTGCCGTCGGCCTTCACTGAGCCTCCCGCGCCACCCAGGCCGGCCTGCTGAACCGCCTGCCAGAGCAGCCCCACCGACAGCGGGCCCGTGTCGCCTCCACCCAGCGGCTCGCCGCAGCGCCACCGTGCCTCCGCCTCCTCCCGGCCGAGCCGCTGCCCCTGCAGCTGCTCGCGCGTGTCTCCCTCTTTTCGCGTGTCCCTGTGGTTGTGTGCTAGAGACGAGGCCCGGATGTGTTCCTGTTGTGGTGTTGATACCATGAAGACGAGCCCGAGAAGATTGGGTGGTAGTGTTGTTGCGATGCGATTGCACTTCCAAAGGCAAGATCGACACCGACAATCAAACCCCGAAACCCCAAGTTCGCCCCTCGCCAAGATCGTCATCGAAACCCGGTGATCTCCTACATGGACCTGAGAACGAACCCGAAGGCCACCGACGGAGAACCCTGAGGTCCTCGACGCGATGATGCCGCTTCCAAGATCTCCGGCATGGATCGAAAGGTTCCCCGAAGACCGATCCCGATGTACCGGAGACCGGACCCTCGACACGCCAAGATCTACCCTCGGACGCCAAGACCCGAACCGGGAGGACGCAAAGATCGCCACGAGTACGACAAGCACGTCACCCCGAAGCCAAGACCGACCCGACTTGAGGACCCGACAAGACCTTCGTGACGACGAGATCGGCACCACCCAGGGCAAGTCCGATGCGCCCCCGACGCCAACCAAGTACTTCTTCCCGGATGCGCCAAGATCTACCCCAGTAATCCGAGAACGCTTCCACCGATACCGATCCCGTCGAACCCTGGACCCTTAGACCGGCCCCGAACCCGGAACCCCAAGATCGTCGAGACCCCTAATGTGTGGACCCCTTCCCGAAAACCCTATTTTATAATATAATAAACTTGTTGCATATTGAATTGAGCACACTCGCATGCATATCTGTGGTTTGGGGGCCTTATGCCGATTCACCTCTAATTAAATATGGGGCCCATATGCGGGCAAATCTAGTCTCATCTTGGCCTCATTTAATTTTGTGTAGCGAACCGGTGGAATAATTTTGTCTTGTTAAAACAACATTTAAATTGCGGGGGTTTCTAAATAACTTGAACCGTTTAATTAATTGTTGGGACCCCGGTTCCGCTTAATATGACCTAATTGCATCGCACCTTTGCCATGTCATACATCATACATGCATCATGCCGATCTTCTGCCGTTGTATTAAATATTGCATCCGGTGTTTCTTCTAGTGTTTTGCTTCTTCGCGGATAAGGCCGTTGAGTTGATGCGAGTGTCGTCCGTTCTTCGGTTGAACCTTCGGCAATGTTTTCAGGCGAGCATCTCCCCCATTCTACCTATCTTACTTTTATAGTATTTATTCCCTCCTGTTGATCTATTGCTATCTGTGTTGCGATGCTTTAGTTTCCGTACCTGTGATATACCGTGCAGCCCTATATTGCCTTGGACACATCCTATTACCTGTTGGTTGGTAGATAGTTGGACTTGCGCGTCGTAGTCGCTTGCTCAAGTGCTGTTGCGTGTCGTTCAGTGCCACAGTTGTTGATGTATTGCCGCATGTTGATGATGGAGATGATCATAGTTTTATTTATTTTTCACTTTAATTCCTGTTTAACAACTAAAATTGAAGTAAGCAGAGGCATCGGTGGGTGATAGATAATATTTGGTTTCCGAACGCCCACTTGTGTCCCATAAGACCCCGAGTACTTGATACCTGTTCCTTGATTTATCGCGCTATCCACATCCGGGAGGTATATGGGACCCCCCTTAGCCAGAGCTTGATTCCGTCTTATTTCTTGGGGCCATAACTAGTTTGAGGTTTTATTTACTATCCTGTACCTATGCCATGCTTTACTGCTTTATTTAAATTGTGCGACAGATAGCACGTGTACTGTTTTGGAAGCGGAATGTTTTCGCGGTATCGACAGTCCCCGTTTGGGGATCTGCTGTCGTTTACAGCCATTGTCGCAAACCTTGAGTCCGTCTCGGAGCTTGCTTACTTCGTTGCGGGTGTACTCCAAGGGGTGGCCCCCTGAAATATTTCTGAATCCTGTGATTGCTTTGTCGTGAAGGCCTCGTTGGGTTTTGATTTGGTTTTTCCGAGGTTGATCGAGTGTGTGTTGCTATTGGTGCACCCCGGCCGGGTAAAACTTTCTGAAAGCCGTGTCCGCGGTTATGGACGACTTGGAGCACGATTCTACCATAGACAAGCATAACTAAAGTTTATTGCTATAAATTTGACTTTATAATGACTAGTAATCAGCTTCACTATAATGGAATGGCTAATTAATACTGCCCACAATTGCTTGTTTAGAGTGTCGCTTGCGACCATTGTACCTGACTAGTAAGTATTGCAACTACAACGGAATGGCTGAATAAAAGTACCAACAACTGCTGGGTTTTGGGTTTATCTCATGCTATCTGTATCTGATTAGTAATTGTTGCAACCACAACGGAAGGATTAACTAAAAGTGCCCACTGCTTAATTTATCAGGATGATTATCTATACCTGACTAGTAATTGGTGCAACGTTAACCGAAAAAATAAAATTGCCAACTGTGTGAGTCCCTCGGATGACTTCCTCGATCGGTGTCGAGGGGGAAATGCCAGGATGAGTTTGATTGGTGGTAGTATCAGGTTGGTTCTGAATAGGTCTTTCTCACCCCTCTCTGATTGCCGTCAGCTGTATCGAGTCTCTATAGGTTGTTTAGTGCATGCTGCCGCTGCCGCTCAGTCCACCATACCTATGTAGGCGAGGACCGCCGAATTCTAGCCTCGCCGTGCATCGGCCTCAAGATCGACGCCCTCTTTTACCTTTGCCCTTTGTCGGCACCCCTTTGTTTAAGGGTTTTGAGATCGGCGTCGTTAGCGTGGTTACCCTTCCGGCCTGGGCAGGGTTATGGACGCCATTGGTTATTCTTCAGGGCTCTTAGCCCCATTTGCATCTTGTCCGTAGTCGGACGCTCTATCATTTTCAAGGTGATTTGGATCTTTGTATATTATATCTGTATTCTTGACTCGTGGATTCGCTGTTATATATCTGTTATGTGGGTCCCATCGAGGACTATTGTGTAATGTTATTACTTCGTTTTCCACCCGCACGAAAGTGCCTGGTGGGCACCTTTGAATCGCTTCTATGCGGGTTTGGCGGGAATCGCTGAAACTTGCATAGGGTCGATTCTGAGGGTGTTACAGCGCGTGTGTGGATTGATTCCGTATCGATTAGGTTTAGTCCCGGACGCTTATATAGTGCAGGTTAGGAGGATCATGGGCTGAGCCCACGTCCGAGTCGGTAACAGTTCATGTCCATAAAAACTGGAAACGGCTATGACTCATAATCAGTTTTCCCAACAAGAAAAATAAAGCTCGGCTCGGCGAGATTCCCGCAACCCGTGGCGCGCGCGCGCGTCGCGGCGAGGTGAGGCGAGGCGAGGCGTGGAGAGGCGGGCGGCGTCGGAGGAGGAGTGCGCGAGGGCTACTCTTCTTGTCACACCTTAGTGAGTGGTGCAACACTCTACTATATAAGGTGGTCCAACTCCCCTTCAACTAGCAATGTGGGACTAAACTTTAGCACCACTAGCACAACCATAAGCTGCCATGTACAAGTGGGCCAAAGAGAATTTCAGAATTTGTCTAATGGGCCAACTACCCAATATACACCAAATTCCAACAATCCCCCACAAAGTCTCATTGGCACATCACAACACTTTTCTTCCAGAACATTGTTTTATATACCGGTGTGTAGTGGAGACTGTTAAGTTGAACTTCCACGTTAAACTTTATGTTACTCTAGCTAGCAACTTGAATAGTGGACTATGCCTTGAACTACAAGTTTTCTGCGCGCTAGTTTCACACAAAATCTAGACCGGTACAGGGCTACCGTCGGCTTCCCCGCGGTTTGGAGCTTATGCGTCATACTCCAGGGCCTTTCATGAGTTTATTAGAGAGCACCCAACTCTCACGGACTACGACGTTTGACAGTCAGACTCATATAGGTGTGTTCCTGAAGAGATGTTCTTTAGGACAACATCTCCGCTTATAAAAAGCCACTTGAAACATATTAAGATAAATATCAACCTGCCATGCATATTAAGAGAGTATTGCATCTTTATGGAGATGTAAATATAATATGGGGATACTCTCCTCTCAGCTGACCAACAGCTTGTCTCCCATCTCTAATTCACGGGATCTCCGACCACATAGAGTGGGTTGCCACTTGGATCAACTCATAGCGTGGGTCTCAAACCCATCTCCCTCGATGCATTATCTATCACATTGCGTGATAAACCCTTTGTGAAGGGATCTGCCATATTCTCAGATGTTTGGATATAATCCAACGCAATGACTCCGGAGTTTCTCAGTTTCCTGACAGATTTCAATCTCCTCTTCACATGCCTTGATGACTTCATATTATCCTTAGAACTGTTTACTTTGACGATCACAGTTCGATTATCATAGTTCATCGGGATGGCGGGTATTGGTTTTTCAACCACAGGTAAGTCCATCAAGACCTCACGAAGCCACTCTGCTTCAACAGTGGTTGTGTCTAATGCTGTGAGTTCTACTTCCATTGTTGACCTCGTTAAGATGGTCTGCTTGCAATACTTCCAGCAAATAGCGCCACCACCAAGTGTAAACAAATAACCACTTGTGGCCTTAATCTCATCAGCATCAGATATCCAGTTTGAATCACTATAACCCTCAAGTACTCGTGGATACCCAGTATAGTGGACCATAACTCGCAGTGCCTTTCAAATAGCGCAAAACTCTTTCAAGAGCATGCCAATGATCATCTCCAGGATTTGACACAAATCGACTCAGTTTCCTTACAGCAAAGGAGATGTCAGGTCTAGTAGCGCTGGCTAAATACATGAGCGAGCCAATAATTTGAGAATATCTCAATTGATCTTTAGCAGTCCTTCGATTCTTTCGAAGTAGCACACTCGGATCATAAGGCGTTGGAGAAGAATTGCAATCGCTATGCCCGAAGCGACTCAATATATTTTCCACATAGTGAGACTAAAGCAATGTAATCCCACCATTGTCATCCTTTAGTAGCTTGATGTTTAAGATTACATCAGCCACTCCCAAGTCCTTCATCTCAAAGCAGCGAGATAGGAACTCTTTTACCTCCTCGATAACAGCGAGGTTGGTCCCGAATATAAATATGTCATCAACATAGAGACACATAATTACTCCCTCGCCCCCACCATGGCGATAGTACACACATTTGTCAGCTTCGTTTACAACAAAGCCTTCAGCAGTTAAAGTTCTTTCAAACTTCTCGTGCCACTGCTTAGGAGCTTTCTTAAGACCATATAAAGACTTCACTAACTTACACACCTTTCCTTCTTGACCATCTACTACAAATCCGGCAGGCTGCTCCATATAAATTTCCTCATCTAGCTCTCCATTTAGAAAAGCTGTCTTAACATCCATTTGATGAACGAGAAGACCATGTGAGGCAGCCAAGGAAAGTAGTACTCGAATAGTGGTCAATCTGGCTATAGGTGAATAGGTATCAAAGAAGTCTTCACCTTCCTTTTGGGTATAACCCTTAGCCCCAAGGCGTGCCTTGTACTTTTCAATAGTACCATCAGGTCTAAGCTTTTTATTGAACACCCATTTACATCCTACAGGTTTACACCCATAAGGACGATCAGTGATTTCCCAAGTACCATTAGCTAAGATGGAGTCCATCTCGCTTCGGACATCTTCCTTCTAGTAGTCAGCATCTTGAGATGCATAGGCTTCTGAAATAGAAGTGGGAGTATCATCCACAAGGTACACAATGAAATCATCACCAAATGACGTTGCAGTCATTTGTCTCTTGCTCCTTTTGGGAGCTTCATTGTCATCCTCCACAGGATCATCAGAGTGTTCTATCGGCATAGTGGGTTCAGGAATTATAGAAAATTCCTGACTAGATGAACTAGTCATCTCCTGATTTGATGAGCTAAACATACCTTTCATAGGAAAGATGTCCTCAAAGAAAGTCGCATCATTCGACTCCATAATTGTACCAACATGCATGTCAGATACCTCAGATTTTACTATCAAAAATCTATAGCCAATGCTATGAAAAGCATATCCCAGAAAAACACAATCAACGGTTTTTGGTCCAAGCTTTCGCCTCTTGGGTATTGGAATATTGACTTTCGCCAAACAACCCCAAGTTCGTAAGTAAGAGAGTTTAAGCCTTTTCTTTTCCCATTCCTCAAATGGAGTCATGGTTTTATCCTTTACAGGAACACGTTTTAGGACATGACACGCGGTCATTAGCACCTCCCCCCACCATTCCTTGGAAAGACCCGATGTATCTAACATGGCGTTAACCAAATCAGTTAGAGTGCGGTTCATTCTTTCGGCCACCCCATTTGACTGAGGTGAGTAGGGAGGCGTACTCTCATGTATAATACCATGTTCCATACAGAATAAATCAAATTCGTTTGAAAAGTACTCTCCACCACGATCCGACCTTAGCCGCTTGATTTTAAGATCAAGTTGGTTTTCTGCCTCAGCTTTATAGATTTTGAAGTAGTTCAAAGCTTCATCTTTAGATTTCAGAAGATAAACATAGCAGTATCTAGTGGAGTCATCAATCAACGTCATAAAGTATATTTTTCCACCTTTTGTCAACACACCATTCATCTCACAAAGATCTGAATGTATAAGTTCTAGCGGTGCTAAGTTTCTCGGTTCTGCAGCCGTATGAGACTTGCGGGGTTGCTTTGCTTGCACACAAACTTGGCACTTAGAACCTTTAACGGTGGTAAATTTCGGAATTAAACTCATATTGGCTAGCCGCGTCATGCAACCAAAGTTAATATGACAGAGTCGTGAATGCCAAACATTGGACTCATTATCATTGCACACATGATTAATAACTTTAGTACATGAGTCTGACAAAGACAAGCGGAACAGACCTCCGCACTCATAACCCTTTCCAACAAATTGTACATATTTAGAAATTACAACTTTATTGGACTCAAAAACCAACTTAAATCCATCTCGACATAAAAGCTATACGCTAAGATTCTTATTGATGGAGGGAACATGCTGCACATTCTTCAGCTGTACGGTCTTCCCCGAAGTAAACTTCAGATTTACCGTACCAACACCATGAACAGAAGCACGTGAGCTGTTTCCCATCAGCATGGAAGAGGTCCTGGAGACCTGATAAGAGGAAAACATGGAAATATCAGAACATACATGTGTATTAGCACCCGTGTCTATCCACCATTCAGGAGAATGACATACTGAAAGGATAGTAGGTAAAATACCGTACCCAGCATCCTTCATCTCAGTATCACTAATAACAACATTCGCGGTCTTGACGTTGTTCCCATGTTGACGCTTGTCAAAGCGATTAGGGCAGCTAGGAGCCCAATGATCAGGATCACCACATACGTGGCAAGAGCCTTTCCTATTATCATTTTTCTTCTTGAAGTTGGTAGAGTGCGTGGCCTTGTTCTTTCCATCAAACTTTCCCTTTCCTTCAGTTTTGTTCTTATTCTTGAACTTGTGGGATTGGAAGATTTTCCTCTGCACTAAATTGGCAGTAGAACCTCCCTCAAGTCCTCGAGCAGTTTTGTCCTTTGCTCTCGCCATCTCTTCCACATGAAGAGACCCAATGAGATCACTAACGGAAAACTCTTGTCTCTTATGTTTTAGAGAAGTAGAAAAGTTCCTCCAGAAGGAGGAAGCTTGGCAATAATGCCACCGGCCACAAAATTGTCCGGTAAGGAACACTTGAACTGCTCAAGTTCTTTGGCAAGTGATTGTATCTCATATGCTTGCTCAACGACGGAGTGCTCATCAACCATCCTGTAGTCATAGAATTTCTCCATGACATACAACTCAGTGCCAGCGTCCGAGACCCCAAACTTGGCCTCGAGCGCTTCCCACGCGTCCTTGCCATTATCAAATGACATATACGGGTCAACAATGTTGTGCCCAAGAACACTAAACAAAGTCTCCATAAACATGGTATCGGCTTCCTTAAAGTTCGCTTCCTGCTTAGCAGAAAGATCTCCTTCAGGCTTGCCAAGAGTGGCGCTACAGCAGTTTAGGTTTTCAAACTAGAGAACTGCTCTCTTGCGCCATCTCTTATAGTGCATGCCATCAAAAGGAGGCGGCCTAGTAGCCGCGGCTACACCAGAGGAATTCAGTTGCCTATAATCACGTTTTTGGATTGTTGGAAATATAAGCAATAATCCATATGATTTAATCCGAATAATAAACTGATGAATCGTGATCATACAAACGGTACTAAAACCAATTATGCAGATCAACAAAGTAGATGAACAGATTACATCTATAGGAGATAAACCTATCACATCTATACCAAACGCTAGAACAAAGAACTCTAGCATAATCCGAAAGAGAGAAATCGAGATCATATACGATGTAGGCCGAATAGAAGCCGCAGCGGTCGCAGCAGCGTCACCCATGTTGAGGTTGCCGAAGAGGTCGCTGACGTCCGGGAAGAAGTCGTCGTTTGGGAACTCACCGTCGGACGATGTGTGGTTGCCAGTAGTCACGCTGAGCGCTCCCCAACAACCTGATCGCCCCTCACCCATACAGGTTCATGAGAGGCGGGGTTCCGGAGGCCTACTGTCCTGATCTGCGGTGCACGCCGCAAGCCGGGATGGGGAAGACGAAAGCGGCGGCGCAAGGTTCTGGAGGTAGGCGCGTGTGTGGATTGATTCCGTATCGATTAGGTTTAGCCCGGACGCTTATAAAGTGTAGGTTAGGAGGATCGTGGGATGAGCCCACGTCCGAGTCGGTAACAGTCCACGTCCATAAAAACTGGAAACGGCTGTATTTAACGTGTCTGTTAATGACTCATAATCAGCTTTCCCAACAAGAAAAATAAAGCTCGAGGCGAGGCGTGGCGAGGCAAGGCGGGCGGCGTCGGAGGAGGATTGCGCGAGGTCTACTCTTCTTGTCACACCTTAGTGAGTGGTGCAACACTCTACTATATAAGGTGGTCCAACTCCCCTTCTACTAGCAATGTGGGACTAAACTTTAGCACCACTAGCACAGCCATAAGCTGCCACGCACAAGTGGGCCAAAGAGAATTTCAGAATTTGTCTAATGGGCCAACAGCCCAATATACACCAAATTCCAACAAATCCAACCTCCATCAAATGGAATTAACCTAATTACCCAGACCAGCCCAAACCAAACCCCACCCCAAATAAAATATTGTTGAAACAATGAAATAACAGAGGAAGAGCAGACATAGGTGGTGTGTCACACCGATGCCAGGCACTCCACCGGCGCGACGCCGCCCTCTTCCATGTGTGCTCCTACAGCCGTCCTCGTCCGCTCGCCGCGGTCCCCCAGATGCGCTCCTGCATCACCTCCTCCCTCCCGGCATTAGGGTTGTCCCCGTCTGCTCGTGACGGACCTCCGAGATGTGCTCCTACACTTCCTCCTACCGGCCACCACCATGGTAGCCCCGTCCAGCTCCGTCCTCTCTCGCCACGTCGTTGTTGGCTTCGTTGCTCTGCAGCCGCGCGTGCTGCTGGTGGAGAGGAGGCCGGCGGGTGAGGGCGAGGTCGGGGATTCATGGTGCTGTTGAAGCGGGAAGGAGAGGAGAAGGCGACAGATCAAGGAGAAGGAGAGGAGGAGCAGGGAGGCAGTGATGGGTCGCACAAGGGAGAAGATGCAGGGATTGGGAGGAGGGGAAGGAGCCGATTGGGGTTGGTCTGTGTGTTTGGAATATTTTGACCCCCACACGCAGAAGAAAGGTGACACGGATCAGCACTCTCGTCGACTCCAACAGCCGGCCCCGCATGTTCATGGGTCCAATTGTCATGGACTTGTTTTGATAAAAATGAGGTGAAGAAAGATTGTACCACAGCCAATGGCTACAGGCAAAAGTGGAGATGGATACGATCCTATTCACCTCGATCGAACGCTGAAGGTGCGCACGTGAGAGCAGCCGTGAGGCCGGGTTGGCCAGCGCCGGTTAAGCGTCGGTTATAGGTAGTAATTTCTTTCATGTTTGTGATCATAAATGATATCACCATCTAAAGTAAAATAGTGGGTTTTTTCTCTATGATGGCTTAAGAGAAATAGTTGATAAAGATAGTTTCTAGGCACATATGATTTTAGTGTTTTGAAGTGATAAATATGTGCTTATGTAATTTTCTATAGAAAAGTACTCTTACAATCCAATGTGAAAATAGGATGATTGATCAAACATATAGAATAGATATCAACCTTAGTATTAAGCTATGATTGAATGTTTCTCAACAACTCCAAAATTTTCATGCCTCTTAAGCATTGACTTCTAATTAAGGAATTCCTTTCCTTGATATATTACTACTTCACATCTATCATCATATCTTAATATGGCACTTACTTCACATATATATACCCCCACTAATAAATTATCTACTTAAGTTCATCTACAAAATCAATGAGCCTGACACAGAAGCTCAACATGATCTCCTCATATGTATAACTATCGCTTCTAGAATGCTTTTAATTAATTAGTTTATAATCTCACTAATAAATCTCAGAAGCTTGTCATTGAAGATTTTCATAATCTTCTCATACCTATACTTGGTTATATCAAACTACTCTACTAATGATAACCTCCAATCCAACAAGTAGTTACTTTTAACTCCATTCATACTCTTCCTTTATCATCCATCACTAATATTACTCTAATAGGTGTATATATCAAATTATACTTTCATCAAGTGCTTAATATTCTTTAAGAGGAATATTACTAGTTCCATAACTCAATGCTTCTCTAGTATGAGCTTGGTTATACTATCTTAACTTTAGTTACCTCAGTAACTCATACTCCAACTTCATATTATATTGCTCTAATAGGTGTATATATCAAATTATACTTTCATCAAGTGCTTAATATTCTTTAAGAGGAATATTACTAGTTCCATAACTCAATGCTTCTCTAGTATGAGCTTGGTTATACTATCTTAACTTTAGTTACCTCAGTAACTCATACTCCAACTTTATATTGTATCATTGTGACTTGTCATGATTCACCTAGGATAACATATCTATACTAGGGTTTAATCACATTCTATCCACCAATGTAACTTATGCATCATATTATCAATCACTCTTAGTGACTTAAGCATGATCATTATAATCCTTTGATCATTTAGGGTTTAGGTTTCCAGTTGGAAAATCAAGTCTTTATCAATACAATATTACAGTTGTATTATAATTATCTTCTTAGTATCTCTATCTGACTAGGAGATATTATTCATTGACTATGCCTACTTGATCCAATAGGATTACTCCTTGGTAACTACCTTTAGAATTTATCCTTATAATCTTCTTTATTACCATATAAATATGTATTCCAGATAACTCTTCTATTCATTCATGAGTAAGTTAACTCCATAAGTTATCATATTGATTGGATTCTCTTAAAACACTACCATCCTATAGATGATATCTAAAACTAGCATTACTACTTACCTCTTCTTACTTCTTTCTCTAAAGGCTTTAAAGTGAATGCTATGATAAGAACAAGAGTTGATAGATCAAGAATTGATAGGCTAAGAATCGATAGATCAATAGTTGATTACTCAACATTGATTCACAACAGAGATTAGAAAAAGGTTTAATAGAAATGACAAGGATTGGTATAGAAAGAAAGATATGTCGTGAATGGTCTTGACTTGATTTCCTTCCTACTCAATACAACTAAAGAGTTAAGGTTAAGTATTACCATGATGCTCATGGTAGAAATAAATGAGGATACGATAGGTCAAGATCTAGTTATTATTTCTTATTACTTAAGTTATACTCATAGCTTGGTATTCATGGGTTGTTGTGATGAATACTATGAGATGGTCACTTAAGGATATAATATTAATCAATAAGAAATTTGTTGTGGTTTAGTTTTATTACATTTGATCTACCCTTAGATCAAATCATCTTTACCCAAAATAAGGTTTAGCAAAGTTCATATTGAAACTTATCGCATGACACTTGATGATTTACTTCAATTCCATCAAGTTAAGAGAAGCTTCATCCCTTTGACAAGTTTTATTCAAAAGCGCGAAAATTATTTGGATTTTCTATGCATGAATACAATGCACACATCTGAGTGTAGATTATTTCTAAGATCCAATGACGGGATGTTACATACTCTCCCCCTTAAAATAAACTTGGTCCTTAAAGTTCGTAAACTCTCATGTTTCGGAATGAGGAATTGACTTGTATTGGTTACGACATTTCTTAACTCCATGATAACCTCAAATGGGAATAATTTTAGTATCCCATATCCAAATTGTTTTCTTGAATTATCATCATACTTGACAATCTCCAACTTGTTGTCTCTAATACCCCAAAGTTCCTTTTACTATCATCCCTTAGGGATATGTCCTTATTATGAAATCCTTAAATTGGCGTATCTTCTTTAGTTCATTTCCCTGATTAGGTATCCTAATCTGACTCCTTTACTTGATCATCGAACTTCCTTACTATACTATGTAAGGTCTAGGAAGTCTCACTAAAAAAGGGTTTTAACTTATATTAGACAATAGTTGTGGCCAAAAGACTAATTTTTTATTTTTTATTGTATGGTTTATACTGGTAGTCCTTCCGAAATTGTTTTTGAACACATTTATTCCATAGCCATCGGAATTTATTGTTTCTCTACACATGTCCAATTGGATGTGCTTTATTACCTCTTAAGGATCACTTAAGAGTTGTTTCCTCTAGAATTAGTCTATTAGGATTAATCTATTCTATCTCCTTCAAGCTTTTATCTTATCAATATTTAGATAATCTTTTTTATCACCTTAAGTACTTCTTTAACTTCCATTTATTAATTTCCTTAAGGTTTGAGTACTACTATCTTGAAGTAAACTTCGATCTTTCATCCAGACGTACCTCCGAAAGTACTTTTATAGTGATGACTTTTTTAACCTTAAGAAAATAAGGCTTAATTTTTTCATAGTTTATTACTTCTTCTCCAACCTTTACTCGGAAAGTCAGATAACAATACTTCCATTTTACTGTTTACTCTCTCCCTTGGGGATTTCTAATAGTATCTAAACTGCCTATATAGTAACCATTGGCTTTATAACTTGGATGATGGTCTCTGTTCAACTTATACTCTACCTCTTTAAGGTTTCATGAAAGAACTTACGGTATACCTACACAATTGTGGATCTCTGAAATAGATCTTCCAAAATTATTTGTATTACTTACTATTTGGACAATCTCTCTTTGGTAGGTCTGATTTCGCGAAGCGTCTCGAAAGACGGTTGACGAGGTTTAATCTCGTCAATGCCCATTGTTATGGACTTGGGTTTTGGAGAAGATGGGGATGCTGGAGATGTTGGAATGGTTAGCAAACAAGCAACATGGGATACGAGGTTTACCCAGGTTCAGGCCCCCGGAGGGAAAACCCTACTCATGCTTGTCTGCTCTTGATTATGGCGGAACCGGTGATTACAGGGGTGCGCAGATGCAATCTGGCGTGGAGGCGTGTATGCAAAAGTATGAGTCGAGAGATCTAGGTCGTGCCCTCCTAGCCTTTATATAGACTTAGGCAGGTCCCAGGGACAGACCTAGTCGATTACAGATTTTAGGGTTTACCCCTTTGAATTTCCTATCTACTCTAGTATTGCTCTCCAAGGATCCGAAGACATCATGTGCCTTGGTCACCCGAAAGTCTTCATGGGCCGGCGTATATTTGCTGTGGGCCTTCCTTTGGCCGGACCAGGTATGCTGAGATCATGTACCCGCGGGGTATAACCATGTCAGTAGCCCCCGAGTGATCAGTCGAATCGAAGATTCGGCTGAGGACTCCTCAATCCTTAGGGTGCAACCCTGTCTTTCAAGAGTACATGTGTAGGGATTATTAATGTGTGTGCCTGACTCACCCGACGGATCAGGGTCAGTTAACTGTCTTATGATGAAACAACACGATCTTCTTCAGGTTCGAGTCCCTCGACTCGAACCCGAAACATATGCTGGCGTAATTCGACTCAGGCCGCGGAGGACTTACATGAGTGGAATTCCAGTGGATTTAATTGATGTACCCAACGCGTCCGTCGGGATTTTTCATCGCGCCCGTTGGCACGGATTTATACTAGCAGAGCGCAGTCATGTGCGTTACCAGGCCATCAGATGTTATCTGTAGGTCTTATCTTTGCGTCGAAGACACAACATCCGAATTTATATCATCGCGGAGGTGTTTCGGGTGGCCAAGGAGAATGTTGCTCACTTAGCGTTTAATTGGGGCAAAGTTGCCGAAAAAATGTTACATGCTGATCCGAAGGATCGCAGTCGAAAATTCATAGGGTGCGCGACCAGCGCTCCCTATGGGAGTAGGCCCCGAGTGTCTGTTCGAGTCGTAGACTCGTGCAGAGACTTTTATTCAGTCGTTGTTCAGCGTTAGGTCCGTAGGACACAAATTTTTCGGATGCTTGAATCCGTCCTCCCTATGGGAGTAGCCCTTGAGTCCGTAGTCGAATCGCAGACTCGACGTAGATCTCAAAGAAACAGTTCGGTGCTGCAATGTGCCGTTCATTTTTTGGGTGTGCGGCCAGCGCTCTTGATAGGAGTAGCCCCCGAGTAGTTAGTCGAATCGTAGATTCGAGTGAGTACTCTTTGTTTTGAGGCCGAAGAAATTGTGGCTGTTGCTAGTATAGTTGTTGATGACGTCATTGCTGACGATCAGTGACCTCAAGCGTCTACTGCGCCAGATATGACGTGACTGGACGAACATGGGTCCCACCTTCTGACCTTGAATTGACCGGTCACGCGCGGCGTGGAGATAATTACAGCGTCTCCTCGATTTCTGCGCATAGTGGACGGCGTGTGGGCGACGGTTCGTTGCGATGCTGACACGTGTAGGGTCAGATCTTACCGTTGGCGTTAGGTCTTCTTTATGGACGGTGATCGTGCATCATCTTCGTCCTTATAATCGTTGGGGAAAACTTAATCATTTTTCACCGCAGCCATTCTCGTTTCACTCCTCCATTGTTCTCTGAGATTGTCTCGCTACGCGCTGGAATATCCTCGAGCATTTCCATCCTCAATCCTTCGTTCTCAACGCCTGCGCCGCCGCACCGCAATGGGAAAGCCCAAGAAGTCTTCATCTGCTGTTGGTACCAGCACTGCTGGAGGCAAGAAGAGTGCTGCCGCCACCCGTGTCACCGACGGTGGCTGGCGGTGATCGGAGACGCGGGAGAGTGATCTCCGCAAGCTTCGTGAGCTGGGCTTGATCCCGCAAGATAGGGAGGCCGTCCAACTCCCAGGCAACGAGGTAATTCCCCGTCCCCCCGTTGGGTTTCGGGTTATGTTTGTTGCTTTCATTCTTCGTGGCTTCTCCTTTCCAGTCCACTACTTCCTTTGTGGACTGCTTTTTCTTTATGGCATCCAGCTGCACCATCTTTCCCCCAATTCTCTTCTGCACATTGCCTGTTTCATCACTTTTCATGCTGGCTCAGATCGAGTCACTTTGGCCTCTTCCGGAAACTCTATTCCGTGAAGAGGCTTTCTGGTTCTGATGGTGTTTATGCCATTGGGGGTTGCAACATCTCTCTCAAGCCCAATCTTCTTTTCTTCTCTTTTTCCATGTCTGAATCTGTCCAGTATTGGCGGAGGCGATGGTTTTACATCCGCGACTCCACGGTGGCTGGGCAAGATTTTGGTCTTGTTCCTTTCGACCCCTCCCAAAATATCGAGCCAAAGAGGTCCTGGAAAAACCAGATCTTGGATGGTGAGGTAGTGGAGATAGAGTCTCTCTATCGTCGGGTGGAGGATCTCCAGCTGATTCCTGATAAGGAGGTGAACGGTGTGGATATCATCCGCACCTTCCTGAAACGTCGGGTGCAACCGCTCTAGGCTAGGGCGCACCCGATGTTCCTTTACGCTGGGCGTCGTGACCCGACGAGGGTTTCGGCTGAAGAATTCTCCAGGGGAGATCTCGTCGGTGTCCTTCGCCCGCTGCTGAAGTTCAAGGCTAGAGAGGATATCCCGGGGAAGTCGCTGATTTCTCCGTTCTCTTCATCGCGTCCTATTCCACAGGTGTAGATCCAGGTCGTGCGCGTAGCGCTATTTTCGACTGCATTGTTTTTGTATTTGTTTGCTAACAAATTTTCTTCTTCTGTGCAGGAGTTCAAGGTACCGGGAATGTCGCCACCGCTTCCCGAATTGTTTCCGGTTGCACCGGACAATGAGGTAGTGGATTCCATGTCCGAGCTACCATCGGCGTGATCTCTGGCTGAAGAGGCCAACGAGCCGAGCGAGGACCACACTCTCAAGCGGACACGAAGCTCCAGCGAGTCTTAGGATGCCTCGACTCCTCCGACTCCGAGGAACCCACTGTGCCTTGACCGTCATAGTGATGGGCATGGGGGATCTTCCTCTCCGATTCCTGCCGTTCCTGCGCGGGCTATGGCGCCGCACCCGCTGGCAAAGCGGAAGAAGGAAGAGAAGAAAGAGGAGAAGAAGGTCAGGAGGACCCCTCCCGTCTTCGACTTGAGCAAGCTTGACTCGTAAGGTTCTTTAGTCCTGTATTGTCTTTTTCGCTTGTTTCCTTTGTACTTGTGCTAATTTGTCTTTGTGCAGCCACTCTTCCAATGATTCTTCTGGTGATGGTGCTCGGGAGATGATTGGGGAGTCGAAAGTCGTGCTTCCTCCTCCTCACACGGTGGACACCTCTGAAGGCGCTACTCCAGATCCTTCTCCGAAGGAGGTTCGGGTGGTTGCGCCTCAGAAGGCTGCAAGCGGACCTTCGGAGTTGCCGTCGAATCATGTAAGTAACTCTGCTTCCTGCCACGCGGGGAGCCCCCGAGCCTTTTTTGGATGATCATGTGATTACTCTTTTGTCCTTACCTCGGGGGGAGCCCCCGGGCATCTATAGGGTAGTTTGCTTTGTCGTTTGTTTCTTTCGAGTCTCGAGGGGAGCCCCCGAGCACTTTCGTATGGGTGACATGCTTCTGCTTGTTCTTTTGGGCGTAGCCCCCGAGCCCTTCTTTTGACTAGTAGTTCTTCTTTCTGCAGCCTTTTGTGCAACATGCCAATCGTCTGGTGCAGCAGCACCTAGCGCTGGAGGCCAGCCTGAAACAACTTCAAGGTAATTTTTATGCCTTGGTCTTTGATTCTTCTTGCATTCGTGTCCTGTTATCCGACACTTGTATTGGTTTATTGCAGAGGATCACAACACCTCCTTCGTGAGATTGATGCTCTCAAAAAGAGCCTCGGTCAAGCGGAGAAGAAGGCCGAGGTCGCCGTTGGTTCCAGGGAGCGCCTCGAGCTGGAGTTGGCACAAGAGGCCGAGGCGAAAGAGCGCCTGCAGCAGGAGGCTACGGATCATGAGCAGCCACACCGCTGGCCGCGAAAGAGAGGTGGCCAGCAAGCTTATGGCGGCTGCCAAGGCTGTTTCGGGTGAGTGTCTTTACCTTCGTCTTTTTTGATTTCCTTGTCTTTCTTTCGTGATTCTTTCGTTCATTCTTCTTCCTTGTTGTCTTAGATGCCGCGGGCATCGAGTTTGATCGCGGTGCTCTGGAGCACGGGTGTGCTCTGGATGATGCTACTGCGGCGGTCGAAGATCGCTGGAGCACCGTCGTCAACTCGCTTGCCAAGGCCAAGGAGGTCCTTGGGCGCTTCTACAAGGAGCTTATCCCCAAGGGCGTGACCCTTGATGATGTTGATGCCCTGGCGGAGGCGCTGTCAGCCGAAGCACCTGCGGCGTACAAGCACAAGAAGAAGGGCATTGGCGCATCCGTCGGGCTGGCAATGGCCTTGGCGGCTGGAGCAGAGCTGGACCTTCATCAGGTCACTTCCCGGATGTCGACGACTGCTGACGGGTCCGAGGTAGCCTTCGCCACCTATGTTGCTCGTTGTAAGCGTTATGGGCCGAAGCTGATTGATCTGCTGGCGAAGTATGCGCTAAGGCAGCAGAGGGAAGCCAAGGCGAGGCAGTCTGGCTCCGAGGCCACTCAGGGTGCCGCGTCGTAGGCGTTGTAGCTGTAGGATAGTTGTAGCTTCATTTGTTGTAAATATTTAGGTGAACAATCCTTGTGCCACGTAGTGGCTTTTGCTGCACTTAATGAATTTGCTGAGTTCTATGCTCCTTTATCTGCGTGTTCATGTCCTTGCCTTTCTGTTACTCTAGGGTCCTTCGAATGATGATCCTGTTGACACTTCGCCTGCGACGGAGCTGCGGCCATCCTTGGATGATGCGTCGCAGCTTGTGTTTCTTCGAGACAGTATCTGTAGCCTCGAGAAAGAGTTGCTAGCGGTGCGTGGGCATGCTGACGTTTGGAAATCCAAGGCGGATCGAGGCGGTGCCAGAGAGGAGTACTTGATGGCGAAGTTGGTTCACTTGTCTGAGCATCTTCAGTGTGAGTTTTTCGAGCTGTTGCCCGTTGCTTCGGATGCGCCTGTTGGCATTTCTTCTTACTCTTTTGCAAGTACTGCGGTGCTAACATTGCTCCAAAGGAGGAGAAAGAGCATTTTGTTGTTCGAATCAATTGTCTGACTCAGCAGGACATGGAGGCCGGCGGGTTCTTCTGGATGGACTGTGACCATGCCATGGTCCTGGTGACGGTGCAAGATCGCGTTCACCAAGTATCGCGGGTGCTTCGGCAGGTGCAGACTTCACTCGCGTCGGTTCTGCATGTGATGTTTCCACTGGATGCTACGCCGTCAACCCTCTCTGGTCTTCTGTCAAAGTTCCAGAACGTGCATCATGTCAAGGAATTGGTGCGGCACCAGCTCATCGCAGGGGTGAAGGTTGCGCTGTCCCTTGTGAGGCTACATCGCCCTGAGTTAGATCTGTCTATTGTGGCGGCTGGGCTGCCTCTTCGACCGGATGGTGGCGAGTGGGATATGCGTCCGCATTATGCGGCTGTAAGGCAGTATGCCGAATAGGTCGTAGATCTTTTTGAGCAGCGTGCTCAAGTTATTCTTCAGAATAGGTAGTACCTGTAAAAAGGGCAGATGTAAAATTTGTATATATTTGTCTAGGCGTGTTTTGACCTTTGTTATAAAGGTTTGGTTGTTGTTTGAGCACATAGTCCTTGTTCGCATACATGTCCTTTTCGTTAGCCTGACGTGGTCAGCTACTCAGGTGTACACGTGTTATCCTCGGTCAACGAAATCGTGAGGTGGGGGGAGCCCCCGAGTGCGTTTGTATCATAAGAGTGCGAATAGTAAACAAAAAATTTTGGGGCGAGACACTTAGCTTTATTTATATCGTAATGGAGGAGGTACATTGTTCGGCTGAGTAGCCTTGGCTGAATTGCCTTATTGAAAGTAAAGGGGGAGGTAGCTAGGGGTAGAATCGTTGCAGCTGTGCGACGTTCCATGGGTTGGAGTATGTGACTCTAGACTCCACGTGTTTGAGGCGATAGGCGCCACCTGGGATGACTTTGGTGATGATGTAGGGTCCTTCCCATGGCGACTCGAATTTCTTCGGTCTCTCTTGCTTGAGTCGCAAGACTAGGTCTCCTTCGACGAAGGACCTTGGCATGCCGTCGGTACTGTACTTCGGAGACTCCTGCTAGTACCGATCGAGCTTCTGCTGTATGTAGCCTCGTCGAGTGTGTCGGCGTCTTGAGTGCAGTGGATTCGGCTTCGCTATAGCGGCGACACAGGGGCCTGGTGGCGTACTTCGGATGGTAGCACGGCTTCGGCTCCATGCACCATGAAGAATGGCGTGTATCCTATTGAGATGTTTGGCGTGGTATGAAGGCTCCATAGGACGGAGGGTAGCTCTTTCGTCCAGGCTCCGGCGAGTCGCTCGAGTGGGCTCATGAGGCGCTTCTTGATGCCAGCGCCGATTAGGCCGTTGGCCTTTTCCACCTGCCAGTTCGTTTGCGGGTGCGCCACCGAGGCGTATGTGATGTTGATTCCGAGGCCTTCGCAGAAGTCTTGGAATTATTTGGAGATGAAGTTCGATCCATTGTCGGTGATGATGCTATGCGGTACGCCGAACCTGTAGACGATGGATTCAAAGAACTTGACGACAGTCTTGCCCTTTTGGTTAGTGACCGCCATGTCCTCGATCTACTTGGTGAATTTGTCGACTGCGACCAGGAGGTAGACGTGCCCCCCTTTCGAGGACCTTGGCAGTTTGCCGATCATGTCGAGGCCCCATTGAGCGAAGGGACAGGCTAGAGGTATGGTCCTGAGCTCTGACCCGGGTGCGTGTGGTTTGTCGGCGAACCTTTGGAACCCCTTGCATCTTCAGATGATGTCCTTTGCGTCGTTCATGGCCGTTGGCCAGTAGAATCCAGCTCGTAGAGCTTTGGCGACAAGGGAGCGGCTGCCTGTGTGATGGCCACAGATGCCCTCGTGGATGTCTTGGAGTATGGTTTTCCCGTCACCGATGGTGACGCACCTTTGTAGTACGCCCGTAATGCTGCGCTTGTACAGTTCGCCATTGATGATGGTGAAGGCTTTTGACTGGCGAGATATGCTCCGGGCATCCGTCGGGCTATCAGGCAGTTCTGCATCTATCAAGTACTGGAGGTACGGTCGTGTCCAAGTTTCTTCGACTGCCATGACCTGCATCAGGTTGACCACGACGACCTTTGTGTCCAGTTTTTCGGGTCCTTCATGACCTTCGGGTAGCGTGGCCCCCGAGTGCTCTGCCTCTTCGGGTGATCCCTCGGGGAATTTCCGCTTGATGGATGGTACACAGATCTGTTCGAGGAACACACCTGGCGGCACCCTTGCACAGGTGGAGCCGATGTTGGCGAGTCTGTCGGCCTCCTCGTTGCCTTCTCTTCCAACGTGCCATAGCTCGCAGTCATCAAAGCCTCCTTCGAGTGCATTGTAGAGTACGCGGTACGCAATCATGTTGGCGGCGTGCGCGTCGCACTCGTTCATCGTCTGCTGGACGACGAGGTTGGAGTCACCGTAGATGACCAGGCGTGTTGCGCCACAGATTTTTGCCATCCTCATGCCGTGGATGAGGGCCTCGTATTCTGCCTCATTGTTCGAGGCTCGAAACTTCATCCGGAGGACGTACTTCATCTTATCGCCCTGCGGGGAGGTCAGTATGACCCCGGCTCCTGCTCCGTCTTCACGCTTGGAGCCGTCGAAGTGCATCGTCCATGACTGCGTCATGTCTGGGGTGTCTGGCAGTTGTAGCTCCATCCAGTGTACAAGGAAGTCCGGGAGGACTTGAGACTTGATCGAGTGGCGCTTCTCGTAGATGATGTCAAGAGGTGAAAGCTCGATGCCCCATAGGGCCACGCGTCCTGTGGCCTCTGGGTTATTTAGGATGCTGTTCAGGGGTGCCTCATTGACGACCATCACTTGGTGCTCCTGGAAGTAGTGGCTCAACCGACGAGCCGTCATGAACACTCTGTAGGCGAGTTTTTGGTAGTGAGGGTACCTATGTTTTGTTGGCGTCAATACCTCGCTGAGGTAGTAAATTGGGCGTTGGACCCCATGGGTCTTGCCTTCTTCGGGTCGCTTAACCACCAGCACGGTGCTGACCACCTGGTGTGTGGCAGCAGCAGGGGCTCGCGCTCCTTTGGTGTGACCAAGACGGGCGAGGTGGAGAGCAGTCGCTTTAGATCTTCGAATGCGTCGTCCGCTTCGGTCGTCCACTCGAATTTGTCTGCCTTGCGTAGCAGCTGGTAGAATGGCAGGGCTTTCTCGCCCATGCGGCTGATGAACCTGCTCAATGCCGCTATTCGTCCTGCGAGCTGCTCGACACCCTTGAGATTCTTCGGCTTCTCCATGGCCATGATGTCCCGGATTTTCTTCGCGTTCGCCTCGATCCCTCGCTGGGAGATGAAGTAGCCAAGTAGCTGACCCGATGCTATGCCGAAGGCGCACTTTTCGGGATTGAGCTTGATCCTGTAGCGGTCGAGATTATCGAACGTCACGCGGAGATCGTCGATGAGCGTTTTCGCCTCCCTGGTTTTGATGACTATGTCGTCGACATAGACTTGGACGTTGCGACCGATCTAGTCTTTCAGGCATACCTGCATGCACCGCTGGTACGTGGCACCTGCGTTCTTTAGCCCGAAGGGAATTGTGTTGTAGCAGAACACTCCGAACAGCGTGATAAACGCTGTTTTATCTTGATCTTCGACCTTGAGTCAAATCTGGTTGTAGCCTGAGTAGGAGTCGAGGAAGGAGAGATTCTCGCATCCTGCAGTCGAATCGATGATCTGATCGATCTGACGAAGAGAGAAGTGGTCCTTTGGGCAGTGCTTGTTCAGCGATGTGAAGTCCACGCACATCCGCAGGATGTTCGTGTCCTTTTTGGGGACCATCACTGTATTTGCGAGCCACTCGCTTTCTTTAATCTCCCTGATGAAGTCTACAGCGAGTAGTCTATTGATTTCCATCCCGATAGCTTCGGACCGCGGCTCCGACAGTCTCCGGATGGACTGCTTGACGGGCTTGGTGTCTGGAAAGACGTTGAATGTGTGCTCGGAGAATTCCCTGGAAACTCCTGGCATGTCCGCAGGACACTAGGCGAAGATTTCCCAACGCTCACGGAGGAATTCGATGAGCGCGCTTTCCTATGCGGGGCTGAAGTCGTTGGCGATCAATGCCTTCTTGGAGGCATCCGTCGGGTGGACCTGCACCTTCTTTGTGTTGACGGTGGAGTCGAAAGACATATTAGGTGCGTTTTGTCGTGCGACTAGGGGTGCCCCATTGTCCGTCACCTCGCGGAGCCTTACGAGCTCCTCTTGCATGCCGAATGACTGGGAGATTCTGTTGAAGTCCCTGTCGCAGTGGTCCGATCGGGTGAAGCTCCCGTGAACTGTGATGATGCCTCTGGGTCCTGGCATCTTGAGTAGCAGGTACGCGTAGTGTGGTAATGCCAGGAATCTTGCGAATGCTACACGCCCGAGGATGGCGTGGTATTGTGATGGCTAGTCCACCACTTCGAACTCGAGCCGCTCGCATCGGAAGTTGTCTGGCTTGCCGAACATGACATCGAGCCATATCTTTCCCAGGGGGAATATGCCCTTTGCTGGAACGATGCCGTGGAGCGTTGTGTCTGACTATTCCAGGCTGCACAGTGGGATCCGCATTGCTGCTAGAGTGCTTGCGAACATCAGGTTGATATCATAGACTTAGCATATGAGTGAGAATTGTAACGTACTCCGCTAGTTGGACCATCACACTTGTCGTATTTTCACAAAAAAAATCTAAGTTATGTTGAACCTTAGTGTTGTGATATACCTTGTATGCCTTGAGTTGTATGTTTTATGATTGATGTATGCTTTTTGCTTTCATTCTACTGTCATGTTTTTCTTTTACTCGTGTTGTTCTAATATTTCTCTATCTTACATTAGATGCCTAGCTTTGCGATCAGCACTGCCGAGGAGTTCAATGGAACTCGTTTTGGTTCACGCATCGTGCAGTTCACTAGTGTGATCAACCTCCTACTTCCTAGTATTAAGGCACTTCAGCTCACCAAGTTTGAGAGGAAGGACCTTTGGGGCTTTAGAGTCTCGCAGCCGGGACGACAGACTGAGCCACTCACGGAGGATATTTCCTTCAAGCTGATGCACGATGACAAGGATAAGGGTCTAGATGTAGTCATGCATGAGCTACTTGGACACCTTTGCGGACGCCACTCCACCTAGCTTAGAGGCCTCTACTTCCACCCGTTCGGGAGACGTGACGAGGAGGGAGAGGCATTGGTTTATGAGGGTGCTACTAGAGAGACGATTGAGCCAGTTCGTTTGTACCTCCAGGACCTAGAGGGCCTTATTAGACACCTCGACACAGATAGAACCAACGTCATGCTTAGCAATGACGAGCTCCAGGTTCAGTTGAGGGAGAAGGACAAGCTCTTCATAGAGCAAGACGAGATCGTCAAGGAGATTGAGGCCAAATTAGAGATCCAGGACAAGAAGTACAAGAATCAGGAGAAGAGAGTCCAAGATAGAAAAAGAAGATCAAGGACATGAAGCCGAGATAGAGGCCAAGGACTTCGAGCTCGAGACCCAGCAGGGAGTGATTGAGAGGCTGCGCTCACAGAAGAGAGATCTCCGTGCGAAGTTCGAGGCCTTGACCACTAGTGTCGAGGAGTACAAGACAGCCATGGAGACAGCCGGACTTACACTTGTTGACGTGGAGGTTAACATGGAGGAGTAGTGTAGACTAATCGACGATCTTTTATCTATCATACTTTGTTTATTGAGTGGCAATGACAATCTAACATGTGGTTGGCTTGCTATGGTGTGTTTACTTTGTTCAAACTCTATGTTATTTTGAGCTTGGTTGTTTTGTGATGTAATGTGCATATTAAGTATCTATGGGTTATATCTTATTCCTTATCCTTATTGAAACCACAGATGCCTCCCCATCGTGCCAACCCCAACCCAAACAACAACAATAACGTCACCTCCGAGATGCAGCAGTTGATGACAGCTCAATCTCAACTGATGCAGATGATGACTCAGTTCATCCAGAACCAAAGTCAGAATCAGAACAACAACAACAAAAACAACAACAATCCCAACAATCCACCAACATTTGACATGCTTACCAAATTTTTGAGGTTGAGGCCAGCCAAGTTCTCGGGAACAACTGATCCAATGGTAACCAATGACTGGTTATGTTCCGTGAACAAGGACTTAGTCACTGTGGGATGTACTCATGAAGAAAAGGTCAGATTCGCAGCACATCTGCTCGAAGGACCAACACCTACCTGGTGGGATAACTTTCAGATCACCACTCCCCTTGAGGATGTAACATAGGCTATATTTGAAGATGGTTTCCGCACTGCCCACATCTCATTAGAAGTGATGAATTTAAAGAAGAAAGTGTCACATCCCAAGATTTTCCAAATCTTGTAATGTGAAAATAAATTAATAAAATAAAAACTTTGTTTGATTTTCAGAGCCAGAAGAAACTTTTTGAATTAAATTGGAAGTTCAAACCCATTTAAATTAAATAAAATACCAAAGGGAGTTAAAAAGTTAAACAGGTAATAAAAAGAAATTAAAATATTTTGGAATTACTATTTTGTACTTATAATAAAAGGTTTTGAGTTTCAAAAGAAAAAGAGGAGTTTATAAATAAAGATTATTTTAAGCCAAATTAAACCTTGGCCAAGACTTTGAAACAAAAGGTTTTGTTTTGATAGAGTGAGTAAAGGTTTATTTAAATAAAATAATAAGGATGTAATATCCAATTTTATTTAAGAAAGGTTTTTCCCATTTTAAACAAATACTAAAACTTATTTATTTATTTAAATAAGTTTTCCAAGTATTTTGTTTTCTCAAAATAAAACCTACTGTTTTGGTTTTGAAAATATTTGGATTTCAAATGGAAATTTTATTAATTAAATCAAAACCTATTTTATTAAATAACTAAGGATCCATTTTTAAATGGATCCAAAAATAAATAAAAATATTAAATTATTTTGGATTTGGATTATGTTGACAAATAGAACCAAATTCAAAAGGTAAACTGGAGTGTTTGTTTGAATTGTTTGATTTGTTTGAATGTTTGAATAATTGATTTGAATTTCAAAACAGAAATAGTTTTGGAAAATAGAAAAGTGTTTAGACAATAAAAAAAATAGTGCAACAGACCCAGCCCACTAAGGCCCAGCAAAACCAGCCCAGTCTTCTCCTCGAATAAAACAATTGGCACCAACTTTCTTACCCACTCAGTCACAGACACACGGGGCCCACTTCTCCCTCTCACTCACTCGCTGACAACAGACCCCACCTCCTCTTATTTTTCCCCGAACCGTTTTTCCTCACCGCCGAATCAGCCCACATAGACACTGACCAGTGGACCTCCTCCTCTCTCCTTTTCCCACTGACTGGTAGGCCCGCTATCACTGTTCATCGTCTCCTTCACCCACCCCGCAGCGACCAGTTCTTCTCCCCCGTTCTGCCGTTGATTTCTCCAGCTTAATTCACTTTAACGCGACCGACGTTACCAGCCTTGATCATGCAGATGGAAACGCCAGGGCATCCTCTATATTTCCCCTCTGACACCTCGCGCTCGCACGCCCCAGACCGCCTCCGATTTCTTCCCGAGCACCCTCTGCTCCGACGAGGTCCAGTACCGATTCCGACCAAGTCACACCGCCTCCCGAACACACGATCTCGCTCACGCATCCTAGCGCATCTTTACATGCCATTCATTCACCCGCGGGCACCCTAGAGCCTCGACAACGACCACAACATCACCGCCGTCTGCCGTTCTCCGCGAACTTTCCAGTGAACTCCGACCGCAGACCTCCTATTGATGCTCACATCACCCCAGATCATCCGTCTAACAGTGTACTTATTTTGCTTCGGCACGAATCGCAGCCTCGCCTTCGACCGTGGACAGAGCCGTCCGACGCCAGCCCTAACTCCGGCGAGCAATCTAGGACAGCCCGGTCGCCCTTCGAAGTGAGCAGGTTGAGCATCCCGTGCCTCGGCGATCACTATGAGCCACTCCTCCTCTCTCGCTTCTGTGTTAGCCGAACTCCACCGCCAGAAGCCGCCGTCTGTCGCAGCAGCCGCCCCCATCTGTGACCAGGCAGTAGTAGCCGTTAGATCTGGATCGAACGAATCGGATAGATTACTTAAACACCGAAGGGGTATGTCCTCTGGACCACTCGATCTAACTAGATCCAACGCCTGAGCCTGATCCAACCGAACCGGTATGGACCAATAGGAACACGACGCGTGGCACTAGATCTGTTTAAAAGAAATTTGAAAACAGATTTATTTGCAAACTTCAAACCCCTGTAACTTTCAAACCACACGTCCAAAAATTACAAATTTTATGTCGTTGGATTCAGGAGAACAAGCCCTAGCGAACCATTCCCTTAGTTTAGAAAATAGTATCTGTTAGCTTGCTTGATTTTGCAGATTCTTTTGTGAGCTTGTTTAGAGTAGAAAAAATGTTTAAAATTGATTTTAGGATTAAATCTTTTGCAAAATGGTTTGTAATGACCTTACTGACCTTAGGAACCAACCCATGGTTTTGAAAATGAAATTGGAAAAATTTAGAATGGATTAATTGAATTAGTCTATTTTGAGCTAAGTAAAGATAATGGTTTTATTATGAAAAAGGATTTTGGAATAAAACTTTGGGAAAATATTTTGATTCAAAGCTACTGACCCAAAACAAAAAATCTTGAGAGTTAGAAACTTTTGGTGAAGACTTAAAGGTTTTAGATTTAATAAAACTATTTTCCACCACATAAAATGTTGAATGGATTTTAAAATAGATTTTGAGCAAAACCCTCTAACTAATGACTTTGCCATTTTGGTAAATGACCAATTTGGACCTTACAAAGTTTATAAACCTAGTAGAGACCAACCTTGCAATAGAATCATCCTTTGCATACTTATGCATGACTTAGATTCCATTGCTTTGTGAGTGTGAAATTGTTTGTTTAAACCTTGGTTTGGAATGTTAGTTGATTTTGTGTTCTGCTTGCTTGACTTGTAGTGGTTTTAGCAAAGTGTGAGGCTAGCAAGATCAAGGAGTAAACCACCATTCTCTACCAAAAAGGCAAGTTACACTATCATTCAAAAGTCCTATTATTTTCATTATACTTAGTGGATTTTGGAAACATGCATGAAAATAATTTATACTTATGCTATGCTAAATCCTAATAGGATGCCCTTACATTACTTAGTGAAAACATTGTACATGCTTAGCCATGCTTATTTGAGAAAAGAGATACATGTTGAGATTTTACAAAGGTTGAGAAAAGGACTTGCGTTTTTACATAATAAAACAAGGACTCAATGAACCACCTAGGTGGAGGATACTTTAAGTTTTGGAGAAGGTGGCAACAAAAGGAACCATGTCTATGGCAATCTCTTTGTGTTGTGCTCCAAAAAGAAAACCACCTAGGAAACTTAGAGATCAAACATGCTTCTCCAATTGTGGCTTTCGTGTGCAACCACATGCTATTATGGCTCTGGCTTAGTCAATTACATTAGGAAGACCCATACATTGTCTTTAGTTACCGGACATGGGGATCTGGAATGCTTCATGGGAGATGAAGACAAGCTAGAAATGATCTATGGGAGGACCTTTTGGAAAGACTTCATCACACTCTCAGTCTGCCAGTACTCCATCATGGTGAGCACTAATCCAGTAGGCCACTGGTGGCAACAAGATGGGATTGTGACATGTGGGTAAAGTGTACTCCTTCTGCAGAAGATAATAAAACCTAAGTACTAGCCGTGTCCCCGGTTACGGACAATACTGAGCAACTAAAGTTTGAACTATGGGAGATCTCGACATTCCAACTTCTAGTATAAAAACTTGATGCACTTGGGGGTACCACGGAATTCAAGAGATTTTGTTAAGCTTGATGCACTTGGGGTTACCAAGGTGCTCAAGAGCATGATGTACTTGGGGTTACCAAGGAACTCATGAGATTTGATAAAACTTGTTGCACTTGGGGGTTACCAAGTAGCTCAAGGGATTTTGACAAAGACTTGAACACTTGTGTTTCTACCAAGGAGTTCAAGGAATTTGGAAAAATGATTTGACAAAGGATCAAAACCATTTTGAAAAGATAGGATAAATATTGCTTTATGCAAATAAGCCTTAAACTCTACTTAGCCAAATATGCATGCAATGATAGGATCCACTCCTAATACACAAAGTAGTGGAACTTGCCAATACAATTCAAATGTATTGACCTTGTGGCAGTAACTTGTAATGTTGCAGGTTTGATTGTCTTTATTGAAGATTGATTGATTTAGGATTACAAAGTCTACAACCAACATCTGCCTGTGGCACTTTGAAGATGATGGACCCCATGATTATAGTTATTCCGCTGCAATGTAATGTAATAGCCAAATGAGCTATGATTGATGTAATAAACTTATGTTATTCCTGGTTGTAAAGTTATGTTATGACCTTTGTTTCTTGATATTACATCTTAACTGTGGATGCTAGCTATTGATCCAGGGACTAGCATTGTAAAGCACAGGAGGAATCAATCTTATTAAAGATTGGGACCTCTACAGATGAATGTTTGAATAATTGATTTGAATTTCAAAACAGAAATAGTTTTGGAAAATAGAAAAGTGTTTAGACAGAAAAAAAATAGTGCAACAGACCCAGCCCACTAAGGCCCAGCAAAACCAGCCCAGTCTTCTCCTCGAATAAAACAATTGGCACCAACTTTCTTACCCACCCAGTCACAGACAAACGGGGCCCACTTCTCCCTCTCACTCACTCGCTAACAACAGACCCCACCTCCTCTTATTTTTCCCCGAACCGTTTTTCCTCACCGCCGAATCAGCCCATAGAGACACTGACCAGTGGACCTCCTCCTCTCTCCTTTTCCCACTGACTGGTAGGCCCGCTATCACTGTTCATCGTCTCCTTCACCCACCCCGCAGCGACCAGTTCTTCTCCCCCGTTCTGCCGTTGATTTCTCCAGCTTAATTCGCTTTAACGCGACCGACGTTACCAGCCTTGATCACGCAGATGGAAACGCCAGGGCATCCTCTATATTTCCCCTCTGACACCTCGCTTGCGCCCAGACCGCCTCCGATTTCTTCCGAGCACCCTCTCCGCCCGACGAGGTCCGATCGATTCACCAAGTCACACCGCCTCCGCCTCCCCGAACACACGATCTCGCTCCGCATCCTAGCGCATCTTTGTGCCATTCATTCACCCGGGCACCCGAGCCTCGACAACAACGACCACAACATCACACCGCCTGCGCCGTTTCTCCGAACTTTCAGTGAACTCCGACCGCCCATCACCTCCTATTGATGCTCACATCACCCCAGATCATCCGCGTCTAATAGTGTACTTATTTTGCTTGACGCGAATCGCCTCGCCCGACCGTGGACAGCCGTCACGCCAGACCCTAACTCCGGAGCAATCTAGGACAGCCGTCGCCTTCGTCCAAGCGAGCAGGTTGAGCATCCCGTGCCTCGGCGATCACTGTGAGCCACTCCTCCTCTCTCTCGCTTCTGTGTTAGCGAAACTCCACCCAGAGGCCTTGCCGCCCGTCTGCCAGCACGCCCATCTGTGACCAGGCAGTAGTAGCCGTTAGATCTGGATCGAACGAATCAGATAGATTACTTAAACACCGAAGGGGTATGTCCTCTGGACCACTCGATCTAACTAGATCCAACGCCCCACAGCCGCGATCCAACCGAACCGGTATGGACCAATAGGAACACGACGCGTGGCACTAGATCTGTTTAAAAGAAATTTGAAAACAGATTTATTTGCAAATTTCAAACCCCTGTAACTTTCAAACCACACGTCCAAAAATTACAAATTTTATGTCGTTGGATTCAGGAGAACAAGACCTAGCTAACCATGCCCTTAGTTTAGAAAATAGTATCTATTAGCTTGCTTGATTTTGCAGATTCTTTTGTGAGCTTGTTTAGAGTAGAAAAAATGTTTAAAATTGATTTTAGGATTAAATCTTTTGCAAAATGGTTTGTAATGACCTTACTGACCTTAGGAACCAACCCATGGTTTTGAAAATGAAATTGGAAAAATTTAGAATTGATTAATTGAATTAGTCTATTTTGAGCTAAGTAAAGATAATGGTTTTATTATGAAAAAGGATTTTGGAATAAAACTTTGGGAAAATATTTTGATTCAAAGATACTGACCCAAAACAACAAATCTTGAGAGTTAGAAACTTTTGGTGAAGACTTAAAGGTTTTAGATTTAATAAAACAATTTTCCACCACATAAAATGTTGAATGGATTTTAAAATAGATTTTGAGCAAAACCCTCTAACTAATGACTTTGCCATTTTGGTAAATGACCAATTTGGACCTTACAAAGTTTATAAACCTAGTAGAGACCAACCTTGCAATAGAATCATCCTTTGCATACTTATGCATGAATTAGGTTCCATTGCTTTGTGAGTGTGAAATTGTTTGTTTAAACCTTGGTTTGGAATGTTAGTTGATTTTTTGTTCTGCTTGCTTGACTTGTAGTGGTTTTAGCAAAGTGTGAGGCTAGCAAGATCAAGGAGTAAACCACCATTCTCTACCAAAAAGGCAAGTTACACTATCATTCAAAAGTCCTATTATTTTCATTATACTTAGTGGATTTTGGAAACATGCATGAAAATAATTTATACTTATGCTATGCTAAATCCTAATAGGATGCCCTTACATTACTTAGTGAAAACATTGTACATGCTTAGCCATGCTTATTTGAGAAAAGAGATACATGTTGAGATTTTACAAAGGTTGAGAAAAGGACTTGTGTTTTTACATAATAAAACAAGGACTCAATGAACCACCTAGGTGGAGGATACTTTAAGTTTTGGAGAAGGTGGCAACAAAAGGAACCATGTCTATGGCAATCTCTTTGTGTTGTGCTCCAAAAATAAAACCACCTAGGAAACTTAGAGATCAAACATGCTTCTCCAATTGTGGCTTTCGTGTGCACCCACATGCTATTATGGCTCTGGCTTAGTCAATTACATTAGGAAGACCCATACATTGTCTTTAGTTACCGGACATGGGGATCTAGAATGCTTCATGGGAGCTGAAGACAAGCTAGCAATGATGTATGGGAGGACCTTTTGGAAAGATTTCGTCACACTCTCAGTCTGCCAGTACTCCATCATGGTGAGCACTAATCCAGTAGGCCACAGGTGGCAACAAGATGGGATTGTGACATGTGGGTAAAGTGTACTCCTTCTGAAGAAGATAATAAAACCTAAGTACTTAGCCGTGTCCCCGGTTACGGACAATACTGAGCAACTAAAGTTTGAACTATGGGAGATCTCGACATTCCAACTTCTAGTATAAAAACTTGATGCAGGGGGTACCAAGGAATTCAAGAGATTTTGTTAAGCTTGATGCACTTGGGGTTACCAAGGTGCTCAAGAGCATGATGTACTTGGGGTTACCAAGGAACTCATGAGATTTGATAAAACTTGTTGCACTTGGGGGTTACCAAGTAGCTCAAGGGATTTTGACAAAGACTTGAACACTTGTGTTTCTACCAAGGAGTTCAAGGAATTTGGAAAAATGATTTGACAAAGGATCAAAACCATTTTGAAAAGATAGGATAAATATTGCTTTATGCAAATAAGCCTTAAACTCTACTTAGCCAAATATGCATGCAATGATAGGATCCACTCCTAATACACAAAGTAGTGGAACTTGCCAATACAATTCAAATGTATTGACCTTATGGCTGTAACTTGTAATGTTGTAGGTTTGATTGTCTTTATTGAAGATTGATTGATTTAGGATTACAAAGTCTACAACCAACATCTGCCTGTGGCACTTTGAAGATGATGGACCCCATGATTATAGTTATTCCGCTACAATGTAATGTAATAGCCAAATGAGCTATGATTGATGTAATAAACTTATGTTATTCCTGGTTGTAAAGTTATGTTATGACCTTTGTTTCTTGATATTACATCTTAACTGTGGATGCTAGCTATTGATCCAGGGACTAGCATTGTAAAACACAGGAGGAATCAATCTTATTAAAGATTGGGACCTCTACAGATGGTATCAGAGCATTGTGTTGCCTGTAGGATTTGTAAACCTAGGATTGGACAAAAAAAACCTTAGAAGAATAGGAGTTATATTTTGATCCAAAACTTATTTACAAAAACACTGGTAAACTCTTTCCTCAACCATTTTGGTTTCAACTCTACATCTCTCCTACTTCAACTTGATGGAAAAACCTATCCATGGCCAAAGACTACACCATGTGCAAAGGACTACTTCAACTTCTTCAACTCTAATGACTTCAACTTCTTCAACTCTAATGACTTCAACTTCTTCAACTCTAATGACTTCAACATCTTCAGCATATTCACCAAGGACCTCCAACTTGGATATCACTAAGGACTACAAGTAAGACAAGGAAATCTTACTCAAGATTTAGAGACTGAGGGAATGCAAAATAGAAAGAAACCATCAACAACTTTGAAGTATTTGCAACCAAGGAGTTTTCTCAAGGAAACCATGATCTCATGCAAGGAGAATCATGCATGATGGAAATATCACAAGTGAACCATATAGATGGACCACCATATTTTAGATAAGTCAAAACACACCAACTTATGTGGTGTAACAAAAATATTTTTGTTGACTAAGTATGTGCTTGAACCTTGTTTGAGTGAAATGTTTGGTTTGTGATTACATGCACATTGCTTGTGTGAATTGTGATGTGTGTGATTAGAATTAAGGCCTTAGAACTATCTTGCCTATTCTAATCTTCCTTCAACCCAAAAAGATGAATACTCCAAAAGACTCCAAGGTTGATGACATCAACACCAACCAAGCTGACAGCATGAAAGAGCTCATAGCAACCCAACACCAGTTAAACCAAATGACAACTCAGTTCATAGTCAACAATAGTGATAAAGATCCAGCACTGCAAAAGTTTTTGGAAGAGCAATCCCAACTGATGCTTAAGGTGACTAATCAAATGATCAGCATGGAAGAAAGCTATCCTAAAAGAGTGTATGATAACAAGGATGACAAGAATGTTATTCTAGATGGAGCCCCAGCTTGCATTATTTGTGGAGACAAGGATCATACCTCCAAGGAGCATGAAGGACAATGCCCCAATTGTGAAGAAGAACATCCTATTGGACAATGCCCAACCTCTCAAGCCACTTGCTACCTATGTGAAGGAAGTGATCATACTCCTAGCCAATGTCCTATCTACTCCATGGTGGAACAAAGGAAACAATAAGGATCCAAGTCTACCAAAGGAAAAGGACCACTTATACCTCCAAACAAGACAACCCAATTCAAAGGACTAAAGAAACTTAAGAAACAAAAGCAAGACATGAGCCTTGCACAATGTCGTAAATGTAAGGAAATGGGACACTACTCCAGTGGATGCCCAGAGAACAAGAAGAATAAAGAGATTGACCAAGTGTGGTGCAACAACTGCAAAGATTTAGGCCACTATGTAGCAACTTGTCCACAAGAGCCACATAAAGAACTCAAAGACATCCATTGTTTCAACTGCAAGGAACCAGGACATTATGCAAGCAACTGTCCAGAAAAGATGAAGAACAAGTTGGACAAGCCTATGGAGAAACTCAACCTTGGCCCATGAGTCAAGAATGGAAACCAAGGACAATGCAAAAGTTACTTAGAGAAGTTTCCCCAGGATCCCAAGAAGGACAATATGTAATTTTGTTTGAAAATTTCAAGGGTGGTAGTACCCTAGTTGTTTTGAACTTGCTTGTAACCCTAGCCTTCCCAAATCTGGGGACGAGATTTATTTTAAGGGTGGTAGCCTGTCACATCCCAAGATTTTCCAAATCTTGTAATGTGAAAATAAATTAATAAAATAAAAACTTTGTTTGATTTTCAGAGCCAGGAGAAACTTTTTGAATTAAATTGGAAGTTCAAACGCATTTAAATTAAATAAAATCCCAAAGGGAGTTAAAAAGTTAAACATGTAATAAAAAGAAATTAAAATATTTTGGAATTACTATTTTGTACTTATAATAAAAGGTTTTGAGTTTCAAAAGAAAAAGAGGAGTTTATAAATAAAGATTATTTTAAGCCAAATTAAACCTTGTCCAAGACTTTGAAACAAAAGGTTTTGTTTTGATAAAATGAGTTAAGGTTTATTTAAATAAAATAATAAGGATGTAATATCCAATTTTATTTAAGAAAGGTTTTTCCCATTTTAAACAAATACTAAAACTTATTTATTTATTTAAATAAGTTTTCCAAGTATTTTCTTTTCTCAAAATAAAACCTAATGTTTTGGTTTTGAAAATATTTGGATTTCAAATGGAAATTTTATTAATTAAATCAAAACCTATTTTATTAAATAACTAAGGATCCATTTTTAAATGGATCCAAAAATAAATAAAAACATTAAATTATTTTGGATTTGGATTATGTTGACAAACAGAACCAAATTCAAAAGGTAAAGTTTAGTGTTTGTTTGAATTGTTTGATTTGTTTGAATGTTTGAATAATTGATTTGAATTTCAAAACAGAAATAGTTTTGGAAAATAGAAAAGTGTTTAGACAGAAAAAAATAGTGCAACAGACCCAGCCCACTAAGGCCCAGCAAAACCAGCCCAGTCTTCTCCTCGAATAAAACAATTGGCACCAACATTCTTACCCACTCAGTCACAGACAAACGGGGCCCACTTCTCCCTCTCACTCACACGCTGACAACATACCCCACCTCCTCTTATTTTTCCCCGAACCGTTTTTCCTCACCGCCGAGATCAGCCCACAGAGACACTGACCAGTGGACCTCCTCCTATCTCCTTTTCCCACTGACTGGTAGGCCCGCTATCACTGTTCATCGTCTCCTTCACCCACCCCGCAGCGACCAGTTCTTCTCCCCCGTTCTGCCGTTGATTTCTCCACCTTAATTCGCTTTAACGCGACCGACGTTACCAGCCTTGATCACGCAGATGGAAACGCCAGGGCATCCTCTATATTTCCCCTCTGACACCTCGCCGACGCCCAGACCGCCTCCGATTTCTTCCGAGCACCTCTGCTCCGACGAGGTCCAAGATCGATTCCGACCAAGTCACACCGCCTCCTGCCTCCCGAACACACGATCTCGCTCACCATCCTAGCGCATCTTCTCTGTCATTCATTCACCCCTTGGCACCCAGGCCTCGACAACGACCACAACATCACACCGCCGTCTGCCGTTTCTCCGGCGAACTTTCCAGGTGAACTCCGACCGCCCCAACACCTCCTATTGATGCTCACATCACCCCCAGATCATCCCGCGTCTAATAGTGTACTTATTTTGCTTCGGCACGAATCGCAGCCTCGCCTTCGACCATGGACAGAGCCGTCCGACGCCAGCCCTAACTCCGGCGAGCAATCTAGGACAGCCCCGTGCGCCCCTTCGACCGAAGCGAGCGGGTTGAGCATCCCCGTGCCTCGGCGATCACTGTGAGCCACTCCTCCCTCTCTCTCGCTTCCTGTGTTAGACGAAACTCCACCGCCAGCTGCCGCTGCTCGCCTCGCCACATGCCAGCCATCTGACCAGCGAGTAGCCGTTAGATCTGGTTCGAATGAATCGGATAGATTACTTAAACACCGAAGGGGTATGTTCTCTGGACCACTCGATCTAACTAGATCCAACGCCCCATAGCCGCGATCCAACCGAACCGGTATGGACCAATAGGAACACGACGCGTGGCACTAGATCTATTTAAAAGAAATTTGAAAACAGATTTATTTTCAAACTTCAAACCCCTGTAACTTTCAAACCACACGTCCAAAAATTACAAATTTTATGTCGTTGGATTCAGGAGAACAAGCCCTAGCCAACCATGCCCTTAGTTTAGAAAATAGTATCTGTTAGCTTGCTTTATTTTGCAGATTCTTTTGTGAGCTTGTTTAGAGTAGAAAAATTGTTTAAAATTGATTTTAGGATTAAATCTTTTGCAAAATGGTTTTTAATGACCTTACTGACCTTAGGAACCAACCCATGGTTTTGAAAATGAAATTGGAAAAATTTAGAATGGATTAATTGAATTAGTCTATTTTGAGCTAAGTAAAGATAATGGTTTTATTATGAAAAAGGATTTTGGAATAAACCTTTGGGAAAATATTTTGATTCAAAGCTACTGACCCAAAACAACAAATCTTGAGATTTAGAAACTTTTGGTGAAGACTTAAAGGTTTTAGATTTAATAAAACAATTTTCCACCACATAAAATGTTGAATGGATTTTAAAATAGATTTTGAGCAAAACCCTCTAACTAATGACTTTGCCATTTTGGTAAATGACCAATTTGGACCTTACAAAGTTTATAAACCTAGTAGAGACCAACCTTGCAATAGAATCATCCTTTGCATACTTATGCATGACTTAGATTCCATTGCTTTGTGAGTGTGAAATTGTTTGTTTAAACCTTGGTTTGGGATGTTAGTTGATTTTGTGTTCTGCTTGCTTGACTTGTAGTGGTTTTAGCAAAGTGTGAGGCTAGCAAGATCAAGGAGTAAACCACCATTTTCTACCAAAAAGGCAAGTTACACTATCATTCAAAAGTCCTATTATTTTCATTATACTTAGTGTATTTTGGAAACATGCATGAAAATAATTTATACTTATGCTATGCTAAATCCTAATAGGATGCCCTTACATTACTTAGTGAAAATATTGTACATGCTTAGCCATGCTTATTTGAGAAAAGAGATACATGTTGAGATTTTACAAAGGTTGAGAAAAGGACTTGTGTTTTTACATAATAAAACAAGGACTCAATGAACCACCTAGGTGGAGGATACTTTAAGTTTTGGAGAAGGTGGCAACAAAAGGAACCATGTCTATGGCAATCTCTTTGTGTTGTGCTCCAAAAAGAAAACCACCTAGGAAACTTAGAGATCAAACATGCTTCTCCAATTGTGGCTTTCGTGTGCACCCACATGCTATTATGGCTCTGGCTTAGTCAATTACATTAGGAAGACCCATACATTGTATTTAGTTACCGGACATGGGGATCTGGAATGCTTCATGGGAGCTGAAGACAAGCTAGCAATGATGTATGGGAGGACCTTTTGGAAAGACTTCGTCACACTCTCAGTCTGCCAGTACTCCATCATGGTGAGCACTAATCCAGTAGGCCACTGGTGGCAACAAGATGGGATTGTGACATGTGGGTAAAGTGTACTCCTTCTGCAGAAGATAATAAAACCTAAGTACTTAGCCGTGTCCCCGGTTACGGACAATACTGAGCAACTAAAGTTTGAACTATGGGAGATCTCGACATTCCAACTTCTAGTATAAAAACTTGATGCACTTGGGGGTACCAAGGAATTCAAGAGATTTTGTTAAGCTTGATGCACTTGGGGTTACCAAGGTTCTCAAGAGCATGATGTACTTGGGGTTACCAAGGAACTCATGAGATTTGATAAAACTTGTTGCACTTGGGGGTTACCAAGTAGCTCAAGGGATTTTGACAAAGACTTGAACACTTGTGTTTCTACCAAGGAGTTCAAGGAATTTGGAAAAATGATTTGACAAAGGATCAAAACCATTTTGAAAAGATAGGATAAATATTGCTTTATGCAAATAAGCCTTAAACTCTACTTAGCCAAATATGCATGCAATGATAGGATCCACTCCTAATACACAAAGTAGTGGAACTTGCCAATACAAATCAAATGTATTGACCTTGTGGCTGTAACTTGTAATGTTGTAGGTTTGATTGTCTTTATTGAAGATTGATTGATTTAGGATTACAAAGTCTACAACCAACATCTGCCTGTGGCACTTTGAAGATGATGGACCCCATGATTATAGTTATTCCGCTGCAATGTAATGTAATAGCCAAATGCGCTATGATTGATGTAATAAACTTATGTTATTCCTGGTTGTAAAGTTATGTTATGACCTTTGTTTCTTGATATTACATCTTAACTGTGGATGCTAGCTATTGATCCAGGGACTAGCATTATAAAACACAGGAGGAATCAATCTTATTAAAGATTGGGACCTCTACAGAAAGAGTTCCACAATCTGAAACAGCGTCATCGCAGCGTGGCTGAATACATAGAGGACTTCAACAATCTGGCGCGCTATGCAACGAATGAGGTTAATACTGATGCTAAGAGGAAGGAGAAATTCCTCAAAGGTTTGAATGATGAATTGAACCTACAACTATCTGTTGCCTATGTCCCAACATATCAATCACTTTGTGACAAGACCACCATCTTGGAAAACAAGATGAAACAGGTTGAGGGCAGGAAGGGAAGCATAACTTCGATAAGCACAACTCGGGATCGTCTCGCAAGCGCTCCCATAATGATGACAGTGGAAGTTCTGGATTCCATAAGCATGGGAAGTACAACAGCCACCACAACCACAACCGTCATCATGACAACAAGCACCATCGCAGTCATGATAGTGACAAGTATAAGAACCACAATAGTGGACACAAGAGAGACCATAGTGGAAGTGGTAATGGGAGTCAGCCTACAAAGAAAGATCTCAGTTAGGTTGAGTGTTTCAAGTGTAAGAAGATGGGGAACTATGCAAATGAATGCCTAGAAAAGAAAGTTGAAGGATCCAACAAGCCCAACCCTTTCCAGAAGCGACAAGTGAACCACATCAATGTGGAAGAAATATATGAGGAGTCTGATGCTATGGCTGGTAAGTTCAAGCTCAATTCTTTTCTAGCACTTGTTCTTTCTGATATTGGCGCATCGCATTCATTCATATCAAGAGCATTTGTTGATAAAAATGGACTTCCAACCAAAACTATTGGGTGTCCTATAAAAGTAAGCTCTCCCGGTGGAGAAATGATAGTGAACTTTGGATGTCATGATCTAGTAATAGATTTTGGAAAGTATAAGTTCCCGGTTAGTTTGATAATCCTAGATTCCTAAGGATTGGATGTAATTTTGGGAATGGATTGGATGACTAAATATGAAGGAGTACTAGATTGTGCCAATCGAACTGTCACACTCACAACCCCGGATAAGAAACGATTTAGGTTCAAGTCTAACTTTGAATCTATAGGGAGTACGTTAAATTCTCTTAAGGGGCTGAGCATAGACAGTGTGCTAATTGTGAGGGAGTATTCGGATGTATTTATAGAGGAATTGCCTGGAATGCCACCAGATAGAGATGTAGAGTTTCTGATTGAATTACTGCCAGGATCAGGACCAATAGCAAAGAGACCCTACAAGATGTCAGTGGATGAGTTGAAAGAACTCAAGAAACAACTTGGAGAACAACTGCAGAAGGGATTTATTCAACCAAGTTCTTCATGTTGGGGTGAACCAGTTCTGTTTGTTGAGAATAAGGATAGAAGCCAAAGGTTATTCATAGATTACCGTTCACTCATTGAAGTGACTATCAAGAACAAATATCCTTTGCCTAGAATCAACGATCTGTTTGATCAGCTAGAAGGAGCCCGTGTGTTCTCGAAGATCGATCTCCGATAAGGATATTGTCAGCTTAATATTAGAGAGCAAGACATACCTAAGACTACTGTCACCACTAGGTATCGTTTGTATGACTACACCGTGATGTCGTTTGGTTTGACAAATTCACCAGCCTATTTCATGAATATGATGGACAAGGTGTTCATGGAATTTCTTGACAAGTTTGTTGTCGTATTCATAGACGGCATTTTGATCTATTCCAAGAGCAAAGAAGAGCATGAAGAGCATTTGCGTTTGATACTTGAGAAGCTCAGGGAGCACAAACTGTATGCCACGTTCAATAAGTGTGAATTCTGGTTGAACGAAGTCGGATTTCTCGGACATATTGTGTCAGGAGATGGCATAGATGTCGATCCTGCAAAGGTGTCAGCTGTAACTGAGTGGGAATCTCCCAAGTCAGTGAAATAAGTTTACAGTTTCCTCGGCTTGGCAGGTTACTATAGAAGATTCATTGAGAATTTCTCAAAGGTAGCTAAGCCAATGACGGAGTTACTTAAGAAAGACAAGAAGTTTGACTGGACTAAAGGTTGTGAAGTCAGTTTCCAGAAATTGAAGAAGATACTAGTGACAACACCGGTCTTATGTCTACCAAATTTGGAGAAGGATTTCCAAGTTTATTGTGAAGCATCTCACCAAGGATTAGGTGGAGTTCTGATGCAAGAAGGGAAAGTTGTGGCTTATTCCTCGAGATGAATCAAAACTCATGAAGTGAACCTTCCTACTCATGATTTAGAGTTAGCCTCTGTGGTCCATGCACTCAAAACATGGAGACATTACCTTTTGGGAAAATGTTGTGAAGTGTTCACAGATCACAAGAGTCTGAAATATATCTTCACTAAGAAGGAAATCAATATGAGACAAATAATATGGCTAGAACTCATCAAACTATGACTTGAGTTTGCAATACCATCCCGGTAAAGCAAATGTTATAGCGGATGCTTTAAGCCGTAAGGTTTATGTGAATGGCCTTACTAAAGGAGAATTGCTAGATGATCTGTGTGCCCAATTCAAAGATCTCAGATTGGAGATAGTACCTGAAGGACATCTCATGACATTGGATGTTCAACCACATTGTTGGACAAGATCATAGAAGCCCAAACGTTGGACAAGGAAATTAAAGAGATTAAAGGAAAAATTAGCAAAGGGAAAGCTAAAGGTTTCCATGAAGACGAACAAGGTACTTTATGGTATAGGAAACGTATCTTTATTTCGTAAGATCCGGAGCTACGGAAACTGATTCTACAAGAAGCACATAACTCACCATATTCCATTCATCCGGGTAACACCAAAGTGTACATGGATGTGAAGGAAAGATTCTGGTGGAATAATCTCAAGGACATTGCAGAACATTTTTGCTTTGTGTGATGTGTGTAGTCGAGTGAAAGCGGAACATCAAAAACCGGCAGGATTACTGCAACCACTACCTATCCCGGATTGGAAGTGGGACAAGATTGGAATGTATTTTATCACCAGACTACCAAGTACTAGATCAGGATATGATTCTATTTGGGTTTTTGTAGATCGCCTAACTAAGGTGGCTCATTTCATACCGTAAAGACTACATATACAAGTGATAATTTAGACAAGATCTATATGAACAGGATTATATGTCTGCATGGAGTACCCAAGAGTATTGTGTCTGATAGAGGAACTCAATTCACCTCGCATTTTTGGCGACAATTGCATGAGTCACTAGGAACAAGGTTAGAGTTCAGCACAGCTTTTCACCCCCAGACTGATCTACAATCAGGAAGGACCAATCAAATTTTGGAGGATATGCTAAGCGCTTGAGCCCTAGACTATGGTGCTAGTTGGGATGAAAGTCTGCCTGGCGCAGAATTTTCTTACAATAACAACTATCAATCCAGTATTGAGATGACACTGTTTGAATTTCTCTATGGAAGAAAGTGTACTATGCCATTACTATGGAGTGGTGTGGGGGAAAGTAATTTGTTCGGACACGAACTAATCAAGGAAGCTGAAGAGAAAGTCAAATTGGTAAAGGACAGATTGAAGATAGCACAGTCCCGACAAAAGATCTACGCAGATCCAAAGCATAGAGAAGGCACCTATGAGGTGGGTGATAGAGCTTATCTCAGAGTCTCACCACTTCGTGGCGTGAAGAGATTTGGAGTCAAAGGAAAATTGGCACCAAGATATGTTGGACCATTCAAGATTTTGAGCCACAAAGGAGAAGTGGCTTGTGAGATTGAATTGCCTGAATCACTGTTTGTAGTTCACAATGTGTTTCACGTGAGTTAGTTGAAGAAATGCCATCCGGAGATGGAAGAAACTTCTTTGAAGGATACTATACCTTTGGAAGAGGTTCAGTTGGAGAGTGATCTCACCTATGAGGAGAAACCTATCAAGATTCTTGAGACTGCAGAAAGAGTTACTCATACCAAAACTATCAAGTTCTGCAAAGTTCAGTGGAACCATCATTCCAAAGAGGAAGCAACTTGGGAAAGTGAAGATGATCTTCGGAAAGACCACGAACACCTATTTGCTAGCCAATCCAAATCTCGAGGGAGAGATTCATCTTAAGGGGGTTAGATTTGTAACATCCCAAAAATCATGATTTGTAAAAACTTGCACTTCATTCATACATTCATGGCATTCTTAGCTTGCACAAAATTTTTCAAATCAAAACTCAAACTAAAACCAATTTTATGCCTATGGTTTATATATCATATGAGGCTTGGTTTTATTTTTATTTTCAAAGGACCTAAGTGTAATTGAGTAAACAAGTGTGTTTGACACATGTTTAAATACTTGGATCACACTACAAAAATCCAGAGGAGGTTTGAATTCAAACTCATTTGAATTTGGGTCCTGAAAATCCAATTAGAAAAAGAAAAGAGAAAAGAATAAAGAAAAGGCCAGTGCAACTATTTCGTCCCAGTGCTAGAGGAAGCCCATGAGCCCACCCAACCATTTTCCCCCTCTTCTCACTATCTCACGCACGCAGCTCGTATCCCGCTGTCACTGCCTAGTGGACCCGCGCCAGCTCAGCGTTGTCTTCCCCCAAATCACGCGCCAGACCACGTTGGCGCTGCCATTGTTGTTGTTGATGGCGCGGCGTAAATGCCATTGATTCAGCGAGTGATTCTCGTCGTGCCTCTGCCTAGTTAAGCCCCTCCACACCGCGTGCTTTTCCCCTCACTCAGCAACCTCTTTCCGCCACCAGGCTGCCAGTATTTCGACTTGCAACGCCGTTGCCCGAGCGTCCCCGGCGAGACATTACGGTGAGCTCCGTCCACCCCGCCCCTTCTCGTTAATGCTATAGTAATCCCCTTGATCGTGCGCTTCTTCTCATATGCTTGGTTCGCCTGCTCGTGACCTAGGTCATCAGATTCATCCACCACCGCGAGCACCCGACGCCACGCTCGTCTCCGGGGAGAAATTTTGGTAAGGTGCGACCACCCCCAACCTCTAGATCAAACGACGATGTCCGCCTTGTCCTTGTGCACACACTGATGCTATTTGTTTGTACTAGGGAGGCCTAGAACATCGTCGCCGTCTCTGTCAAGCCGTTCCTAACGCCAGCTAAGTTTCCGACGAGCTCTCCTGGCCACCACAGCACGCCCCTTCCCACGCCAGTGACACGTTGAGCTTCCTCGTGATCACGCGAGTCTGGTAAGCATCACCACAACCCCCAGCATCCTCTGTAGTAGCCGGAACGTCACTAGCAGAGCGCCGCCACCGCGCAGCCGTCGCCAGCGCCGCCAGTCTCCGGTTGCTTGTGCTAGCACCGTCAGATCTGAATCCTAGGTTTGAGATTAGATCCTAGTGCGAAACGGTATCGTTGGATCTGAGCCACGGGATCTGACTTAGATCCAACGCTCCACGTTGGCTGATCCACGCGAAGCGGTATAGACCAATCAGACACACCCACGTGTCTGGGGTTTTGATTTAAAATATGTTTTTATGTCTATTAGAGATTCAAACTTGTAAAATTCATAACTTTAGTTCTGTTTGGCCAAATTTTGCAAATAATATATCATTGGAATCACAAAAATAAACCCTACACTACTGCGGGCTTAATTTTGTATTTTTCTTCTGTAAAAATGGGTTTTTGTGCAGAGACAATTATAGGATTATTTTGACTATATAAATTATATAGAAAATATTTTTAAATTAAATTTAAGTTTATTTAGACTATAATTAGTTAGTTTTGTGTTCAGTACTGTTTGGTTTGAATAGTTTAGTGTAGAAAATTCATTTCATTGCATTTGCATGCATTCATATATTTTTGCTTGACTATTTTGAATGAGAATTTGGTGCTATCATTTTATGTGTAGATTTTGGTGGTGATTGTGGTTGTGAAGATTGTTGCTACTTCCCCAACTACCAAGGCAAGTGGTTCTTCATGTATTTTTCCTATTGTTTTGACTATGCACTAGTGATATTTTGAATAGGGCTTGCATGGTTTTTTTCTAAGTATTTATACTATGCTATGCCTTGGGAAATCCTAGTAGATGTAATCTTAGTGGAATTTCTCTAAGTTAAGATACTTTCCATGCTATCATGCTTAGCCTAGCTAGTAGTAAACAAGGGTGGAATATAACCATGCTATGGAAAATTTTGCTAAGTCTTTGACTTATGTTTTTTCTTAATAAAACAACTAAGTGAATGAATCACCTGTGTGGAATGGTATAATTGGGTTATGTTGAGTGGTTAAACAAGGACCATATCTATGGACTACCTTGTGTATCACACTTGTGGAAAGCAACCCAGGAACAAAGGGATTTGAGATACTCAGTGTTTAGAAGCTTCTAGTGCAACCACATGGCATATGGGCTCTGCCTTGATCATATAGGTTGCAATAACTTAGCCATATGGACAGATGGTGGTAGGGTGATAGGACGGAACGCGTCAATTTGGTCTAAGGGAAGGCTAATGAAAGATCCCGTCTCGATGCATGTCGAGTCTTGTGGACAAAGTGCACCACCTCTCGAGAAGGAAAAACCTAAGTACTTAGCCGTGTCCCCGGCAACGGAGAATTTGAGCATCAAGACATTGAAGCTATCAAGGATCTCCTCTGTCACATCCCAAGATTTTCCAAATCTTGTAATGTAAAAATTATTGACTAAAATAAAATTTTGTTTGATTTTCAGGGCCAGAAGAAACTTTTTGAATTCAATTGGAACTTCAAACCTATTTGGATTAAATAAAATCCTAAAGTATTTAAAAAGATAAACATTTTAAATAAAGGAAAATAAAATATTTTGGAAATACAATTTTGGATCTTTTAAATAAAAGGATTTGGTTTTCAAAAGAAATAGAAGTTTTATAAATAAGGATTATTTTATAGAGCCAAATTAAACCTTGGCCAAGCTTTTGAAATAAAACATTTTTATTTGATAAAAATGGTAAAGGTTTATTTAAAATAAATTAATAAGGATTTAATATCCAAGTTTTGTTAATAAAGGTTTTACTATTTCCAAAATATCAAAACTTATTTATTTATTTAAAAATAAGTTTTCCAAGTATTTTATATTCCCAAAAAGAACCTACTGATTTGGTTTTGAAAATAATTAGATTTCAAAATGGAGTTTTAAAATAAACATCAAATTCTATTTTTGATTAAATAACAAGGGTCTATATTTAATTAATAATGCACCTAAAATAAAATTATTATTTGGGTTTTGGAATTTTGGTTTATGTTACTGAACAGAACCAAATTCATAGTTGCAAAGTTTGGTGATTGTTTGAATTGATTTGAGTGTGATTTGTTTGCTTGAAATTCAAAAACAGAAATTAGTTTTGCAAAAAGAAAAGGTTTCAGGAAGAAAAAAAATGGAATCTCGACTCATCCCAACCGGCCAAGCCCACTAAGCCCAGCAGACAGCCCAGCTCCCCCTCCCCGAAGAAAACGCCCTTTCGTTTCTGACCGTCTGGTGAATGACCGTGGACCCTCCTTACTCTTTACCCAGCGACCCACTTTCCTATTCATCGTCCTCACCGCAACGACCTGTTCTTCCTCCCCCTCGTCGCTGTTGCTTCCTCTAATTACTCGCATCAATTCGAGTAAATGGTTGAATGAATTCTCCCAGTAACCTCACACATTTAATCCCCCATGCTCCCTCCTCCTTTCCCCTCAGAACTCATTCGACCAGAGCCACCAGGCTGCTCGGAATTTCTCTGACACCACCCTCTGCTCCGACGAGGTCCGGTGCCGATTCCGGCGACTCAACACCGCCCCGTGCCTCCCTGAGCACACTAGGAGACTCCCACCTCACGCTTCTTCCCGATTACCACACCATACGACTGGCGCCAGAGCAACGCTCGCAACAAGCTCGAGCGACGCCGTCGCTCCAACTCCGACAGCCCTCTGGTGGTTCCGGCCAACCCTCTGCGTCTCGTACACGCACACACCTACACCATGTCCTAGTGCGTCTAACCGTACCCTCGGTTTGCTTCCTTGCGATCTGTAGCACCCACCCCGACCAGGAGCAGGACCATCTGACGCCAAGAGCAACTTCGGCAAGCGATTCAAGACTATCCCGAGCTCCCCTTCGACGGAGACGACCACGTTGAGCACCAGCATTCCACGGCGAATCTGGTGAGAATTTTCCCCACTCCTCTCTCTTCCTGTTCTCGCCATTACGCCGTAGCCAGAGCACCGCCGCCGTGCGCCGCCGTCGTCGCGTCGCCAGTTCTTGGCCAGGCATTAACAGCCGTCCGATCCAGATCGGAGGCACGCGATTGAATGACTTATCGAAAGGGTAAGATCGATCCTGTGCCGCACGATACGCTTCAGATCCTACGGTCCACGTTTCCGATCCGGGCGAACCGGTATCATCCAACCAGAACGCGCCATGTGGCCAGGTTTCGTTTTAAAAACAGATTTGAATCTGTTATAGATTCAATTTTCAAACCTTTGTAACTTTTGATCCACACATCCAAAAATTACAAATTTTATATCGTTGGAATCAGTGGAACAAGCCCTAGCCAACCATGCCTTTGGTTTTGTAAATATTATCTGTTAGTTGGCTTGTTTTTGCAGATACTTTTGTGTGCTTGTTTAGATTATAAAAATTGTTTAAAAATGTTTTTAGGGTTAAAACCTTTGCAAAATGATTTGTTGTAAACTCACTAACCCTAGGAACCAACCCATAGTTTGGAAAATGGATTTGGTAAAGTTTAGGATGGAAAACTTGATTTAGTCATTTCTAGCCAAATGAAAATAATGGTTTTTGTTATGAAAATGATTTTGAGTAAAAACTTTGGGAAAATGCCTTGGATCAAACCTACTGACCCAAAGCACCAAGTTTTGTGGATTAGCAACTCATTTGGTGAAAGACTTAAAAAGTTTTGAGAGGATAAAAACATTTTTCACCACATAAAATGATGAATGGATTTAAAAATGATTTTGGATAAAAGCCTTTTGAAAATGACTTTGCCACTTAGGAAAATGACCACTTTTGACCTTGTAAATTCTAGAAGCCTAGTGGAGACTATCTTTGCAAATAGAACCATCTCTTGCATGCTTGCATGCATAGCTTAGATCCCATTGTTTTGTGTGTGTGAAATTGTTTGATTGAATATTGGTTTGGAATGCTAGTTGATATTGTGTTTACTTGATTGATTGTAGTGAAATTAGAAAAGTGTGAGACTAGCAAGATCAAGGAGTGAACCATCATTCCCTACCAAAAAGGCAAGAGACACTATCATCTAAAGTCCTACTATTTTCATTATACTTAGTGGATTTTGAAACATGCATGAAAAGAATTTCTATACTTATGCTATGCTAAATCCTAATAGGATACCCTATACATTCCTTAGTGAAAACAATGTAGTTGATACATGCTTAGCCATGCTATATTTTGAAAAGAGATACATGTTGAGATTTTATGAGATTGAGAAAATACTTATGTTTTATATAATAAAACAAGGACTCAATGAACCACCTGGGTGGACAAGGATACTTTGAGTTTTGGAGAAGGTGACAACAAAAGGAACCATGCTATGGCAATCTCTTTGTGTTGTGCTCCAAAGGAAAACCACCCAGGAAACTTAGAGATTGAACATGTTTCTCGTACAGTGGCTTCCGTGTACAACCACATGCTAAATGGGCTCTGGCTTAGTCAACTACATAGTGTAAGTCCCATGCATTGGCATCTTCAGGTTAACTAGATTTGTGTAAGCGAGCAACCCTACATTTGTGCCTGGTAGACAAGCTAGCATTTTCTATTGGGAGGACTCCTATGGAAAGACTTTGTCACATTCTCAATCTGCCAGTACTCCATCTTGGTGAGTACTTATCCAGCGGCCACTGGTGGCATCAAGATGAGATTGTGTCATGTGGGTAAAGTGTACAACTTCTGCAGAAGATCAAAATTCTAAGTACTTAGCCGTGTCCCCGGTTATGGACAATACTGAGCAACTAAGGCCTGAAGCTATGGAAGATCTCGACACTCTAATTTCTAAAAGAAAACTTTTAAAACTTGATGCACTTGGGGTTACCAAGGTGCTCAAGAGATTTTGACAAAGACTTGAACACTTGGGGTTACCAAGGAGTTCAAGGGATTTTTGAAAAGGAGATTTGACAAAGGACCAAAACCATTTTGAAAAGATAGGATAAATTTTGCTTTATGCAAATGAGCCTAAAACTCTACTTAGCCAAATATGCATGTAATGTTAGGATCCACTTATATTCCACATAGTAGTGAAACTTGCCAATACAATTCAAATGTATTGACCCTTGTGGCTGTAACTTGTAATGTTGTAGGTTTGATTGATTTTAGTGAAGATTGATTGATTAGGATTACAAAGTGTACAACCAACATCTGCCTGTGGCACTTTGAAGATGAAGGACCCCATGACTATAGTTATTCCGCTGCAATGTAATGTAATAGCCAAATGAACTATGAAAAGATGTAATAAAATTATGTTATTCATGGTTATAAAGTTATATTACGACTTTTGTATCTTGATATTACATCTATACTGTGGATGCTAGCTATTGATCCAGTGACTAGCATTGTAAACACAGGGGACACCATTTTATGTTAATAAAGGTTGGGACACTCCCTCTACAGATGGTATCAGAGCATTGTGTTGCCTGTAGGATTTGTAAACCTAGGATTGGACAAAAACCCTTAGAAAAATAGGAGTTGTTTTGTTCCAAAACTTATTTACAAACAATCTTGTAAACCCTTTCCTTAACCATTTTGGTATCAACTCTACATCTCTTCTATTTCAACTTGATGGAAAAACCTACCCCATGACCAAAGACTACACCATGTGCAAAGGACTTCTTCAACATTTTCAACTCTAATGACTTCAACTTCTTCAACTCTAATGACTTCAACATCTTCAACATATTCACCAAGGACTTCCGACTTGGATATCACTAAGGACTACTAGTGAAAACCAAGAGACATTAGATTGCCTACCAAAGACATTTTTAGAGTATGGATCATATTGTCCTATGAGGTATGATTATACTAAGTTGTTATTTTCAAGAAAACTTGATGTTACCTTCAACTCATGAGTTAAGCTCATAAGTTGTTAAGTGATTGGTTGCTTGTTGAATGTTTGATGGTTTGATTATTTTATTGAACTTGATTGTTTTGAGTTGTGTGTTAGGACTTCTTAAAAAAATCCTATCCACCAATACTTATCCCTAACAAACCAACCGATGTCTCCCCGTCGTGCCAACCCCAACCAAAACAACAACATCACCCCTGAGATGCAGCAGATGATGGTAGCTCAGACACAGTTGATGCAGCAGATGACCACATTCATACAGAATTTGAATAACAACAACAACAACAACGACAACAATCAGAATAATCCTCCAGCACTAGACATGCTCACCAAATTTCTAAAACTTAGGCCTGCAAGGTTCTCTAGAACAACTGATCCAATGGAAGCTGATGATTGGTTACGTTCAGTAAACAAAGACTTAGTAACTGTTGGTTGCACCGATGAAGAAAAATTAAGGTTTGCAGCATTTCTGCTTGAAGGACCAGCAGCAACATGGTGGGACAACTTTCAAATCACCACTCCCCTTGAAGATGTGACTTGGGCTATTTTTGAAGATGGATTCAGAACCACTCACATCTCACCTGGAGTAATGTACTTGAAGAAAAAGGAGTTTCACAATCTGGAACAACATCACCTCAGTGTGGCTGAGTATATTGAAGAATTCAACAATCTGGCACGCTATGCACCGGATGAAGTTGATACAGATGCTAAGAGAAAGGATAAATTTCTTGAAGGACTTAATGATGAGTTGAACCTGCAGCTAGTTGTTGCCTATGTCCCAACTTATCATTCACTCTGTGACAAAGCCACAATATTGGAAAACAAGATGAATCGAGTTGAGAACAGAAAGAGGAAACATAAACTCAAGAACTATTCATGATCATCAAAGAAGAAGCATTCATACAGAAAGAGCAATGAAGATTCTGAACCACATCAGTATCACAACAACAACAATGAAAGTGAGAATAATGGAAATGATCGACAATGGAGATGACCTTGGTCGAACCAACATGACATACAGGAAAAAGGACATTAGCCAGTTGCAATGCTATAATTGTAAGGAACTTGGACACTATGCATCAGACTGTCCAGAGAAGAAAAAGAAAAAGGATGCCAGAAGAGCCAATGGAAATGACTCCATTGTGACCCAAAAAGGACATGTGAACCACATTGACCTGAATGGAAACTTTGAAGATATAGAAGAAGTGGATGTCAGGATTTAGAAAACTCAGAAGAGTTAAATAAGGATTCCTTGTCTGATTATTGAGTTGAACTTTTAGCCAAGAGAGCCATCAATGTAACCCTATGAGACTTTATTTTTAAGGGTGGTAGTACCCTAGTTATTTTGCCTACTTGTAACCCCAGCCTTCCCAAATCTCGGGACGAGATTTATTTTAAGGGTGGTAGCCTGTCACATCCCAAGATTTTCCAAATCTTGTAATGTGAAAATTATTGAATAAAATAAAATTTTGTTTGATTTTCAGGGCCAGAAGAAACTTTTTGAATTCAATTGGAACTTCAAACCTATTTGGATTAAATAAAATCCTAAAGGGATTAAAAAAGATAAACATTTTAAATAAAGGAAAATAAAATATTTTGGAAATACAATTTTGGATCTTTTAAATAAAAGGATTTGGTTTTCAAAAGAAATAGAAGTTTTATAAATAAGGATTATTTTATAGAGCCAAATTAAACCTTGGCCAAGCTTTTGAAATAAAACATTTTGATTTGATAAAAATGGTAAAGGTTTATTTAAAATAAATTAATAAGGATTTAATATCCAAGTTTTGTTAATAAAGGTTTTACTATTTCCAAAATATCAAAACTTATTTATTTATTTAAAAATAAGTTTTCCAAGTATTTTATATTCCCAAATAAAACCTACTGATTTTGTTTTGAAAATAATTAGATTTCAAAATGGAGTTTTAAAATAAACATCAAATTATATTTTTTATTAAATAACAAGGGTCTATTTATTTAATTAATAATGGACCTAAAATAAAATTATTATTTGGGTTTTGGAATTTTGGTTTATGTTACTGAACAGAACCAAATTCATAGTTGCAAAGTTTGGTGATTGTTTGAATTGATTTGAGTGTGATTTGTTTGCTTGAAATTCAAAAACAGAAATTAGTTTTGGAAAAAGAAAAGGTTTCAGGAAGAAAAAAAATGGAATCTGGACCCAGCCCAACCGGCCAAGCCCACTAAGCCAGAACAGCCTAGCTCCCCTCCTCAAGAAAAACGCTTTTCGTTCACGTGCGGTGAATGGTAGTGGACCCTCCCTCACTCTTTTTCCCATCGCGTGAGACCCACTTTTCCTATTCATCGTCCTCACCGCAACGACCTGTTCTTCCTACCCCTCGTCACCGTTGCTGCCTCTAATTACTCGCATCAATTAGAGTAAATGGCTGAATGAATTCTCCCTGTAACCTCACACATTTAATCGCCCACGCTCCCTCCTCCTTTCTCCTCAGAACTCATTCGACCAGACCCACCAGGCTGCTCGGAATTTCTCTGACACCACCCTCTGCTCCGACGAGGACCGGTGCCGATTCCGGCGACTCAACACCGCCCCATGCCTCCCTGAACACACTAGGAGACTCCCCACTACCAGACGCTTCTTCCCGTACCACCCATACGACTGCGGGCGCCCCAAAGCAACGTCTGCAACAAGCTCTGAACGACGCCGCCGTCCGCTCCAACTCCGACGAGCCCCACAGGTAGTTTCCGGCCGCCCCTCTTCCTCTCGTTCACGCACACACCTACACCATGTCCTAGCGCGTCTAACCGTACCCTTGGTTTGCTTCCTTGCGATCTGTAGCACCCACCCCGACCACGAGCAGGACCATCTGACGCCAGGAGCAACTCCAGCGAGCGATTCAAGACTACCGGCGCCCTTCGACGGAGGACGACCACGTTGAGCACAGATTCCACGGCGAATCTGGTGAGCATTTTCCCCACTCCTCTCGCCGTGTTCTCGCCGTTCTGCCAGTAGCCGCAGCATCGCCACCGTCGTCGCCGCCGCCAGACATTAACGGTACCGTCCGATCGGATCCGAGGCACGCGATTGAATGACTTATCGAAGGGTAAGATCGATCCGCGCATGATACACTTCAGATCCTACGGCACGCGTCGATCCGCGCCGGTATCATCAAACCGAGCCGCGTGGCTGTGTTTCGTTTAAAAACAGATTTGAATCTGTTATAGATTCAATTTTCAAACCTTTGTAACTTTTGATCCACACGTCCCAAAATTACAAATTTTATATCGTTGGAATCAGTGGAACAAGCCCTAGCCAACCATGCCTTTGGTTTAGTAAATAGTATCTGTTAGTTGGCTTGTTTTTGCAGATACTTTTGTGTGCTTGTTTAGATTAGAAAAATTGTTTAAAAATGTTTTTAGGGTTAAAACCTTTGCAAAATGATTTGTTGTAAACTCACTGACCCTAGGAACCAACCCATAGTTTGGAAAATGGATTTGGTAAAGTTTAGGATGGAAAACTTGATTTAGTCATTTCTAGCCAAATGAAAATAATGGTTTTTGTTATGAAAATGATTTTGAGTAAAAACTTTGGGAAAATGCCTTGGATCAAACCTACTGACCCAAAACACCAAGTTTTGTGGATTAGCAACTCATTTGGTGAAAGACTTAAAAAGTTTTGAGAGGATAAAAACATTTTTCACCACATAAAATGATGAATGGATTTAAAAATGATTTTGGATAAAAGCCTTTTGCAAATGACTTTGCCACTTAGGAAAAAGACCACTTTTGACCTTGTAAAGTTTAGAAGCCTAGTGGAGACCATCTTTGCAAATAGAACCATCTCTTGCATGCTTGCATGCATAGCTTAGATCCCATTGTTTTGTGTGTGTGAAATTGTTTGATTGAATATTGGTTTGGATTGCTAGTTGATATTGTGTTTACTTGATTGATTGTAGTGAAATTAGAAAAGTGTGGGACTAGCAAGATCAAGGAGTGAACCATCATTCCCTACCAAAAAGGCAAGTGACACTATCATCTAAAGTCCTACTATTTTCATTATACTTAGTGGATTTTGAAACATGCATGAAAAGAATTTCTATACTTATGCTATGCTAAATCCTAATAGGATACCCTATACATTCCTTAGTGAAAACAATGTAGTTGATACATGCTTAGCCATGCTATATTTTGAAAAGAGATACATGTTGAGATTTTATGAGATTGAGAAAAGACTTATGTTTTATATAATAAAACAAGGACTCAATGAACCACCTGGGTGGACAAGGATACTTTGAGTTTTGGAGAAGGTGGCAACAAAAGGAACCATGCTATGGCAATCTCTTTGTGTTGTGCTCCAAAGGAAAACCACCCAGGAAACTTAAAGATTGAACATGTTTCTCGTCTGCTGGCTTCCGTGTCTGACCACGGCTAAATGGGCTCGCTTAGTCAACTACATAGTGGAAGTCCCATGCATTGGCATCTTCAAAGTTAACTAGATTTGTGTAAGGAGCAACCCTACATTTGTGCACAGTAGACAAGCTAGAATTTTGTATTGGGAGGACTCCTATGGAAAGACTTTGTCACATTCTCAATCTGCCAAGATTTCCATCTTGGTGAGTACTTATCCAAATGCCACTGGTGGCATCAAGATGAGATTGTGTCATGTGGGTAAAGTGTACAACTTCTGCAGAAGATCAAAATTCTAAGTACTTAGCCGTGTCCCCGGTTATGGACAATACTGAGCAACTAAGGCCTGGAGCTATGGAAGATCTCGACACTCTAATTTCTAAAAGAAATCTTTTAAAACTTGATGCACTTGGGGTTACCAAGGTGCTCAAGATATTTTGACAAAGACTTGAACACTTGGGGTTACCAAGGAGTTCAAGGGATTTTTGAAAAGGAGATTTGACAAAGGACCAAAACCATTTTGAAAAGATAGGATAAATTTTGCTTTATGCAAATGAGCCTAAAACTCTACTTAGCCAAATATGCATGTAATGTTAGGATCCACTTATATTCCACATAGTAGTGAAACTTGCCAATACAATTCAAATGTATTGACCCTTGTGGCTGTAACTTGTAATGTTGCAGGTTTGATTGATTTTAGTGAAGATTGATTGATTAGGATTACAAAGTCTACAACCAACATCTGCCTGTCGCACTTTGAAGATGAAGGACCCCATGACTATAGTTATTCCGCTGCAATATAATGTAATAGCCAAATGAACTATGAAAAGATGTAATAAAATTTTGTTATTCCTGGTTATAAAGTTATATTATAACTTTTGTATCTTGATATTACATCTATACTGTGGATGCTAGCTATTGATCCAGGGACTAGCATTGTAAACACAGGGACACCACCTTATGTTAATAAAGGTTGGGACACTCCCTCTACATCCTCATCCCAATTTATAAGTTAAAACTTGTGGTTGAACAAGGGTAAAGGTTCACCAATGTCTATTGGTGGTTCCTTGGGAGTTTTTGTAAAACAAAAACTTAGTGTTTTCAACTGATAGGAAAAACCTATTTTGAGCAAAGCAGGCCTAAGCTACACTTAGCCAAATTCATATAGATATTAGATACTTCTATTCTACTATGGTATCACTTGCCAATACAATTCCAAATGTATTGGCCCACTGTGGCTGTAACTTATGATGTTGCAGGTTACTCTGATGAGGATTAGGGTTATGAGTCTACACTCAACATGATTGCCTGTGGCACATGAAGATGAAGACTTTACTTTATTTTACTTATGTTATGAACTCTTGTACTAGCCTTTGGCTATGGAGTTGTAAAAGACTATGTTTATCTCTGGATTGAAGATGTAATAAAGACCTTTGTATCTGGGTACTTCATCTTAAACTGTGGATGCTAGCATATGATCCAGGGACTAGCAATGCAACCACATGGACCTATACCTTATAAAGGTGGGGTCTTACAGATGGTATTAGAGCACTGTGTTGCCTGTAGGATTATGACCCTAGGTTGGATTAGACTAAGGAAACCACTAATGAAAAATGAACTCTTTGCAAATTCCACACTTGTCTTTTTCTTCTCGTAAACCTTTATAATCTTCTTTCTCATATCAATTTGTAGATGGCCACCATCAATGAAGCCGTCAAGAAGGGACCACTCATGACCATGACTTTAGAATGTGAGATGGAGTTTCCCAAAGCACTCAAAACTCTTATGGTTAGCTTGGGAATACATGGTGAGGCTGTGTACAAAGGATTTCCAGTGATGGATGAAGGAGAAGAATATTGGTGGGTACAACTTCACTTGTATAAAAACAAGGGAGACAACAACAAAGAGTTGGGATTCTACATGGGCACCAACTCAGAAATGTATACAACATTCTTTGGCTCTGCAAGGAATGTTATCAAAGAACTTGGTGAAACACTCAAGTGTAGAATGCTCAACACTAAAAATGACCTTGAAGAGGACCAATGTCATGCTTAGCAATGACGAGCTCCAGGTTCAGTTGAGGGAGAAGGACAAGCTCTTCGTGGAGCAAGACGAGATCGTCAAGGAGATGGAGGCCAGATTCGAGATCTAGGACAAGAAGTTCAAGAATTAGGAGAAGAGAGTCCAAGACAGAAACAACAAGATCAAGGACATGAAGGCCGAGATAGAATGCCAAGGACTTCGAGATCGAGACCCAGAAGGGAGTGATTGAGAGGCTGCGCTCACAGAAGATATCTCTCCGTGCGAAGGTCGAGGCCTTGACCACTAGTGTTGAGGAGTACAAGATAGCCATGGAAACAACCGGACTTACACTTGTTGTTGTGGAGGTTGACATGGAGGAGAAGTGTAGACTACTCGACGATCTTTTATCTATCATACTTTGTTTATTGAGTCGCAATGACCATCTAACATGTGGATGGCTTGCTATGGTGTGTTTACTTTTTCCAAAAACTTGTTGTTTACTTTGTTCAAACTCTATGTTATTTTGAGCTTGGTTGTTTTGTGATGTAATGTGCATATTAAGCATCTATTGGTTATATCTCATTACTTATCCTTATTGAAACCACAGATGCCTCCCCGTAGTGCCAACCCCAACCCTAACAACAACAATAACGTCACCCCCGAGATGCAGCAGTTGATGACAGCTCAAGCTCAACTGATGCAGATGATGACCTAGTTCATCCAGAACCAAAATCAGAACCAGAACAACAACAACAACAACAGCAGCAACAACAACAACAACAACAACAACAACAACAACAACAACAACAACAACAACAATCCCAATAATCCACCAGCATTTGACATGCTTACCAGATTTTTGAGGTTGAGGCCAGCAAAGTTCTGAGGAACAACTGATCCAATAGTAGCTAATGACTGGTTATGTTATGTGAACAAGGACTTAGTCACTGTGGGCTGCACTGATGAAGAAAAGGTCAGATTCGCAGCACATCTGCTCGAAGGACCATCAGCTACCTGGTGGGACAACTTTCAGATCACCACTCCCCTTGAGGATGTGACATGGGCTATCTTTGAAGATGGTTTACGCACTGCCCACATCTCATCAGGAGTGATGAATTTAAATAAGAAAGATTTCCACAATCTGAAACAGCGTCACCACAACGTGGCTGAGTACATAGAGGAGTTCAACAATCTGGCGTGCTATGCACCGAATGAGGTTGATACTGATGCTAAGAGGAAGGAGAAGTTCCTCAAAGGTTTGATTGATGAATTGAACCTGCAACTATCTGTTGCCTATGTCCCAACATATCAATCACTTTGTGAAAAGGCCACCATGTTGGAAAACAAGATGAAATAGGTTGCGGGCAGGAAGAGGAAACATAACTTCGATAAGCACAACTCGGGATCATCTCACAAGCGCTCCCATAATGATGACACTGGAAGTTTTGGATTCCACAAGCATGGGAAGTACAACAACCACCACAACCACAACCGTCTTCATGAAAACAAGCACCATCGCAGTCATGATAATGACAAGTATAAGAACCAGAAGAGTGGACAAAAGAGCCACCATAATGGAAGTGGTAATGGGAGTCAGCCTGCAAAGAAATATCTCAATCAGGTTGAGTGTTCAAGTGTAAGAAGATGGGTCACTATGCAAATGAATGCCCAGAGAAAAAAGTTAAAGGAGCCAACAAGCCCAACCCTTTCCAGAAGGGACAAGTGAACCACATCAATGTGGAAGAAATATATGAGGAGTGTATGCTGTGGCTGGTAAGTTCAAGCTCAATTCTTTTCCAGCACTTGTTCTTTTTGATACTTTTGCAACGCATTCATTCATATCAAGAGCATTTGTTGATAAAAAATGGACTTCCGACCAAAACTATTGGGTGTCCTATGAAAGTAAGCTCTCCCGGTGGAGAAATGATAGTGAACTTTGGATGTCATGATATAGTAATAGAGTTTGGAAAATATAAGTTTCCGGTTAGTTTGATAATCCTAGATTCCAAAGGATTGGATGTAATTTTGGGAATGGATTGGATGACTAAGTATGAAGGAGTACTAGATTGTGCCAATCGTACTGTCACACTCACAACCCTGATAGTGCCAATCGTTCTGTCACACTCACAACCCTGGATAAGAAACGAATTAGGTTCAAATCTAACTTTGAATCTAAAGGGAGTAAGTTAAATTCTCTTAAGGGGGTTAGCATAGACAGTGTGCTAATTGTGAGGGAGTATCCGGATGTATTTCCGGAGGAATTGCCTGGAATGCCACCAGATAGAGATGTAGAGTTTCTGATTGACTTACTGCCAGGATCGGGACCAATAGCAAAGAGACCCTACAAAATGTCAATGGATGAGTTGAGAACTCAAGAAACAACTTGGAGAACAACTGCATAAGGGATTTATTCAACCAAGTTCTTCATCTTGGGGTGCACCAGTTCTGTTTGTTGAGAAGAAGGATAGAAGCCAAAGGTTATGCATAGATTACCGTTCACTCAATGAAGTGACTATCAAGAACAAATATCCTTTGCCTAGAATCAACGATCTGTTTGATTAGCTAGAAGGAGCCCGTGTGTTCCCGATCAGGCTATTTTCAGCTTAATATTAGAGAGCAAGACATACCTAAGACTGCTTTCACCACTAGGTATGGTTTGTATGAGTACACCATGATGCCGTTTGGTTTGACAAATGCACCAGCCTATTTCATGAATATGATGAACAAGGTGTTCATGGAATTTCTTGACAAGTTTGTTGTCGTATTCATCGACGACATTTTGATCTATTCCAAGATCAAATAAGAGCATGAAGAGCATTTGCATTTGATACTTGAGAAGCTCAGGGAGCACAAACTATATGCCAAGTTCAGTAAGTGTGAATTCTGGTTGAATGAAGTCGGATTTCTCGGACATATTGTGTCAGGAGACGACATAGCTGTCGATCCCGCAAAGGTGTCAGCTGTAACTGAGTGGGAATCACTCAAGTAAGTGAAAGAAGTTCGCATTTTCCTTGGCTTGGCAGGTTACTATAGAAGATTCATTGAGAATTTCTCAAAGGTAGCTAAGCCAATGACGGAGTTACTTAAGAAAGACAGGAAGTTTGACTGGACTGAAGTTTGTGAAGTCAGTTTCCAGGAATTGAAGAAGAGACTAGTGACAGCACCGGTCTTATGTCTGCCAGATTTGGAGAAGGATTTCCAAGTTTATTATGATGCATCTCACCAAGGATTAGGTGGAGTTCTGATGCAAGAAGGGAAAGTTGTGGCTTATGCCTCGATACAACTCAAAACTCATGAAGTGAACTATCCTACTCATGATTTAGAGTTAGCGTCTGTGGTCTATGCACTCAAAACACGGAGACATTACCTTTTGGGAAAACGTTGTGAAGTTATCACAGATCACAAGAGTCTGAAATATATCTTCACTGAGAAGGAAATCAATATGAGACAAATAAGATGGCTAGAAGTCATCAAGGACTATGACTTGAGTTTGCAATACCATCCCGGTAAAGCAAATGTTGTAGCAGATGCTTTAAGCCGTAAGGATTATGTGAATGGCCTTACTAAAGTAGAATTGCTAGATGATCTGTGTGCCCAATTCAAAGATCTCGGATTGGAGATAGTACCTGAAGGACATCTCATGACATCGGATGTTCAACCCACATTATTGGACAAGATCAAAGTATCAAAAAAGTTGGACAAGGAAATTGAAGAGATTAAAGGAAAAGTTAGCAAATGGAAAGCTAAAGGTTTCCATGAAGACGAATAGGGTACTTTATGGTATGGGAAACATATCTGTATTCCGCAAGATCCGAAGCTACGGAAACTGATTCTGCAAGAAGCACACAACTCACCATATTCCATTCATCCGGGTAACACCAAAATGTATGTGGCACCCCGGATTTATGGTCCGAGAATACCCGTTATGCATGCAATTCACGTTCCCATGATCAGTAAGCCATGAGCATAACTGACAAGTATCATTACAACATCCATAATTAACGAATACATGTACTTACACTAATTGCCATTAGGGCGATGCAACAGCAATACCGGAAGTCTTCAATTGCAGAGCCCATGTCATGCCTTAACCTACATGCGACTGACTGGGAAGAAGGCCTAGCTCGCATAGACGTCAGCAATCTCCATCACTCCTCTTGCTTCTGAAAGTCTGGCCAAGTAAATAGCCAGGGACAATGCCAGAGAGTACTTTGAATGTACTCGCAAACCACCTTAAGATAATAATAATAACGGGTATGCAATATGGCTATGGTAGGATGGTTCCAAGAGAGGTTATTTTATCAACTAGTTTCTCTTGTAGATATAGCATGTCTATATATCCTTGTTGTAAAACTTTTGTAAAGCATTTTGGAAACCGTCTTGAAAAGTTTTTCAAAAACATTAGGATTGGGTCACCCATTTGTTTTTCCTTCAGGTCATCTCATGACCAAACTCCTTCCTCCATTTTCCCGACCATCCCATGGTCAAAACATTTTCACACCATTGCTTTTCCGAAGTCCTTTTTGAAAACAAAACCAGCACTGCTCTATAGCAACCTTCCCAACCGTCCATGACCATGGACACGGCTATTCGAATAGATTTACACTCTGCAGAGGTTATACACTTTACCCACACCATACGATTACCCGTCCCTGATCTACACTGATCGTGGGTCGAATAACCGGTTAAGACCTTCCGAATGCCCTCTCCGATACAAGTGTCTAACCTATGAGGTTAATCCCCTCAAAACTGGGATGCCCTATATAGTTCACTAGCCAACCGGAGCGCATTTTGCACCCCGCAGGGTGTGCGTTTTCAATGAGGGGCTCATAGTATCGTCTGGCCGCCATTTAGACGGTATTTACCAACCCCAGACCGATGTTTCACATGGGCCTTTATAGGGGAAAGCCCAGCCTCCGGGAATTTGTTCTTCCCCGTAGTAGTTTGAGACACCTATACCGGATTAGATAAAATTCCAGCCCAACCACGTCCCATTACAGAGTAATGTGGTTGCACGGGTTAGTTGTTCTAGCAAAACTGCAAAGAACCGGGTGCGTTTTCGTAGACATTTTTCCTCCATCTTTTGTCCATCTTTTTGTAAAACAAAACCTTTCTCATTTTCCAAACCACTTGGTAGGCCATGCCTCACCAAGGTTTTCCCATAAAACATTTTTGTAAGTCTTTTCCTAGGGTCTTCCCATCCTGCACTTTTATTTAGGCTAAAACAGGGTCTCCAAGGGGTTATGGTGTTAAACACCATCTACCATACTAAGGGTGGGTAGGTATCATCAAGGTGGGTTGTACCTAATGGTACTAGGGGTTAATAGTTTGGAGGAGCCAAACATTCCCCGCATAACATAATATAGTAAAGAAAAATGCAATTTGCATAAACGGGTAGATAGAACATGCATAGATAAAATAATAGGACAAGGCGTATGAGAAAGAATGTGGCTTGAATGTGACCAGCGGGATGTACCTTGATGGCGTTAGATAACCCGAATACCAATAATACAATAATAAGAATAACCCGAGCCTTTCTTCTTCTCGGCGTCTCGCAAACGCAACTATCGCCGTTACCGAGCATACATGCAAACAGACAATATCACAATCAATACAAGTCATACAAGCATCAAACCATACAGCAAGCAAAGGATGAATACATGCTTTACATCAGTAGGATGTTGATGGTTTGATTTGATTGTATTGGGAGAAGATTTGGAGACATTAGAGAGAGGCTCCCTTTGTATTTATAGTCTAGGAACTACCTATGAGGGGATTTTTGGACCAAAGACTTGATCTTTATGCTTTAATTGTATAAAAATGATACCATTAGATAGTTATTGATAAAATGAAGCCAACAAAAGTGGTTTCACTATTTTATCAATTTCCCTTGATTTACAATGGAGTTTATAGTGATAAAAACCCTAGTTTTAGGAAATAATTCACCAGAAATTCTCTGGAGTTTGAAAAATTATTTCCTTGGTTGATTAGGTAGTATTTAGTGGACTGAATCAAGAGGAGTTAGACGCACCTAAAAATAATTACCATAATGCCCTTGAGAATTTCTCAAAGATAGTACTGGCTGGGATTTGTTTTTTCACCAGGTTAAACCTACAGAAGCTTTTATGTGATTCCAAGGGTTATGGTTAGGTAGTGATAATAACTTTCTGAAGAATTTGTAATCTCTCCTTTTGGAGTTACAGAACTATTTTAGTGATTTAAATAGTGAATAAACTATGCACAAAATTGTTTAATTCACCATAATTCAATAAAGTCTCAATAAATCTTGGTCTCCTGTCTTTTGGTACTTAGTGTTATATAGGTTTACTGGGAGTTGGAATTAGGTCAAAACCGTTTTTGGTTTTGCCTAGGGAATTTTCTAAAGGAAGAAATGTTCTGTTTTTGTCATTTTTTCTTAGGGTAATCTAGGAAGCAAGTGACTAAGGGAACTGTGGGAATGGAAAGGTATGGTTAGTACCTTTCACCACCATTTGGATTTACTCCAATTTGTTTTGTAAAACTTTCTGGAGAAATTACTTTATGTTTAGGTCAGATCTGAGGAGAACATTTATCATATTTATTTTAAAGCTCAGATTGCTCCAGTAACAGGTCTTCATGTTTGCAAGGACCTCAGGGTACCCTAGAAAATTTGTATGTGAAAATTTGGAAGAGGTTTAGATTTTTTAATTTGAATTAAACCTAAAGGAAATTTAGCAGATCTAGAATTTATTTTATTAAAAGAGAGGGAGGAAGAGTTTACTGGGCCGAGCAAAATACATCCAGCCCACCCGGGCTTGGCTGCACGGGGGGAGGGGGCAACTGGGCCGTCTCGGGGCCCGTGTGGCGGTGAGTGAAAGGATGAAGGGGTATGGAGGAAGGATGGCCGCCGAATTAGAGTCAATACGACGGTGCCCCATCGTCTCCTTCGGTGAGACTGGCCGACGTTGGCCGAAACCGTAGCTCGAGTTTGGTGGGATTAGGAGGCTTACCAGGGGAATGGAGAGGCGTCGGGGCTGGTCCAAGAGGACGCGACGGTCGGTGGGGAGTCCGGAGAGGGGCGGCATCGGCAGGTTCCACGTCTGGGCGATGCTCGCGTGGGGACGCCTGGGACAGGGCTCATCGGAGCTCACTGGAGTGGCTTCTAGAGCTCCTGCATGTGGGAAAAAGAGGAGGGTTTAGAAAGAGGGGGTCAAGGGGATGCTATTAGAGTGACATGCAGGGGGAGAGGGGATGCAGGAAGGAAGTCTTGCTCCATTTCTTGTAGAGGCCGAAGCTTGTTCTTCTTTTTCGTTTGAGCCAGGCAGAGCAGGGGAGTGAGGGAGGATGCTCTGGGAAGGATAGGTGAGAGTGTGGGGGAGAAATGAGGCCAGAGAGAGAGGAGCTGGGGTGTGTGGAGGGTTATAAACCAAGGTGGTGTGGTCTTGGGTGAACTATGCCCATGGGGGAAAGCAAGAGAGGGGTGGGGGCCATCCATTGGGCAGAAGGGTGATGGAGAGGGGTCTCTGGTCGTGCAGGAAGGGTGGAGTGATGGGGTGCAGCAACTGCAAGGTTTTTAATTGGCTTGAAAAGACAAGGCCTTTGTCTCTCTCATGGACAAGCATAAAAGACAACGGGAATGGGGGTGGGGTACTGTAGTGCTATAATAGAAACGACCAGGACTGTCATGGTGGCTGTGGTGGAGTATTTGATAAGCTTTGTTGGGGTTTGCTTGGGTTTGGCTAATGATTTTGGTTAGTTTGCCATATTTGATCTAAACTTGGATTAGGGAGGAAGTCCAAAAATTTACATTGGCCCAGATGGGGAAAGGGTACTATAAGTTAGATATGGTCATTTTGTACCATCAGGAATTATTTGGGATTTTTCAGATGATTAAAAGTGCACTTAAGCTCATTTATTCAAATAGTGCAGAAATAGATTATGGAAGCTAATGCAATATTTTTACATTAGGAAGGTTTCGTTTTTGATGTGAAATGGTTCTTGATACCCTATTACACGTTGGAGATTTTTTTTGGAATTTATTGAGATTGAAAAGTATTTTTAATGGATTATTTATTGTTTTTGCTAATTAAGAAAAAGGGCAAAAAGAAATAATTAAGAATCTAAAAAATATTTATTTTTGAGTTTGTAAGATAGATTATGATAAATAGTCATCAAATTTTCCTTGAGTTGGCAAGGTGATTTGGAGAAAAACAAACTTGCCTTTATAGTCCAAGATTTTGGGAATTTGGTAGATAAAGGAAATTAAATAGTTTAATAATCCAAGTAATTGGGAGAATTATTTGGGGATGCTCATATCCAAGGTGGATGATATAAACTTGATGTAGGCATCAAGATCAACCTTGGTTTTGGAGGAAAGTGGTGGAAAGGGTGGAAACTAGAGTAGGGGAGGACCTAGGGTTTTGTTATTCTGATGCCACCTAAACAAGGTTGGATTAGGGAGATCAGAGTTCACCTTGGTGCAATGGGTGGATGGATGGATATAACATGTCATATAGATGATCATGGAATCAAGAGTTGGGCTTGGTTGCATTGGAGGTGGTATTGGAGGGCTGGCAAACTTTGTTGAAAATTAGGCTACAATAACAGACACATCAGTTAGCCTCCTAAACCATGGGGGTTTAAGAAGCAGAAGGCTCCAATAGAAACAAGTGAGGTGGGGATTTATAGGACATGTTTATTATATCACAATCATTCCAATAGTTGGTCAAGGGGAGGTGGCATGTAGATGTGAGCTTCTGCCAAAATAGGCAAAATGATAAGATTTGTAGAAAAGATTATTATCTTGACTACAAAACCATCATGGATGAGTGGGAAATAGATTAGCTTAAGTAAGGGCAAGAGTGGGATTTGGTAGTAATAATGATGTATTACCATATGGTTCAAGTACATTTTCTATAATGCACATGGGTTGGAAAGGGTAGAGCTCCAAAGATGGTATGCAGATAAGAAATCCAGACTTAGCCATTTTGGCAGATTTAGGGCTTTAGATTAGAGTGCAAGTGTAGTGGCTTTTGAGAGAATGCTTGGTTCCAAACTCATGATCCTAGGGAGTATGTTGATGGTATGGATAAGTAGATATTATCCAAGCTTAGATTCGGTCTTCATTAAGTTGTAAACCAACACGAGGGATTATCCTTGAATTTAGATAAGCAGGGGATGAGATGATCACTTGTGTGGTTTAGGATAGATCCAGACTTAGATGCTTAGCTTGATAGTGATGATCACAAGCAAGGATTGGGTACTAAAGGATGAGCTACTAGATTAGCCCATTCTATTTCCTAAGCAAACAAGGCAATCAGCAAATCAAGGCAATTCCATCAACCAACAGATCAAGGCAATTCACCTTATTACTTATCTTACTACTGCTAGGGTTACCATCAAGCCTAGCTTCAGGTAAGGTTGGGTATTTTGGAAAGGGTTTAGATTTGAAGTAAGATAAGTACCATCTGGGTATCTCTACCAAGATTGAGGTGAAAATGTTTTAATAAAGGTTTTTGGAAAACCTAGATTTAATGGTAGTTGAAGGTTTTGTCCTGAAAACATAAGGAGAGTACATATATATATCTCCATAGTTTTGGCAATAGAAACTAGTAAAGTATTTGATTGTGTCAAAGTCATCTTGGCTCAGGTTTTGAAATGCCAGAACATTTGAGAATATGAAAGATGAGCCAAGACATCTCTTTTGTAAAAATAGTTTTTGTAAACTAGTGTTGAGATGAGGGGTACACCACTAATACACAAACAATTGCTTGAGCACAAGCAAACAAGTAAGCACACATTGCAAGAAAAAGTTTTTGTTCCCCCTGATTTTTTCCTTTTGGGACATTTAATCAGGATTGCTGAAATTGGGATGTTACAATGTACATGGATGTGAAGGAAAGATTCTAGTGGAGTAATCTCAAGAAGGACATTGCAGAACATATTTCTTTGTGTGATGTGTGTAGTCGAGTGAAAGCGGAACATCAGAAACCGGCAGGATTACTGCAACCACTACCTATCCCTGATTGGAAGTGGGACAAGATTGGAATGGATTTCATCACCGGACTACCAAGGACTAGATCAGGATATGATTCTATTTGGGTTGTTGTAGATCGCCTAACTAAGGTGTCTCATTTCATACCCGTAAAGACAACATATACAAGAGCTAAGTTAGCCAAGATCTATATGAACAGGATTATATGTCTGTATGGAGTAACCAACAGTATTGTGTCTGATAGAGGAACTCACTTCACCTCGCATTTTTGGTGACAATTGCATGAGTCACTAGGAACAAGGTTAGAGTTCAGCACAAATTTTCACCCCCAGAATGATGGACAGAAAGAAAGGACCAATTAGATTTTGGAGGATATGCTGAGGGCTTGTGCCCTAGACTATGGTGCTAGTTGGGATGAAAGTCTGCCTTACACAGAATTTTCTTACAATAACAGCTATCAAGCCAGTATTGAGATGGCACCGTTTGAATTTCTCTATGGAAGAAAGTGTACTACACCATTACTATGGAGTGGTGCAGGGGAAAGAAATTGGTTCGGACCCGAACTAATCAAGGAAGCTGAAGAGAAAGTCAAATTGGTAAAGGACAGATTGAATATAGCACATTCTCGATAGAAGAACTACGCAGATCCAAAGCGTAGAGAAGTCACCTATGAGATTTGGTTTGAATAGTTTAGTGTAGAAAATTCATTTCATTGCATTTGCATGCATTCATATATTTTTGCTTGACTATTTTGAATGAGAATTTGGTGCTATCATTTTATGTGTAGATTTTGGTGCTAGTTGTGATTGTGATTGTGATTGTGAAGATTGTTGCTACTCCCGCAACTACCAAGGAAAGTGGTGCTTCATGTAATTTTCCTATTGTTTTGAATATGCACTAGTGATATTTTGAATAGGGCTTGCATGGTTTTTTCTAAGTATTTATACTATGCTATGCCTTGGGAAATCCTAGTAGCTGTAATATTAGTGGAATTTATCTAAGTTAAGTTACTTGTCATGCTATCATGCTTAGCCTAGCTAGTAGTAAACAAGTGTGGAATATAACTATGCTATGGAAAATTTTGCTAAGTCTTTGACTTATGTTTTTTTGCTTAATAAAACAACTAAGTGAATGAATCACCTCGGTGGAATGGTATGATTGGGTTATGTTGAGTGGTTACGCAAGGCCCATATCTATGGACTACCTTGTGTATCACACTTGTGGAAAGCCACCCAGGAACAAATGGATTTGAGATACTTAGTGTTTAGAAGCTTCTAGTGCAAACACATGGCATATGGGCTCTGCCTTGATCATATAGGTTGCAATAACTTAGCCAGATGGACAGATGGTGGTAGGGTGATAGGATGGAACGTGTCCATTTGGTCTAAGGGAAGGCTTGTGAAAGATCTTGTCTCGATGCATGTCGAGTCTTGTGGGGAAAGTGCACCTCACTTCTCGAGAAGGAAAAAACTAAGTACTTAGTCGTGTCCCCGACAACGGACAATTTGAGCATCAAGACATTGAAGCTATCAAGGATCTCCTCATCCCAATTTCTAAGTTAAAACTTGTGGTTGAACAAGGGTAAAGGTTCACCAATGATGTCTATTGGTGGTTCCTTGGGAGTTTTTGTCAAACAAAAACTTAGTGTTTTCAACTGATAGGAAAAACCTATTTTGAGAAAAGAAAGCCTAAGCTACACTTAACCAAATTCATATAGATATTAGATACTTCTATTCTACTATGGTATCACTTGCCAATACAATTCTAAATGTATTGACCCATTGTGGTTGTAACTTATGATGTTGTAGGTTACTCTGATGAGGATTAGGGTTATGAGTCTACACTCAACATGCTTGCCTGTGGCACATGAAGATGAAGACTTTACTTTATTTTACTTATGTTATGAACTCTTGTACTATCCTTTGGCTATGGAGTTGTAAAAGACTATGTTTATCTCTGGATTGACGATGTAATAAAGACCTTTGTATCTGGGTACTTCATCTTAAACTTTGGATGCTAGCATTTGATCCAGGGACTAGCATTGCAATCACAGGGACCTTTACCTTATAAAGGTGGGGTATTACAAGCACTATTAAAGAGTGGAACTTGTAAAGGAAATTTCTACCGTTACTATTGTTTTTATTTCTGTTTTCTATTTTGTTTCCAATATGGATAACCCACTTGGTTTCCTATTTGGGAAAGCTATTACCACTGCTATGGTAGTAGATGAACCACCACCTACTAATATAGATCCTTTTAAGATAGCTAAAAAAATTGTTGATCATGTTATGGATAACTATTATTTTGGTGATGGAACTGTCCATCCTGGTGATCACTTGATTTTTATCCGTGAATTATGCGGGTTGTTCAAGTGTACATGTATTACAACAGATCAAGTTAAGAAAAAGTTGCTATCTATATCATCAAAAGGTAGAGATGAAGAATGGTATAAGCTGCTAAAGAATGGCCAATCTATGGAATAGAAGGAGATTGTACCTCTATTTTATTCTAAATTCTATCCTCCCAGTGAGATTCATAAGGATAGGAATCAAATATATAACTTTTGGCCTCGTGAGGGAGGGAGTATAGCCCAATCTTGGGGGAGATTAAAGTTACTAATTCCTAAATGTCCTATTCATGAGGCCCCCAACAATATTATTCTTAATAACTTTTATGCAAGGATTTCTCTTCATGATAAGGATATATTAGATGCTTCTTGTGCTGGATAATTTACACGTATGGAATAAGAAGCTAAATGGGATCTTCTAGACCGTATTCAAGAGAATACTGAATCATGCGAGAATGACAAAGGAAGAAAGTCAGGTATAAATTATGTTTATGAATGCATTAAACCTTTTATGGGAACTGATGACTTTCATAATATTAGTACTTCTTACGGTCTTGATTCTCAAGTTCTTGCTAATTGTTTTAAGGACTTTGCCTCTTATATTGAAATTCCCAAAAAGGAGTGGAACAAGTACCATGCACCTTATAAAGATATTGTTGATTGTGTTCCTTCTAGAAATACTGAAGTTTGTACTATTGATCGTATTTTTCCTGAACCTTATTTGAGAAAATACCTTTCCCTGCTAAGGTAAAAGAACATTCTATAATAGCTAATGTTGTTAACAAAAGTACAAAGAAAGCTGTAGAACCTGATGAACAAATAAATGTTAAGCCTGTAGTAGCAATTGTGAACGACATTGTCACTAAAAATGTAGAAGATGGGCACATTATGTTTTGTGAAGATGCTTCTAATATTGTTTCACATCCTAGTAGAACTAGGAAAGCTAGTGTCCCGGTGCTTTTTGTTAGAATTGGTGACCATTGCTATTATGGTTTATGTGACATTGCTGCAAGTTCAAGTGCTATTCCTTATGAGCTTTACAAAGAAATTATGCATGAAATTGGTCCTTGTGAACTGGAAGACATTGATGTGGTTATTCACCTTGCTAATAGAGAGACCGTCTGTCCAATTGGTATTGTAAGAGATGTGGAAGTCCTTTGTGGTAAGACTAAATATCCTGCTGATTTTCTAGTACTTGGTAAGGAAGCTAGTAAAACTTGTCCTATCATTTTTGGTAGACCTTTCCTGAACACCTGTGGAGATATTATAGATTGTAGGATGGTGAAAATTTGAACCAAATTTGATGGAGAATATTATGAGTTTAATTTTTCAATTTTTTCTAAAAGTCCTTATGAAAATGAATTGCCTAATGAGGATTTCAGAGTTCAACAACTTTCTTCTATTTATCTTGCTCCTAACAATGCTTTGCAACAATATATGGAAGATCATGAAAGTGAGGTCTTCATGGAAGAAATAAATGAGATTGACGAGATGTTTCTTCGTCAACCTGAGATGCTTAAGCATAATCTACCCATAGAAGATTTGGGTACCACACTACCACCTAAAGAGGATCCAGTCTTCGATTTAAAACCTCTACCTGATGATCTTAAATATGCTTATCTAGATGATAAGAAAATATATCCTATTATTAGCTCTAAACTTTTAGGAAAGGAAGAGGAAATATTATTGGAAGTATTGAAGAAACACCGAGGAGCTATGGGTTATACTCTTGATGATTTAAAAGGATTTCTCGTACTATATGTCAACATGCTATTAATATAGAACCATATGCAAAGCCAGTTGTTGAACATCAACGTCGTTTAAATCCTAAGATGAAGGAAGTAGTAAGAAATGAGGTATTAAAACTTCTTGATGCGGGTATTATTTTTCCTATTGTTCATAGTAATTGGGTTAGTCGTGTTCATTGTGTACCTAAAAAGGAGGAATTACAGTTGTGCCAAATGAAAATAATGATCTTATACCTCAAAGAGAAGTAGTTGGTTATAGTATGTGCATTGATTTTAGAAAAGTGAACAAAGTTACTAAGAAAGATCATTATCATCTACCCTTTATTAACCAAATGCTAGAAAGGTTGTTGCTGACCCACAAGTATAGGGGATCGAAACAGTCTTCAAGGATAGTATAACCCAATTTATTGATTCGACACAAGGGGAGCCAAAGAATATTTATAAGCCTTAACAACTGAGTTGTCAATTCAGCTGCACCTGGAAATAGTCTTTCTCACAATAGTTTATTAGTAGCAACAGTTTTGTAGTAGCAATAGCAAAGTAACAAAAGTAGTAAAATAAAAGCAGTAGTAACAATAGTAGCAAACAGCAGGATTTGAGTGCGGTAGGCATAGGGATGGATGGATGGGCGTTGCATGGACAAGACTATTCATGTAATATCAAGATATAGGGAAATTACAAATAAATAAGGTAAAGCATCCAAGTACTAAACAATCATAGGAATGTGTTCCATATATAGTCATACATTCTCATAATGAGAACTTGCACAACATCTTTTGTCCTGCCAGCCCGTTGTAGCGGGGCCTCAAGGGAATCTACTGGAAATTAAGGTATTCCTTTTAATAGAGTACTGGAGAAAAGCATTAACACTCCATGAACACACGTGATCCTCAAATCACAACCATCCCCTCCGGTTATCCCAATTTTAGTCACTTCGGGGCCTCGGGTTCCGGACAATAATATGTGTAAACAACTTGTAGATAAGATCACAAACAATACTATCATCATGAATCAATAACATGTTCAAATCTGAGATCATGACACTCAGGCCCTAGTGACAAGCATTAAGCATAACAAGTTTCAACAATGTCAAAAATCACTAATAAAGATACTAGGCACCATGCCCTAATAATCTTATTCGATTACATGATAGATCTCATCCAATCCCTACCATCCCCATAGCCTACAATGGGGGATTGCTCACTCATGGATGGGGGAAACATGGATGGTTGATGGAGAGGCGTAGGTGATGATGATGGTGATGATCTCCTTCAATTCCCCGTCCCAGCAGGATGCCAGAACGGAGTTTCTGGTTCCGAATCTCGGTTTCTGGTGGTGGCGGCGCAGCGGAACTCTATCAGGAAAAATGTAAAAAAAAACCCTCTATTTTTAGGTGTAACATCCTAGGATTTTAGAATTTTGGGACTTCAAAAAAATTGCATTTCTTTCATCATGTCATATCATGCAAATTCTTGATTCAAAACTCATCCACAAAACCCTATTTCGAATCTTCCAAAGTTGTCATATAATGCAATATAAGCATAATGGCAATCTTGTTATTTTGATTTTGATCAAGTAAATACCATATAAAGTTTATTAGTTGTATTTTGAAATTACAAAATTTTGGAAACTGGTTTGACTCCATATAAACCCTCCCTCTCCTCATATTGTTTTTTTTTGAAAGATTGAAACCCTAGCCATCCCATCCGGAGCTTCCCGATACACCGCTGGCCGCCTCCACAGAAGCTCGCGAACGAGGTTCCCGAACCGCCCGCTTCCTCCTTGCCCCCCTAATCGCCTCCCCTCTCAGTACTTCTTCGCCCTGACCTCCTTACCCGTCCGCAGGAGCACCACAGAATCTGCCCGACACCGTCGGAGTACTGCCGGAGTCCGAGGAGACCTGCCGCGCATCGCCATTGTCGTGGTGGTGGCACAACAGATGCCATGGGTAGGCTAAAGTATGGGGCCAATGGATGCTAGAGGGATCCGGGGAGGGAAGATGTAGTTACTTCTACACTCAAATGACTAATATGCAGATCTTTATTTCTCTTCTCTTGGGCTACAAGTGCTCCTCGAGTTGTTTGCAAGAAGAAGAGAACTACAACTCGAGCCTTACGGCCTCAAATGAATCGATCCCCCTCCCAGGAGTTCGTGCCTCTCCTTATAAAGGGGTTCCTTGGGTCCTCCTAGGGCTGACATGGCAAGCATATTGTTGGAATATGCTTTTCCCAAAGTGGTAACTCGGCGGGCTCCTTTCCGTGCCCCCTTCTATCGGCGCCAAGGTTCCAGAGGGCCTCACATGTGTGCCTTGGGCTTCCTCACTGTCACCTCCGTGACGCCTGTCTGCCCCTCTGCATCTCTACTGTTTGTCCTTAGCGCTTGTCTCTATCTAGATTCCTCCTACAACAACTAGGGTTTGACCTTAGGCACCTCCTTCTCCCGCAAGCTTCATGTTACTCGGCCTTGTCTTGGATAACTCGGCTCGACCTTTACCTGCATTCAAGTTGTTCATACATACTCGGCCGACTTAACTCCTATGTCGGCCGGATCAGGTATCGCTCCCTTCGTAGGTATCATGGCCGTGCTTATCTCGGCCGACTTTTACAGGACTCGGCCGATGTAAACAGTAACTCGGCATATGACAGGGGAAACTCCTTTTGTCTTCCCCTGTCTTGACCCTATCCGGGGTCACCTCCCCAACATTAGTCCCCGAAGCTGGTGTGGTATTGCCCGTAACCTCGGTCGGGCCACATCAGTTTCCCAATATTCATTTCTCCTCATCTCCGAGTTACTTTTTTTGAGGTATCGGTAGCTTCTCGCATGCCTAGTCCTACGTGTAACACTTATCATTATTTCTCTAGTTTTTTGTTCCTCTACAGTGCCTACTGACAAGCTACAGTGATTATGCGCTGTCGGCGTCGGTAGCTCTGACGCCACAGACCGCTTCGGGGCCTGATCCTCTGCTGCGTCGTGTGGTCTTCGGTGTGGCTCCACTCAGCCGCAAGCGGTTCCGCCGCACGCACGATCTACACGGTTAGCGCTCGCACGAACGATCCCACTACTGCCAGGGCCGCGTGGTTATAAAGAGGGGCATGGGGCTAGAGGGTTCACTTTCCCCCTTCGCTTACCGTTGCTCTTCTTCCTCCTTGCGCCCGTGCGTCTGCTCATGCTCCTGCGGTTGCGCCATTGTCGACATCTTCGACGGCGAGGCCACAGTTCCTCTGCTCCGTCGACCTCATCGCTGTGCGCTTGCTCCGGCGCTGTTGCCGGTGATTTTTTCTACGGTCCCATTGCTAGGCTCCCTCCCTAGACGCATCCGCTGTTTTCTAGATTTCCCGTAAGGCTCTTTTCCGCTCCGCCGCCGTCTTCGCTTAGAACCACGACGGGGCCCTACGCCTCTAAGCCTTGCTCTGCCGCTAGTTCTTCTTCCGTTGATTCCTCCGGCGACCCTATGTCGAGTTCAGTTAGTGGCGCGCTCGTCGAAGATGACGCCGTAGCGTCTGGTCCAGAGCGGGGCTCCTGGCAGGGTTCCTCCGTCACTCGTCGTGAGATCGAGTGGCTAATTAGGACTCGCCGGATTCCTGCCGAGGTAAGCTGTCGCTTACCTGGCAACGAATCTGCTCTTGTACTCAACGAAGGCGAGTATGTTGTCTTCATGTCCCACTTTGCTCGTGGGTTCGGTCTTCCCCTTAGCGAGTTCACTAGGTATTTCCTGGATTACTTCGGCCTTCAGTCGCATCACCTTCCGGCTAATGCCATCGCCTCCCTATCCTCTTTTATCTCGGCCTCGAAAGGATACTTCGGCCTCTGGCCATCAGTGCACGTATGGTCCAAATTCTTCCAGATCCGATCTAACGTCGTTCCAGACAAATCCCTTCACCCCTCTGATAAGTTGCTTATCCAGTGTGGAGCCACGTCCATCACACCTCGGAGAAAATCCGAGTTCCCTCGTGTTGCTGGTCTCGAGTCTTGCAAGAAGTGGCATAGATCATTTTTATATGTCAAGAACACTGGAAAGGAAGACAAGATTCGGCTCCCTACCTTCTCCATCGGCCCCCCTTCCAAGAAGAACTGTACCTACAACCCCAGGAAGATCCATGCTTTGGCTGAGGCCTTCGAGATTCGGCTGAAGGAGTTGATCCGCGCCGGGCTAGGTGGCGAGGATCTGATGACCACCTTCGTCAGCAGCCGAATCTGCCCTTTCCAGCGTCGCACGCACAAGCTCTGTTACATGAGCGGTCCCCTCGATCCCAACCGAGTCTCAACGGTTGAGCTCGAGGATTATCTTATTTACAAGCGTGTCCGAGCTATCTTCAAGACTGATATGCCGGAGGACTGGACCTGGGGGCTGAAGACGTTCACCCGCGGGAATCCCCCTCCCGAGGTAAGTTAACGCATTTGTGTTTTGTTTCCTAATCGCGTTTGTGACTCCTTTTGCTAATTACTCTTTGTCTCTTTTCTTGCAGAGATTTGCGGAGCAAAAGATCGAGGATGCCAAGGTTCTGGCCCTCCCGTGGACCGCAGATCGGAACACCCCGGACAGCAGGGAGCCTGACTCAGAGGAGTTTGTTCCTAAGTCGGACGTCGCTCCGGTTCACGCCCGTGGCAAGACCTCGGCCCACGGGGAGGAAGGTGACTCGGACGACGTCCAAATTCTTGAGGTAGTCGCCGCAATGCCTATCTCTTATGCATTTCCGGCCTCTACATTCCTAGCTAATCAGGACGGTCAGGTGCACGACGCCGAGCCTCTCGCCTCTCAAGCTCCTGCTACCTCGAGGAAGCGTAGTGCTCCGTTAGTTCCTTCCGAAGCTGCTCCCAAGAAGCGAACCAAGAAATCAGCCCAGCACCCTCCGAAGCGTAAAACCATGCCCGGAGTTAATGGGTGAGTTCATTTTCATTTGTATTTCTTATTCCTCTTTCTGTCTTTTGATTCTACTTTTTGTGCTTTTGTAGCGCTCCTCTTTCTACCAAGCCAAGCGGTCCGAGTATGACGAGTCACACAACTCGGCTGCGTTATCCTCCGCCTCCTGAAGATACTCGGGCTCCTAGTCCCGCTCGTGTCGACTCTCCTCCTGCACCGACTCGGACGTCACCTCGGCAAGATGTACCGCAGCTTCCATTGCTGACGCTGACCTAACTCCGTCAGTAGATCCTGCTACCGAACCTGTTGCCTCCATTACGACCCCCGAAATTTCTCCTGAAGTTCCTTTGACCCCCCCCCCCCAATTCCAACTCCGACTCCAACTCCAGCCGAGGATGTCACCATCTCGGCCCCCTCAAAAACTATAGTTCCTCCTACTTCCAAAGATGCCACCCCTAGTGCCGAGGTTGCAGCTCCTGTCGAAACCTCTTCTATGGCTAAGAAGGTCGTTATCACCAAACCTCCCTTATCTCAGAAAGGACCTGCTAGCTCTTCTCAACCCACCATTGCTGACCCGCTCGGCAAGGGGGTTTCCTCTGCTAAGACCTTTGTCATCCCGGCTGCTGATACTCAGCTTACTCTCCACAAGAGTCCCGCGGCGGCGGTGGTTACACAACGGGTCCGAGGTAAAGTGCTGACCCATACTGAGAGTGGGAACAGCCTCCGATCTCTGGTGGAGTACGCCAATAATTGGAACGTTGCTAATCAGCTTGAGGGCAATCCGAGCAATCAGCCATTTCAGCTCTCCGACATTAGCAGTCGTTTGCATATGGCTGCTAAGATCGTTCTTGACAGCGATAAGATGAACGAGGTAATTGCTTCCGTTGATATCTGGTTAGTTATTCAAATGATAGTATATATACCCTAGTCCCCGAAGCTTGCAACCGAATAACTTGTTGTTCGTTTGGAAGCTTTGTTAAGCTTAAAGTGCGTTATTTGCCGAGAAAATTTCCTGTATGACTTTGACTCATTGTGGTTCATTTGTATTCCATATTAAGTGTTTGCTGAATCCGGATCTATTTCGGCTTTGATTATCCAGTCATTTAGGTCCGAGATAGGTTTTGCTTGATTCGGATCTGTTTAGCTTTGAATATCTAGCCACCTAGATCCGAGTTAACCTTTGCTTGATTCAGATTTGTCTTAGCTTCGAATATCCAGCCACCTAGATCCGAGTTAAGCTTTGCTTGATTCGGATTTGTCTTCCAGCCACCTAGATCCGAGTTAAGATTTGCTTGATTCGGATTTGTCTTAGCTTCAAATATCCAGCTGCCTAGATCCGAGTTAAGCTTTGCTTGATTCGGATCTGTTTCAGCTTTGAATATCTGACTGTGTAATTTATTTTTTCGCTTAGGTTGCCCATGATCGGCGAACAACCGAATTCCAAAGGCTGCTTTTCACGCACAAGAAATTGCAAGAGAAGTATGAGAAAGTTCTTCCCGTGGTGAAGAAAGCTGGTAACTTAACAAATCTTTGTATTGTCCCTTAAGTTCTTAATATTTTCGACTTGAGGTGCTAACCCATTTTGCTAGTAAACAGGTAATATGAATAATCTTAATATCCGTCTTTAGAAGAAAGTCAAAGCTCTGGAAGGTTAGTTATTCTTTTCCTCTATTGATTTTCGTTCGAAACTTATCCTGGGTTTCTTATAACCTTCTGGCTTTGGTATAGCCGAGTTACAAACTCTTGCAGCGTCGCATCAAGAATGCATACCCATGCCTGATATGATGCTGCATTTTATAGAGCAAGCCGCCACTCATTGGTATGGCGAAGAAAGATGACGAGATAACCCGGTTGCGTCTGAGGTGGAGTCCCTCAAGCTTTCTCGAAATCCGAGTTAGAGAAAGTTGATCGAGTTCTCGAAGAAAATAATCGGCTAAGTCTGCAAGCTGCGAAAGATAAAGAACTCCTCGAGGTTTGAAATTTGAAGAATCGGACGATGAGCGAGGAAATCACTCGTTTTGAGAAGACCAAGGTTGACTGGACCCAGGATCTCCAGAAAATGTTGAGTTATATTCATCGTAAGTTCCTGATCGTGGCCGAGTTATTTTCTCCTCTTTCTTACCTTTAACTGATACATTTTCCTATTATGTAGATCATTTTCAGGAAGCTAAGCCAGTGAGTTCTAAGGCAGTGATTTATGCTCGTCAAAGCCGAGGTGTCTCTGTAGATTCGGATCCTGAATATTCAATGGAAGACTTCCTGATTGCCATTGGCGCTGCCATTGCGTCGATGAAAATTATGGGCCGAGATCTGGTGCAAGAAGCTATTCGGGCTTACCATGTTTTGTGGCCGAATACTTCTAGGACTCCTGACATCGACGAGGTTAAAGTACTTGTGGATAGACTGATGGCATCTCAGACCCAGTTAAATCTCTGGAGGGAGTGTGCTGGGAGAGCTGGTGCTGATATGGCGCTCACAGCCGTTATGTCTTGGTACAAGGACATTTTGCTCGACACTTTGATAAACTTGCGCACTGGCTCTCGTTGGGTTGAGGCTCCAGAATTCGTCGCTCGCCGCCAAGCTCGTGCCTTCCAGCTTGTTGAGTATGTTGATGTGCATAATTGAATTTGAGGGCCGAGTTTTCTTCCCAACCCAGCGGATGACGTCGAAATCGAAGATGCCTCTGATAATGATTCGGCCGACCAGGATGAAGGTGAGGGCAACTCGGACAACTCTGGTGATTCCAGCGCAAGCTCGGATGGGGCAATGACAGCGATCATCTTCAAAGGACTGGGCACTCTCAAGCTCAAAATAATGTTTCTCAAGGCCCAGGACTTCCCGGTTACTATTGCTTACGTGGGCGAAGTACCTTGACCGGCCGTCTACCTCGGAGCGCCCAGTGCCTGATCATGCCGCTGCCCCTTAGGTTCAAAAAAATCTTCTTAAGTTATTTCCAGTCCCCGGTATGCCGGGCGTATGATGTGTGTGAAACAATTGTCTGACTTTCTGTGTGGTACGAACTCTTTTTGCCTTTTGCCGCTGAGGCATGGGTGATGGTGATCATTATTAGTTTGTCTAAACAGATCTTGTTGCTTTATATCTTTGCTTTCGCGACCTTTAATCTCATAGGTTCGGATTGTATGTTTTCATGTGGTTGACCTTAGTTCGGTGCTTACATTGCCTGGCCTTTATAAATTCGACGGCTTAGCCATTGTGTTCTTGACCTCTATCCGAGATATAAAGCCCGAAGCCCATATCTGGCAAAGTGAAACAATAAGTTGCATCCCTTATCATACTTCGTTTCGCTGGGAGTGTTACTCTTTTTGTATCATTCTTAGAGATCTTTGTTTGCTTTCGCTTTGCTATCTTTATGATTATTGAGACATGTTTACATTGTCTTCCAAGCTTGTAGCTAAGCTATGGAGCTTTTATTTGTCTGATGGCAAACAGTAGGTAACATGGATTAGTCCCTGAGTTATCACTCAGGTTGATGAGTTGTTGCGCGTGCTGAAAGAATTGTCTTGGATCATGTGGTAGTCCCAGAGTTACGAACTTGGTTGCCGAAATATAATTCATGGGTTAATGTATAAAATACTTCAGGGTAGTCTCTGACTTATTGTTCGGGGTGCCGAAGTTTAATACGCATTTTTGGAACATGAAACAATCATGGGGCAATCCCCTAGTCAGTTCTCTAAGAATCGGGGTTTTAATGCATAATCCGAGAAAAGGGATGATACGACATAGTCCCCAAGTCCCCTGCTCGAGGTCTTGAAACTTAATACATAATTCAGGAATAAGAAATAACATTGTACAGTCTCCGAGTCAATGCTCGAGGTGCCGAGGTTTTGTACATAACTCAAAATAAGAAATCACATAGAGTAGTCCCCGAGTCACTACTCGAGGTGCCGATGTTGAATACATAACTCAAAATAATAAATCACCTAGAGCAGCCCCCGAGTCACTGCTCGAGGTGCCGAAGTTGAATACATAACTCAAAATAAGAAATCACCTAGAACAGTCCCCGCGTCATTGCTCGAGGTGCCGAGGTTTACTACATGCTTGATACTTCGTCTTGAAGTGTTATATTACGACGAAACATATATGGCTTCTAAGTGTAGAATGGGCGAAGTAAAGCTATGTTCCATGGTCTTTTCGATTCCTCGCCGGCTTTGTTTGCCTTGTTCTTTTCTGGTGACTGAGCAACGATTAGGTAATATGCATCGTTGTGCAATGCTTTACTCACGATGAATGGTCCTTCCCATGGGGGTGAGAGTTTGTGCATGTCGGTTGTGCGCTGCACCAGCCGAAGAACCAAATCTCCTTCTTTAAAGACTCTTGGATTGACTTTCTTGCTATGATATCGTCACAGATCTTGCTGATAAATAGCTGATCTTGATAGTGCCAATTCCCTAGCCTCTTCTAGTAAATCGACGTCGTCCTGACGAGCTACCTCATTTACCTCGGCAGTCGTGTACTGGGTCACCCGTGGCGAATCATGCATTATGTCGGCTGGAAGGACAACTTCTGCCCCGTATACCAGAAAAAATGGGGTATACCCTGTTGACCTGTTGGGTTTAGTCCTGAGGCTCCACAATACTGCTGGTAGTTCCTCGATCCAACAACCTGCCGACCTTTGCAGAGGTTCAACGAGCCGGGGTTTTATTCCGGACAATACCAGCCATTCGATCTTTCTACTTGCCCGTTTAATGCCGGGTGAGCCACCGAGGCAACATCTAGTCTTATGTGTTTCTCTTGGCAAAATCTAGCAAATGCTCCTTCAGCAAAATTTGTGCCGTTGTCTGTGATAACACTGTGTGGATAACCATATCTCAAGATGATATCTTTGAGAAATTTTACTGCTGTTTGCCCATCACATTTTCTTATAGGTTTTACCTCAAACCACTTTGTGAATTTATCCACCATGACTAGAATGTGGGTCATTCCGCCTCGGGCTGGCTTGAACGGGCCTACCATATCCAAACACCATATAGAGAATGGCCAAGTGATTGGTATTGTCTTTAATTCGGATGATGGCAAATGTAACTTGCTGGCGTATCTCTGGAAACCGTTACATTTTTCTACCAGCTCTTTTGCCTCCTTTAACACCGTCGGCCAATAAAATCCATGCCTGAATGCTTTGGCTACTAATGCTCTGGACGATGCGTGATTCCCGCATTCTCCCTGATGTATATCTAGGAGTATCTCCTGGCCTTCTACCGACTCAACACATCTTTGCAGCATGCTTGTGACGCTTCTCTTGTACAGCTCATTGTTTATGATTGTGTAAGCTTTTGCTCTTCTTATTGTTTGTCTATCCAGTATCTCATTATCCGGCAAAATTGCATCCTTGAGGAAGGAGAATATGGGTTGCGCCCATGTCGGCATGATTTTCTCTGGGACAATTTCACTGTCGATTTCCATGTTTTCTGCTGACATAACAGCTTTGAATCCTTCTGTATTTATTCGTGCGATGGTCAGGTTCACCTTCAGAGAGCCTGTGTTGCACTCTTTGTCAATTTCCATTGGCACATTTCCTTCTTTTAATTCTGCCGAGATATGAATGGACTAAGACTCTGGTGATGGTATAATCGATGGTTTTCTCAGGTGCTCTAGGGCGATTCCTGGGGGAATCGACTGCCTAGTTGATCCGAGTTTTGACAATGTGTCCGCAGCGTCATTTTCCGCCCGAGGTATATGATGAAACTCGCATCCATCGAAATATACACTTATTTTTTTCACATGGAACCTATATAAGGCCATATTTTCATCTAGTGCGTCCCAATTGCCTGATACTTGTTGTACTACCAAATCAGAATCCCCGTAGCAGAGGATCCGATGTATACCAATTTCTTTTGCTACCTTTAATCCATGGACGAGTGCTTCATATTCTTCTATATTGTTTGATGCGGCGAAATGTATTTGCAGCACGTATTTTAGCTGATCTTTTTTCAGTGAGGTTAGCACTATCCCTGCTCCAAAGCCATTTCTCAACTTGGATCCATCGAAATGCATTATCCAATAAATCGGATCTGGCAATGGTGGTTCGTATTGTATCTTGGCCCAATCCACAAAGAAGTTGGCCACTGCCTAAGATTTGATTGCATCTCGCCTATCGAATTGCGGAACATAAGGTGATAATTCGATTGCCCATTTTGCTATTTGGCCGCTTGCATCTTTGTTGCTCAATATGTCGGCTATGGGCGCTTCACAGATCACTTTGATCGGGTGTTCTTCGAAGTAATGTTTAAGTTTCTTCGCCGACATGTATACTCCATAGGCCATCTTCTGGTAGTGTGGGTAGTTTTGTTTTGAGGCTGATAGTACCTCGCTTAGGTAGTATACCGGCCTTTGTATTGATTTATCATCTTCATTCCGTTCCACAATGATCACCGCACTTACCACTCTATTTGTGGCAGCTATGTAAAGTAACATAGGCTCTTTTGACAATGGAGAGGCCAGGATTGGTGCTGTGACCAACATCTTTTTCAGTTCATGAAACTCATTATCTGCTTGCGGTGTCCAAATGAACTGCTCTGATTTTTTCATCAGTTGATACAGTGGTCATGCCTTCTCTCCCAGCCGACATACAAATCGAATAAGCGAGGCCAGGCAGCCCGTGAATTTCTGTACGTCATTTAGACACCTCGGCAATTCCATTCTTTCTACCACTCTTATTTTAGTTGGATTGGCCTCTATACCTCGGCTGGATACGAGAAAACCGAGTAGTTTCCCATCTGGTACACCGAAGGTGCATTTTTCCGGGTTAAGCTTCATTCGGAACCTTCTCAGGTTCGCGAATGTCTGCCGAATATCATCCAGTAGTGTTTTGCTCTCTTTGGTTTTTATAACCACATCGTCTACATATACTTGTACATTTTTTCCTATCTGGTCATGTAGACATTTTTGCATACATCTACAGTGCGTTGCCCCTGTTACATGCAGATAATGGTGCGATAGCAATAAGCCCCATACGGGGTAATAAACGCAGTCTTTATTAGATCAGCTGGATTTAACGGTATCTGGTGGAAACCAGAATACGCTTCTACAAATGATAACAGCTCACAACCAGCGGTCGAATCAATGACTTGGTCTATCCTAGGTAAAGGAAAAGGATCTTTGGGACATGCCTTGTTCAGGTTCATGTAATGAATACACATTCGCCATACGACAGCTACATTTGGATCATCCTTTTTCTTTTCTACTAACACCAGATTCGATAGCCAACCCGGATAAAGCACTTCCATGATGAACCCGGCCGCAAGGAGCCGAGCTATCTCATCCCCTATTATTTTTCTCCTGTCTTCGGCGAAGCGGCGGAGAGGTTGCTTCACCGGCCTTGCTCCTGGCCTTACATGCAGAGAGTGCTCAGCCAACTCCCTCGGCACACCTTGCAGGTCTTGAGTTGACCATGCAAAGATATCCCGATTCTCACGGAGGAAGTTGGTGAGATCACCTTCCTATTTGGTATCTAGGCCAGCACCAATGGTGCGTTCTGGGAACTGCTCATCTATCTGGACCTTTTTCGTTTCTTAAGTCCGCTAGAAAGAAACACTTCCATGTGGGTTGCCTAATGCTGGCATATTCAGCTGTGCCGACTGAGCGAGAGCCGCTACTTCTTGAATCCTTCTTTTTTCTCTTGCGATCACCAATGACTTGGCCAGGTTTGATCCGGCCAAAGCACATTCCATCGACTTGCTGTAATCTCCTGCTACCGTTATCACCCCTTGTGGTCCGGGTAAATTAATTTTCAAGTAAGTGATGTGGAAGCTACTCATGAATTTGGCCAATGCCGGCCGCCCGAGTAAAGCATGATCGCAACTTTCTAGATCCACCACCTCAAACTCCAAATTTTCCGCTCTGCAGTTATTCCTTGTGCCAAATAATACATCTACTCAAACTTTCCCGATGGGTTCGCATGAAAGTCCCAACACTATTCCATGGAACGTGGTTCTCGTGGATTGTAGCATATTCTGGGATATTCCGAGTTTATGCATTGTATCTTTGTACATGATATTGATACTGCTCCCATTGTCAATGAGTACTTTTGAAAATTTCACATTAATGCTGGGCCCGACAAAAGTTGGATCTAGTGCAGTCGTCTGACCACGGATTGACATTATTTTGGGGTGATCCTTTATGCTCCAAGTTACTTCTTGATCTGACCAAGGTACATATCTTGGTACTGCCCGCATAACTGCATTCACTTCCATATGCCTGTGCTGTACACTTTGCATGTCTTGCTGTTCTGTTGTGAACACGCAATATGATTGATGATGTTCCCTGTAATCATTGCGTCTATTATTTCCGGGGTTTGTCCTTCCATCCTGACCCTGATTTATCACTTGATGCACTGCATCTCTCTGGTCCGAGTTATCATACCTGGGGGGAGGAGGGGTAACATTAACTGCTGTGCATTTGACCTAGTCAACTGCGGCTGTTGTTGCTGATGTGCCTGATGAGAAGGTGCTTGCATGTCCGCCGGGTTCCCCATTGCGTTTTTCATCCAGGCAAATTGCCGAGTTGTATGATTAGCCGGCTTGGCCGGGTTTGGAGTGTGAAACTTACACGGTTGATCCAACATGGATTCAAACATGTACTTCGGCCTTTCCTACCACTGCTTCTTCTATTCTGGTGTCCACTGTCTCTTCCCTTCATTCCTTGGTGTCCATTGCTGAGGACCATTCTTCTATCACTGACTGTTTTTGTGACTCGGCTGATCTTGCACTACCACTGCCACCTGATTGGAGGCATATCTGTAATCCGGTCTTTCCTCTCTTCTTCTACCTCTGAACTTGTTGCGCCTCGATGATCCGGCTGCATCTCTTGCATATTGATCTTGATGCTCCCGATGCTCCGCCGACATTAGTTCTGGTTGTGTCGGATCACCCAATGCATACGAATCCGCTATCCTGATGGTTTCTGCCAAAGTGGTTGACATATCTCTTTGCAGCCTCTGCCACAAGACACTGGCATACCGGCACCCTTGAGCGAACCAAGCTATCGCTTGAGATTCTATAACTCCCTCGCACGAGTTCCTAAGGTTACACCACCGAGTTAAGAATTCTCTGTCTATCTCATTCGGCCTCTGCTTTCACATTGCAAGCTGTTGTGGCATGTTTGGTCTCTTGTAAGTACTGGTGAAGTTCCTGACAAACATCTCTTCAAAATCTAGCCAGCAGTTGATACTGCCCGCTGGCAGATTATTCAGCCATACTCTGGCCGGTCCTTCCAGCATTTGCGGGACATATCTTACCGCCCATCGCAAGTTTCCGCTAGCTATTTTTACTACAGGGGCATAGTCAATTAACCAATCCTGTGGTTTGGTACTCCCATTGTATGTTTTCGTGCCCCTTTCTAGTTGAAAATTCGGCACAGGCGGCTCGCACATGATCCCGGGTCCGAAGCATGCCGGACCCGGCGGACCTTGCTCCTCTAACAACTCGGACCGGTACAACCTGTCCAGTTTCAATATTGCAACATTTGATGGCAAGTTTTTGTACATGACTCTCTCCTACATTCCATAATGGTTATTTCCACCATGCCCTACATACTCCATATCTGAGTAACCATCATTGTACCTCTCATTTGTCTGATTATGGCGATTTGGTCTCACTTCTCTTTCTTGCCGAGGTTCATACCTCGGCTGAGGATTGGGCAGAGGGTCCCTCCTTCCTTCTGTCGGGATAATGTTCTCATGATTTCCTCTTCCGAGGTCTCCATTACCTCGGCTTCCGTTGCCTTTGTTGGCACGGTGGGGGTCTCTTTCGCCACTGTTACCTCGGCTTCCATTGCCTCTGTTCTCATTGACCTTTTTCGGCTACTGCTGGATCATACGGTACAATCTTCTTGTTTCTTTTTCCTGAAGTTACTGCTCTATCTTTTCATCCATTGTTTACGGGTGAAGATGCTACTGCTACAGATAGGGCGGGCGCTGCTCCAGCCGAATGAACCATACGTGAGGAACCAGGTCTTGCCGGGTCTGCCTAAGCTTTTCTTCATTCTGCTGGTTCGCAATGCGTACCATCTCATTCACTCTTTCTTGCTGTTTCTGCCGGGCTTCGCTGGTCAGCCCTTCCAACTCAAGTGTAGCGGCATTTGCCGCCCTTAGGTTCTTTGTCGGGGTGCTATACCTCGGCAAGCCTAGATCGACTGAATCTACCTTATGAGTCTCATGCTCTTTATGGATATCATTCATGAGGTTTTTCCCTCTCAATCTTAATTCATCGACCCGCTCGGGGGCAACATCTAGCTTATTTGCCTTAGCATATTCTCGTAGGGTCCTGTTTAAGGATTCATAATCCGACACCTTTTTGCCTCTACTAGCACTTTCGCCTAGTTTCTTCCAACTGGTGAGCATTAGCCGGATCAAGTATCGGTGCCACAGGCGTGGTTAAGTTATCTATAGTTGCCTGAAGAATATTCTCTGGTCTTTCTAGAGGTGGCCATCTTAGCCTTGTTGCCTCAGGGGTTGTCTCATGTACCTCGGCTAGTTTGGCTGCGGACGGATCTACCTTAGTGGGTTGTGGAGCCGCTTGCTTCATGGTCACCTGTCCTCCCGTCGTCGGATCCTTGCTTGATCCGGCGCCTGCTGCTGACGCCTGTACCCCGGCTGCGACCATCACCTCGACGCTGCTAACGGGGCGTTCTCCACGCGGACCGTTTGCGGCGCTGAGGGGGGCTCTCCTGCAACAATAACTCGGTGAGGATAAACGCAGGAGGTGTCGATGCCGACATAGACGATAGACGCTGTAGCATTTGATCTTGACGGACAAGATCAAACCGAGTTGAGACACAACCGAAGCTCCAGCCTAGACAGGGCTCAAGCCAAGCTATGGATCTATCCGCATCTCCACGCCGTTAGATCTCGATCCAGTGGCCCAAAACGATCTGCTTTAGCGAAGAGGTACCGACTAGTGAGATCTCGCCACGTCGCCATCTGACCATGTAATTCGAATTATTAATATTTATAATAGCCAGTAATTGTATTAGACTTGTAGAATTCATATAAAATTGAATACATGTCGAAAAACTATTAATGATGGGGGAATACCAAATGGGGTATACCCACAAAGCGGTTTCGCCATCTGGTATCGAGCCGACTGAAGCCAAGCCCAGAGCGGGTCGACTCGCCGAATCTGGCGGCGATCTTGGACCTAGACGAGTGGCGCCGACTGGAGGCCCAAGACGGCGACTTCAATACAAGGCCCACCAAATACTTGTAAACCCTAACTGGCTGCATATATAAATCCACCAGGGGCACCCCCACGGGGTATGTCATATTAGATATCTTCCCACAATAGATTAGACCTAGTCTCTCCCTCCGCCTACGGCGGCTCCCATGTAAACCAATCTATGATCATATACTGGATTGACAGCAGGACGTAGCGATCCTCCACCGAGGGGACGTGAACCTGGGTACATCGTGTGCCAATCTCGCTCCCGAATTCTCCTACGTCGCCTTGCTCCTTCTACGTAAGCTACCCCAGTAGCATCTGTCGTGCAATACCACGACAGTTGGCGCCCACCGTGGGGCAAGCGATGCTCGGAGGGTGATAATCCGGGTGGGATCCCTCACCGTCGCTGGCGGCTAGATTGCATCTGGTGCGCCGTCTGAGAAAGGCCGATTGACTAGATCTGGCTGCCGCCGAACGCGACTGACTCGGAAAATTCCAGTCACGTGCATGTCCTTTTTGCCGGCCGATGACTCGAGCGGAAGATTTGCTTCAGCTGAATTTATTCCTGGACTCGGGAAAGGATCAGGACTATACGATCTGATATGTTTTTATTCGATCTAATCTCTTCTCCTTGATTATTTATTCATTTAATTAATCTATCTAATTAGCGACTGATACGTATCATTGGGAGAATCAATCTATGCATGCAGAAATCAGATTGAAACGGTCTTGCAGGATCTGTTTGAGGTGGGGGCGGCAACCGTAGATCGAGCTAAAATCTATTGTTGATGCGGTAGCCTGAACACCAGGACCTCCCGATGCACTATTGCTAGAATGGGACTCAAAATCAAGACACACTTGTTGCACATAAGGATATCGAAGCTATCTGATCGATGGTATCTGGAGCGACATGCATCTTTTTCCAAGAAGCTCTGGCGCATATGGCATGCATGTTTATTTAGTCGCGAAAGAGCCAACTCAGTCGTTCGGTTATCACGGGCTCGTCACACTCGGAAACTCGCCGTCGCGGATTCTCCATACTAACAGCTAAGTTTTTCATACACTCGTACATACTATGCTATGAGTCCAAAACATATATACATGTTTATTCATTCTCCAAAGCCGACCATGCAGTCGCATGTGACCCTTTTCAGGGATCGGTTTTAGTTTTGTCTGTTGTTTATTCGCGTCCGTCGAAGTAGTGAGGCTGGGTACCAAAAGGCCGACCTTGTCTCCGGGTTCAACAGTCTGGCATCGCGTCCCTGTTACCCGGCAAGCGTTTGATGCTAGAGGTCTGCCTACTCATGAAAAGACACGCATAAACCTTACATATTGTCCATCGATCCACATAGCAAAAGTGCATTTTCTTTAACATCTACAATTTGCATGTCTTACAAATGTTCAATATATTTTATAAATACACCTTATTGCAGTCGTACTTTTTCCTCCTTCTCAGCAAAACAACGTCTTTTTCGCCACTCGCCGCGCTCGGGAACTCGGCGCTCGCCGGTCGCTCGGCCTCACCGCTCGCCGCGCTCGGGGACTCAGCACTCGCCGGACGCTAGACCTCGCCGCTCGCCGCGCTCGGGACTCGGCGCTCACCGGTCGCTCGGCCTCGCCCCTCGCCGTGCTCGGGGACTCGGCGCTCGCCGGTCGGTCGACCTCGCCGCGCTCGGGGACTCGACGCTCGCCGGTCGCTCGACCTCGCCACTCGTCGCGCTCGGGAACTCGGCACTCGCCGGTCGCTCGACCTCGCCGCTCGTCGCGCTCGGGGACTCAACGCTTGCCGGTCGCTCGACCTCGCCCTTCGCCGCGCTCGGGGACTCGGCGCTCATCGCGCTTAGGGCTCGGCGCTCGTGGGTCGCTCGGCCTCGCCGCTCGCCGCGCTCGGGGACTCGGCGCTCGCCAGTCGCTCGACCTCGCCGCGCTAGAGGCTCGGCGCTCGCCGGTTGATCGACCTTGCCGTTCGCCGCGCTCAGGGACTCGGCGCTCGCCGGTCGCTCGGCCTCGCCGCTCTCCACGCTCGGGGACTCGACGCCCGTCGGTCGCTCGGCCTCGCCACTCGGCGAGCTACAGACAGTGCCACTCGCCAGTCGCCCAACCTCGCCGCTCGCCGCGCTCGGGGACTCGGCGCGCTCAGCAGCACTCTCCGGTCGCTCGACCTCGCCACTCACCGGTCGCTCGACCTCGCCGCTCGCCACGCTCGGGGGCTCGGCGCTCGCCAGTCTCTCGACCTCGCCACTCGCCGCGCTCGGGGGCTCGGGGACTCGGCGCTTCTGAGCAGTGCCACTACGCGATCGCCCAATCTACTTTCGCCGCTTTTCGAGACTCGGCGCTCAGCGGCACTTCGCGGTCGGTCGACCTCGCCACTCGCGGTCGCTCGACCTCGCCGCTTCGCACTCGAGGCTCGGCGCTCGCGATCTCGACCTCGCCACTCGCCGTGCTCGGGGGCTCGGCGCTCGCCGGTCTCTCGACCTTGCCACTCGCCGCGCTCGGGGACTCGTCGCTCTCCGCACTCGGGGACTCGTCGCTCGCCCGTCGCTCAGCCTCGCCGCTCGCCGTGCTCGGGGACCGGGCGCGCTCAGCGGCACTCGCCGGACGCTCGACCTCGCCACTCACCGGTCGTTCGACCTCACCCCTCGCCGCTCTCGGGGACTCGGCGCTCACCAGTCGCCCGACCTCATCACTCGCCATGCTCGGCAGCAACCACTACTATTTTCAGAATATGCATCTCTACAGAGCCTCAAGTCGCCTCTACAAGCCAACTCGAGCCTCGGGGACTAATCCTAGGCATGCTGCGTGTACGCGTGGTTCCACGACCGCGGCTCGCCCTCGTCGACTCGCCACTGCGGATTCTCCACTCGCGTACTCTACGCGCTCGGGGACTCGCCAACGCGGATTCGCCCTTGCATACTCAACGACTCAGCGCGCTATAGATAGCGCCACTCGCCGGTCGCCACTCGGCACTTTCCCTCGCGTACTCAACACGCTCAGCGACTCGCCACCGCGGACTCGCCCTCGCGTACTCAACACGCTTCGGGACTCTCCACCGCGGACTCGCCCTCGCGTACTCAACACGCTCGAGGACTCTCCACCGCGGACTCGCCCTCGCGTACTCAACACGCTCGAGGACTCTCCACCGCGGACTTGCCCTCGCGTACTCAACACACTCGAGGACTCTCCACCGCGGACTCGCCCTCGCGTACTCAACATGCTCGAGGAATCTCCACCGCGGACTTGCCCTCGCGTACTCAACGCGCTCGGGGACTCGCCACCGCGGACTCGCCCTCGCACACTCAACGCGCTCGGGGACTCGGCGCGCTACAGACAACGCCACTCGCTGGTAGCCCAACCTTGCCACTCGGCGCGCTCGGGGACTCGGCACTTGTTGGTCGCTCGACCTCGCCACTCGCCACGCTCGGGAACTCGGCACGATCCACGTTCGGGGACTCGCCGTAACTGGCGGCTTCACCGACACCCTGCGTCTTTCGCCAACTGGACATCACCGACTGGCTTACGCCGACCGCCTCCCGCTTCACGGTTCTTTTCTCTATTCAGGAGCTCGTCGCCGATTCGCCATGACCCATCGTCAAGACTCCCCGCGTCCTGCCTCAGGCCCGTGTCGAATCGGCAACGTGCTCGGGGACTACTGATGGGGGAATACCAAATGGGGTATAGCCACAAAGCGGTTTCGCCATCTGGTATCGAGCCGACTGAAGCCAAGCCCAGAGCGGGTCGACTCGCCGAATACGGCGACTAGCGCATACTGGACCTAGACGAGTGGCGCCGACTGGAGGCCCAAGACGGCGACTTCAATACAAGGCCCACCAAATAGTTGTAAACCCTAACTGGCTGCATATATAAAGCCACCAGCGGCACCCCCACGGGGTATGTCATATTAGATCTCTTCCCACAATAGATTAGACCTAGTCTCTCCCTCCGCCTACGGCGGCTCCCATGTAAACCAATCTATGATCATATACTGGATTGACAGCAGGACGTAGCGATCCTCCACCGAGGGGATGTGAACCTGGGTACATCGTGTGCCAATCTCGCTCCCGGATTCTCCTACGTCGCCTTGCTCCTTCTACGTAAGCTACCCCCAGTAGCATCTGCCCTGCAATACCACGGCAATTAATAATATATCCTTGGATTCAGAAAATGGTGTAGAACAATAATACAAGATTAGATCTAACTTTTACAGCATATATTTACTGTAATAGTTTAAATAGTTTAATGGACATTTTAGGTTAAATAAATCATAGTAAATTATTTGTAGATTAGAAAAATACAAATAAAGTGTCTTTGGATTTCTATTTTCATATATGACATTAATAAGCTATTAGATCCAAATTTTGCAGTGTAGAATTGATGTAGTAATTTAAATAGTTTTAATGGACTTTTAGAGTATAAAATCCATAATAAATAATTGATATATCGAAAAAATATAAATAATATGCCCTTGGAATCACATTATCGTGTAGATTACAGATCTGTCTTTATTTTGAATTTTAGACAACAGAAATTGTTTACATGATTTAAACTCCATTAAACACTATTTAAATCATAATAAAAGATTTGTAACTCCAATTGAGGTTAACCCAATTGCTACTAGTTCGTAATAATCTCCTCTTTAAAGTACACACCAAACCCAAATTTAAGGCATCAATTAGTACAGAAGTTTCTAGGGAACTATTAAAACCCCTATATTGGCAATCAAGATTTAATAATAAATAGTGTATTGCATTAAATGATCCCCTGCATGCATCCTGTGTTGTAGTAATGTTTAGAGAAGTAATTTCAACAATTGTGACATATTAAATCGTCATGCATGCATTTTTTATCATTGTTTTGTTGTATTGTGCATTATTGCATTGTTTTGAATGTTGTGTTTGTTGTGCACTTGTTTTAAACGTTAGATTGCGAGGAGTGCAACTGCTGCGATTGGAACTACTATAATTGCAAGTATTATGATTATGACGAGTGAAATGATTGCAAGTGTGAGGATTGTTTGAATGACTACATCAACTAAAGGCAAGTGGCACTATCATAAATGTCCTAATTATTTTCCTATGCATTGTAGTTGTTTTTAGTAGAAGTGCATGTGTAGGAATATTTTGCACTATGTGCTATGCTATGCTATGTCCTATTTAGGATATCCTTTTGTATCTTGCTTAGTGGAAACATCGTAGTTGTAGTATGCTTAGCCCTGCTATAGATTCGAGATGGTACCATGTTATGAGTATTATGAGTTATTGGAAAATCTATGTTTTTATATAATAAAACAAGTACTTAATGAATCACCTAGGTGGAATGTTGTTGTTGCTGTTGTTGTTGTTGTTGATTTTTGAAGAAGTGGCAACAAAGGGGACCGTATCTTTGTCTACCTCTCTCGTGCGTGCACTAGAAGAAGACCACCTAGGCATCTTAGAGATTAACATGTTTCTCCTACAGTAGCTTCTGTGTACATCCACATACTAATATGGGCTCTGTCTTAGTTAATTACATAGAGGAAGACTCTTTGAATTGGTATATCTTCAGGTTAACTAGAATTGTGTATTGGAGGTTATATCCTTGCATTGGTGCCTGTTAGACGTGTTAGTATTGTGCATTGGGAGGACTTCTATGGAAAGACTTCGTCACATTCTCGATCTGCTGGTATACCAATTGGTGTGTACTAAACCAGCAGCCACTAGTGGCGTCAAGGAGAGATTGTGTCGTGTGGGTAAAGTGTACAACTTCCGTAGAAGATATAAATCTAATCGAATAGCCGTGTCTCCGGTTATGTACAATATTGAGCAACTAAGGCTTGAAGCTTATGGATGATCTCGACATTCCAATATCTTAATAAAATTTGATGGTTTGAACAAGGGAGTAGGAGCACTTGGTGTTTTCCAACGTGTTCATACAATTTTTAGAAAGGATTAAAACTATTTGGAAATGTTAGGATAAAACTATTGCTTTATGCAAATGAGCCTGAAACTCCACTTAGACAAATATGCATGTAATTGATAAGTTCCATTTATATCCACATATTAGTGACACTTACCAATATATTCAAAGTATTGACCGTTCGTGGCTGCAACCTTTCATGTTGCAGGTTATATCGTTTCTGAGTGATCGTTATAGGTCGTGAGACTCCACTCAACAATTGTTCTCCTGTGGCACATTTGAAGGATGGAGATCTACGTTGTATTCGTTTTCTGTTGTGTACTTGTGTAATATAATGTAAATTCTAGATCATATTCGTTGTATTTATGATGCATAGTTATATTTTGTATTCATTTGGTATTGTGTGTGCCAGTGAACCGATCCAGGGATTGGCACTATACACATGAACTCAGCCTTATCAGGCGAGGGTGTTACATTAGGGCAGAGAGCTTATGTAGGTGAAGGGGGCGACCAAGGGGGTGCCCGAGGTGGCCACACCACCCCCTGGGGCGGCCTGGCCTGACCCGCGCCACCAGGTGGTATGGGCCCCTCGTGGCCCTTCTCCATCTCGTCTTCTGGATCCTTGACTCTTCTGGTAAAATACGAGTTTTGCGATATTTTCTGGGATTTTTCCTGAAAGTTGATTTTCTGCACATAAACGAGACAGCAAAGCAATTCTGCTGAAAACATCGTCAGTCCGTGTTAGTTGTATCCTAATCACACAAATTAGAGGAGAAACAATAGAAAAAGTGTTCGGGAAAGTAGATATGTTTTGGACGTATCAACTCCCCCAAGCTTAGCTTATTGCTTGTACTCAAGCAATTCAATTGAAAACTGAGTGCGATAAAAGAAACTTTCATGAACACATTTGCTTAATGTGATGTATATATTCTCAGCATATGATCAATACTTAGACAACTCATAATAAGGATTATGCAACTAAGTCTACTCAATAGTCATGCAAGCTATGAAGAGATTCCAACACAATAATAATAAACAGCATGAAACATAAGCATAAGCAACATTGTGATGCTCATAAGAAGGTATGATAAAGTGGTATCTCGCTTGCCTTTGATTGTGGAGAAAAACATAAATGCCAAGGCACCTTTGAAGTTCAAATGAAGACTAGAAGTAAAGATATCAAAGATACAAGCATCAAAGTTATGTCATAATTAACCATGTTTTGAGACAAGCACATTAAACTAAGAATGACAGCTATGCTCTCAAGAAGGTGCTGATAGAATAAATGGTGACCCAACAAAGAAGTGAAAAGGTTTTAAAAAGTTTGAAAGGATTACAAACGTTGAAAGTATGGTACTCATTAGCTTTGAGCTCTCATTGCCCCTATCATAAGAATCTTTAAGTGGTTAAGGTAAAAGTGAGTTCCAATATGAGTTATATGATTGGCAGATAATAAACTAGAAATCTCATGTCCCTTGAGTACGAGGGTCGTTCCTCATGCTACTCAACTTTAGTTACCGGTAAGTTCTTGTCATTGTAAATACATGTGTACCATAGAGAACCGCCAACGGGGTACCCGTTGCCCCATGACACAGGAGCTATCCCATATCCAAATGACAAGGAAACAGACAATGAGCATCTGAGCGATCCTTTTATTTACCATGAGCATGGTGCATATTTTTTTCTCTTCTCTTTTTTTATATATATTTTTCTGAGGATGCTTCATAGATTGCTCACTATGGTTATGCTGCAAGTTTCTATCATGATTAGGCATGGCTTAGGCTAGACGCCATGTGTTTCTCTAACACATATACATAACTCCATGGACTTACAAGCTCCCATTTTATTTCACACCGCCGACATCCGAACAAAAGAGCATGATATCAACTGGAAAATATTTACAGGTGTTGAAAGTGTTCCCCGTGACAGAATGGTTCGGCTAACTCCCAGCCTATAATTTGCAAGCATATAACTTTCATGGATAGTCACAATGGTTCAGGCTTATTAGGTTTAAGAAAGTAAAGTGTGCCATCAAGTTCGTGAGAGCTTTACTAACTAATTTTTTCATAACAAGCAAACATTTTATTTGGAAGAAAACAAGTCATAATAAATATGCACAAAATAGCAATGATGCTAATAGATAGACACGGTGGACACTTTTTGACAATTTTGATTTTGGTGAGTTGGATGCACATGGTTATACCCTATGGGTACACGACATCAGGATCCAGCCCAAGGAAGGCCCACAAGAATATATGCGGACCGTGAAGATTTTTGGGTGGCCCAAGCCCATGACATCTTCGGATCCTTGGAGAGCATATTCAAAGGGGTAAACCCTAAACTTGTAACCGACTCGATCTATGCCCGAGACCTGCCTGAACTCTATATAAAGGCTAGGAGGGCATGGCGAGGAGGGCCAATCCTTTCCACCGCATACACACATCCAAGACAGATTGCATCTGCGCACCCTTGTAACCTTCGGTTCCGCCGTAATCAAAAAGCAGACAAGCAAGAGTACGGTTTTCCCTCTGGGGGCCTGAACCTGGGTAAATCTCGTGTCCCCTGGTTGCTTGTCTGTTAACCGTTCCACGATCTCCAGCACCGCCATTTTCTCCAAAACCCAAGCTCATCAAAATGGGCATTGACGAGATTAAACCTCGTCAATTGGTGCCATCTGTGGGAATCGGGGGCGCTGATTGTGCGATCGTGACGGTCCCGACCAAAGCGATCTACAACTCCTCGGCGACAGAGAGTCATCTCCTCTTCAGCCCTTTCAACTTCACTGCCCACTCGACAGCCACCTGAAGGACTTCGAGCCCATAGGCAACGAGCTCGAGATCCTGTTCGGGAGCTTCTGCTTCCAGGTGGGACAAACCGGCACTCTCCGCCTCCCAGAGCGGGTGCCACTGCCATCAATCAGGCCGGCCACATGGGCCCCGCATCCCAACATGCTACGCACGTTAACATCGACAGATGAGTCATACGATAGCAGCAGTTGCAACTCACATCTGTGCGATCCCATGTCGGATGAAGGGACCTACGGTTTCGGATCCAAAAGATGTGGCAACAACGATCCAATCCACGGACGCTACCAATGCGCCGTGGTCATCCAAAGAGAAAACGAGCAACAACCACCAGGTTCGGGTCCTCACGTATCGCCAGCCAACCCGCAGGGTAGAAACGGCGAAAACAGGAGGCAACCATCCCCCCTGCCCAACGAGGATGACCCTGATGCCAATCGAGTAATCCACCTCAGCGAGGAAGGATGGAACCAGGGACGCAAAGCCGTGGCGGGCAACAAGATCCTGCCTGTGGGTGCCTCACAGGACCTACTGATGGCATACCACCTGCTCCTCATCGAAGAGCATAAAAAGCAGGTGAAGATGCAAGAGGTACTCGACAAACGCAAGCAAGCGGCCTCGGAGTCTAGCGCGCGGCGAGCTGCGCTCTCCGTTGTTGGCGGCTCTAGCTCACACGACAACAATGCCAACAAGCATCGCTCTCGCGTAGAGAACATGGATCCCCCTGCACGTCGCGAGGTGACCCGAACCCTCAAAACATCCTTCATGGAGATAGACGCCAACGACAACGTCATCCCGAAGACACCGCAAGCTGCGATCATGGAAGCCACCACATATCTTGCATCCCATCCACCTCTGGTGGGGGACCCGAAGAGGGCCATGCACAAGTCCACACTAGATGGACTCGGACTCGTTGGAGCTGTGCTCCATGAGGAAGCTCCTGCGGAGCCGAAAAAGAAAGCTGCAGTCCGATTCAACCGCAGCCCCGCACCCTCATCCGACGAGGACGGACACGACCTACCTCGACGACGCAAGAGTCCATGACGTCGCAGCCGCGACTACGACGCTCGAAGCAACCTCGCTCAGCGCAAGATGGATAAGGCACGCGCCAAACGCGTGTGCTCATCCGAATCCGAAGAGGATGACGACGAAGGAGAACTCTACGGAGATCGATGCTTTAGCAGATCTGTTTAGCGGACACGGATGCCGAGAAACATCAAGCTTCCTTCGGACACTCCAAAGTTTGATGGCACACAGGACACTAAGGCATGGCTCAGCGACCATCTATCGTCCGTCAAGCTGCACGGCGAAAACAAAAACACCGCTCTGCAGTGCCTTCAGCTGCAGCTGACGGGCGTAGACCGAATCTCGCTCAGCAGCCTATCCTCGGGTTCCATACAAAGCTGGGAGGAACTGGCCTATAGGTTCATCCAAAACTTTAAAGGGACCAGCAAAAGGCCAGCCTCGATCGAAGAGATGCGAGCCTGCACTCAATGAACGGGCGAATCCATTCGCTTGTACATAGTACGCTAGTCCAACATCAAAAACTCCACGGCACACATCTCCGAGGAGGATGACTACGGCCGCTGACGCGAGCGCCATAGAAAGCGAAGATCGCGCGTCTACGATGATCGTGACGGACCCAACATGGTCGCGGCTGGCTACGCCGACCTCCGCAATAAAAGCAACCGCAGCAGCGGCGGATACCGTGGAAACAACTTCCGCAATGGAGGACGCCCAACGCAAACGTGGGAATGCCGCGTCCGCGACGACGAAGCCTCGGCATACGACAAGTTTTCAGGCCCATGCCCCATCCACTTCTACATCGACAAGCAGGATGGCAAAAAGAAGGCCAGCCATATGCTCAAGGACTGCCGCGAGTTCCATAAACTCACCGAGGGCCTGTCCCAGATGAGACAGCAGATCACGAACCCTAGGTTCGAACACGCGCCCAGACCAGGAGACATTGCCCACGGAGCTCCTCCGCCACCACCCGTGGGACCTTCGAATCACTCGGTCGCACCCATGTAGAACAACGGTAGCGGGTACCCAGCGAAAAAGGGTCCGATGATCAAAAGGCGCCCAACAAACAGGGTGCAAAAGAAGATCACCCGCCAGGTCAGCTTGGATGTGACTGCTCCACCCGCCATCCCTGAGCACCTCAGCGGTTCGGAGTCCTGCATCACATTCAGTCGTTCGGATCACCCCCGCCAGATCCCTTGCCTAGGTCATGCTGCTGTGGTGCTCGAGGCGCAGGTCATAGGGTTCGAGATGAGCCATGTCTTCATGGACGGCGGCAGCGGCATCAACCTGATGTTCGCTAGCACCCTAGCGCCTATGCGGAGCCCGCTGTGCAGCCTGGAACAATCTGACACAACATTCCATGGCATCGTCCTAGGGAAGGGCATATTTCCCCTAGGAAAGATCTGGCTCGACGTCATCTTTGGCAAACCCGATAACTTTTGGTGTGAGTGGCTCGAGTTCGAAGAGGTGGACTGGCCATCACAATACCAGGCCATCCTCGGGCGCGTGGCATTCGCAAGGTTCCTGGCAGTACTGCACTATGCGTACTGCTACTCAAGATGCCATGACCTAGGGGCGTCATCACGGTCTAGGGGAGCTTCACCCAATCCGACCACTGCGACAGGGACTTCAATAGAATCTCCCAGTCATTCGGATGCAGGAGGAGCCTACAAGGCTTCGATAGTTGACGGAGAATTTGGCACCCCCAGTCTCAAGGCAAAACGCACCAGACATGTCGTTCGACTCAGCAGTTAACACGAAGAAGGTGCAGGTCCACCCGACGGACGCCTCCAAGACGGCGCTAATCTCCAATGACCTCAGCCCCTCATAGGAAAGCGCTCGTCGAATTCCTCCGTGAGCGCTGGGAAATCTTCTCCTTATGTCCTGCGGACATGCCAGGAGTTCCTAGGGAATTCACCGAGCATGCACTCAACGTATTTACAGATGCCAAGCCAGTTAAACAATCCATCCGACGATTGTCCGAGCCATGGGCCGAAGCCGTCAGAGTTGAAGTCAACAAACTACTCGACGCTGATTTCATCAGGGAGATCAATGAAAGCGAGTGGCTGGCCAACACTGTGCTGGTCCCTAAAAAGGACACGGACATCCTGCGGATGTGCGTGGACTTCACATCGCTGAACAAGCACTGACGTCATCAAAACCATGCTGGCAACGGTAACAAATCTTTGGCTGACAGCTAAAAGTACTCACTCGAATCTATGATTCGAGCAACTACTCCTATCAGGAGCGCTGGCTGCGCACTCGATGCATGCATAAGGTACTATACCAATGATTTATTCTTCGAGTCCTACGTCGAGTCTATGACTCCATTACAGACTCGGGGGCTACTCCCATAGGGAGGATTGATTCAAGTATCCGAAAAAATTGTGTCCTACTGACCTGAAGCCAACAACGGCTGAATTAAAGTCTCTGCTCGAGTCTATGACTCGAATAGACACTCGGGGGCTACTCCCACAGGGAGCGTTGGTCGCGCACCCTATGAATTATTCGACTGCGATCCTTCGGATCAGAATGCAAAAAAATTTTGAAAACTTTTCCCCAATCAATGCTAAGTGAGTAACATCCTCCTTGGCCACCCCGAAACACCTCCGCGGTGATAAAATTTCGGATGTTGTGTCTGCGATGCAAATTTCTGATGGCCTGGTAACGCACCCGACTGCGCTCTGCTAGTGAAAATCCATGCCAACAGGCGTGATGAAAATTCCGAAGGACGCGTTGGGTACATCATTCGAAAACTATTGGGATTCGACTCCTGTAAGACCTCAACAGCCTGAGTCGAATTACGCCAGCATCTATTCCGGGTTCGAGTCTAGGGACTTGAATATGAAGAAGATCGTGTTGTTTTGTCCTAAGACAGTTAATTGACCCTGATCCATCAGAAGAGTCAGGCACACGCATCAACAATCCCTACACACTAAAATCATTCTTTTCCCGATGAACATAAATCGACGCACCTGAAAGATTGAAGAGTCCTCGGTGAATCTCTGATTCTTGAACACTCGAACTCTTGACATGGTTATACCCTACGGGTACACGACATCAACATACCCGGTCCAGCCCAAGGAAGCCCCGCAAGAATATACGCGGCCCGTGAAGATTTTCAAGTGTCCCAAGCCCATGACATCTTCGGATCCTTGGAGAGCAAGACTAGAACATATAGAATATTCAAAGGGGTAAACCCTAAACTTGTAACCAACTTGATCTGTGCCCGATACCTGCCTAAACTCTATATAAACGCTAGGAGGGCACGTCGAGGAAGGCCAATCCTTTCCACCACATACACACCTCCCGGCCAGATTGCATATGCACACCCATATAACCTTCGGTTCCGCCGTAATCAAAGAGCAGACAAGCAGGAGTAGGGTTTTCCCTCCGGGGGCCTGAACCTGGGTAAATCTCGTTTCCCCTGGTTGCTTGTCTGTTAACCGTTCCGCGATCTCTAGCACCACCATATTCTCCAAAACCCAAGCTCATAACAATGGGCATTAACGAGATTAAACTTCGTCAACTGGCACCGTCTGTGGTAATCGGGCGGCACTGATTATGCGATCGTGACGGTCCCGACCAAAGCGATCTACAACTACTTGGTGATGGAGAGTCATCTCCTCTTTGGCGCTTTCGACTTCACCACTCACTCGCTAGCCACCATGAAGGACTTCGAGCCCGTAGGCGACGGGCTAGAGATCCCGTTCGGGAGCTTCTGCTTCCAAGTGGGACAAACCGACACTCTCCACCTCCCAGAGCGGATGCCACTGCCGTTAATTAGGACCGCCTCATGGGCCCCAAATCCCAAAATGCTACGCACGTCAACATCGAAAGATGAGTCATACGATAGCAGCAGCTGCAACTCAGATCTATGCGATCCCTCGTCGGATGAAGGGACCTACGGTTCCATATCCGAAAGTTGCGGCAACAGTGATCCAATCCGCGAACGCTACCAATGCGCCATGGTCATCCAAAGAGAAAACGAGGAACAAGCACCAGGTTCGGGTGCTCTCGTACCAACACCCAACCGCGGTAGAAGCAGCAACGAGGCAACCATCCCCCGCCCAACAGGGCGACCACGATGTCAATCGTAATCCACCTCGGTGAGGAAGGATGGAACCCGAACGCGATGGGCAAGTTAAGCTCGAGCTAGGAGTCTCCACCACCACCGGCCCTGTGGAGGAGTCAACGCCTCCGGCGCGCCACATTGTCTGATTAGGCTGTTGAGGTTGGGAACCGTGGCGGCCCGTTTACCACCCTACGCCACTTGTTGTACTTTTCCATGTAGGCGGGAAGGATGGTGTTGAGCTTCTCGTTCACTTGTGAATGGACTTGTGTTGGACTTGTGCGGACTTATTCTTGGAACTTTGTCTCGGCCGACACAACCTTGTTCACGGCATCTTGGACTATATTTGGAAAGGCTTCCACTGTTCCTTAGGAGTTTTACCTCGGTGCTTCGGCCTTCTTGCCCTTCCGCCTGCTCGGTGCCATAGTACTCGGACCATGATATGCCGCCAAAGCCGACCACCACGACCAGCCAGGGCCGCAGAGATCGACACTCTTGGTCGGTTAGCGCCCTATTAAAAGTGGTGTCCCACTTGGCGGCCAAGTGTGGCGACCCACAGGATGAGGAGCTCCTACACTCCTCGTCCTGCGCTGAAGCAGGAAGCATTTGATCGAACTGGACTTCATTGATTAATCATGAATGCAATTAATCGACTTGCATGCAAACTACTTACATATTTTTGCATGAAGTCCTTCACCCTCGGAGCAAAGGGGCCGGCGGGCTCCGAAGAAGAACCCCCTTTCGGCGGGGCAAACCGGGCCCTAACGAAGTTCTTTGCCGTCCTCCTTTATGTCGTCAAGGGCGTGTCAACCCCTTTGCACGTCGGCGTCCTCCTTATCCCATTTGGGCCTCGCGGCTCTATAACGCCCGGAGCCAAGATGGTGGGTACCAATGTTTGAGGATCTCATATTCTTGCCCTTCAGTCCTGGCCTTGCCCAAGGGGAGTTACATCGGCCTTGAAAACATTATAGTCTTCTTCCTTGACCGAGGCTCCTTCTTGACGAGCTCGATAACATAGCTTCTCCTCGAAAATCAGATTCTTCACGAGCCTTCCAATTTGACAAGGCCTTGGTCATCCTCCAGGGCATACTTGTTCACCGGATTCCCTTTGAGATTGTCATTATTATACTTGTTTTCCTCATCACCCGGGAACAGCGTATCTTCCGTGCGAGCTTCGAAAAAGCTGGATGAGGAAACCCTGATCGGCCTTCAGGTTCTAGATGTTGATCGTGTGATTGTTGGGAGGATTGCCATGAGCTGGTTAGAGTAACCCCAACAAATTCTTACGGCTCCAAAGGCGCACCTTTAGGGCTCACGCTTGTGATGATGGACCTTTTGAGGTCGACCACGATCGGTCCGATCCTTCCGAGACTTCTTGATGCGCTACCACCGTGCCTAGTAGCTTCACCGCCGCCATCGGTGGTAGTGGCGTGCCATCGGCGTCCCCATCTCCTCATTGCCCGGCGTGGTATCCTCGTCCTCCTCCATCTAAATGTCATCCGGAACAAATTCCGGGGCCTCTAGGGATTCCATCTCCGCCCGCTGCTCCCAAAAGGGCTTCTGGATAGAAGGGCCCGGATCCGACATTTCTAAACACACAAATAAATGAAACTAATAAGCACAAAAATTCACATAAAATTTTGGCATGAACTTTGCTAATTTTCTATGTCTAGGAGTGCCAGAAATTCACCGGAACGGAAATGAATCAACATTCCGGCGAAACATTGGCAACTCAAAAAGAAAAACCTGCACAAAAAGGATCAACTACCATCATCACAGCCATTTTGCTAGCATACATACACAAACACCATGTATATATATCATGCTCCAGGACATACATACACAGAGGCACCAACCCTATATACACAAATTAACCCTGTATACACAGAGGCACCAACCCATACATACTGAAATACTGAAATCAGAAAAACAGGTGTATCAGAACAACCCTGTATACACAAATTAGAACAACAGGTGTATCAGAAAAGGTTCTCTTCAAATACTGAAATCCTCCAACACCAGGTGCTAAATAATACAGATATATCTTCATGGTTTTATACTCTCTAAGCTAGTAGTACAATAATACAGATGGCAAGCATGACTTCAAAGATGTGAAAGCACTACTGATCACCAAATAAGAGAAAATAGTACAGTTACCAGGAGCTAATGTTCTGAAACTATAGCACTACTGATCACCAAACTAGGTTGTTCCAATATTTCTATAAACTAGAATCGACTGAATTATAGCTACAACAATTCCTATAGTCCAACCTCCCTGGTAGAGAACTAAAATGCTGACACTACAATGCTGACGTCCACATCATAATCTAGCGAACTAAAGCAATAAATGATCAGAAGATCAAATGTACAGAACTGCAGGGGCACAATAAAGTTCAAAAATTGTGACCACTAGGTTCAGAGAAAACAAAATTGTCACCACTTGGTTTAGATTGAAAAATTGTCACCACAAGGTCTACAAGACTACAACAGGCAAGGGCAAAACAACAACTCAAAAACAAAGGACTCCATGCTGCTCCAAAACAAACAGAGTCCGTCTCCAGTTCCAGAGTACTCTCTTGAGCAGAGTAAGTGCGGCCTCAAGCACTAGAAAAACTCGCTCAATGTAATAACGAATTCATCTTAGTAAATGCACACAAGTGTCTGAAAATATAGCCATGGAATCTTGTTCTGAATGAATCCTCAGGTTTAAGTTTTTCATTCACCCATATGGACATGTAAGAATTCCACTCTGAAGATAAAGTGCCAATAGCTAACCTGGTTTCGTGCAAGAAACATGGCAAAACCAGGTCAGAAAGACCATATGGTCTCGCCAAGGACAATCTAAAGAACATGACCAACTGTTACCCTCTCAGCGGCTAGCAATCATCAAGAGTAAAGTTGGAGACACTAGGAAGAAGACAGTGATAGTACATTCAGCAACTACAAGCGCCGAACGAAGCATGATTTGACCCAGAACCCTCCCTGGAACATTGTTGCCTGGTAATCAAAATTTACATGGTCTACCTTGTAACAGACACACCTTTAGCCAATCTGGGCATGATACAGCGCACCCAGAACCCTCCCTGGTAGAGAAACCCTAGAAGGGGAGGAGAGGGGAAGAGGCGTGGGTGGGGGCGCCACTCACCGGAGAGAGGGAAGAGGCGTGGGTGGGTGGGGCGGTGGGTGGGCCGGCCGGGCTCCTCCTTCACGGGCAGGCGTCGGCTCCTCCTTCACGGGACGGCGGGCTCCTCCTCCACGGGCGGGCGTGAGCTCCTCCTTCACGGGGCGGCGGCGAGCTCCTCCTTCACGGGGCGGCGGGCTCCTCCTCCACGGGGCGGCGTCGGGCTCCTCCACGGCGGCGACGTCTTCGATCTATGTGGCGGCATCGGGCTCTGAGATATGTGAAGTCGTGTATGTACTAGCTGCTAGCGCTGTGTGACTTGGTTGATGCTTAAGGTGACTGATCAAATGATCAAAATGGAAGAAAGCTATTCCAAAAGAGTCTTTGACAACAAGGATGACAGAAATGTTATTCTAGATGGAGCCCCAGCTTGCATTATTTGTGGAGACAAAGATCATACTTCCAAGGAGCATGGAGATCAATGCCCTAACTGTGAAGAGAAACATCCTGTTGGACAATGTCCCACCTCTCAAGCTACTTGCTATCTATGTGAAGGAAACAATCATGTTCCTATCCAATGCCCCATCTATTCCATTGTTGAACAAAGGAAACAAGGTGGAGTGCAACAAATGATTGCAAACCATCAAGAAGGATCCAAGTCTACCAAGAAGGTTGATGACAAAGGAAAAGGACCACTTATACCTCCAAACAAGACAACCCAATTCAAAGGACCAAAGAAAGGGCCTATGAATTATCCAAAGAGCAAGAGAAGACCTAGGAAGCATGTAGACATTCCTACCTACCAGATAACATATGAACAACATGAACTAGATGCACTCTTAGCTTTGGAGAAACCCAAAAAGCAAAAGAAGGACAAAAGCCATGTGCAATGTCATAAATGTAAGGAAATGGGACACTATTCCAGTGAATGCCCAGAGAACCAGAAGAATAAAGAGATTAGCCAAGTGGTGTGCAATAACTGCAAAGAGCTAGGCCATTATGTAGCAACTTGTCCACAAGAGCTATGTAAAGAACTCAAAGATATCAACTGTTTCAATTGCAAGAACCCAGGACATTATGCCAGCAACTGTCCAGAAAAGATGAAGAACAAGTTGAACAAGCCTATGGAGAAACTCAACCTTGGCCCATGAGTGAAGTATGGAAACAATGGACACTAAGCAGAAGGTTTCCCAATGAAGTTTCCCCAAGATCTCAAGCAAGCCAACTTGTAATTTTTGTTTGAAATTTTTTAAGGGTGGTAGTACCCTAGTTATCTTGAGCCTACTTGTAACCCTAGCTTTCCCAAATCTCGGGACGATATTTAGTTTAAGGGTGGTAGCCTGTCACATCCCAAGATTTTCCAAATCTTGTAATGTGAAAAATAAATGAATAAAATAAAAACTTTGTTTGATTTTCAGGGTGAGAAGAAACTTTTTGAATCCAATTGGAAACATTCAAACCAATTTGGATCAAATAAATCCTAAAAGGGTTTAAAAAGATAAACATTTAGTAAAGGAAAATAAAAACATTTGGAATTACTATTTTGAATCTTTTAATAAAAAGATTTGGTTTTCAAAAGAAAAGGATAGATTATAAATAAGTATTATTTTGTAAGCCAAATTAAACCTTGGCCAAGATTTTGAAATAAAATGTTTTGTTTTGATAAAAATAGTAAAGGTTTATTTAAATAAAATAAATCCATTTTTTATTTAAGTAAAGGCTTTTCCTATTTTTAATAAACACTAAAACTTATTTCTTTATTTTAAATAAGTTTTCTAAGTATTTTATTTTCTCAAATAAAATCCTTCTGAAGTGTTTTGGTTTTATTTAGATTTAAAATAAAGAATTTTAAATAAATTAAAACCTATTTGATTTATTAACTAATGTCCATTTTATTTAATTATAAATGGACTCTAAAATAAAATTATTATTTTAGTTTGGGAATTGGTTTATGTTGCTGAACAGAACCAAATTCAAAGTTGTAAAGTGTGTTGATTATTTGAATTGATTTGATTGTTGTTTTGTTGCTTGAATTTTCAAAACAGAAATTGAATTTGGAAAAAGAAAAAGATTCAGGAAGAAAAAAATAGAAACAGGCAGCATCCCAGCCGGCCAGCCCACTAAGCCCAGTACCAGCCCACTCCCACTTCCTCAGCGAAACGTTTTCTCACTCACCAGACGACCCGTGCAGTGAATGACTGGTGGACCCTCCCCTCACTCCTTTTCTCACTAACCAGCCGACCCCACTTTTCCAGCTCGCCTTCTTCCTCGCGCAGACGACACCGGCCGTTTTCTGCCGTTGATGTCGCGGCTTCAATTCACCTTAATGCGGCCACCATTACTCCCTGCAACCACGTCCTATTAAACGCCTGCGTCTTCTCCTCCTTTCCCCTCTGTCGCCATAACCAACACGCCACCAGGCTGCCCTGAATCGAGCTCGCCCTCCCACTGCTCCGACGAGCTTCCTCCTCCAATTCCGGCCAAGCCTCGCCACCTCCTGCCTCCGCAAGCACACGAGCACACTCACCACTCCCAGACGCTCCTGCCAGTACCCTCCATTCAACCGCGGGCGCCCCAGAACGCCGTCTTCGACAAAGCTCTGAGCGTCGCCGCGTCTGCAACTTCTCCGGTGAAGTTTCCTGGTAAGTCCAGACCACCCCGCGCCTTCTAGTTCACGCACGCGTCATCTCCTTGATCTTACGCGTCTAACCATGCCCTTTGCTTGCCTTCTCGTGATCGACAGCGTCGCCTCCGACCGCGAACAGAACCACCCGTCGCCAGACCCAACTCCGGTGAGGAATTCCTCCTGTTCCTGTGCGCCCCTTGACAAGACGACTCCAAGTTAAGCTTCGGCGTCGCCCTGCGATCATTGTAAGCATCACCCCACCTTCCCTTGCTTCCTGTTTCGCCAGCACCGCCACCATCTGACCGCACCGCCGCTCGCCGTTGACCTTGCGCGCCAGTTCTTGGCAGGATAGATAAGAGCCATTCGATTTAGATCGAAGAGACACGATAGATCAACTTAACAGCGAAAGGGTACGCAGACAGTGCCGTGCGATGCAACTTGATCCAACGGCCTATGACACGTGATCCACCCGAACCGGTACCGCCTAATAGGAACACGACGCGTGGCCAATTTCTGTTTAAAAACAAAATTTAAATCTGATTTAGATGCAGATTTGAAAACCCTATAACTTTTGATCCACACGTCCAAAAATTACAAACTTTATATAGTTGGAATCAGTGGAACAAGCCCTAGCCAACCATGGAATTTGTTTAGCAAATAGTATCTGTTAGATTGCTTGTTTTTGCAGAAACAATTGTATGATTATATAGATTAGAAAAATTGTTCAAAAATGTTTTTAGGGTTAAAACCTTTGCAAATTGACTTGTGGTAAACCTACTGACCCTAGGAACCAACCCATGGTTTTGAAAATGGATTTGATGAAGATTAGGATTGATTAATTGGTTCAACCCATTTCTAGCCAAATAAAAATAATGGTTTTGTTATGAAAATGTTTTTGGAGTAAAACCTTTGGGAAAATGTTTTGGATCAAACCTACTGACCCTAAACACCAAGTTTTGAGAAACAAAAACTTATTTGGTGAACAACTTAAAGTTGTTGCTTTGATAAAAGTATTTTCCACCACATAAAATGATGAATGGATTTAAAAATGGTTTATGGACAAAACCCTTTTCAAATGACTTTGCCACTTTGAAAATGACCACCTTGGACCTTACAAAGTTTAGGAGCCTAGTGGAGACCATCTTTGCAAATAGAACCACCTCTTGCATGCTTACAAGCATGGCTTAGATCCCATTGTTTTATGTGAGTGAATTGTTTGATTACTGGGTTGGAATGCTAGCTGATATTGTGTTTGCTTGATTGATTGTAGTGAAGTTAGAAAAGTGTGAGACTAGCAAGATCAAGGATTGAACCATCATTCCCTACCAAAAAGGCAAGTTACACTATCATCTAAAGTCCTACTATTTTCATTATACTTAGTGGATTTTGAAAACATGCATGAAAAGAATTTCTATACTTATGCTATGCTAAATCCTAATAGGATACCCTATACATTCCTTAGTGAAAACAATGTATTTGTTACATGCTTATCCATGCTTTATTTTGAAAAGAGATACATGTTGAGATTTTATGGAATTGAGAAAAGGACTTGTGTTTTTATATAATAAAACAAGGACTCAATGAACCACCTGGGTGGCCAAGGATACTTTGAGTTTTGGAGAAGGTGGCAACAAAAGGAACCATGTCTATGGGAATCTCTTGTGTTGTGCTCCAAAGGAAACCACCCAGGAAACTTAGAGATTGAACATGTTTCTCCAATTGTGGCTTTCGTGTGCAACCACATGCTATTTATGGATCTGGCTTAGTCAACTACATTGGGAAGACCCATGCATTGTCTTCAAGCTACTGGACATGAGGACCTGGAATCCTACATGGGTACTTGAAGACAAGCTAGCAATGGTGTATGGGAGAACCCTCTGGAAAAGACTTCGTCACATTCTCAATCTGCCAGTACTCCATCTTGGTGAGCACTAATCCAGTGGCCACTGGTGGCGACAAGATGAGATTGTGACATGTGGGTAAAGTGTACTACTTCTGCAGAAGATAATAAAATCTAAGTACTTAGCCGTGTCCCCGGTTATGGACAATACTGAGCAACTAAAGTTTGAAGCTATGGGAGATCTCGACATTCTAATTTCTAAAATAAAACTTTTGAAGACTTGATGCACTTGGGGGTACCAAGGAGCCCAAGAGATTTTGATAAGAACTTGAAGTACTTGGGGGTACCAAGGAACTCAAGAGATTTGGATAAAAACTTGAAGTACTTGGGGGTACCAAGGAACTCAAGAGATTTTGATAAAACTTGATGCACTTGGGGTTACCAAGGAGCTCAAGGGATTTTTGACAAGGAGATTTGACAAAGGACCAAAACCATTTTGAAAAGATAGGATAAATTATTGCTTTATGCAAATGATCCTTAAACTCTACTTAGCCAAATATGCATGTAATGATAGGATCCACTTATATTGAACATAGTAGTGAAACTTGCCAATACAATTAAAATGTATTGACCCTTGTGGCTGTAACTTGTAATGTTGCAGGTTTGATTGATTTTAGTGAAGATTGTTTGATTAGGATTACAAAGTCTACAACCAACATCTGCCTGTGGCACTTTGAAGATGAAGGACCCCATGACTATAGTTATTCCGCTGCAATGTAATGTAATAGCCAAATGAGCTATGTAAGATGTAATAAAATTATGTTATTCCTGGTTATAAAGTTATATTAAGACCTTTGTTTCTTGATATTACATCTTAACTGTGGATGCTAGCTATTGATCCAGGGACTAGCATTGTAAACACAGGGGACTCCACCTTATATTGTAAAGGTTGGGACACTCCCTCTACATCAATATATAAGAGTTTTGTGCAAATAAGGAAGATAAAGAACATGATTGAATAAATCACCATATGAATGCTTGCAACACAACAACTCAAATGCTTGCTGGAGATAGAGAGGCAGTAGGTTTACTGACTCAACTTAGAAAATAGGAGAAAGGTCCCTTCATAGAGGGAAGCACGGATTTCAAGTCATAAAGAGATTCCAAAAGATTATGGTACTTATTAGCTTTGATCCCTCATTGCCCCTATCATAGGCATCTTGAGATGATTAAGGTTAAAGTGCACAAATATGGAGTATATGCTTTACGAAATATAAGTTGGCAATCTCATGTCCCTTGAGTATGAGGGCTGCTCCTCATGCTACTCAACTTTAGTCACCGGTAAGTTCTTGTCATTGTAAGTATATGTGTATCATAAAGAACCGCCAACGGGGTACCCCTTACACATGGTACAGGAGCTATCCCATAAACAAAATGACAAGGCAAGCAGACAATGAGCATCTCAGCGATCTTTTTATTTACTATGTGCACAGCTTTTTATTGAGGATGCTTCACAGAATGCTCACTATGCTGATGCTGCATGTTTCCTCCATGATTAGGCATGTCTTAGGCTAGCGGCCGAGGCGTTTCTCTAACACACATACATCACTCCATGGACTTACAAGTTCCCTCTTTATTTCACACCGTCGACATCCGCAAACAAAAGAGCATGATATCAACTATGTACTACGTACAGGTGCAATGTTGAAAGCGTTCCCAGTGATAACACGGTTCTACTAATTCCAACGTATAGATGCAAGCATATACAACTTCGATGACACAATGGTTCAAGTCTATTAGGGGCAAGAAAATAAGGTGTGCCATCAAGTTCGTGAGAACTTTACTAACTAGTTTTCACATAACAAAATAGTTTTTAATTCGAAAGATAGATGAATCTTGAGAATTTTCTTGGAATAGCAATAATGCTAATAGGTAGATATGGTGGACACAATGGCACAGGTTTTGGTTCAAAGGGATTGGATGCATGAGAAGTATGCCTTCTCAAAACAGGTTTTTGGCTAGCAAGGCTGGGTAGCAAGCAAGAGAGTTGAAAGAAACAAGCAAACCTACAAGTGATAAATCCAAACATGCAATCTTCCTTGAAGGCACAAAAGATCTTAAATAAAACATACTAAGCTTATGAGCCAACAAGAAAGAAAATAAATGATACAAAATACCTGTAAGCTTTTTCTCTTTTCCTTTCAAACCTAAAAAAGTGTTGCTAAATACCAGAACTCAGTTTGCCAAAACCAATTTAGATCCACTTGATGATCCCAAAGTGATGCCAATATTGATCAACAAGATCCATCATATAACAAAGATTGTAGACTAAAATAAGAAGTGCAAAAAGTAAAAGATGAAACTTCTCATTAATATTCCATAAAACCACTCACACCAAGGCATACATATATATACTAAAGGAGAGATACTTCCACATGCAAACCAAACTATAAGATAACCTCTCTACCAAAGGTATGAATCCACTAAAAAGGTAAAAGATGAAAGATAATGATGGTGATATTGCGGCACTTCCACCAAGATTGGAACAAGCCAAGGGGAGGCCGAACCTGATGACGAATTACTCCTTCGGTGGTGGTGTGTTCTCTTGATAAGCTCTTCAATAAGTTTCTTCAAATCCTCAATCTCAAAGGTCAGAGTACGAATCAACTCCGAATTGTGCTCAATGCTCTTCATGATCATGTTGGCACGAGAATTCCAGTCCTTGTTATTCTTTCACCACTCTTCATTCTTAGTGTGTTCCTCCCCTACATAGTTAGAATGAGGCATATACCACATCGAGGGAAAATTTCCTTTGGGCACCTGTTGATATTGATGCTCATGTATAAGAGTATGGAAGGGTCTCTTGGTACGTGGAGGAGATGACCGTGGATTATAGATAAGACGTGGAGGTTTCCCTCCTGTAGACATCCGTGCTATCCTCCTAAGATTGGTAGGTTTTGCCAGCACTCCAATTCTTGCGATGGTAGCGCGGGTGTCCGGATGCTTGTCCTCCTCCATGTCTTCTTCATCCCCAACAAATATCTCCTCCTCCTTGGGATTTTGAGGATCATCTTCCTCGGGCTTCTTGCCTTTGTTGTTGGCGGAGACCATGGTGCTCTAAACTTGAGAAGATTTCCTGATAGAAACAGATCGAAATGAAAACACGACAAGAACATGATGCACGAACCTCGGGAGATCCAGGGGATTATATATTACAAAGTTTCAATTCATAAGGAAGGTGCTGGTACAAAAACGAGGTGGAGACGGAGCTCAGGGTGCTCACACCCTCCAGGCACGGCAAGCTGGGGCTGCGCCTGGGGTGGGTCTGGCCACCCCGGCCTCCATTTCCTCCTTTGTTTTGTTTCTTAGCCTTCCATATGTATTAAAAACATCAGAAAATATAAAAATATTAGGCTTTCACGAACCTTCTGTTTTCACCACTTTTACCTATTCAAAGTCAAACTTTGCTGACTCCTTTCCTCCTTCTCCTGGAAATTCCTTTCCTACAAGGTCTCACACAAACCTCAATGGCAACATTAGTGTAAGAAAAAACAATAAACCTTTAGGTTCACACTTCAACTGAAATCCATCAAAACAAAGGCTTCTATAAGAGGCAAATGCAAATGATAACAAAAATCTGTCAAAACAGACCAGCAGGTAAAGATTGATTTTTTCGAAAAACATCTGTTGCTCAAATCAAAAAGTGCAAAACTAATGAAAGTTGGGTAACAACTTGGAGAAAAAGCAAAAAACAATACAGATCCATCCGACGTACTGAGCTCCCTTACGAATTTTTATAATGCAGCACAAAAATCTATCCTAGGACAGCCACTTTTCACAACTCCTCTACTTCTAAAAAGTAGTTGAACTTGACACAAAAACCAAAAGAAAGGATAAGGAGCGGTTATTACTGAGGTAATAAATTCCAAGACTCGAAAAAACAATTGGGTTATCTCCCAAGAAGTACTTTTCTTTATTGCCTTTAAGTTAGGCTTGAAAGTTTCAAAGATGCTCACAAAGGAGATATATATTTTAAGTGAAAGAGAGCATCAAGAAGCAAATAACCAACACATTTTAGTCTAACCCACTTCCTATGCCTGGGGGTATCATGAGAAAACAAATTGTTGAAAAAAATCACTAGCATAGGAAGACAAAACAAATGCAACTTCAAAGCTTTCAACATAAAACGGGGAAACTTAACATTATTGATATGCATAAAACCATGTTTCCCTCTCTCATAATAACTTTCAGTAGCACTTTGGATAAAGTTGACAATATAACTGTCACTGGCAAAAACTTTATCATCAGAATGAGCATACTTGATATCACCAAAAAGAGGTTCAAGGTCATAAAACGGATCAATAGGAGCAAGTTGTACCATCCTGAAATCTTCATTAGGCAAGCTATTTTCACAAGGAGCTTTAGCCAATTTGGAAAAGTTAAACTCATAAGAATCTCCATCAAAATTAGTTCAAACATTTTCCTTCCTACAATCTATGATATCCCCACAAGTATTCAAGGAAGGTCTACAAAAGATAATAGGATAGATTTTACTAGATTCTGAACCAAGTACTAGAAAATCGGCAGGATATTTAATATTAGCACAAAGAACCTCCACATCTCTTATAATGCCAATGGGACAGACTGTCTCTGTATTAGCAAGGTGAATAACCACATCAATGTCCTCAAGCTCACAAGGACCAATTTCATGCATAATTTCCCTGTAAAGATCATAAGGAATAACACTAGAACTAGCACCAATATCACATAAACCATAATAGCAATGATCACCAATTTTAACAGAAAGCACATGAACACTAGATTTTCTAAATTTTCTACAATGAGAGAGAATATTAGAAGCATCTTCACAGAAGACAATGTGCTCATCCTCTATATTTCTAGTGACAATGTCTTTCACAATGGCTACCATGGGCTCAATACTAATTTGCTCATCAGGTTCCAAGTTTTCTTTGCACTTTTGCTAACTGATACGCCCAATTTGCATCACCCTTCTATATCATAATTTACCTCTATTCATTGATATTTGTCTTATTATGAGGTATTACTTATGGATTTTCATCTGTTTATGCATGTTGGATGATTCTTGGAGGATGGACTGCCTGAGTCTGGATTCTGATGGAAAAGAAGGCGTTTCGGTGCAATTTCACGAAGATCAGAAAAATACCAGCAAAATATGGAAACATATTATTTTACCAGAAGACGAAGAAAGCCAGAAGGAGGGACAGAGATGGGCCTCAGGGGGCCCACACCCCCCTAGGCGCGGGCCCACCTGACCCCGCGCCTAGGGCAGGTGTGGCCCACCTGCCCGGCCTCTGACTCTGACCCTTCGTATATATCTTCCCTTCAAAACCCTAAGGCTCGGACATCGACCACAGATAGATTTACGCCGCCTCTAGGGGCGGAAAACACCGAGAGAGAAGGATCTCTCTGGCAGACAAATTTTTGCCAGGGGAATTCCTTCCCGGAGAGGGGAGACCGTCACCATCAACACCGTCATCAAGCTAGGCTTCATCGGGATCATCATCATCATCATCCACACAATCATCATCCACACCATCATCTCCACCAGCACCATCATCACCACTCCGTCCCGCTGTAACAATTGTGTTGGATATTGCTTTAGTTCTTAGGGGAAACTTCCCCGGTGTTGATTATTATTGTAGTTGATTCCTATGAGTGGAACCATTGGATTATTGTTTATGTTTAGATTGTTATGCATTATCATATCATCTTTGATCTTGATCCATATGATGTCTTGTGTGTTGTTCGTTTAGTTCTTGAGGACAGGGGAGAAGTCATGTTGTTAGTAGTGAATCTGTGATGAGTTATTATTCAATGGTTTAGTATTTAAGTTGTGGTGCTATTCTTCTAGTGGTGTCATGTGAACATTGACTACATGATACTTCACCATTTATAGGCCTAGGGGAATGCATTGTGTATTTGGCTACTAATTGTGGGGTTGCCGGAGTGACAGAAACCTGAACCCCCGTTAGGACACCTTTGCACAAGGGAGCGTAGGATCTCATAGTTTAAGGCTGTGGTTAGATTTATATCTTAATTACTTTCCTGTAGCTATGGATGTTTGCAGAGGGTTTAATCACAAGTATGTATTAGTCCTAGGAAGGGAGGTATGTTAGCAGAGGTTCACCCACACAACACTTACAACACTAGAGAAGAGTACTCAACTATTTGAAGCGAAAGCACTTGACGGAATTCCCATGTGTCCCCGAGAACGTTTGGTCCTTATAAGTATTTCCACCGGCTTGTCCTTTGCTAAGAAAGGATTGGGCCACTTGCTCCATTTGTTCGGTACTTCTGTTACTTGCTCTTTGTTTTGTTGCCTTGTCACAAAACCACTAAAAAACCGTTTGCTAAGTATTCACAGGGATTTCCTGCTCCATATCACTGTTCAGCACCTTCTGCTCCTTGTTGGAATCGACACTCCTATTTATCGAAAGTACTACGATACACCCCTATAATTTTGGGTTATTAGGAGTATTTTCTGGTGCCGTTGTCGGGGAGTGAAGCGCTATTGAAGAGTGGAACTGGTAAAGGAAACTTTTACTGTGAGTATTTCTCTTGTTACTGCTTATTACATTGTTTCCAATATGGATAACCCACTTGGTTTTCTATTTTGGAAAACTATTACCACTGCTAGGGTAGTATATGAACCACCTCCTGTTGAGATAGATCCTTTTAAGATACCTACAAGTATTGTTAATCGTGTTATGGATAATTATTATTTTGGGGATGGAACCATCCATCATAGTGATCACTTGCTTTTTATCCATGAATTATGCGGGTTGTTTAAGTGTGCAGGTATCACAACTGAACAGGTGAAGAAGAAGTTACTCTCCATATCCTTGAAAGGGAGAGCTGAAGAATGGTATAAGCTGGTGAAGAATGGACAATCGATGGAATGGGAGGAGATGACATCTCTCTTTTACTCTAAATTTTATCCTCCCAGTGAGATTCATAAGGATAGAAATCTTATATATAAATTTTGGCCTCTTGATGGAGAAAGTACAACTCAAGCTTGGGGGAGACTGAAGTTACTAATGCTAAAATGTCCTATTCATGAACTCCCTAACAATATTATTCTCAATAACTTTTATGCTAGGCTTTCTCTTCATGATAAAGATTTACTAGATGCTTCTTGTGCTGGATCATTCACACGTATGAAGGAAGAAGCTAAATGGTATCTTCTAGACCGTATTCAAGAGAACACTAAAGCTTGGGAGAATGACAAAGGAAGAAAGTCAGGTATAAACTATGATTATGAATGCATTAAATATTTTATGGGAACTGATGACTTCCGTGATATTAGTAATGAGTTTGGTCTTGATTCCCAAAGTATTGCCAACTGTTTTAAGTCCTTTGCCTCTTACATTGAAATTCCGAAGAAGAAGTGGAATAAGTACCATGCTCCTTATAAAGATGTTGTTATCCATGCTCCAGTTAGAAGTACTCAAGTTTGTACTACTAATCATATTGTGCCTGAACCTCATGTTGAGAAAATGCCTTTCCCAGCTAAGGTAAAGGAGTATTGTATGATTATTAGTGCAAATAACAAAGGAACAATGAAAACAGTGGAGCCTGGTAAGCAATTGAATGTTGAATCTGTAGTAGCTATTGTGAAAGACCCTGCCGCTAGAAATAGAAAGGATGAGCATATTTTCTTCTGTGAACATGCTTCTAATATTATCTCTCATCCTAGTAAGGCTATAAAAACTAGTGTTCCTGTGCTTTCTGTTAAAATTGGTGATCATTTCTACTATGGTTTATGTGATATTGGTGCTAGTTCTAGTGCTATTCCTTATGAGATTAATAGGGAAATTATGCATGAGATTGGTCCTTGTGAGCTTGAGGACATTGATGTGGTTATTAACCTTGCTAATAAGGAGACCATTTGCCCCATTGGCATTGTAAGAGATGTGGAGGTTCTTTGTGGTAAGATTAAGTATCCTGCAGATTTTTTAGTGCTTCATTCAGCAGCTAGCAAAACTTGTCCTATCATTTTTGGTAGGCCTTTCTTGAAAACTTGTGGAGCTATTATTGATCGTAAGAAGGAAAAAGTTTTAACTAAGTTTGATGGATATTCTTATGAGTTTAACTTTTCCAAATTTGCTAAAGCTCCTTGTGAAAATAGCTTGCCTAATAAAGATTTCAGGATGGAACAACTTGCTTCTATTGGTCCAATCTATGACCTTGGACCTCTTTTTGGTGACTGTAAGTATGCTTATTATGATGATAAAGTTGTTGCTAGTGATAGTTATATTGTCAAATTTATTCAAAGTGCTACTGAAAGTTATTTTGAGAGAGGGAAACATGGTTTTATGCATCTCAATGATGTTAAGTTTCCCCGTTTTATGTTGAAAGCTTTGAAGTTGCATCTGTTTTGTCTTCCTATGCTAGTGGCTTTTTGTTTCAACAATTCGTTTTCTCATGATACCCCCATGCATAGGAAGTGGGTTAGACTCAAATGTGTTGGTTATTTGCTTCTTGATGCTCTCTTTCACTTCAAATATATATATCCTATGTGAGCATATTTGGAAGTTTCAAGCCTAACTTAAAGGCATTAAAAGAAAAGTACTTGTTGGGAGATAACCCAAGAGTTTTGTCGAGTCTTGCAAGTTATTACCTCTGTAATAACCGCTCCTTATCCTTTTTGTTTTGGTTTTTGTGTCAAGTTCAACTACTTTTGTGAAGTAGAGTAGTTGTGAAAAGTGGCTATCACGGGACAGATTTTTGTGCTGCATTGTAAACATTTGTGAGGAAGCTCAGTAATTTTGATGGAACTGAATTTTTTTGTGCTTATTCTCCAAGTTGCTATCCAACTTTCATCAGTTCTGCACTTTTTTGATTTGAGCAACAGAAGGTCTTCGAAAAAATCAATCTTTACCTGCTGGTCTGTTTTGACAGATTTCAGCCGTCATTTGTATTTGCCTCTTACAGAATCTTTTGTTTTGATGAGTTTTCAGTTGAAGTGTGTACCAAAGGTTTATTGTTTTTTCTTACACTAATGTTGTCATTGAGTTTGTGCAAGGATTTTGTAAGAAGGAAATTTTCACGAGAAAGAGAAAAGGAATCTGCAGAGTTCGTCTTTGAATAGGTAAAAGTGGTGAAAACAGAAGGTTCGTAAAACCCCAATCTTTTTTATATTTTTGATGTTTTAATACATAAGGGAAGTTACGAGACAAAACTGAAGAGGAAACGGAGCCCGGGGTGGACAAAGGCACCCCAGGCGTGGGCCCAGCCTAGCCGCGCCTGAGGGGGGTGTTCCACCCTCGAACTCCGTCTCCGCCTCGTTTCCGTGTTAAAACCTTCCTTATGCTTTGAAACTTCGTAATATATAACCCCCAGATCCCCCAAAGTCCGTGCATCATGTTCTCGTCGTGTTTTTGTTTCAATTTGTTTCTTTCAGAAAATCTTCTCAAGTTTAGAGCACCATGGCCTCTGCCAACGACAAAAGCAAGAAGCCCAAGGAAGAAGAACCTCAAGTCCCCAAGCCTGGAGGAGGATAAGCATCCGGAGACCCGTTCTACCGTCGCAAGCATTGGTTTGGTGGCACGACATACCAAGCTTAAGAGGACATCACAGATGTCTACAAGAGGGAAATCTCGACGTCATACTCTCTCTCCACGATCATCTCATCCACGTAACAAGAGACCCTTCCATACACTTATACATGAATATCAATATCAACATGTGCCCAAAGGGAATTTGCCCTCGGTTTGGGATATGCCTCGTTCTAATAATGCAGAGAAGGATCATGCTAAGGATGAAGAGTGGGGAAATAATAACAAGAACTGGGATTCTCGGACTGACATGATCATGAACCGTATAGAGCAAAACTCGGAGCTAATCCGTACTCTTACTTTTGAGTTCGAGGAGTTGAGGAAACTTATTGAGGAGCTTATCAAGAGAACACGACAATCACCAAAGGAGTAATTCGTCATCAGGTTTGGCATCCCCTTGGATTGTTCCAAGCTTGGGAGAGTGTCGCGGTTTCACCACCATTATCTTTTATCTTTTACCTTTTTTAGTGGATTCATATCTGTGGTAGAGGGGTTATCTTATAGTTTGGTTTGCATGTGGAAGTATCTCTCCTTTAGTTGATTATCTATGTATCCCTTGGTGTGAGTGCCTTTATTGGAATATTAATGAGAAGTCTCATCTTTTACTTTTTGCACTTCTTATTTTAGTTTGCAATCTCTATTATATGATGGTTCTTGTTGATCAGTATGGGCATCCCTTTGGGATCATCAAGTGGATCTAAATTGGTTTTGCCAAACCGAGTTCTGGTCAGTGGCATTAGTTTGAAATAAAAAGAAAGAAAGAAAAAGCTTACAGGTATTTGGTATCATTTGTTTTCTTTCCTGTTGGATCATAAGCTTAGTATTCTTTATTTAAGATTCTTTTATGTCTTCAAGGAAGATTGCATGTTTGGCTTTATTACTTGTTTGTTTGCTTGTTTCTATCAACTCTTTTGCTTGCTACCCAGCCTTGCTAGCCAAAAACCTGTTTTGGGAAGACATATTTCTCATGTTTCCAAATTCCTTCAAACCAAAACTTTTTGCCACTTGTGTCCACCATCTCTACCTAATAGCATTTTTGCTATTCCTAGCAAATTCTCAAGCTTCATTTACCTTTAAAATTAAAAAGTATTTTGTTATGTGAAAACTAGTTAGTAAAGATCTCACGAACTTGATGGCACACTTTATTTGCCTCTAATAAACTTGAACCATTGTGAACATCGAAGTTGTATATGCTTGCATTTATACGTTGGAATTAGCAGAACCGTGCTGTCACGGGGAACATTTTCAATGTTGCACTTGTACTCTGTACACAGTTGATATCGTGCCATTTTGTCTATGGATGTCAATGGTGTGAAATAAAGAGGGAACTTGTAAGTCCATGGATTTTGTATCCTGCGTTAGAGAAACGCCTAGGCCGCTAGCCTAAGCCATGCTTAATCATGGTGGAAACTTGCAGCATCACCATAGTGAGTCATCTATGAAGCATCCTCAATAAAAATCTATGCATATGGTAAATAAAAAGATTGCTGAGATGCTCATTGTCTGCTTGCCTTGTCATTTTGGTTATGGGAAAGCTCAGGTACCATGTGAAAGGGGTACCCTGTTGGCGGTTCTCAATGATATGCAAATACTTATAATGACAAGAACTTACCTGGGCCCAAAGTTGAGTAGCATGAGGAGTGGCCCTAGTATTCAAGGGACATGAGATTGCCAACTTATATTTCGTCAAGCATATACTCCATATTTGTTCACTTTAACCTTAACCATCTCAAGATGCCTATGATAGGGGAAATGGGGGCTCAAAGCTAATAAGTAACATAATCTTTTGGAAGACCTTTATGACTTGTAATCCCTGCTACCCTCTAAGAAGGGACCTTTCTCCTAGTTACCAGTTGAGTCAGTAAACCTACTTCGTCTCTTTCTCCAGCAAGCTTTTGAGTTGTTGTGTTTCAAGCATTCATATGGTGATTTATTCAATCATGTTCTCTATCTTCCTTGTTTGCACAAAACTCTTATCTATTGAGTATTACTTTGAAAGCCTTCACTTGTGAAAAACCTTTTTGAGCAAAGAGTGTTCCTATTTTGAAACTTCTACAAAAATCTTTTGTGAAACTGTTTGCCAGGTGTTCTTTGACCAAGAACAAGTTTGCCAATTCCAATTATGATTTATCTTTATGCATCTCTATTGTGACTGCTGTACTTGGTTTCAAGCTAAGTTATATAATGGTGAGTTGCTTTCTTCTATGAGTTGTGCAACGGTAAGTGTGATGCTTCTTGTTCGTATTGTTTTATCGACACTTCACTCCATAAACCTGTAGACATGTTTACTCAGCTCAGTATTCGCTTAGGGACAAGCGAAGTCTAAGCATGGGGGAGTTGATATGCCCAATTTGCATCACCCTTCTATATCATGATTTACCTCTATTCATTGATATTTGTCTTATTATGAGGTATTACTTATGGCTTTTCATCTGTTTATGCATGTTGGATGATTCTTGGAGGATGGACTACCGGGAGTCTAGATTCTGAAGGAGTGAAGGAGATGGGCCTCAGGGGTCCCACACCCCCTAGGCGCGGCTCCACCTGACCCCGCGCGTAGGGCAGGTGTGGCCCACCTGCCCGGCCTCTAACTCCGCCCCTTCGCCTATATCTTCCCTTTGAAAACCTAAGGCTCGGAGAGCGACCACAGATTGATTTCTGACGCCTCTGGGGGGCGAAAACACCGAGAGAGAAAGATCTCTCCGGCAGACAGATTTCTGCTAGGGGAATTCCTTCCCGGAGACGGGAGACTGTCGCCATCAACACCGTCATCACGCTAGGCTTCATTGGTATCATCATCAACATCATCCACACCATCATCTCCACCAGCAGCATCATCACCACTCCGTCCCGCTGTAACAATTGTGTTGGATATTGCTTTAGTTCTTAGGGGAAACTTTCCCGATGTTGATTACTATTGTAGTTGATGCTTGTGAGTGGAACCATTGGATTATTGTTTATGTTCAGATTGTTATCCATTATCATATCATCTTTGATCTTGATCCATATGATGTCTTGTGAGTAGTTCATTTTGTTCTTGAGGACAGGGGAGAAGTCATGTTGTTATTAGTGAATCTGTGATGAGTTATTATTGAATGGTTTATTATATAAGTTGTGGTGATATTCTTCTAGTGGTATCATGTGAACATCGACTACATGATACTTCACCATTTATGGGCCTAGGGGAATGCATTGTGTATTTGGCTACTAATTGTGGGGTTCCCGGAGTGACAGAAACCTGAACCCCCGTTAGGACACCTTTGCACAAGGGAGCGTAGGATCTCAGAGTTTAAGGCTATGGTTAGATTTATATGTTAATTTCTTTCCTGTAGTTACGGATGTTTGCGGGGGGTTTAATTACAAGTATGTATTAGTCCTAGGAAGGGCGGTATGTTAGCACAGGTTCACCCACACAACACTTACAACACCAGAGAAGAGTACTCAACTATTTGAAGCAAAAGCACTTGACAGAATTCCCATGTGCCCTGGAGAACGTTTGGTCCTTATAAGTATTTCAACCGGCTTGTCCTTCGCTAAGAAATTGTCAGAAAACCACTAAAAATCCGTTTGTATTCACAGGGATTTCCTGCTCCGTACCACTATTCAGCACCTTCTGCTCCTCGTTGGGATCGACACTCCTATTTATCGAAAGTACTACGATACACCCCCTATACTTGTGGGTCATCACTAACCACATTAGCTATGATAGAATGTTCCTTTACGTTAGCAGGAAAAGGGATTTTCTCGACATAAGGTTCAGGCAAAATAGGATCAACCGTACAAACTTCTACGCTAGCAGGAACATGGGTAATAATGTATTTATAAGGAGCATGGTACTTGTCCCACTCTTTCTTCGGAATTTCAATATAATAGGCAAAAACTTTAAAACACTTCGCAAGAACTTGAGAATCAAGACCATAGTCATTACTAATATCATGGAAGTCATCAGTTCCCATAAAAGATTTAATGCATTCATAATCATAGTTTATACCTGACTTTCTTCCTTTGTCATTCTCCCAAGCTTCAGTGTTCTCTTGAATACGGTCTAGGAGATCCCATTTAGCTTCTTCCTTCATACACGTGAACGATCCATCACAAGAAGCATCCAGTAAATCTTTATCATGAAGAGAAAGCCTAGCATAAAAGTTATTGATAATAATATTGTTAGGGAGTTCATGAATAGGACATTTAAGCATTAGTAACTTCAATCTCCCCCAAGTTTGAGATGTACTCTCTCCATCACGAGGCCAAAAGTTATATATCATATTCCTATCCTTATGAATTTCACTGGGAGGATAGAATTTAGAATCAAAGAGAGATTCCATCTCCTCCCATTCCATGGATTGTCCATTCTTCAGCAGCTTATACCATTCTTCAGCTCTCCCATTCAAGGATATAGAGAGTAACTTTCTTCTTCACCTGTTCAGTTGTGATACCTGTACACTTAAACAACCCGCATAATTCATGGATAAAAAGCAAGTGATCACCAGGGTGGAAAGTTCCATCCCCAAAATAATAATTATCCATAACACGATCAATAATACTGGTAGGTATCTTAAAAGGATCTATCTCAACAGGTGTTGGTTCATCTACTACCCTAACAATGGTACTAGTTTTCCCAAACATAAAACCAAGTGGGTTATTCATATTGGAAACAAAGCAACAAACTAAAAAAAAATACTCACAGTACAAGTTTCCTTTACCAGTTCCTCTCTTCAATAGCGTGTCACTCCCTGGCAATGGCGTCAGAAAATAGTCTTGATGACCCACAAGTATAGGGGGTGTATCGTAGTACTTTCGATAAATAGGAGTGTCGATACCAACGAGGATCAGAAGGTGTTGACTAGTGGTATGGATCAGGAAATCTCTGCAAATACTTAGCAAACGGATTTTTAGGGTTTTTCTGATGAAGAAACAAAACAAAGTGCAAGTAATATAGACAACAAACAAACGCAGCAAGTGGCCCAATCCTTTCTTAGCAAAGGACAAGCCGGTGGAAATACTTATAAGGACCAAATGTTCTCGAGGACACAGGGGAATTCTGTCAAGTGCTTTCGCTTCAAATAGCTGAGTACTATTTTTTGGTGTTGTAAGTGTTGTGTGGGTGAACCTGTGCTAATGTACCAACCTTACTTGGACTAATACACACTTGTGATTAAACCCCCTGCAAGCATCCGCAACTATAGAAAAGCAATTAAGATATAAACATAACCATAGCCTTAAACTCTGAGATCCTACACTCCCTTGTGCAAAGGTGTCCTAATGGGGGTTCAGGTTTCTGCCACTCCGACAACCCCACAATTAGTATCCAAATACATAATGCATTCCCCTAGGCCCATAAATGGTGAAGTATCATGTATTCGACGTTCACATGACACCACTAGAAGAATAGCACCACAACTTAAATACTAAACCATTGAATAATAACTCAACACAAATCCACTACTAACAATATGATTTCTCCCATGTACTCAAGAACTAAACGAACTACTCACAAGACATCATATGGATCAAGATCAAAGATGATATGGTGATAGATAACTGTCAACACCCGGATTTTTAATCAAATATGCTTGTTATGCCATACATCGCAATCCCAGGATTACCATTTTTGCAAGACATAACAGAATTGGATACCACAGTACATCATCCATTACAAACCATACATAATGTCTTACACAAATAAGGATCTCGTGATCCAGTTCTTAATACAACTCAAGCAGCAGAAATACGTAATAATAAAGGTAGCGTAGGCGAAGCTCCATCTTCGGGGTCACAGGCAATGATCACGATGGGAGATGATCCTAGTTGTCGTAACCTTCCTGGGGTCCATCATCCTGGTACTCCTCTTCATAGTCTGGCCACGGGAATAGCCAGGGACAAAGCCATGAGTACTCTTTAAGTACTCGCAAACTAATACTAACTAGTGAAGGGCGTTTTTGTAATAGGACACTAAGCTCTAGGGTTGTTTTGCAAAATACATATTTACCTCTACTAAGTTCAGGAGCAAGAGAAAAGCTAGTCAATTATTATGACACCTAAGTGGGAACTTGTATTTCATGTCACAAATCTGTTGTGGTCAAGTCAAAATCTCAAGTCATTTCACAAGTCATTTTGAAAAAATCTAACATGGTTACAGTATGGCCACTCCAACTTTCCATAACCGCGAACGCGGATATTCGAATAGTTTGACACTCTTCAGAGATTGTACACTCTCACCACAACATTCGATACATCCGTCAGGAACAAATCCTGAATTCACCATACTCAGTATGCGGATAATCAATCCAAACTTTTCAATTACACGCCCTAGTATAGGCACCTCTCCTGTGAGTTTGGCCTCCCAACCATGACCAACTATCATATTGGGTACTGCACAGGTGGGCAATCTTCACAACGTAGCCTCAGCTCAGACCTTGGCCGTGAGGGAACCAATACTAAGGTATATAAGTTTCCAGTCAATCCCTACCCAATCTTCGGGTATTGTGGTTGTACGGTAAAATTGGAATGGTATCGCATCCAGACAACCATTAGTTTTATAAAGGGCTAAGGCTCATGCCTCAACATTTTCATAACCAAAATCATCTGGTGTTCGGAAACACAAGTCAAAAGATCTTAGTAGAATGATCCATCATTCTAAGGTTTTCATAACCATTTTCACAAAGTATTCCCATCTAAAGTTGATCAAGTTTTATGCTTAGCACTAGCATCTACAAGTGGGGGTGAGTACTAAATGAAGGGTGGTAAACTAGTGGGGTTCTAACTAAGTTCAATCTCATGCCTTGGGATGACATCAAGATTTTGTTTTAGCTTAGGCCAAATTTTATGATCTTTATGCAATCTTCAAAATATCTTTCTAGTATCTAAAATTTACTTTAGTAAACTCTAAGTAAAAGCTTTGATAAAGGAACTAAAGTAGAAGCTTGCAAGTAAAACTAGGAGTTGGTTATCTAGTGGGTATGATCACATATGCTTAAGGCATATGGTTGGCATGTTAAGAAGCAAGTATTAGCTTGCATAAGTAAGGTATCTTGCAAGGGTTAGCTTGCTCAATCAACTAGTAGTATTAGGCTTGCCTTGTGCAGAGCAGTGGTTGAAGTTCTCCTCGACTTCTTCTTCGTAGTATCCTCCTTCCTCCTCGTATCCTTGGTCGGTACTAACGTCTATAAATAAATACGAGGTGCACAATCACCAAACAATACTTAAGTACTTGCAATCATCACTCGAAGGGGTTCTATAGATGATCGAGCATCATCACTAACATTACAAGACTAAGCAATTGACTTAATGATTTTATTTTTTTAGAAAAGTAATTTCTACTTATTGAAAAACTACTTAAGATTTAATATTCTCCAAACCAAACATGGGATCATGTTGACACATGTCATCACCACATATTTTAGGACATGGGAATGTGATTTAAAGTGGTGTCACGATTTAATAAGGTTTAACCTTTTATTGTAATTAAAATAAGTGACTAGAAATGTCTATATGGCATTCTTTTATTACTTGAACATTATTTCTGTAAGTAAACCCATATATTTTTATATATTCTGAAAGGTATGATCAAATGTGATTTTTTAGTGTTGGAAACAACTCAAAATATATTATGGTTTAAATTTGAAAAAAATTTGAATGCAGAAAAGCTTCTGCCTTGTTATTTTTACCAAGGTTGATCTACAGATCCAAATGATTTGAATCCAACGGGCTTGGATTAAGCATTTCAAGACCTTTCTAACAAAATTTGGTTCAATGAATCGAGCTGGGTTGATTTTTGAAACTAGGTACAGAACTGTGTTTGAATGAAATTAGAAAAATCAAAATTCAAACGGCTGGGTCGCGCGGGAGACGATAATGGGCCGGCCTGCTACGCACAGCGCTTACGCGGGCTGGTTAAGTGGCTGTCCCCACGCGTCAGTGAGACGGGGAGGTGCAAAGCGGTACAGGGCAATGTGGACCGTGGGATCTCGTTCTAATCTAACGGCTCTGGTTCATCATCCACGTCGGGCAGCGCCGGCGAGACAGAACCCTAGCACGGCAGGTGGGGGTCGTGGGAGGCTCACCGGGGCTCAGGCGAAGGTCGGCGATGCGGGCGAACGACGAAGTCGATGACGGCGAACCTCCTGGTACCGACAGCTCCTCCTGGGGAGGTTCCAATCGATGGCTTCCTTCTTCTCCAGCAGCAACGAGCTCTGGCCAAATTCCGGCGATGCACTGCTCGCCTTGCTCTGGGACTGAGGTGGGGTTGTTCTGGGTGAGTGGGGAGTGGAATGGTGTGAAGAATTCGAGCGGGGGAGGCCTCTATTTATAGTGGCAAGAGGGGACTGACGGGCGCAAGCTGAGCTCGTCGTGGTCGACGGGATAGAGGGCTATCGGTGTGGGCGACGGTAGGGGGCGGTGCTGTGCTCCCTGGCGAAGCTTAACGGTGTAGTCGCGAGGCGTGGGGCGTTGCGGATTGGTCGGAACGCTGCGGTCCTCTGCGCGTGCCCGACGGAAGTTTTAATGGAGCACATCACACATTGTACGCATGGCGGCAAACGGGTGTGTCTGCGGGCTTGCTGGGACGGTGGTGATCGCGTGTGCACGCGGCGAGGGCAGCGTGCGGTCTGTGGGCGTCTGTCGAGCGTGGCGTACGGGGCGCACTCTCGGCATGGTTGCAGAGCACCTTGGCATGGTCTGTGCATGTGGTCCAGGGGCTAGCATCTCTCACGGCTGGGACAGGGAGTGGCGGTGGGGTGCTATCTTGCACCCAGACAAGGTTGGCGAGGCTAGTGCTGCTTGTAGCTTGCTGTCCACACTGGGGTGACCATGGTGCACTCGGGTTGTTCACCATTGATGACAATGGCTAGCTTACAGTGGTGCTAGAGATTAGTTAGGGTTGTTAGATGATCTACTAAGGCTATTGGTGTCCAGAGAGGGAACAAGTTAGGCCCAAAACACTGCACACTATAGTGTCTTGATTTTGTTTGATTTGAATCTGCGAGGTGTTTGATAAAATGGCCGCATGAATTCAAGTTTTTAATTTTGAAAATATTTTTGGTGGGTGTGCTAGGAATGTGCTGGTGAGTCTGTGGATGCTTGGGTTTTGAAAGTTGAGCTTGTTTGATTGGTTTTTCCAAAAGTGGGATCTTCCCATATGATATAGATTCAATTTTAAATCGTCCTTTAAACTATGCATTTAAATATTTTTGGATGATCACAAAGTGGGACTTGGTACTTTGTTATGAGTACTATCAAGGGGTGAAAAGATCCAAATAAGTTTCTGTTAAGTTCTGAAAGTTAGAGATAGCCAAAGTAGGCATGGGAGTTAAATTGGCCAAAGTGACCATTCACTTATTTTGTTTGTTTTGATTTGTTTGTCTTTGGGAAAAGTGTGGGGATTGTTTAGATGATGTTTATTTCACCTAAGAATCCTTCTACAAGCAAAGAAACACACACGCATGGCAATTCAAAAGAATCCAAATTGTAATGCTTACACATATGCATGCTTTCATATTTTTAATTGGAAAAGTTTTTGTTAACCCTAATTTTGATGATTAGAGTTTGATGATCCAAGTTTAGTATTTTTGGGATGTTACAAACCTTCCCCCCTTAAACAAAATCTCGAGATTTGAAAAGGACAAAACGATTACCTAGGATTTGAAGAGATCGGGAAACTCTGTCCTGATGTGATCTTCGCGCTCCCAGGTAGCTTCCTCTTCTGTGTGGTTGCTCCACTGAATCTTGAGAAACTTGATGCTTCGGGTTCTGGTGGTTCTGAAAGCTTCTTCCAAAATACGGATGGGTACTTCAGGATAGTTCAGGTCATCGTTGATCTCTATGGTCCGATGATCGATATTCTTGAACACTTCGGTCTTCTCTAGAACTTTGAGGTAATTGCGAAGTAATGAGATATGGAACACATTGTGCACGGCCGACATCTCTTCGGGCAGTTCCAATTGATACGACACTTCTCCTCGACAGTTCAGAATCTTGAAGGGTCCAATATATCTCGGGGCTAACTTTCCTTTGAGTTGGAAACGCTGCATTCCTTTCAATGGCGACACTTTCAGAAACACAAAATCTCCGATGTTGAAGGCGAGGTCTCGACGTCTCTTGTCGGCATAACTCTTCTGTATGGACTGGGCTGTCTTGAGGTGCTCACGAATCTTGTGAACCTTCTCTTCTGCTTCTCGTAGGATGTCAGGTCCGAAAATCTGACTCTCTCCTACTTCCGACCAGTTCAAAGGGGTGCGACATCGGTCTGAGGGTGATATGCGGTGCTGAAATCTAGTCGGGTTCCTAAACCTTCTTGGACTTTCATCCAAAATCTCGAGGTAAATTGAGTTCCTCGATCCGATACGATGTTCTTGGGGACTCTATGCAAACTGAAGATTCTAGCGATGTATAACTCCGCTAGCTTCGAAATCTGATATGTGGTTTTGACGGGTAAGAAATGGGCGACTTTGGACAATCTGTCCACTATGACCCAAATAGAGTCATTTCCCCTACTAGAAGTAGGCAATCCGGTGATAAAGTCCATTCCAACGGAATCCCATTTCCATTCCAGAATCTGCAATGGTTGCAACAATCCAGCGGGTCTTTGATGTCCTGCCTTGACTCGCTGACATATATCACACTTGGCGATATAGCTTCCGATTTCTCTCTTCATCTTATGCCACCAAAATTTCTCTTTCAAATCATGATACATCTTAGTCCCTTCGGGGTGGATAGAATAAATAGTATCATGAGCTTCCTTCAGAATAACTTCTTTCAACTCAGAATCTGCTGGTACACAAAGGCGTCCTTTGTACCACAAAACTCCTTATACGTCTTCGGTGAATCCGGGTACTTTTACTGTACCGATACGACGCTTGACTCCGTCGATACTAGCATTTCCTTTCTGTGCCTCTTTGATCTGGCTGATCAAAGTGGGTTGAAGTTCTATGCTAGCCAAAAAATACTTCACTCACTAGTTCCATTCGAAAATCTTCCATCTCTTTGTGCAAGCTTGGTTGCTCCTTACAAATCATGGAGTTCAAGCGGCACAGCAACACTAGTAGAAAAAAGGCCATCCGTTCGCGCCCCCTTAGAGCATTAGTCCCAGTTGCACCACGAACCGGGACTAATGCTGGCACACGTCCCGGTTCGAGCGGGCACGGGGCCCGGAGGCATGTATCCCGGTTGGTAAGGGGGCATACGTCCCGGTTTGTAACACAAACCGGGACTAAAGGTTGGGCGTCAGCCACGTGGAGTGGCACACACCTTTAGTCCCGGTTTGTGTTACAAACCGGGACGTATGCTCTCGCCCTCTATAAATGCAACGCCCCAGCCCTCTGCCTTCACTCTGTTTTTTCTTGGTGGAAGGTGTGATGGGTGTGCTAGTTTTTTTCCCCTATGCATGCATTCAAGGTGTTTGATGAAATGTTTGAGTGAATGATACCGTTCAATTTCTCATAAAACAAAAATATAGAAGTTGTCCGAGACGCACTTGAGCTTTCTCCTCTTTATTTTCCTCGATCGAGGTTAGCAATCTTATCTTTTCTCTGTCATTGATACAATTCATGTGTCGATGTGAATTGGTCATTTCACTATTTATGATGTCCTGTTTTTTGATAAACTTACTTATATGATGCAGATGAACGGTCGGGAATGGATGTACGGTGACCGTAGCGTGGTATATGAAAGCGTGGATAAATTGATTGATGTGGCTACGACAAACAAAGAGAATGGTTTTATACGTTGTCCATGTGTTCAATGTCGGAACAACAAGGAGTACTCTTCCTCGAAAATCATTCGTGGCCACCTGATTATGAAAGGTTTCATGCCCAACTATAATTGCTGGACCAAGCATGGGGAAAGAGGGGTTATGATGGAAGATGGTGAAGAAGAAGATGATGATAACAAATATCATCACATGTTTCCTGAATACAGTGATACTGCAATGCAAGACAATGGATAGGAAGGAGGTGAAGAACGGGCATCAGATGAGCCAAGTTGATGAACTTGGTAGGGTCATTTTTTATGCTAGGCGAGACCGTGAAACAGAAAATGAGAAGTTGAAGTTAGAGGGCATGTTAGAAGATCACAAGAAATTGTTGTACCCAAATTGTGAAGATGGCAGCACAAAGCTCGGTACCACACTGGAATTGTTGCGATGGAAGGCAGAGTGTGGTCTAACTGACTCCTCATTTGAAAAGATGCTGAAAATAATGAAGCCAAAGTTTCCAAAACATAACGAACTTCCCGAGAGTACCTACGAAGCAAAGAAGACTCTTTGTCCTCTAGGATTAGATGTGCAAAAGGTACATGCATGCATTAATGACTGCATCCTCTACCGCGGTAAGGAGTATGAGAATTTAGATAAATGCCCGGTATGCAATTCATTGCGGTATAAAATCAGACGAGATGACCCTAGTGATGCTGAGGGAGAGCCCCTCCGGAAGAGGGTTCCTGCTACGGTTATGTGGTATGCTCCTATAATACCAAGGTTGAAACGCATGTTCAGAAACAAAGAGCATGCCAGGTTGTTGCGATGGCACAAAGAAGACCGTAAGAAAGACGGGAAGTTGAGACACCCTGCTGATGGGTCACAGTGGAGAAAAATCGAGAGAGACTTCCCAGACTTTGCAGGTGACGCAAGGAACTTATGGTTTGGTCTAAGTACGGATGGCATGAATACTTTTGGGGATCAGAGCTGTAGTCACAGCACCTGGCCCGTGACTCTATGTATCTACAACCTGCCTCCTTGGTTGTGCATGAAGCGTAAGTTCATTATGATGCCAGTGCTCATCCAAGGCCCGAAGCAACCGGGCAACGACATTGATGTGTACCTTAGGCCATTAGTTGAAGAACTCTTACAGTTGTGGGGAAAACCAGGTGTACGTGCGTGCGATGAGAACAAACAGGAACCATTTGATCTACGAGGGTTGTTATTCATAACAATCAATGATTGGCCTGCTCTTAGTAACCTTTCAGGACAGACAAACAAGGGATATAAGGCATGCACACACTGTTTAGATAAGACTGAAGGTGCATATTTGCATAAATGCAAGAAGCTTGTGTACCTGGCGAATCGATGATTTCTTCCGACCAATCATCCCGTAAGAAAGAAAGGCAAGCATTTCAAAGGTGAGGCAGATCACCGGAAGAAGCCTGAACTCCCTGCTGGTGATGATGTATTTGGTATGGTCAAGGACATAGAAGTAATCTTTGGAAAGGGTCCCGGCGGTCAATCAGTTCCGAACGACATCGCTACAGGACACGCACCCATGTGGAAGAAGAAATCTATATTTTGGGAGCTGCCATATTGGAAAGTCCTGCGTGTCCGCTCTTCAATCGACGTGATGCATGTGACGAAGAATCTTTGTGTGAACCTGCTAGGATTCCTAGGCATGTATGGGAAGAAAAAAGATACACCAGAAGCACGGGAGGACCAACAAATTATGAAAGACCCAAAGAACATGCATACACAGAACAAGACGGATAAAGGGCGTCACTTAAGTCGTGCCAGCTATGCTCTTACCAAAGCAGAGAAGGAAATCTTTTTTGAAGTCCTTTACAGTATCAAGGTGCCGTCGGGCTTCTCATCTAATATAAAGGGGATAATAAATATGGCAGAGAAAAAGTTCCAAAACCTGAAGTCTCATGACTTTCACGTGATTATGACGATTGCTTCCGATTGCATTGAGGGGCTTCTCTGGAAAATGTTCAGTACCCATTGTGAAGCGTGTGCATTCCTCAATGCAATATCTCGAAGGTAATCAATCCGGATATTCTGCCAAGGTTACGAAGGATGTGGTACAATGTCTTGTTAGTTTTGAATTGGTGTTCCCACCATCCTTCTTCAATATTATGACGCATCTCTGGTTCACCTAGTGGAAGAGATTGCCATTCTCGGTCCGATTTCTGCACAATATGTTCCCCTTTGAGAGGTTCATGGGAGTCTTAAAGAAATATGTTCATAACCGTGCTATACGAAGGAAGCATATCCAAGGGATATGGAGAGGAGGTCATTGAGTTTTGTGTTGACTTTATTCGACCTTAAGCGATTGGTGTTTTACGATTCGCGGCATGAGGGTAGACTAAGTGGAAAAGGCACTGGGAAAGAAAGCAATGATATGTAGGGACGGAATTCTTTCACTAAAGCACTACACAGTTCTACATAATTCCACCTTGGCAGCTCCGTATATCGAGGAACACAAGAATATTCTACGCTCCAAAAACCCGGGGAATCCTGAATCACTGATTGCAGATGAACACATGAAGTCTTTCGGTGGTTGGATGCGGACACATCTCTTGAATGACACCACTGCTGGAGATCAACTATACTTGTTGGCCGCGTCACCATCTTCTACTGTATGGAATTTCCAAGGGTACGAAATAAATGGGAATACATTCTACACGATCGCCCAAGATAAAAAGAGCACCAACCAAAATAGTGGTGTCCGCTTTGATGCACTAGACGAGAATGGACAAAAGGACACATATTATTGTTACATAGAGGAGATATGGGAACTAGACTATGGAGTCTCTTTTAAGGTCCCTTTGTTTCGCTGCAAATGGGTCAACCTGAATGAGGAAGGGGTAAAGATAGACTAGTTGTACGGAATGACAATAGTGGATCTCAACAATCTTGGTTATAGAGATGAACCATTCGTCCTAGCCAATGATGTGTCTCAGGTTTTCTATGTGAAGGACATGTCCTCCAGACCGAAAAAAAGAAAAAAATGCAAACGAATACATCATATGATGAGACAAAGCGTCACATAGTTCTTTCATGGAAAAGAAACATCGTGGGAATCGAGGACAAGACAGACATGTTAGAAGATTATAATAATTTTGATGAAATTCCGCCCTTCACAGTGAAAACTGACCCAAGCATTCCATTAAGTAAAGAAGATGATCCATGGTTACGTCTGAAGCGATCATAAGGAAGGACATATGCCAAGAAGTTCATGCTCATATTATGTAACTCTAGTTCACGTCTTTCGCGGTTTGTGGCTTCACCGAAGGATATCTTTCTCGGTTTGTGGCTTGACCGGGACTATATATAGGGGGGCCTTTAGTCCCGGTTTTGTAGTCTCAGTTTTTAATATTAATAAATGTCTTGAGTGTTAGTCCCGTTTTGTGGCTAGACCGGGACTATGAAGAAGTTGTCCCGATTCGTACTTACCATTAAGATCTGATCTCCAAGCAGCGGTCACATATTAGGGAGTGCCTATGACCCGGTTTCTTGGAGATCTTGGGAGGATCGATCGCAACATCTCCTGGCCGAGTGGTGTCCCTGCTCTCGAAAACCATCTTGCAGCTTGTAACTTCTCTAACTAGATCAGTACACCTGGGAGCTAACTAATTTCACATATTAGGGAGTGCCTCTATGACCAAATTCTCGGACATGCCGGAGGACTGGGCTCCGTCGGCATCTCCCTGAAACTGGCCGTAGTGGTGTCCCATCTCTCGAAAACCATCTTGCAGCTTGTAACTTCTCTAACTAGATCAATACACCTGAGAGCTAACTAATTTCACATATTAGGGAGTGCCTCTATGACCAGTTTCTCGGAGATGCCGGAGGACTTGGCTCCGTTGGAATTTCCCTGAAACTGTCCGTAGTGGTGTCCCTACTCTCGAAAACCATCTTGGAGATGCCTCAAACTGGCTGGAGGACCGGACTCACAAGGATGCCTATTTATAGTACAAGCATCTCGGCATAGTGTCGACACTTACGAAATAATGTCGACACTCACCCCTATTAATAGTGCTGACTCGTGTTTTGTCGCGGTTGGTGTCTCCAACCGGGACTAAAGGTTCATCTCTAGTCCCGGTTGGTGACACCATCCGGGAAAAGGTACACGCCGCACGACATAATGTCGACACTCACCCCTATCATTAGTGCTTTGCTGCCTGCCGAAATCCTCAACCGGACTAAAGATGAACCTTTAGTATATTGAAAATCCGAACAATGAAAATCCTTCATGTGGTGTCATATTATGTTACATAGTTGAAAGGAAAAATACCAGACTTGGTATATTGATCAGGTTTCGAAAAAACATTCACAAAATGACCTATCATGTTCGAGGTTTCATGGCTTTCAGTCCAAATGACCGATGTTATGTGCTGAATCACGGCATAGTTTGTGATGTTGTGCCCATATTATGCATGCGTGTGGACATTGGTATGGAGAACAATGTTGTAGGAGGAAGTTTTCCTTTTTTTCGCACGGAAAAGCCCTTTTCCATTTTCTGAGCACAAAAAACGGGTCGTTTTGTGAAGTAACCACCCAAATATCGTTTTAGAATGCTACCATCCCATTTTCCTAAAATACTAGACCACCTTACATGGACTATCTTCCAAGCGGGACATCTCAAACCTTTTCGTCCATCCTGGGTAAAAAGGACAAATGTCTGCCAAATCGGTAGGAAGTGGGTCCGGTTTGTACTACAGGTACATGATCTAGCGCCCGTGATTTTTGGAAAAAATCATTTTTAGACTCGCAATATGTGGTTTCTTCAGAGATCCAATGCAAGTAAGATGCTCGTCCCCTATATTCATGCACACCGGTTCGACCATAGTTAGAAATTCAGATAATTCAAAACGGGCATAATAAATTCAAAAAAAATCCGAAAAAATAAAATCCTTCGCGTAGTGTCATATTATGTTACATAGTTGAAAGGAAAAATACCAGACTTGGTATATTGATCATGTTTCGAAAAAACCATCACAAAATGACCTATCATGTTCGAGGTTTCATGGCTTTCGGTCCAAATGACCGATGTTATGTGCTGAATCACGACATAGTTTGTGATGTTGTGCCCAAATTATGCATGCATGTGGACATTGGTATGGAGAACAATGTTGCAGGAGGAAGTTTTCCTTTTTGTCGCACGGAAAAGCCCTTTTCCATTTTCCGAGCGTAAAAAATGGGTCGTTTTGTGAAGTAACCACCAAAATGCCGTTTCAGAATGCTACCGTCCCATTTTCCTAAAATACTAGACCACCTTACATGGACTATCTCCCAACCGGGACATCTCAAACCTTTTCGTCCATCCCGGGTAAAAAGGACAAATGTTTGCCGAATCGGTAGGAAGTGGGTCCGGTTTGTACTACAGGTACATGATCTATCGCTCGTGATTTTTTGAAAAAATCATTTTTAGACTCGCAATATGTGTTTCTTCAGATATCCAATGCAAGTTCTAACGATGCTCGTACCCTATCTTCATGCACACCGGTTCGACCATAGTTAGAAATTCAAATAATTCAAAACGGGCATAATAAATTCAAAAAAATCCGAACACTGAAAATCCTTCGCGTGGTGTCATATTATGTTACATAGTTGAAAGGAAAAATACCAGACTTGGTATATTGATCATGTTTCGAAAAAACCTTCACAAAATGACCTATCATGTTCGAGGTTTCATGGCTTTCGGTCCAAATGACCGATGTTATGTGCTGAATCATGACATAGTTTGTGATGTTGTGCCCATATTATGCATGCATGTGGACATTGGTATGGAGAACAATGTTGCAGGAGGAAGTTTTCCTTTTTGTCGCACGGAAAAAGCCCTTTTCCATTTTCCGAGCGCAAAAAACGGGTCGTTTTGTGAAGTAACCACCAAAATGCTGTTTCAGAATGCTACCGTCCCATTTTCCTAAAATACTAGACCACCTTACATGGACTATATCCCAACCGGGACATCTCAAACCTTTTCGTCCATCCCGGGTAAAAAGGACAAATGTCTGCCGAATCGGTAGGAAGTGGGTCCGATTTGTACTACAGGTACATGATCTATCGCCCGTGATTTTTTGAAAAAATCATTTTTAGACTTGCAATATGTGGTTTCTTCAAAGATCCAATGCAAGTTCTAAATGAACCATTTTTCTTCCCGTGATTTTTCTTCCCGCCATTTTTTCCCGGCATTTCTCCCGCCATTTCTTCCCGCCAGTTTTTCCCGCCAGTTCTTCCCGCAAGTTCTTCCCTCCAGTTATCTTCCTGCCATTTCTCACTATATATATATATGGTTGGCCTCCATTGTCATTGCACATCTCTATACTCATATCTGTAACCTCATCACTCTTTCCCATGACTTCCACCGTAGCACTAACTCCCAGGGAGGCGGAGGCGCTTTGCGCCTCGAACCACCTTGCCCACCGACTCTGTGTCCCGTCAAGGTGGATCTTTGCGCCGGAGGCGTGCTGGTTGCTCCTGTCCCTCTAGGTGTGGTGTGTCGGATGGCCATCACGAACCACTACTACTTCTAGCTCAGGCCAGAGCAACGGAGGAATACCAGATGGCATCCCAACTATTTCCCGACTTGGGAAGCCTTCTTCGTGGATCGGCGTGAGAGGGCGCTCGCCAGGCACGAGGAGGACGTCCTACCTCCTCCGAACTTCAACGAGGCCGGCCGTCGGATGTGGTGGCGCGACCGGACTCTCCAGAGCGTCATAGACTACGACACGGCCTCCGACTCTATCCCCCTCCAGCGCTACCCTCAAGTCCAGCCCACTCATACTCAGCCTTCAAGGTTCAACTACTGGACCCCAGCGGCAGCGACGGCCATGGCCGGTACGACGACTATAGTGGCGAGTATTACAGGTGTAGGCAGGAGCATGACTGAATCACTCCAACATTGCAAAACAAGTTCGGCCAATTGTGGCTTAATCTGGCCATGTATCTTAATTTTAAGTTCTTCTATGTAACTTTGTGTTAGTTGCGTTATGTACTTTCATTCCAGTTCTATCCTAATAAAATTTTCTTTCCGCCCATTATTTCCCATCCTTTTTTTTTCAGCCCATTAATATATAAAAAATATAAGTTAATTCAAATCCAAATTAAAAACAGAAAATGGTTTTGAATTATTTATTCAAATCCAAACACTTTTTATGTTTAAATTTTTTCTAAATTCCGAATTAATATTAATAAAATATAAGTTAATTCATTTTTAATTGTAAATGGTTCATATTTTAAATGGTTACATTAATTATTTTTAAAACAGAAAATGGTTTTGAATTATTTATTCAAATCCAAACACTTTTGATGTTTAAAGTTTTTCTAAATTCCAAATTCATATTAAAAACTATAAGTTAATTCAATTTTAATTGTAAACTGTTCATATTTTAAATGGTTACATTAATTATTTTTTAAAACTGAAAATGGTTTTTAATTATTTATTCAAATCCAAACACTTTTTATGTTTAAAGTTTTTCTAAATTCTAAATTAATATTAGAAAAAATAAGTTAATTCATTTTTAATTGTAAATGGTTCATATTTTAAATGGTTACATTATTTTTTTTTAAAAAAGAAAATGGTTTTGAATTATTTATTCAAATTCAAACACTTTTTATGTATAATATTTTTCTAAATTCCAAATTAATATTCAAAAAATATAAGTTAATTCATTTTTAATTTTAAATGGTTACATTAATTATTTTTTAAAAGCAGAAAATGGTTTTGAATTATTTATTAAAATGCAAACACTTTTTATGTTTAAAGTTTTTCTAAATTCCAAATTAATATTCAAAAAATATAAGTTAATTCATTTTTAATTTTAAATGGTTCATAGTTTAAATGGTTACATTAATTATTTTTAAAAACAGAAAATGGTTTTGAATTAGTTATTCAAATTTAAACACTTTTTATGTTTAAAGTTTTTCTCAATTCCAAAGTAATTATCACTTAAAAAACATTACAAATTTAAACCCGAAATAAAAATAAGGCAGGAACAGAGAGAAAATTCCTAAAAAAATTTGAAAACAGGGTCATATGTCCCGGTTGGAGCCACCAACCGGGACTAAAGAGCCCTGCGCGCCTCTTGGGCTGATGAAAAAAAAGTGGACTATATGTCCCGTTCGATGGCTCCAACCGGGACGTATGACCCTTTAGTCCCATTTGGAGCCACCAACCGGGACAAAAGGTCCTTTGGTTATAACTGTTCGCCCCTTCTCCTTCTCCTTCTTCCCCGTTCCTCTTCACTCACCCGCAACAGATCGCCGCCGCGAGGACAAGCGCTCGGACGCCGTCAGGCTGCCCAACCGCCGCCCCGCTATCGGCCTCCATCTTGCCTCCGTCGGACTCCACGTTGCCCGCCGTCGCGCCTCACGCCACGCTTCTTCCCCGACGAGCCAGGCTCCTCGCCGGCGCTCCGAGCCTCGCCTTTCCTCACCGTCGTCCCCAATCGCTTCAGGGTGAGCCGCTGAACCTCCCTAACCCAGTATTTTCTTCCTAGCATCGCACATAGCCGCTGCTCGCCGTTCACCCGAGAGCTCCGCCGCATATGCTCGCCGTCGTGCTTGCTCCGGCAACCATTAGCTAGCGGCGCTAGGTTAGATAGGTTCCTCTCGCTCGCACGGTTTGAACAGACCCAACGACGCTCCCTAGAATCGCCAGAAAATTCGCCGGCGACCACCGCCTGCCGCTACGGTCGCGTCGTCGCGAGTGACGTGGCCACCATTACGCACAGGGTGGACCAGTGGCACGGCTCGTCACCCCTCCGCTAGATCCAGCCCCGGTGAGAAACGCCCTGACCCCCCCACTTTGCATGTGGGGCTGCTGATGTGGCTCTGGCCCCACCAGTCAGTCTCTATGGGTAGGTTCAGTCGTGGTAACAAAAGCCCTGGGTTCTTTATGACGTCATCCTGATGTAATAAATTGTTTTATAATTCCAGAAAATGATTAAATATTATAAAATTCATATCTTATTATTTATAAGTCAAAAAAATACAAATAATATATCAACATGTTTAGAAAAATGAGTTCTACCTTTTTAAGCTATAATCGTGCATTGATAATCAACTTTAATGACAAGTTTAATTAGAGAACTAAATCAACCCCTCTCATGTGTTTGTGGAGTTTCCCGAGTTAGAGTTTTCAACCCTCGGAACCCCGTTTAAATTGCCAAGCAAGTTTTAGGGTTTCATTTCAATGCAATTCATCTTGTCATATCATCATCCTTGTTTGATCATTCCGCCTATCCCTCCTCCCCGACCGCTACAGCGCCTCCATCTCCGTCCATCGCCACGCGCTCCAGCCGCCCCTTCCCTTTTAGTGTGTATGTATATATTGTGTATGTATATATTTTTATTATTGTGTATGTATATATTAGGGTTTCTCTAAATTAGGGTTTATCCGTTTTGACTTACCCGTTTTTTCACCTATGCATAAAATATGGACCCACACGACAGATACGAAGAAAAGGAAGAGTTGATCCAAGGTGTGATTCGTGGGGAAAAAAATTTAGATGTATCGACGTTTCTGAACAACTCCGGTGAGGTTGATCCTCTTTATGCCAGAATAGACGACTTGTTTGAGGTTGAAGGTGTTGCCTTCCGCGAGGGAGAAGGCGATGCCTTGTGTAATCGAGAAGACGACCGCTCTGGCGAGGTGCATATAATATAATTAATTCATTAGTTCATCTGCTATCTATATAGAAATAGTAACGACGATCTTTCTTCTTTTAGCCCTCCGGATTGAAGAAATCTACTGAAAAGAGCAGTCGAGGCCCAACCAAAAAGTTGGGAGACTATGAGAGGTTCAGGATCGAAGATGTCGCTGAAGACGGCAAACCGACGGCTCCCGAAGTTTTCGCAAACAAATTTGTGGCACAATGCGGCGTAATCGTTAGGGAATTAATCCCGATCACCATTCGAAATTGGAATAGGCCTGCTGATGCGGAAGAAGAGGGAACATGTTTATTTGTCCCTAACAACGCCAAAGATTTACTGTGGAAGAGGCTCATGGTTAATTTCAAACTACCGAAGATAGAGCTTGATCCAAATGCGCAGGATCCAGTTGAGGACGCATTAGAACATGGGAGAGCCATGGAGGCTAAGGTCAAGGAGTGGGCTTTTAAGAAGATGGCCTAGTGTTTCACCAACTGGAAGAAAAGATTGCACCTTGACTATGTTGTGAAAGAGAAGACTCCCGATTGCAAGAATATTCAGTTTGAGAAGATAAAACCATTCTGGGCTGAGTTTGTGAAATACAAGACATCAGAAAAAGCTAAGAAAATGTCTGCAACGAATAAGCTGAATGCTGCTAACAAGAAGTATCACCATAATATGGGGAAAGGTGGCTACAGGGCTGGCATTCCTAAGTGGGAGAAACTTGAGAATGAACTGCGTGCTAAAAATATCACCCCAGAGACAGACGATTGGGTAGAACGTGCAAGGAATTGGTTTTACGGGCATGGGGGCACGTTGGACTCGGGAGGGAAGTGTATATATAACATATGACATAAATAAGACCCCTTGCCAATCGAGAAGATGAGAAAAGCAGTAAAGGCTGTTAAAGATGGGGACTTCATTCCCGATAGAGAGAATGATGAGCTCACACTCGCCCTTGGAAATAAGGAACATGATGGACGAACACGAGGCACAAGCGGCTCCAAACCATGGAGGACTGGGTTTCCCGAAGAGAGGAAGAAATATCATGATAGAAGCCGTCAGAGGAGAAAGAACAGGGCGGAAGTTGAAGCAGATATTCAGAATGAGCAAATGTGTATAATTGAAGAACGAATAAAGCAACAAAAAGATGAAATTAACGCACTTAAAGAGCAAAGTACTACCGGCCCATCTTAGCATCACACTGCATTCGATGCTACCGGCCTATCGAATAGTCAAAAAAGCAGTGTGGCTTCCACCAAGGTCCTGGGTGATGACAATGGCGATGACGATGGTGCACCGACGATGGCTACTGTTGGCTACCCAGTGGATGATATCACAGAGATGACACACTGCGAGCTACATGTCAAAGTTGTGAACATATCAATGAAGGTGTCGGTCGGCTATGCCTTACCAATTGGACTCATGCCAACTTACCACTGTCGTCCGGTTCCAGAGGGCTACGCTGTTGTCGGGGTGGATGAAATCATGCCCACCTTTGAAGTTTTGGATCTTCACTACCCTGCAGTGAAGGGATGTGGCATCTTGGGAGACGCAACAAACATCACCATTCTATGGCCAAAGGAATGTATCGAGCTTCGAAATCACACGCCAAGGCCATCTTCGCCGCCGCCTCACCCATCTCCAGCGAGTTTGTCGCCGCCACGACAGCCGTCTTCATCGCCTCACCCGGCTCCGTCGCCTCACCCGTCTCCGGTGCAGCCATCGCCGCGGGATCCATCGCCGGCGCCTCAGGATAAAAAGCGTAAGCGTACCGCTACTCTGAATCATGGTAAGCGATCGCCGAAACGTAAACAAGAGCCTCTTCCAAAAGTACCAAAGTTTCCTCCCAAGAGAGGTTATGACTGTACTGAAGAGGAGACTGCGGCGATCGTTGATGCGGAAACGACAGCGTTTTTCGCTAAGCTGAGGCGGCCGAAAGAGCCCCGAGTTCTGTTGGGCCACGCAGAGATAAAACAAAAATTTTCCTCTAACATGGTGATCCCAAGATCTAGCTGAGGTAGAAGACCACGAGGTTTACCACTAGATGCGCGATTGCGATTACTGCGAAGCGTCGAGTTGATGCGGTCTGTCCTCACGATCCGATCGTCCTGGTGCTGATCGCACAACACCTCTGTTGGTATCCACACGTACAAGGGGGAGCACCGGCGGCGAACTGCTAGGTTCGTATCGACGGTAGGACTGCTGTGGAGATAGGGTTTCCAACACATGGAATGACCTAACCGAACAACGATTAACCTCTCTGGGTTACGGTGCTCCACTATATATAGGGGGTGAACGTGGGCTCTGCTCGCGCGACCCATTCACTAAAGCCCATATAACACTAGTCACCATGATTCCAACTCACTAACTCAGTCCTAATCTGGTTTAGGTCCAGCCCAACCAGATTACAGGTTCAGATCCAATCCGAACTTGCTCCCTCTCTTAAGTTTGTGACCGCGCAGGCTCATGGCTACTTGGACACGATTGGAGTCCGACTCTCCATCGATCAGTCGGTAGCGGTTCTTAGCAGAACGTGCCGACTCCCAAGTACCAAAGAGTCATGACGACTTGCCTTTCCAATGCGACTTACGTCCAAGTCCCTTTTGCCTCACGATATACCTTGTCAGACTATAGGCGAATAATTGTCATCTCTTAAATAGTCCGACTCTCTTCTCGATCCGAGATAAGTGATTCACCCGACTAACTCTTAGTCGATCGCCTCGGTTAACACTTAACCGAGTCGTGCATGGCCATGCTTTCCGAATTATATCTCACGAGAGGGCCCAAAGAATATCTCTCCAAGTGGAGGGGCAAAATCCCATCTTGGTTATTCACATCACGCAGCTTGATTCTCAGTCGACCTGAACTCTGCCTTTATAACAGCCCAGTTACGGATCAGCGTTTGATAGAACCTAAGTCGGTGATCCTCAACTCGGACTATGCAATAACCTCAGGTCAAAGGATTACACTGATTGAGATATACAAATGACAACTTGTTCGTTATACCTCAATATGGGTCAATCCGACTCACGAAACTCTTTGGCCGAATCTGTGTAAGTTGGAATAGCATCTCCATGCCCATGACAAGTGGAACCGAGTCATCAAGCCAACTTTCAGATTGGTCTAAGTTGTGTGTCCAGCACAACTTCGATGACCAAGGATATTTAGTACAAACAACATGAATGCATAGTTCCACAGCCGAATCACATATTCAATGATACACATCAGATGTTTATACAAGGACTACTTAATATCTTTATGAATACAATGGGAAATCTCATCATACATGATTGCCTCTAGGGCATATTCCCAACAGTCTCCCACTTGCACTAGAGTCAATCTTCTGACATCACATGTCTAAGCATCTAATGCCCATGAATCTCAGGTGCGCCTCATGCTTCGGCTGTGGTAACAGCTTTGTCGACGGATCCGCAATTTTTGCATCTGTGTGTACCTTGCATAACTTGATATCACCCTGATCGATGAACTGGCGAATCAGGTGGTACCGAATGAGTATGTGCTTGTTCTTCTGGTGTTGTCTAGGTTCCTTGGCTTGTGCAATAGCACCATTGTTGTCACAATACATGTCTAACGGATTGGACGAGCCCTGAACCACACCAAGATCCACGAGGAAATTCCTCATCCAAAAGCTTCCTTCGCCTCCGAGGCAATATACTCACCTGTGTAGACGCATACCGGCCTCTTGCTTGGAACTCTTCCAGCTCATAACACCTCCGTTTAAAATAAACACGTATCCAGATTGCGAACGAGAATCATCAGAGTCAGTAAGATAACTCGCATCCGTGTAACCCTTTACACTGAGTTCTTCTTCACCACCATAAACGAAGAACATATCCTTAGTCCTTCTCAAGTACTTTAGGATATTTTTAGCCGCTGTCTAGTGGATATCTCCAGGATCATCCTGGTATCTGCTCACAACACTTAGAGCATAGGAAACATCCGGCCTAGTACAAATCATGGCGTACATGATGGATCCGACTACATAAGCATATGGAATCACACTCATCCGACTTCGCTCATCAGTTGTCGAAGGACACTGAGTCTTGCTAAGTTTTACACCATGGGACATTGGTAAGAACCCCTTCTTAGACGATTCCATGTTGAACTTCTTCAACACTTTGTCCAAATAATACTCTGACTCAATCCAATGAGCCTCCTTGATCTATCTCTATAGATCCGGATTCCAAGGATGTATGTTGCCTCACCCAAGTCTTTCATTGAGAAACTCCTTTCCAATGATTCCTTGGTTTCTTGCAACATCTGGACATCGCTTCCAATCAGTAATATGTCATCCACATATAAGATTAGAAAGTTTACTTTGTTCCCACTAAACTTCTTGTACAAACAAGAATCATGATCACTCTTGATGAAGCCAAACGATTTGACTACCTCATCAAAGCGAATATTCCAACTCCAAGATGCTTGCTTCAACCCATAAATGGATTTCTAAAGTTTGCACACCTTGTCGTGGCGGATCGACAAAACCCTCGGGCTGTATCATATACACGTCCTCGGTTAAATTTCCGTTAAGGAAAGTCGTTTTGACATCCATCTGCCATATCTCGTAGTCGAAATAGGCCGCTATAGCTAACATGATCTGAACTGATTTAAGCATCGCTACGGGCGAGAAAGTCTCGTCGTAATCAACTCCTTGAATTTGTCGGAACCCCTTCACGACAAGGCGTGCTTTATAGACGGAAACATTTCCATCCATATCAGTTTTCTTCTTAAAGACCCATTTGCACTCGACGGGTCTTGCACCGTCTGGCAGATCAACCAAGTTCCCAACTAGATTTTCATCCTTGGACTTTAACTCGGATCTCATAGCTCCAAGCCATGACTCGGAATCAGATCCCACCATAGCTTCCGAATAATTTGCCGGCTCATCACTGTCTAACAGTAACACATCACGAACACTTTGTAATCTTGCCGATCTTAGTAAAATGCAGTCTTTGCCGCTCATTTCGACCGGCTCAACCTCCAAGGTTTTTGCCGACTCGCTACTAGCCGGTTCCTCTCGAATTTCTTCGAGCTGCACCATGCTCCCACTTACTCCCTGACTGAGAAACTCTTTCTCAAGGAAGACACCGTTCCCAGCGACAAACACTTTGCCCTCTTCTCGGTTGTAGAAGTAGTAACCCAAGGTTTCCCTCGGATACCCCACGAAAATACACTTATCCGACTTGGCTGTAAGCTTGTCCGACTGAAGTTGCTTGACAAATGCTTCACAACCCCAAATCTTAAGAAAATACAAACTCGGCTTTTTGGCTGTCCACATCTCATGCAGTGTCTTCTCTACCAATTTTGATGGTACTCTGTTTAGTGTGAACGCCGCTGTTTCTAGATAATAACCCCAAAATGATAAAGGCAGATCTCTCCGACTCATCATTGATCGTACCATCTCCAACAAGGTTCGATTCCGCCTTTCCGAAACACCATTCCTTTGTGGCGTTCCTGGCGGAATAAGTTGAGGAACTATTCCACAACTTTTCAGATGGTCATTAAACTCATGGCTCATGTATTCGCCTCCTCGGTCCGACCGAAGAAACTTTATTTTCTTGCCGAGTTGATTCTGTGCTTCATTCTGGAATTCTTTGAACTTTTCAAAGGCTTCCGACTTATGTTTCATCAAGTAGATATATCCATACCTACTCAACTCATCAGTGAAGGTAATGAAGTACTCATAACCACCCCTAGCTGTCATGCTCATTGGTCCACATACATCACTATGTACTAGTCCCAACAAGTCGGACGCCCTTTCGCAACTCTTTGCAAAAGATGTCTTGGTCATTTTGCCGAGTAGGCAAGATTCGCATGTCTTGAATGACTCCAAGTCGAACGAAGTTAGGAGTCCATCATAATGAAGCTTCTTCATGCGTTTCCAACTTATATGACCAAGCCGACAGTGCCAAAACTAAGTCATATTCAGATCATTTGGTTTCAACCTTTTAACATTTATGTTATGAACCGACTCACCATCAAGACTCAAATAAATAACCCATCCTGGACGGGTGCAAAGCCGTGAAACATATCATTCAAATACAAAGAACAACCATTATTCTTGATATTCGACTCATAGCCTTGCCTCATCAAACATGAAGCAGAAATAATGTTTCGACTGAGCACTGGAACATAATAACAATTATTCAGTTCCATAATGAATCCGGAAGGTAAATGAAGTTGCATCGTGCCGACTTCCAACGTAGCAACTCTTTCTTTGTTGCCGACTCGAATATCAACCTCGCCTCTTGCTACGCTCCTATTTCTTACTAGTCCCTGCAACGAGTTGCAGATGTGAATAACTGATCCGGTATCATATACCCAAGAACTATTAGGTGCATCATCAAGATATATGTCTATAACATTGCAAACAAGTGTACCTGAGTCGGAAGTCATACCTCCACTCTTGGCTTTGTCGGCCAAGTACTTGTTGCAGTTCCTCTTCCAGTGGCCATCCGCCTTGCAGTAGAAGCAAGTGGATCCGACTGAAGGAGATGGCTTAGTCCCTGAGGAAGCGCTTGGAACCGGGTACGGAGCCTGATTTCCTCCTGACTTATCCTTCTTCTTAGTCCAAGAACTCTTCTTGAACTTAGCCTTATTCTGCACCATCAACACTTGACTGGCGCCCTTCTTGAGATCCGCCTCTGCCTGCTTAAGAATCCCATGTAATTCAGTGAGCTTCTTATCCATACCATGCATGTGGTAGTTCGAAATGAACTTCCCATATGCACTAGGAAGAGAGTTCAGAATTATATCCATAGCGAACTCTTCGCTTATGGGGTAGCCAAGCCTCTCCAGAGACTACACGTAACCAACCATTTTGATCACATGCGGGCTCAGTGGATCACCATCCTTAAGCTTGCAACTCAGCAAAGCCTGAGAGACTTGATACCTCTCAGTCTTCGCCTGAGCCTGGAACATACTTTTGAGGCTTTCTATCATATCGTAGGCCTCAACATGCTAGGACTGCTTTTGCAAGTCCGGTTCCATGTGAGTAAGCATAAGAGAGCTAATATACGTGGACTCATCCTTAGCCCGATGGTAGGCATTGGTGGCAGCGATAGTCGCATTCTCATTCGGCTCATCTGGAAATGGGTTGTCTAGGACATGGTCCTTCTTTTCTTGTTTGAGAACAATTCTCAGATTTCGATACCAGTTGGTAAAAATAGTGTCGTTCAGTTTATCTTTCTCAAGAATGGTTCTCAACGCAAAACCGGATATCTGAGAGTGACTGCTACTTGGTGCCATGATCTACAACAGAAAATATGCAAAACATTTAAGACATGTATTCATAAAAGAGCAAGCATACTAAACATTTTAATATTTTATGCTCCCACTAGAACCAACACCCCTCCGATGATTGCTTAGTGATCAGGATCCTAAATAAGCATGTCGGCTAGTGATCTTTAGCATCACCTCTAGCCGCCAAGTGATCTAGGTAGACAACTCCTTGTCAATCGTATCTCATATGACTCCTGTTGGACGGGTGGCATCACATGCCCCGGCTCCCATCCGACTTTTCCCCGAGTCCCACAACCGTTGTGATAGACCCGTCGAGCTTACTAAGTGTTGCTGCAGTAAGAGTTCGACTTGAACCCACCTAGTCGGAAAGAATTGGCAGCACCTCAATTTTATGAGCCCACTACCAAAAATGTCCGACTTGTGATGGTGCAAACACTGGCAGGAAAACCGACTAGACCTTCTTTGAGGGATTAAATTTTACCGACTATCTAATAGAGGTAAAACAGAGACATAACAATAACACAAAATAAAGCAATTATAATGTGAAATGGTATGGCTCTCTTCATGGCGATCTCCATCTCCACAAAGCCTGTAATCCGACTCGCTCCAACTCTTGTCACTTGCCGTCTTACTCCATGTCGCCGACATGTACAACGCCTTGCATGCCTTCCGGGTTCTCCAAAAAGCTACACTAGCTTAGTAAAGTAAATTACATAGAGAATCCGACACAAAGGTTGTTATACAATAAAATGACAGCACCTAGGCTCCAGCCGGCTGACAAAAACCGTGATTCGCAGATCACGTATGGATTACACACATACATCACATGCACATGAACCATACCATTCACAACTTCCTGCAAAAACAAGTTATGCATAGATACAATATCTACCAGCGTTGTGAAACTCACAACGACATCTAAGGCGCTACGACAGGGCGATTCGGACCATCGTTCCGATTGGATCAAACTCTTTGATCTTCGATCACCACTTATGGATTTACGTGTCACAGTTTACCCCAATGGCGGAAGCCGACCGATAGGGGTATGTCGTTCCACGACCTCAGCAGTATGATCACGGAAATCAGATGTACCATTCCCCGAGCATAGTTGATCCAATCAACTTCGTACAAAACCGATCTATCTCATAGATCGACCACCAAACAACATATAGATCTCATCTACATCCTACCGCATATCACATATGCAAGATCTCGATCCTAAAACCAGAAGCTATCGCTCTGATACCACTGTTGGGTCACACAGAGATAAAACAAAACTTTTCCTCTAACGTGGTGATCCCAAGATCTAGCTGAGGTAGAAGGCCACGAGGTTTACCACTAGACGCGCAATTGCGGATTACTCATGAAGCGCGTCAGTTGATGCAATGCAGTCCTCACAATCCGATCGTCCTGGTGCTGATCGCACAACACCTCTGCTGGTATCCACACGTACAAGGGGGAGCACCGGCGGCGAACTGCTAGGTTCGTATCGACGGTAGGACTGCTGTGGAGCTAGGGTTTCCAACACATGGAATGACCTAAATGAACAACGATTAACCTCTCTGGTTTAGAGTGCTCTACTATATATAGGGAGTGAACGTGGGCTCTGCTCGCGCGACCCATTCACTAAAGCCCATATAACACTAGTCACCGTGAGTCCGACTCAATAACTCAGTCCTAATCCGGTTTAGGTCCAACCCAACCAGATTATAGGTTCAGATCCAATCCGAACTTGCTCCCGCTCTTAAGTGTGTGACCCCGCAGGCTCATGGCTACATGGACACCATTGGAGTCCGACTCTCAATCGATCAGTCGGTAGAGGATCCTAGCAGAACGTGCCGACTCCCAAGTACCAAAGAGTCATGACGACTTTCCTTTCCAATGCGACTTACGTATGAGTCCCTTTTGCCTCACGATATACCTTGTCAGACTATAGGCTAATAATTGTCATCCCTTAAATAGTCCGACTCTCTTCTCGATCCGAGATAAGTGATTCACCCGACTAACTCTTATTTGATCGCCTCGGTTAACACTTAACCGAGTCGTGCATGGCCATGATTTCTGAATCATATCTCACGAGAGGGCCCAGAGAATATCTCTCCAAGTGGAGGGGAAAAATCCCATTTTGGTTATTCTCATCACGCAGCTTGATTTTCAGTCGACCTGAACTCTGCCTTTTAACTGCCCAGTTACGGATCAGAGTTTGACAGAACCTAAGTCGGTGATCCTCAACTCGGACTATGCAATAACCTCAGGTCAAAGGATTACATTGATTGAGATATACAAATGACAACTTGTTCGTTGTACCTCAATATGGGTCAATTCGACTCGCTAAACTCTTTAGCCGAATCTGTGTAAGTTGGAATAGCATCTCCATGCCCATGACAAGTGGAACCGAGTCATCAAGCCAACTTTCACATTGGTCTAAGTTGTGTGTCCAGCACAACTTCGATGACCAAGGATATTTAGTACAAACAACATGAATGCATAGTTCCACAACCGAATCTCATATTCAATGATACACATCAGATGTTTATACAAGGACTACTTAATATCTTTATGAATACAATGGGAAATCTCATCATACATGATTTCCTCTAGGTCATATTCCCAACAAGTTCCCCAGCACCAAAGAAGAAAAAGCCAGAGTGTTGAAAATGCTAAAGACTCTTCATCAACCCGAGACAAAGCTTCCATCAGACTATGAGCGTTCTATTCTCAAGTCACATGCGACACAACAAGCCTCGAAGAGCAGTACTGATGCAAGCGAGAAATCTGTTGCCCAGCTCGGAGAACAAGAAAAACAGTCTTGCGCCCCTCTCGAGGTGATTTTACCATACCAATGTGGGGTCAAGCAAATATGGGGCCGAGGAGAAGTATGATTCCGAGGTAGTTGCACAATACGGAGAAGCTGCCACTGCTCAAGGTATGAGTATTGCCCAGTACTTATCCTAGTTAGAGTACTTCCCCGTGAGTGAAGTAGTATACAAATACTAGTACGGCAAACCTCTCGTCAAACCTGAGGAGGTAAATAATCTTCCAACAAAAATGCGAAGATTGCATAACTGGTACATGCATGCATCAAAGGACGGGGCTAACTGGATAGTGTTGAAGGTTACAAAAAAGCATTATGGGAAATATATAGATGACATGATATCCATTGAATTTGATGAACTATTTCAATTATTCAATCAAGACGCCTTGGACAAATCAATCATCAGTGCCTATTGTATGTAAGTACTAATTCTGTAATTAAATTAGTCTCCAGCTATCTCACCCTGTTTATTGCATGTATATAATCATATTGTAATATGCAGAATGAAGATTCTCGAATGCATCAGAGGACAAATCTATGGCATTGGCTTCATTGACCCGTATTGGGTTCATGAAGCTAATCTCAAAATAAGCCCCCAGGATACGGAGGATAATATAGTACACGCATTAAGGTTTCAAGAAACCAGAAGGGAAATACTTTTTCCTTACAACTTCGAGTGAGTTTTATTGTCTTCTATACACTTTCTATTTCGCTTACTCGATGTTAAGTATATAATTGATTAGTTATGCATTCGCAGCTTCCACTATATTTTGTTAATCATTCAACTTGACAAAGGGCGTGTACTAGTCATGGACTCGAAACATAAACCCCTTGAGTAGTGGAAGGACATGCAGATGCTTCTCCATCGGTAATTCTAATCATTACGACACTATATCGGCAACGTTCGTGAATTTTCTGATATCAAGTAATTAATAACTTATTTTATTTGTTTTCTTCGCCGGACAGCGCTTGGAAATGGTTCACCAACAAGGCTAGGGGTGTTTGGAAAGCGGAGCTTACATTTCAAGCACTAGATGTAAGCACCACTAGCTATATCCGCGCATCTCTTTGATTCTAGTTTTGATACAGTTATTATCATGCTTGATTATTATTTTGATTGAACTATGTTCTCGTAAAGTGCCTGACACAGGGGACGTGTAACAATCTATGTGGATACTATGTTTACGAGTTCATCCGGCAGACGTGCAATGAGAAGGGCAGAAATTTAGAGCAACTCCACGTACGTAAACAATTTCTATAGTTTTTAATTACAATCAAATTGTGTTTAGTTTCATTAATATAGGCTGACTCCTTTTTAAATCAGATCGAACGTCTACGGGATGGTCTTCTGCCAAAGGATCGCGTACGAGCAATTCAGGAGGAATTGGCGGGATTCTTGGATGCAGAAGTCCTAAACCCAAAAGAGGAATACTATTCGATTGTGTATAGACAATAGGGATTGTAAAAAGAGCAACTTTTGTATGTAGTGCATGAACTCGATCCGTGTATCGAATGTAATATTGCCATGATAATCTTGTGTAATATAATGGTTCCTTCATTGATGAGTGCAAAACACTAAATAAACAATAAAACAACCTAAATGAATTCTTCGCCAGGCACAAAAGTGGCGAAAATCTTGTGACAACAAAAGTTGCCAAATGAATTCTGCAGCGAGAAATGTATAAATCTCTTGGCGGTAGAAGGTTATTTGTCGGTTAGGTTACGAACCGATGGTTGCTCCACCCCTCGCCTCCCGCCGCCACGTACACCCATTTGTCCCGGTTGGTGGGGCAGCAACCGACTAAATTAGCTTTAGTCCCGATTGCCCCGTCCCGGTTGGGTAACCAGGACTAATGCCCCTTACCAACCGGGACCAATGGGGCGTTTTCTACTAGTGCAATCTGCTAAGGGCATCTGCTACCACATTGGCTTTACCAGGGTGATAGTGAATGTCCAGATCATAATCCTTGATTAGCTCAATCCATCTTCTCTGTCTCATATTCAGCTCCTTCTGAGTGAATATATACTTCAGACTCTTGTGATCCGAATAAATCTCACAATGGTTTCCCATCAGGTAATGCCTCCATGTCTTCAGGGCTAGAACTATGGCTGCGATTTCGAGGTCATGGGTTGGGTAATTTTGCTCATGTTGTTTTAGTTGTCGAGATAGATAAGATATGACTTTGCCTTCTTGCATTAGCACACATCCGAGACCGATCTTGGATGCATCCCAATACACGTCGAAGGGCTTCGTGATATCCGGCATGATTAAGATTGGGGCTGAAATCAATATCCTCTTGAGTTCTTGAAAACTCGCTTCACACTTGTCGGTCCATTCAAACTTCTTATCCTTCTTCATCAATTGGGTCATGGGTCTGGCGATACTCGAGAATCCTTCTACGAACTTGCGGTAGTATCCCGCCAATCCGAGAAATGCACGAACTTGGGTTTGAGTGGCTGGGGCTTGCCAATCTTCAACAGATTTCACCTTTGCAGGGTCAAGGCAATTCCTCCATCGATACAATGCCGAGAATCCTACCTCCTGAAACCAGAATTCACATTTGCTAAACTTGGCATACAACTGATTCTCTCTAAAGGTTCCAAGAATGGTCCTTAGGTGTAGCTCATGTTATTCTTCTGATTTGGAATAAATCAGAATGTCATCGATGAAAACAACGACAAACTTATGCAGGAAGTTCATAAAAATATTATTCATAAGATTCATGAAATAAGCGGGGGCATTGGTTAATCCAAAAGACATGACAATATACTCGTATAATCCATATCTGGTGGTAAAGGCAGTCTTTGGAATATCCTCTGCGCGAATTTTGAGTTGATGATAACCAGTTCTAAGATCAATCTTAGAAAACACTTTGGCACCGGTCAACTGATCAAACAAATCTTCTATCTTGGGCAATGGGTACTTGTTCTTGATGGTGACATCATTCAACTTCCGGTAATCCGTACACAAACGGTTACCTCCATCTTTCTTGTCCACAAATAAGACGGGTGATATCCATGGTGACGCACTTGGTTGAATCAATCCAATTTCCAGCATGGAATCTAGTTGCTTCTTCAGTTCTTCTACTTCAGACGGGTTCATACGATAGGTTCTCTGGGCTATGGGTTCTGTTTCGGGGATTAGTTCAATGATAAACTCGATATCCCGATCTGGGGGCATACCGGGCAAAACATCTGGAAATACATCAGGGTATTCACAGACTATCCGGACTTGGTCAATGGTAGGTTGGGCTATACTCTTGTTGCACTTGAATTGACGCGGTAAGGTTTCAGATATATGCTCGACTGATATTCTGGCTGTACTGATCATGGTTATGGATTTCTTGGCACAGTCAATCAATCCTTTATGTTTGGACATCCAATCCATTCCTAGTACTACTTCCAAACCTTTAGTTCCGAGTACTATCAGATTAGCATAAAAATCTATGCCATGGATTCGGATAGGGACGGCTTTGCAAATTTGCCTAGCTTTGGTGGTTGAACCGGGGATTTGAACAATCATGACATGCTTCAGTTTGGTTGGTTGAATTTTACTAGTGCATGCCAATTCTTTCATGACAAATCAGTGCGATGCACCAGAATCAAACAACACTCGAGCAAGTACTGAATTAACAGAAAACATACCCAGTACGACGTCTGGTGCTTCCTGAGCTTCTTCAGCATGCATGAGAAAAAGACGGCCATTGCGGTTGAGCGAATTCCCTGGGGCAAGTTACTTGCGACTTGTCCTTCGCTGCAATAGGGACAACATTGCTTTCAGTCCTCGGGGAAGTGTTGGTGTTGGTTGTAGCATTGTTGTTGTTGAACTTGGGTGGTGCACGGTTGAAATTTCCAGAGTTGCCGGGGCTGTCGTGATTTCCTCCGGGCCTTGGGTTTCCACGGTTGGGATAGGTCGGACGGTTAATTGGGGGTCTGTTGGTTCTCGGGGCAAATCCTGGAGATGTGTTAGGGCGATACTTTGGGGTCTGATGGGTTCCAGGATGATGCATCATGCGACGCTTGCGTTTCTCATTGGCTTGGTTGATCTTTCCTTCCATCTGGATGGCAGAGTCGACAAGGGCTTCAATATCCGCAAAGGGGATATTGACTAACATAGTCTGCATCTCATCGTGCAGACCATTCAAGAATCTCTCTTTCTTCTTATCTTCGGTGTCGATCTCATCCGGGGCATATCTAGCAAATGACAAGAATTTGTCACGGTATTCCACTACGGTCATCCTTCCTTGCTTCAGTTCTTTGAACTCATCTCTCATCCCCTTGATCAAACTAGGTGGCACATGGGTTCTTCTGAACTTGACCTTGAATTCCTCCCAGGTCATCATCTGTCCTCCGGTCATTGCACGAACACTATTCAACCATGCTCTGGCATCTCCAGCTAGATAGTGGGTGGCGACGAGAACTTTCTCGTTGGCTTCCACTCTAGCAACTTCCAGGTTGTTTTCCATGGTTTGCAGCCAATCGTTGGCATCTAGGGGCTCTTCCGACTTAGTGAAAACAGGTGGGTTGGTGTTCTGGAAATTCTTGAGCTTAGATCCATGGTTGTCCTGATTTCCTTGGCCTTGGTTGTTGTGGGCTAGCTGAGCTATCTGCTGAAGGGTAGCTAGGTTGGCTTGACGTTCGGCTCTTTCAGCTTCGCGGTCAGAAACAAAAAATTTGCAGGATCTGCAACATCGGGTCCGGGGATGAACCACTTCCTCCGCGTGGCATCTGAAGATTGAGATATATCATGAGAAAAGAGGGAAAATTCTGAGGTTTCATGACTTTGAAAAGTTTTTAAAGTTTGACTCAGATTTTTTTGCCATACGCTTTTCATTCATTCATTCATAGCACACGATACAAACACACACCACAACAAAGGTAAACAGATGGTTTTAAGAACCATTCTGGAATCTACGATACAGTGGGACCGAATACAACTCACTATGCTAGTGCTCAAGTGCTACTACTCCTCGGAGTCAATTTAGTCGTCATCCGCATCATCATCGTCATCATTGATAAAGGAAAAGTCATCCTCACTGTATAGGCACCTAGCCTGATCTTCTAGAAAATCATCATCATCGCTGAGATAGGAGTAGGGGTCTCCACGGAGATCCTCTCCGGCATTCTCCCTTTCCTCCAACTGCATGTCTCTCTCGTGAATGGTTTCCTCTAAATCCGAGATACGGTGGCGAAGACGATCAATGATGCGATCCTTCTTGCCGAGCTGACGGCAGCGAGACTTGCGATCCTTCGCTAGCATGGAGATGGTCTGATCCTTCGTCTTGATGATGGCGTACTTGTTGTTGGAGTAGTCACGGCAATTGTCCAATTCCTGCTGACGAGCATACATCATGAAGCTAAGGTGGTCCAATTGAGTCTTTAGTTCGGGGTGGTATGGGGCTTCCAGTGGCTGTCCATTAGCATCACGCCTTGGGCAAAACTCAAAGCGAGTACCCTTGATCTGGTTGATACTCTGCCCACACAGACGGGCAAGAGCTTCCTGCATGGCTACCAAGTCCATCGAGCCGCTTGTTCTCTCTTAAGGTGAACTTAATTCCTCGGCGGTGGGATGTTCAATCTTTCCTGAGACTTGCAACAATTAGCCACCGCAAATCTTCTCCTCCTTGATCATTGAGCCGAGCTCAAGAACTCGAAGCGGACGCTCCGAAGTTCAAGCTGGTCCAAATCCTCTCAAAGATAAGGTCTCCTCCATTCCCCAATCGATAAAACTTGCTGTACTTCACGTCCATCTATTAAGAATATAGGATGAGTAAGTTAGTAGAGTGATCAAGTGTGTCAAATTTCATGTATTTTGCAAGAGTTTTTGAGGAACATGAATTTTCATGAAAGAATAAAGGTGATAAGAATGGGAATAAGTTTTTGTAAATATTTGATTCCTTTGGTTTTGAAACTAAGTTTTTGATTCAAACATCCAGTCTAACTAGGGTCTCCTATGGTCAGGATGGCTTTGATACCAACTTGTCAACACCCGAACTTTTAATCCCAGATGTCCGTTATGCCATACATCGCAATCCCAGGATTACCATTTTTGCGAGACATAACATAATTTGATACCACAGTACATCATCCATTACAAACCATACATAAGGTCTTACACAAATAAGGATCTCATGATCCAGTTCTTAATACAACTCAAGCAGCGGAAATACGTAATAATAAAGGTAGCATAGGCGAAGCTCCATCTTCGGGGTCACAGGCAATGCTGACGATGGGAGATGATCCTAGTTGTCGTAACCTTCCTAGGGTCCATCATCCTGGTACTCCTCTTCATAGTCTGGCCACGGGAATAGCCAGGGACAAAGCCATGAGTACTCTTTAAGTATTCGCAAACTAATACTAAAAAGTGAAGGGGGTTTTTGTAATAGGACACTAAGATCTAGGGTTGTTTTGCAAAAGCCAGATTTACCTCTACTAAGTTCAGGAGCAAGAGAAAAGCTAGTCAATTTTTATAACACCTAAGTGGGAACTTGTATTTCATGTCACAAATCTGTTGTGGTCAAGTCAAAATCTCAAGTCATTTCACAAGTCCATTTGAAAACATCTGACGGGGGAACAGTATGGCCAATCCAACTGTCCATAACTGCGGACGCGGCTATTCGAATAGTTTGTCACTCTACAGAGATTGTACACTTTCACCACAACATTCGATACATCCGTCGGGAACAAATCCTGAATTCACCATACTCAGTATGCAGATAATCAATCCTAACCTTTCAATTACACGCCCTAGTATAGGCACCTCTCCTATGAGTTTGGCCTCCCAACCATGACCAACTGTCATCTTGGGTACTACACAGGTGGACAATCTTCACAAGGTAGCCTCAGCTCAGACCTTGGCCGTGAGGGAACCAATACTAAGGTATATAAGTTTCCAGTCAAGCCCTACCCAATCTTCGGGTATTGTGGTTGTACGGTAAAATTGGAATGGTATCGCATCCAGACAACCATCAGTTTTATAAAGGTCTAAGGCTCATGCCTCAACATTTTCATAACCAAAATCATCTGGTGTTCAGAAACACATGTCAAAACATCTCAGTAGAATGATCCATCATTCTAAGGTTTTCATAACCATTTTCACCAAGTATTCCCATCTAAAGTTGATTAAGTTTTATTCTTAGCACTAGCATCTAAAAGTGGGGTGAGTACTAAATGAAGGGTGGTAAACTAGTGGGGTTCTAACTAAGTTCAATCTCATGCCTTGGGATGACATCAATATTTTTTTTAGCTTAGGCCAAATTTTATGCTCTTTATGCAACCTTAAAAATATCTTTCTAGTATCTACAATTTACTTCAGTAAACTCTAAGTAAAAGCTTTGATAAAGGAACTAAAGTAGAAGCTTGCAAGTAAAACTAGGAGTGGGTTATCTAGTGGGTATGATCACATATGCTTAAGGCATATGCTTTCCAAACTCTATGACAAGATCCCGGCATCCAAGACTTACTATCATATCTCCACCCGGAGAACTAACTTTTATTGGACACCCAATGTTTTCAGATGCAAACCCATTTATATCAACAAATGCTTTTGATATGAATGAATGAGATGCACCAGTGTCAAAGAGTACAAATGCTGGAATGGAATTGAGTCTGAACTTACCAGCAACGGCATCAGGATCCTCATAGACCTCCTCCACATTGATGTGGTTAACCTGTCCTTTCTAAAAAGGATTGGGCTTGTTAGGTCCTTCAACTTTCTTCTCAGGGCACTCATTAGCATAATGCCCCAGTTTCTTGCATTTCAAGCACTCAACCTGACTGATGTCCTTTTTAGCAGGCTGACTTCCACTTCCACTACCATTCCCACTGTGGTGGCTCTTATGTCCACTCTTGTGGTTCTTGTACTTGTCATTGTCATGACTGCGGTGATGCTTGTTGTCATGACGGTTGTGGTTGTGGTGCTTGTTGAATTTCCCATGCTTATGGGATCGAGCTTCCATTGTCATCATAGTGAGATCGTTTGTGAGAGGATCCCATTGTCTTGTCGGAGTGTTTCCTCTTCCTACTCTCGACTTGCTTCATTTTACTCTCCAAAATAGCAGCCTTGTCACGTAGATGATAAGTTGGAACATATGCCACATAACCCGTAAGTTTAGCTCATCATTCAAGCCTTCCAGAAACTTTTCCTTTCTTTTGGCATCTGTGTCAACCTCATCCGGTGCATAGCGCGCCAGATTGTTGAACTCTTCTATGTATTCAGCCACGCTGCGGTGGCGCTGCTTCAGGTTGTGAAACTCCTTCTTTTTCAGACTCATCATTCCTGATGAGATATGAGTAGTGCGAAAGACATCTTCAAAGATATCCCAAGTCACCTCATCCAAAGGAGTGGTGATTTGGAAGTTGTCCCACCATGTGGCGGCTGGTCCTTCCAACAGATGCGCTGCGAACCTGACCTTTTCAGCATCCATGCAGCCCACGGTCACTAAGTCTTTGTTCACGGAACGTAGCCAATCATTGGCTACCATGGGATCAGTTGTCCCCGAAAACTTAGCTGGCCTCAGACGCATAAATCTGGTGAGCATATAAAAACCCGGAGGGTTGTTGTTGTTGTTGTTGTTGTTGTTGTTGTTGTTGTTGTTGTTGTTATTGTTGTTGTTGTAATTGGGGTTGTTGTTGTTGTTATTCTGGTTTTGGATGAATGTTGTCATCATCTGCATAAGCTGTGTTTGCGCATTCATCATTTGTTGCATTTCCGGGGTGATGTTGTTGGGGTTGGGGTTTGCGCGACGGGGAGGCATCTGTGGTTTGTTCAAATAGATAAGAATGAGATACCCATAGATGTTTTATGCACAATACATCACAAGCAAATCACATAGCATGCAACTCAAGAATAAAGTTCAACAACCAGATAATGAGTTCATGAAGTAAAACACACAAGTGGCAAGCCATCCACAAGTCGGATGGTCCAATAAGAAGTTCACAAATAACAAGTATGATAACGAAAGATAAACGAGTAGTCAAGTCTACTCATCAGCATCAATCTCCTCCTCGACGAAGGTAAGACCTGCGTTCTCCATCGCGGTCTTGTTCTCCTCAATCGTAGTGGTCAAGGAATCGATCTTGGCCTTGAGATCCCTCTTCTGGGAGTGAAGCCTCTCGATCACCATCTGCTGCTGCTCTAGCTCGAAATCCTTGGACTTCAGTTCCTCGGTCATGTCCCGGATCTTCTTGTTCCTATCCTGGACGCGTTTCTCCTGACTCTTGAACTTACGGTCCTGGGCCTCGAACTTCGTCTCCATTTCCTTGACCATCTCATCCTGCTGTGCGAAAAGCTTGTCCTTCTCGCGAAGCTGCACCTGGAGCTCGTCATTGCTGAGCATGACGTTCGTCCTGTCCGTGTCCACGTGCCTGATGAGAGACTCTAAGTCCTGGAGATAGAGACGTATCGGCTCTGCCGCGTCCCTCGAGTCGTCCTCAAAGTCGATGGACTCTCCATCAACATCACGTCTTCCGAAGACGTGGAAGTGGGTGCCCCTAACCTGTCGGGAGTGACGGCCTAACAGACGTCCTATCAGGTCCTGCATGACTACCTCCATGCCTCTCTCCCTGTCGTCGTGCATCAGCTTGAAGACGATGGCCTCTGTAGTAGGCTCCGTCTGGCGTCCGGGCTGGTTCACCTTGAAGCCCCAGAGGTCCTTCCTCTCGAACTTGGTGAGTGGGTGCACCGTGATGGTGGGAAGAGGGAGATCGAGCAAAGTGGTAAGCTCAACGATACGGGGGCCGAAACGGGTAACCTAGAACTCCTCAACAGTGCTGATGGTAACATGCATCTATTTATAAGATAGAAAAGTTAGAACAACATTATTTAAGATAAACAAAGACAAACATCACATACACATCCTTGGAACACAAAATCACACAAGTCATGCATACATGAATCCATTACATCAATCAAGGTCCAAACTTATTTAAGGTATTATTTTGGAAAATAAGGTGATAGGTGGTGGTCCAACTAACGAAGTGTGCTCACAATCCTATCTCACTGGATCTGGTGGCTAACACAATGTTCCTAGAGGCAATCCACCTATCTTGTTCACATGATTCCATCACTAAGTCTATAATATCTCCCCTTAATTCTTGGTTGGTGGCTTCCAACTCTTGGGTAAGTTCCTTCTCTTTCTATAAGTCTTTTTGGAGATTGAGCATTCTGCACTTGACTCTAGCACTTAGTTCTTTGATAGTCCTCCAAGCTGCTTCTCTAGCTGACTCAAAGAATGTGGTGTGCATCACAGTGTTGGTGTACATGCAGAATCCCCTTTCCTTGTGGTTGTCTTCCTTGTTTTTGTACAAGTGAAGTTGCACCCACCAATACTACACTCCTTCATCCTTCACCGGGAAGCCTTTGTAAACAGCTGCACCATGTGCTTCCATTGCCACCATGAGGTCCTTGAGAATTTTGGGAAACTCAGTTTCACACTCCAAGGTCATGGTCATGAGTGGTCCTTTCTTCACGGCTTCGTTGCTGGAGTTCATCTACAAATAGAGATGAGATTGAGAAGATTAGAAAAGTTTACAAGGAGAATAGACAAGTGTAGAAGTAGTTAAAAAAATTTCCTTAGTGGTTACCAATCCTAGGGTCATAATCCTACAGGTAACACAGTGCTCTGATACCATCTGTTAGACCCCTCCTTTGTAAAGGAAAGGATCCCTGTGATTGCAATGCTAGCCCCTGGATCAATGCTAGCATCCCCAGTTTAAGATGAAGTACACAGATACAAAGGTCGTTTATTACATTCATTCCAGAGATAAAACATAGTCTTTTACAACTCAGGGCCAAAGGCCTAATACAAGAGTTTTGGAATAAGTAAATAAACATAAGTCTTCATCTTCTTGTGCCACAGGCAAGGATGTTGAGTGTAGACTCATGACTCCTACTCATCATCGGAGTAACCTGCAACATCATAAGTTCTGACAAATGGGTCAATACTTTGGAATAGTATTGGCAAGTGATACCTTAGTAAATTTTTAAGTGGACTATATTACTATATGCATTTTGGCTAAGTGTAGCTTGGCTTGCTTTGCTTGAAAATAGGTTTTTCCTATTAGTTGAAATCACTAAGTTTTTTTTTCTTTGTCAAAAACTTCCCAAGAAACCACCAATAGACATTGGGGTCCTTTACACTTGTTCACCCACAAGTTTTACTTAGAAGTTGGAGTGATGAGATTCTTGTAGCTTCCATGTCTTGATGCTCAAATTTTCCATTGCCATGGACATGGATAAGTACTTAGGTTTTCCATCTGCAGAGGTTGTGCACTTTCCCCACCAGACTTGGTTTCCCAAGACAGGACCTTTCAGAAGCCTTTCCTTAGTCAAATGGACGCGCTCCAACCTATCATTCCCACTACCACCAACTTTCCAAGTGACTAAGTTCTAGCAACCTATATGATCATGGCAGAGCCCATATTGCCAAGTGGTTGCACTGTAAGCTTTCTCAACACTTGGCCTCCAAATCCCTTTGTGCCTGGGTGGCATACCACAAGTGAGATACACAAACCAAGTCCATGGCCTTGTGTAACCACTCAACATAAACCAATCTTTCCATTCCACCCAGGAGGTTTATTGTCTTAGTGATTTTATTAAGAAAAACATAAGTCTCATGACTTAGAAATATAGTCAATATAGCATGAATAGATTATACCAACCCTTGTTTGCTAGTAGCTAGGCTAAGCATGGCATGGTAACTTAACTTAGGAAAATTCCAAGCAATTCTACCATTCTAACTACATAGGATTTCCCAATCTTTTATTTGGCAAGAGTAACATGCAAGACTTAGAAAAATATCTAATGCTAGTACAAAATATAGGAATAAAATGTTCATGAAATATCACTTGCCTTGGTAATGGGGAGAGTAGCACTCTTCACAATCACAGTCACTAGCAAAATCTACACAAAATTGGTAGCATACAATTACACACAATTTTATACAATCAAAAATATGAATGCATGCATGCAAGATTTACTAAGTGATGAATTTGAAAACTCTACCAAGCATGTGCATGTTACAGAAACTTAACAAGTCACAAAGTTTGCCAACTAAACTTATTTGGCACTAATACAATTTACCAAAATAAATCTATACTCAAAATAGCCTTAAACATGTTTCTGTATAAAACGCCATTTTAACAGTTACTATTTGTTAAACACATTGGATATTCAGAAAGGTATTGACTCACTTAATCCAACGGTATAAAGTTTGCAAAAATCCAACGTGTGGATCAAAAGTTATAGCTAGTTGAAATTTGGATCAAATTCTGATTTGAAATCTGTTTTTAGATCTAACCCTAGACACGCGTCGGCATTCGGGCGCTGCCGATTCGCACCGGATCGAGCTCTACAGCCATAGGATCTAATTAAATCGCACGGCTCTGAACGCATACCTCTTCGCTGATAAGTGAATCTATCCTATCGCTTGGATCTAGATCCAACGGTGCTCGAGCACACGACCATGTCCTGGCGGCGCGCGGCGTCAGTGAGCGGCGGAGCGCTCAGTCTACGGCGGCGCTAGCGTTCCAAGTCATCATCGGGAGGGAGAAGGGTCATACCAGATTCGCAAGGAGGTGCTGAAGCTCAAGGTGGCGTTGGTTTGCGAAGGGGCGTGCTGACTCGGCGATGATTCCTCGTCGGAGTTGAGTCTGGCGACAGGTGGTTCTGTTCGAGGTCGAAGACGACGTTGTAGATCCCTAGGAGGCAAGCGGAGGTGTGGTCGATCACGGAAGATCACGGAGAACATGTGTGTGAAAGACAAGGCTTGGGGCGGTCGGACTTACCACCGGAGGTCGTCGGAGTTGAAGCCGAAGGCGGTGGCGCCGATCGTCGGCGTTGATGGAGCTACGGTCATGCGAAGGTAAGTGGGCTGTGTCGTAGATGCGCCGAGACTCACAACAAGATAGCATGAATGAGAGGTAGAGGGAACACGAGGCTCACCGGAATTTGCCGGTGGTCGTCGAGCAGCGGGAGTCGCGGCGAGTCGTGGAGCCTGGTGGCGTGAAGGCAAAATTGGTGGAAAATTGGTCGCGAGGAAGGGGGATATTATAGCCCAGGCTCGGCGAGTGCCGCTGAATCAATGTCAATTAAGCTTGCGAGATCAGCGCTGCAACGGCCAGCGGCGGAGGTCGTGCGCTGAATCTGGGGGAAGACGATGCTGACGTGGAGAAGGCCCGCTCGTCAATGAAGTGCGCTAGGTGGAGGTGGGGTCCGTACATCAGAGCGTCTTTCATGGCGTGAGAGAGGAAAAGAAAACCCCCGGGTGGGCTAACTGGGCCTATTCAGAAACTGGGCTGGAATCCTGGCGCACGACCTTTTCCTTTTGTTTATTCCTTTTCCTTTTCTATTTCAATTTTCTGAATAGATTTTCAAATGAAATCAAGTTCAATTTGAATTAAAAAATTTCTGGGATTTTTGCAGTGGGCAGTAGTCTCAAATATAGTCATAAAATCATAGGGTTGCTTTGCAAAGGCTTGATTATGCTTGGAGAACAAAATAACAGAGACTAGGCACTTGGTTTGGAAATGTCTGAAATAGGGAATTTGGAATTATTTCAAATTTGAAAACTTTGGTCTAAATTCTACTCACAAACTTTTCAACAGTGAAGGCAAGCAACCAAGTTCCTAAACTTCCAAACTTTCAAATGGTGTTGGTCTTTTGAATTAAATCTGTCCACGTAAAATCATAACATCAAATGCTTCTGTTTTCCTGAAATGAGTTTGAATATGATCTCAAATCTATATGCATGCATGCGTGATATGCAAACTTTGAAATCATGATTTTAGGAATGTTACAAATCTAACCCCCTTAAGATGAATCTCGCCCTCGAGATTCGGATTGGCTAGCAAATAGGTGAGGGTGGTCTTTCCGAAGATCATACTCTCTTTCCCATGTTGCTTCCTCTTCGGAATGATGATTCCATTGTATCTTGCAAAACTTGATAGTTTTTGTCCTTGTGACTCTTTCTGCCTCAAGAATATTGACAGGCTTTTCTTCATAGGTGAGGTCACTTTCTAGTTGAACCTCTTCCAAAGGTATGGTATCCTTCAAAGAAGATTCTTCCATCTCTGGGTGACATTTCTTAAGCTGACTCACATGGAACACATTATGGACAGCTGACAGAGATTCTGGCAATTCAACTTTATATGCAACTTCTCCTTTGCGATTCAGAATCTTGAATGGCCCAACATATCTTGGTGCCAACTTTCCTTTGACTCCGAATCTTTTTACTCCACGGAGTGGTGATACTCTAAGATAGGCTCTATCACCAACTTCGTAGGTGACTTCTCTACGCTTAGAATCCGCGTAGCTTTTCTGTCGGGACTGTGCTATCTTCAACCTGTCCTTAACCAATTTGACTTTCTCTTCGGCGTCTTTGATAAGATCAGGTCCAAATAAACTTCTTTCTCCCACTCCATTCCATAGCAATGGGGTGGTACACTTCCTTCCGTAGAGAAACTCAAATGGTGCCATCCCAATACTAGATTGATAACTGTTATTGTAAGAGAACTCTGCGTAAGGCAGACTTTCATCACAACTTGCTCCATAGTCTAGGGCACATGCCCTCAACATATCTTCAAGGATTTGGTTAGTCCTTTCTGTTTGCCCATCAGTTTGAGGATGAAAAGCAGTACTGAATTCCAACCTCGTTCCCAATGACTCATGTAGCTGTCTCCAAAATACGACTCAGAGCATCTGCTACAACGTTTGCTTTACCGGGGTGGTATTGCAAACTTAAGTCGTAATCCTTGATAAGCTCTAACCATCTTCTTTGTCTCATATTGATTTCCTTCTGGGTGAAGATATACTTCAAACTTTTGTGGTCCGTGAACACTTCACAACGTTTTCCCAAAAGGTAATGTCTCCATGTTTTGAGTGCATGGACGACAGAGGCTAACTCCAAATCATGAGTAGGATAGTTTACTTCATGAGTTTTGAGTTGTCTCGAGGCATAGGCCACAACTTTTCCGCCTTGCATAAGTACGGCACCCAAACCTTGATGAGACGCATCACAATATACTTGGAAATCCTTTTCCAAATCTGGCAGACATAGAACTGGTGCTGTCACAAGTCTCTTCTTTAATTCTTGGAAGCTGACTTCACAACCTTCAGACCACGCAAATTTCTTGTCCTTCTTTAACAATTTAGTCATTGGCTTAGCAACCTTTGAGAAATTTTCAATGAACCTTCTGTAGTATCCTGCTAAGCCAAGGAAACTATGAACTTCTCTCACATTCTTTGGAGATTCCCATTCTGTCACAGCTGAAACCTTAGCAGGATCAACTGCTACATCATCCTTTGTCATAACATGACCAAGAAAACCAACTTCTTCTAGCCAGAACTCACACTTGCTGAATTTGGCATAAAGTTTATGTTCCCTCAGTTTCTCAAGTATCAAGCGTAAGTGTCTTTCATGTTCTTCCTTGCTCTTGGAGTAGACTAAGATGTCATCGATGAAAACGACCACAAACTTGACAAGGAATTCCATGAACACCTTGTTCATCATATTCATGAAGTATGCTGGAGCGTTGGTTAAACCAAAAGGCATCACAGTGTACTCATACAATCCATACCTTGTGGTGAATGCTATTTTAGGTATGTATTGCTCTCTTATCTTGAGTTGAAAATAACCTGACCGGAGATCAATCTTTGAGAACACACATGCTCCTTCTAGCTGATCAAACAAGTCGTTGATTCTTGGCAAAGGATATTTATTCTTGATGGTTACCTCGTTGAGAGAACGGTAGTCGATGCATAATCTTTGTGTTCTATCCTTCTTTTCTACGAATAAAACTGGAGCTCCCCAAGATGAAGAACTTGGCTGGATGAATCCTTTCTGCAATTTTTCTCCAAGTTGTTTCTTGAGTTACTTTAGTTTGTCTACTGACATTTTATAAGGTCTCTTTGCTCTTGGTCCAGAACCTGGTACCAAATCTATCATAAATTCCACATCTCTATCTGGTGGCATTCCTGGCAACTCTTCCGGAAAGACATCCGGATACTCACATACAACTGGCACGATGTCCATGCTAACCCCCTTAAGAGAATTCAGCTTACCTCCTTTGGATTCAAAGTTTGACCTGAATTTTATTCTTTTTCCTTCTGGGGTTGTGAGTGCAACAGTACGATTAGCACAATCTAGTACTCCCTCATACTTAGCCATCCAATCCATTCCCAATATTACGTCTAGTCCTTGGGAATCTAGGATTATCAGGCTCACTGGAAACTTATGCTTTCCAAACTCTATGACAAGATCCCGGCATCCAAGACTTACTATCATATCTCCACCCGGAGAACTAACTTTTATTGGACACCCAATGTTTTCAGATGCAAACCCATTTCTATCAACAAATGCTTTTGATATGAATGAATGAGATGCACCAGTGTCAAAGAGTACAAATGCTGGAATGGAATTGAGTCTGAACTTACCAGCAACGGCATCAGGCTCCTCATAGACATCCTCCACATTGATGTGGTTAACCTGTCCTTTCTGAAAAGGATTGGGCTTGTTAGGTCCTTCAACTTTCTTCTCAGGGCACTCATTAGCATAATGCCCCAGTTTCTTGCATTTCAAGCACTCAACCTGACTGATGTCCTTTTTAGCAGGCTGACTTCCACTTCCACTACCATTCCCACTGTGGTGGCTCTTATGTCCACTCTTGTGGTTCTTGTACTTGTCATTGTCATGACTGCGGTGATGCTTGTTGTCATGACGGTTGTGGTTGTGGTGCTTGTTGAATTTCCCATGCTTATGGGATCCCGAGCTTCCATTGTCATCATAGTGAGATCGTTTGTGAGACGATCCCGAGCTGTGCTTGTCGGAGTGTTTCCTCTTCCTACTCTCGACTTGCTTCATTTTACTCTCCAAAATAGCAGCCTTGTCACACAGAGACTGATAAGTTGGAACATATGCCACAGACAACTGTAAGTTTTGATCGTCATTCAAGCCTTCCAAAAACTTTTCTTTTCTTTTGGCATCTGTGTCAACCTCATCCGGTGCATAGCGCGCCAGATTGTTGAACTCTTCTATGTATTCAGCCACGCTGCGCTGGCGTTGCTTCAGGTTGTGAAACTCCTTCTTTTTCAGACTCATCATTCCTGATGAGATATGAGTAGTGCGAAAGCCATCTTCAAAGATAGCCCAAGTCACCTCATCCAAAGGAGTGGTGATTTGGAAGTTGTCCCACCATGTGGCGGCTGGTCCTTCCAACAGATGCGCTGCGAACCTGACCTTTTCAGCATCCGTGCATTACGGTCACTAAGTCTTTGTTCACGTAACGAGCCAATCATTGGCTACCATGGGATCGATTGTCCTAAAACTTAGGGCCTCGCACGAAATCTGGTGAGCATATCAAAACCCGGAGGGTTTTTGTTGTTGTTGTTGTTGTTATTGGGGTTGTTGTTGTTATTCTGGTTTTGGATGAATGTTGTCATCATCTGCATAAGCTGTGTTTGCGCATTCATCATTTGTTGCATTTCCGGGGTGATGTTGTTGGGGTTGGGGTTTGCGCGACGGGGAGGCATCTGTGGTTTGTTCAAATAGATAAGAATGAGATACCCATAGATGTTTTATGCACAATACATCACAAGCAAATCACATAGCATGCAACTCAAGAATAAAAGTTCAACAACCAGATAATGAGTTCATGAAGTAAAACACACAAGTGGCAAGCCATACACATGTCGGATGGTCTAATAACAAGTTCACAAATAACAAGTATGATAACGAAAGATAAACGAGTAGTCAAGTCTACTCATCAGCATCAATCTCCTCCTCGACGAAGGTAAGACCTGCGTTCTCCATCGCGGTCTTGTTCTCCTCAATCGTAGTGGTCAAGGAATCGATCTTGGCCTTGAGAGCCCTCTTCTGGGAGCGAAGCCTCTCGATCACCATCTCTTTGCTCTAGCTCGAAATCCTTGGACTTCAGTTCCTCGGTCATGTCCCGGATCTTCTTGTTCCTATCCTGGACGCGTTTCTCCTGACTCTTGAACTTACTGTCCTGGGCCTCGAACTTTGTCTCCATTTCCTTGACCATCTCATCCTGTTGTGCGAAAAGCTTGTCCTTCTCGCTGGTTGCACTGAGCTCGTCATTGCTGAGCATGACGTTGGTCCTGTCCGTATCCACGTGCCTGATGAGAGACCCTAAGTCCTGGAGATAGAGACGTATCGGCTCTGCCGCGTCCCTCGAGTCGTCCTCAAAGTCGATGGACTCTCCATCAACATCACATCTTCCGAAGACGTGGAAGTGGGTGCCCCTAACCTGTCGGGAGTGACGGCCTAACTGACGTCCTATCAGGTCCTGCATGACTACCTCCATGCCTCTCTCCCTGTCGTCGTGCATCAGCTTGAAGACGATGGCCTCTGTAGTAGGCTCAAATGCGTCCGGGCTGGTTCACCTTGAAGCCCCAGAGGTCCTTCCTCTTGAACTTGGTGAGTGGGTGCACCGTGATGGTGGGAAGAGGGAGATCGAGCAAAGTGGTAAGCTCAACGATACGGGGGCCGAAACGGGTAACCTGGAACTCCTCAACAGTGCTGATGGTAACATGCATCTATTTATAAGATAGAAAAGTTAGAACAACATTATTTAAGATAAACAAAGACAAACATCACATACACATCCTTGGAACACAAAATCACACAAGTCATGCATACATGAATCCATTACATCAATCAAGGTCCAAACTTATTTAAGGTATTATTTTGGAAAATAAGGTGATAGGTGGTGGTCCAACTAACGAAGTGTGCTCACAATCCTATCTCACTGGATCTGGTGGCTAACACAATGTTCCTAGAGGCAATCCACCTATCTTGTTCACATGATTCCATCACTAAGTCTATAATATCTCCCCTTAATTTTTGGTTGGTGGCTTCCAACTCTTGGGTAAGTTCCTTCTCTTTCTATAAGTCTTTTTGGAGATTGAGCATTCTGCACTTGACTCTAGCACTTAGTTCTTTGATAGTCCTCCAAGCTGCTTCTCTGGCTGACTCAAAGAATGTGGTGTGCATCACAGTGTTGGTGTACATGAAGAATCCCCTTTCCTTGTGGTTGTCTTCCTTGTTTTTGTACAAGTGAAGTTGCACCCACCAATACTCCACTCCTTCATCCTTCACCGGGAAGCCTTTGTAAACATCTGCACCATGTGCTTCCATTGCCACCATGAGGTCCTTGAGAATTTTGGGAAACTCAGTTTCACACTCCAAGGTCATGGTCATGAGTGGTCCTTTCTTCACGGCTTCGTTGATGGAGTTCATCTACAAATAGAGATGAGATTGAGAAGATTAGAAAAGTTTACAAGGAGAATAGACAAGTGTAGAAGTAGTTAAAAAAAATTCCTTAGTGGTTACCAATCCTAGGGTCATAATCCTACAGGTAACACAGTGCTCTGATACCATCTGTTAGACCCCTCCTTTGTAAAGGAAAGGATCCCTGTGATTGCAATGCTAGTCCCTGGATCAATGCTAGCATCCACAGTTTAAGATGAAGTACACAGATACAAAGGTCGTTTATTACATTCATTCCAGAGATAAAACATAGTCTTTTACAACTCAGGGCCAAAGGCCTAATACAAGAGTTTTGGAATAAGTAAATAAACATAAGTCTTCATCTTCTTGTGCCACAGGCAAGGATGTTGAGTGTAGACTCATGACTCCTACTCATCATCGGAGTAACCTGCAACATCATAAGTTACAGCCACAGTGGGTCAATACTTTGGAATAGTATTGGCAAGTGATACCTTAGTAAATTTTTAAGTGGACTATATTACTATATGCATTTTGGCTAAGTGTAGCTTGGCTTGCTTTGCTTGAAAATAGGTTTTTCCTATTAGTTGAAATCACTAAGTTTTTTTTCTTTGTCAAAAACTTCCCAAGAAACCACCAATAGACATTGGGGTCCTTTACACTTGTTCACGCACAAGTTTTACTTAGAAGTTGGAGTGATGAGATTCTTGTAGCTTCCATGTCTTGATGCTCAAATTGTCCATTGCCATGGACATGGCTAAGTACTTAGGTTTTCCATCTGCAGAGGTTGTGCACTTTCCCCACCAGACTTGGTTTCCCAAGACAGGACCTTTCAGAAGCCTTTCCTTAGTAAAATGGACGCGCTCCAACCTATCATTCCCACTACCACCAACTGTCCAAGTGACTAAGTTCTAGCAACCTATATGATCATGGCAGAGCCCATATTGCCAAGTGGTTGCACTGTAAGCTTTCTCAACACTTGGCCTCCAAATCCCTTTGTGCCTGGGTGGCATACCACAAGTGAGATACACAAGCCAAGTCCATGGCCTTGTGTAACCACTCAACATAAACCAATCTTTCCATTCCACCCAGGAGGTTTATTGTCTTAGTGATTTTATTAAGAAAAACATAAGTCTCATGACTTAGAAATATAGTCATTATAGCATGAATAGATTATACCAACCCTTGTTTGCTAGTATCTAGGCTAAGCATGGCATGGTAACTTAACTTAGGAAAATTCCTAGCAATTCTACCATTCTAACTACATAGGATTTCCCAATCTTTTATTTGGCAAGAGTAACATGCAAGACTTAGCAAAATATCTAATGCTAGTACAAAATATAGGAATGAAATGTTCATGAAATATCACTTGCCTTGGTAATGGGGAGAGTAGCACTCTTCACAATCACAGTCACTAGCAAAATCTACACAAAATTGGTAGCATACAATTACACACAATTTTATACAATCAAAAATATGAATGCATGCATGCAAGATTTAGTAAGTGATGAATTTGAAAACTCTACCAAGCATGTGCATGTTACAGAAACTTAACAAGTCACAAAGTTTGCCAACTAAACTTATTCGGCACTAATACAATTTACCAAAATAAATCTATACTCAAAATAGCCTTAAACATGTTTCTGTATAAAACGCCATTTTAACAGTTACTATTTGTTAAACACATTGGATATTCAGAAAGGTATTGACTCACTAAATCCAACGGTATAAAGTTTGCAAAAATCCAACGTGTGGATCAAAAGTTATAGCTATTTGAAATTTGGATCAAATTCTGATTTGAAATCTGTTTTTAGATCTAACCCTAGACACGCGTCGCGTTGTTACTGGAGCGTGATTACATAGCGGATCGAGCTCTGCGTAAATGAGATCTAATTAAATCGCCGGCTCTGACGCATACCTCTTCGCTGATAAGTGAATCTATCCTATCGCTTGGATCTAGATACGATTAACGAAACGCGACCATGTCCTGGCGGCGGCATCGATGAGCGGCAGCGCGCTCTGGCGGCTCTAGCGTTCCAGGTCATCCGCGGGAGGGAGAAGGGTCATACCAGATTCGCAAGGAGCTGCTGAAGCTCAAGGTGGCGTTTGGTTTGCGAAGGGGCGTGCTGACTCGGCGATGATTCCTCGTCGGAGTTGAGTCTGGCGACAGGTGGTTCTGTTCGAGGTCGAAGACGACGTTGTAGATCGCTAGGAGGCAAACGGAGGGTGTGGTCAGATGCAGAAGATCACGGAGAACACGTGTGTGTGAAAGACAAGGCTTGGGGCGGTCTGGACTTACCACTGGAGGTCGTCGGAGTTGAAGCCGAAGACGGTGGTGGCTAGTCGTCGACGTTGATGGAGCTACGAGTCATGCGAAGGTAAGTGGGTTGTGTCAGTAGATGCACCGAGACTCACTGAACAAGATAGCATGAATGAGAGGTAGAGGGGAACACGAGGCTCACTGGAATTTGCCGGTGCGGTCGTCGAACAGCCAAGCGTCGAGTCGTGGACGGCTGGTGGCGTGAAGGCAAAATTGGGGAAAAATTGGTCGCGAGGAAGGGGATCTTATAGCCCGAGGCTCGGGTAATTCTCTGAATCAATGTCAATTAAGCTCATGAGATCGGCGCTACCAACGGCCAAGCGGAGGTCGTCTTGCTGAATCGAGGAAGGCGATCTTGGCGTGGAAGGCCCGTCACGTGAAGTCTTGCGAGTGGAGGTGGGGTCCGCTGTCACGTCTGAGTCGTCTTCATGGCGTGAGAGAGAAAAAAACCCGGGTGGGCTAACTGGGCCTATTCAGAAACTGGGCTGGAATCTTTGCGCACGGCCTTTTCCTTTTGTTTATTCCTTTTCCTTTTCTATTTCGATTTTCTGAATATATTTTCTAATGAAATCAAGTTCAATTTGAATTCAAATTTTTCTGGGATTTTTGTAGTGGGCAGTAGTCTCAAATATAGTCATAAAATCATAGGGTTGCTTTGCAAAGGCTTGATTATGCTTGTAGAACAAAATAACAGAGACTAGGCACTTGGTTTGGAAATGTTTGAAATAGGGAATTTGGAATTATTTCAAATTTGAAAACTTTGGTCTAAATTCTACTCACAAACTTTTCAACAGTGAAGGCAAGCAACCAAGTTCCTAAACTTCCAAACTTTCAAATGGTGTTGGTCTTTTGAATTAAATCTGTCCACATAAAATCATAACATCAAATGCTTCTGTTTTCCTGAAATGAGTTTGAATATGATCTCAAATCTATATGCATGCATGAGTGATATGCAAACTTTGAAATCATGATTTTAGGGATGTTACAGTCCAGCACAACTTTGATGACCAAGGATATTTAGTACAAACAACATGAATGCATAGTTCCACAACTGAATCACATATTCAATGAAACACATCAGATGTTTATACAAGGACTACTTATTATCTTTATGAATACAATGGGAAATCTCATCATACATGATTGCCTCTAGGTCATATTCCCAACAAGTTCCCAGCACCAAAGAAGAAAAAGCCAGAGTGTTGAAAATGCTAAAGACTCTTCATCAACCCGAGACAAAGCTGCCATCAGACTATGAGCGTTCTATTCTCAAGTCACATGCGGCACAACAAGCCTCGAAGAGCAGTACTGATGCAAGCGAGAAATTTGTTGCCCAGCTCGGAGAACAAGAAAAACAGTCTTGCGCCCCTCTCAAGGTGATTTTACCATACCAATGTGGGGTCAAGCAAATATGGGGCCGAGGAGCAGTATGATCCCGAGGTAGTTGCACAATACGGAGAAGCTGCCGCTGCTCAAGGTATGAGTATTGCCCAGTACTTATCCTAGTTAGAGTACTTCCCCGTGAGTGAAGTAGTATACAAATACTAGTACGGCAAACCTCTCGTCAAACCTGAGGAGGTAAATAATCTTCCAACAAAAATGCGAAGATTGCATAACTGGTACATGCATGCATCAAAGGCCGGGGCTAACTGGATAGTGCTGAAGGTTACAAAAAAGCATTATGGGAAAGATATAGATGACATGATATCCATTGAATTTGATGAACTATTTCAATTATTCAATCAAGACGCCTTGGACAAATCGATCATCAGTGCCTATTGTATGTAAGTATTAATTCTGTAATTAAATTAGTCTCCAGCTATCTCACCTTGTTTATTGCATGTATATAATCATATTGTAATATGAAGAATGAAGATTCTCGAATGCATCAGAGGAGAAATCTATGACATTGGCTTCATTGAACCGTATTGGGTTCATGAAGCTAATCTCAAAACAAGCCCCTAGGATACGGAGGATAATATAGTACACGCGTTAAGGTTTCAAGAAACCAGAAGGGAAATACTTTTTCCTTACAACTTTGAGTGAGTGTTATTGTCTTCTATACACTTTCTATTTCGCTTACTCGATGTTAAGTATATAATTGATTAGTTATGCATTCGCAGCTTCCACTATATTCTGTTAATCATTCAACTTGACAAAGGGCGTGTACTAGTCATGGACTCGAAACATAAACCCCTTGAGTAGTGGAAGGACATGCAGATGCTTCTCCATCGGTAATTCTAATCATTACGACACTATATCGGCAACGTTCGTGAATTTTATGATATCAAGTAATTAATAACTTATTTTATTTGTTTTCTTCGCCGGGCAGCGCTTAGAAACGGTTCACCAACAAGGCTAGGGGTGTTTGGAAAGCAGAGCTTACATTTCAAGCACTAGATGTAAGCACCACTAGCTATATCCGCGCATCTCTTTGATTCTAGTTTTGATACAGTTATTATCATGCTTGATTATTATTTTGATTGAACTATGTTCTCGTAAAGTGCCTGACACAGGGACCAGGTAACAATCTATGTGGATACTATGTTTACGAGTTCATCCGGCAGACGTGCAATGAGAAGGGCAGAAATTTAGAGCAACTCCACGTACGTAAACAATTTCTATAGTTTTTAATTACAATCAAATTGTGTTTAGTTTCATTAATATAGGTTGACTCCTTTTTAAATCAGATCGAACGTCTACGGGATGGTCTTCTGCCAAAGGATCGCGTACGAGCAATTCAGCAGGAATTAGCGGGATTCTTGGATGCAGAAGTCCTAAACCCAAAAAGGGAATACTATTCGATTGTGTATAGACAATAGGGATTGTAAAAAGAGCAACTTTTGTATGTAGTGCATGAACTCGATCCGTGTATCGAATGTAATATTGTCATGATGATCTTGTGTAATATAATGGTTCCTTCATTGATGAGTGCAAAACACTAAATAAACAATAAAACAACCTAAATGAATTCTCTGCCGCGGCACAAAAAGTGGCGAAAATGCTGCCGCGCCAACAAAAGTTGCCAAATTAATTCTCTGCCGTGGCAGAGAAATGTGCCAAATCTCTGCCGCGGTAGAAGGTTATTTGTCCCGGTTCGTGTTACGAACCGGGATGGTTGCTCCACCCCCCTCGCCCTCTGACGCCGCCACGTGTACACCCATTTGTCCCGGTTGGTGGGGCAACCGGGACTAAAGGTTGGGGCTTTAGTCCCGATTGCCCCGTCCCGGTTGGGTAACCGGGACTAATGCCCCTTACCAACCGGGACCAATGGGGCGTTTTCTACTAGTGCAATCTGCTAAGGGCATCTGCTACCACATTGGCTTTACCAGGGTGATAGTGAATGTCCAGATCATAATCCTTGATTAGCTCAATCCATCTTCTCTATCTCATATTCAGCTCCTTCTGAGTGAATATATACTTCAGACTCTTGTGATCCGAATAAATCTCACAATGGTTTCCCATCAGGTAATGCCTCCATGTCTTCAGGGCTAGAACTATGGCTGCGAGTTCGAGGTCATGGGTTGGGTAATTTTTCTCATGTTGTTTCAGTTGTCGAGATAGATAAGATATGACTTTGCCTTCTTGCATTAGCACACATCCGAGACCGATCTTGGATGCATCCCAATACACGTCGAAGGGCTTCATGATATCCGGCATGATTAAGATTGGGGCTGAAATCAATATCCTCTTGAGTTCTTGAAAACTCGCTTCACACTTGTCGGTCCATTCAAACTTCTTATCCTTCTTCATCAATTGTGTCATGGGTCTGGCGATACTCGAGAATCCTTCTACGAACTTGCGGTAGTATCCCGCCAATCCGAGAAATGCACGAACTTGGGTTTGAGTGGCTGGGGCTTGCCAATCTTCAACAGATTTCACCTTTGCAGGGTCAACGGCAATTCCTCCGGCTGATACAATGTGGCCGAGGAATCCTACCTCCTGAAACCAGAATTCACATTTGCTAAACTTGGCATACAACTAATTCTCTCTAAAGGTTCCAAGAATGGTCCTTAGGTGTAGCTCATGTTCTTCTTCCGATTTGGAATAAATCAGAATGTCATCGATGAAAACAACGACAAACTTATGGAGGAAGTTCATAAAAATCTTATTCATGAGATTCATGAAATAAGCGGGGGCATTGGTTAATCCAAAAGACATGACAATATACTCATATAATCCATATCTGGTGGTAAAGGCAGTCTTTGGAATATCCTCTGCGCAAATTTTAAGTTGATGATAACCAGTTCTAAGATCAATCTTAGAAAACACTTTGGCACCGGTCAACTAATCAAACAAATCTTCTATCTTGGGCAATGGGTACTTGTTCTTGATGGTGACATCATTCAACTTCCGGTAATCCGTACACAAACGGTTACCTCCTTCTTTCTTGTCCACAAATAAGACGGGTGATATCCATGGTGACGCACTTGGTTGAATCAATCCAATTTCCAACATGGAATCTAGTAGCTTCTTTAGTTCTTCTAGTTCAGACGGGTTCATACTATAGGGTCTCTGGGCTATGGGTTCTGTTTTGGGGATTAGTTCAATGATAAACTCGATATCCCGATCTGGGGGCATACCGGGCAAAACATCTGGAAATACATCGGGGTATTCACAGACTATCCGGACTTGGTCAATGGTAGGTTGGGCTATACTCTTGTTGCACTTGAATTGACGCGATAAGGTTTCAGATATATGCTCGACTGATATTCTGGCTGTATTGATCATGGTTATGGATTTCTTGGCACAGTCAATCAATCCTTTATGTTTGGACATCCAATCCATTCCTAGAACTACTTACAAACCTTTAGTTCTGAGTACTATCAGATTAGCATAAAAATCTATGCCATGGATTCGGATAGGGACGGCTTTGCAAATTTGCCTAGCTTTGGTGGTTGAACCGGGGATTTGAACAATCATGACATGCTTCAGTTTGGTTGGTTGAATTTTACTAGTGCATGCAAATTCTTTCATGACAAATCAGTGCGATGCACCAGAATCAAACAACACTCGAGCAAGTACTGAATTAACAGAAAACATACCCAGTACGACGTCTGGTGCTTCCTAAGATTCTTCAGCATGCATGAGAAAAAGACGACCATTGCGGTTGAGCGAATTCCCTGGGGCAAACCTTCTTCCTGGCTGAACACGACGCTACTGCTGAGATGGGGCATTTGCATTGGGGACTGCATCATTCTTCTTGTTGGGGCACTTGTTGGAGTAGTGACCCTTATTTCCACAGTCATAACAAGTCACTTGCGACTTGTGCTTTGCTGCAATAGGCACAACATTGCTTCCAGTCCTCGGGGAAGTGTTGGTGTTGGTGGTAGCATTGTTGTTGTTGAACTTGGGTGGTGCACGGTTGAAATTTCCAGAGTTGCCGGGGCTGTTGTGATTTCCTCCGGGCCTTGGGTTTCCACGGTTGGGATAGGTCGGACGGTTAATTGGGGGTCTGTTGGTTCTCGGGGAAAATCCTGGAGATGTGTTAGGGCGATACTTTGGGGTCTGATGGGTTCCAGGATGATGCATCATGCGACGCTTGCGTTTCTCATTGGCTTGGTTGATCTTTCCTTCCATCTGGATGGCAGAGTCGACAAGGGCTTCAATATCCGCAAAGGGGATATTGACTAACACAGTCTGCATCTCATCGTGCAGACCATTCAAGAATATCTCTTTCTTCTTGTCTTCGGTGTCGATCTTATCTGGGGCATATCTAGCCAATGACAAGAATTTGTCACGATATTCCACTACGGTCATCCTTCCTTGCTTCAGTTCTCTGAACTCATCTCTCATCCCCTTGATCAAACTAGGTGGCACATGGGTTCTGCTGAACTTGACCTTGAATTCCTCCCAGGTCATCATCTGTCCTCCGGTCATTGCACGAACACTATTCCACCATGCTCTGGCATCTCCAGCTAGATAGTGGGTGGCGACGAGAACTTTCTCGTTGGCTTCCACTCTGGCGACTTCCAGGTTGTTTTCCATGGTTTGCAGCCAATCGTTGGCATCTAGGGGCTCTTCCGACTTAGTGAAAACAGGTGGGTTGGTGTTCTGGAAATTCTTGAGCTTAGATCCATGGTTGTCCTGATTTCCTTGGCCTTGGTTGTTGTGGGCTAGCTGAGCTATCTGCTGAAGGGTAGCTAGGTTGGCTTGACGTTCGGCTCTTTCAGCTTCGCGGTCAGAAACAAAACATTTGCAGGATCTGCAACATCGGGTCCGGGGATGAACCACTTCCTCTGCGTGGAATCTGAAGAATGAGATATATCATGAGAAAAGAGGGAAAATTCTGAGGTTTCAGGACTTTGAAAAGTTTTTAAAGTTTGACTCAGATTTTTTTGCCATACGCTTTTCATTCATTCATTCATTCATAGCACACGATACAAACACACACCACAACAAAGGTAAACAGATGGTTTTAAGAACCATTCTGGAATCTACGATACAGTGGGACCGAATACAACTCACTACGCTAGTGCTCAAGTGCTACTACTCCTCGGAGTCGGTGTAGTCGTCATCCGCATCATCATCGTCATCATTGATAAAGGCAAAGTCATCCTCACCGTCCTCATCGGTGAAGAAGACCATAGCCTGATCCTCTAGAAAATCATCATCATCGCTGAGATAGGAGTAGGAGTCCCACGGAGATCCTCTCCGGCATTCTCCCTTTACTCCAACTGCATGTCTCTCTAGTGGATGGTTTCCTCTAAATCCGAGAGACGGTGGCGAAGACGATCAATGATGCGATCCTTCTTACCGAGCTGACAGCGGCGAGACTTGCGATCCTTTGCTAGCATGGAGATGGTCTGATCCTTCGTCTTGATGATGGCGTACTTGTTGTTGGAGTAGTCACGGCAATTGTCCAATTCCTGCTGACGATCATACATCATGAAGCTAAGGTGGTCCAATTGAGTCTTCAGTTCGGGGTGGTATGGGGCTTCCAGTGGCTGTCCATTAGCATCACGCCTTGGGCAAAACTTAAAGCGAGTACCCTTGATCTGGTTGATACTCTGCCCACACAGACGGGCAAGAGCTTCCTGCATGGCCCTGACAAGTCCATCGAGCCAGTTGTTCTCTCTTAAGGTGAACTTAATTCCCTCAGCAGTGGGATGTTCAATCTTTCCTCGGAGACTTGCAACAATTAGCCACTGCAAATCTTCTCCTCCTTGATCATTGAGCTGAGCTCCGAAGAACTCGGGGTGCGGACGCTCCAGAAGTTCCGAAAGCTGGTCCAAATCCCTCTCAAAGATAAGGTCTCCTCCATTCCCCAACTGATAAAACTTGCTGTACTTCACGTCCATCTATTAAGAATATAGGATCAGTAAGTTAGTAGAGTGATCAAGTGTGTCAAATATCATGTATTTTGCAAGAGTTTTTGAGGAACATGAATTTTCATGAAAGAATAAAGGTGATAAGAATGGGAATAAGTTTTTGTAAATATTTGCTTCCTTTGGTTTTGAAACTAAGTTTTTGATTCCGCTTTGATACCAACTTGTCAACACCCGGATTTTTAATCCCAGATGTCTGTTATGCCATACATCGCAATCCCAGGATTACCATTTTTGCGAGACATAACAGAATTGGATACCACAGTACATCATCCAATACAAACCATACATAAGGTCTTACACAAATAAGGATCTCATGATCCAGTTCTTAATACAACTCAAGCAGCGGAAATACGTAATAATAAAGGTAGCGTAGGCGAAGCTCCATCTTTGGGGTCACAGGCAATGCTGACGATGGGAGATGATCCTAGTTGTCATAACCTTCCTAGGTTCCATCATCCTGGTACTCCTCTTCATAGTCTGGCCAAGGGAATAGCCAGGGAAAAATCCATGAGTACTCTTTAAGTAGTCGCAAACTAATACTAACAAGTGAAGGGGGTTTTTGTAATAGGACACTAAGATCTAGGGTTGTTTTGCAAAAGCCAGATTTACCTCTACTAAGTTCAGGAGCAAGAGAAAAGCTAGTCAATTTTTATAACACCTAAGTGGGAACTTGTATTTCATGTCCCAAATCTGTTGTGGTCAAGTCAAAATCTCAAGTCATTTCACAAGTCATTTTGAAAACATCTGACGGGGGAACAGTATGGCCAATCCAACTATCTATAACTGCGGACGCGGCTATTCGAATAGTTTGTCACTCTACAGAGATTGTACACTTTCACCACAACATTCGATACATCCGTCGGGAACAAATCCTGAATTCACCATACTCAGTATGCGGATAATCAATCCTAACCTTTCAATTACACGCCCTAGTATAGGCACCTCTCCTATGAGTTTGGCCTCCCACCCATGACCAACGTCATCTTGGGTAATGCTGCAGTGGACAATCTTCACAAGGTAGCCTCACTCGGACCTTGGCCGTGAGGGAACCAATACTAAGGTATATAAGTTTCGATCAAGCCCTACCCAATCTTGGGTATTGTGGTTTATGCGGTAAAATTGGAATGGTATCGCATCCGCACAACCATCAGTTTTATAAAGGTCTAAGGCTCATGCCTCAACATTTTCATAACCAAAATCATCTGGTGTTCGGAAACACATGTCAAAACATCTCAGTAGAATGATCCATCATTCTAAGGTTTTCATAACCATTTTCACCAAGTATTCCCATCTAAAGTTGATCAAGTTTTATGCTTAGCACTAGCATCTAAAAGTGGGGTGAGTACTAAATGAAGGGTGGTAAACTAGTGGGGTTCTAACTAAGTTCAATCTCATGCCTTGGGATGACATCAATATTTTTTTTAGCTTAGGCCAAATTTTATGCTCTTTATGCAACCTTAAAAATATCTTTCTAGTATCTACAATTTACTTCAGTAAACTCTAAGTAAAAGCTTTGATAAAGGAACTAAAGTAGAAGCTTGCAAGTAAAACTAGGAGTGGGTTATCTAGTGGGTATGATCACATATGCTTAAGGCATATGGTTGGCATGTTAACAAGCAAGTATTAGCTGCATAAGTAAGGTATCTTGCAAGGGTTAGCTTTCTCAATCAACTAGTATTATTAGGCTTGCCTTGTGCAGAGCAATGGTTGAAGTTCTCCTCGGCTTCTTCGTAGTATCCTCCTTCCTCCTCGTATCCTTGGTCGGTACTAACGTCTATAGATAAATACGAGGTGCAAAATCACCAAACAATACTTAACTACTTGCAATCATCACTCAAAGGGGTTCTATAGATGATCTAGCATCATCACTAACATTACAAGACTAAGCAATTGACTTAATGATTTTATTTTTTTAGAAAAGTAATTTCTACTCATTGAAAAATTACTTAAGATTTAATATTTTCCAAACCAAACATGGGATCATGTTGACACATGTCATCACCATATATTTTAGTACATGGGAATGTGATTTAAAGTGGTGTCATGATTTAATAAGGTTTAACCTTTTATTTTAATTAAAATAAGTGACTAGAAATGTCTATGTGGCATTCTTTTATTACTTGAACATTATTTCTGTAAGTAAACCCATATATTTTTATATATTCTGAAAGGTATGATGAAATGTGATTTTTGAGAGTTGGAAACAACTTAAAAGCTATTATGGTTTAAATTTGAAAAATGTTTGAATGCAGAAAAGCTTCTGCCTTGTTATTTTTACCAAGGTTGATCTACAGATCCAAATGATTTGATTCCAACGCGCTTGGATTTTTGAAACTTGGTACAAATCTGTGTTGATTTTTGAAACTAGGTACAAAATTGGTTTCATTCAATTTGGTTCACTGAATCGAGCTGGGTTGATTTTTGAAACTAGGTACAAAACTGTGTTTGAATGAAATTAGAAAAATCTAAATTCAAACGGCTGGGTCACGCGGGAGACGATAATGGGCCGGCCTGCTAAGCACAGCGCTTACGCGGCTGGTTAAGTGGCTGTCCCCACGCGTTAGTGAGACGGGGAGGTGCGAAGCGGTACGGGGCAACGTGGACCGTGGGATCTCGTTCTAATCTAACGGCTTTGGTTCATCGTCCATGTCGGGCAGCGCCGGCGAGACAGAACCCTAACGCGGCAGGTGGGGGTCGTGGGAGGCTCACGGGGGCTCAGGCGAAGGTCGGCGATGCGGGCGAGCAGAAGTCGACGGCCGAACCTCCTGATGGCAGCTCCTCACAGGCGGTTCAATCGATGGCGTTCTTCTCCAAGGCGAGCTCGGCCAAATTCGGCGTCTGATCTGCTCGCCTTGCTCCGGGACTGAGGCGGGATGGTTTTGGGTGCGAGGGGAGTGGAATGGTGTGAAGAATTCGAGTGGGGGCGGCCTCTATTTTTAGAGGCGAGAGGGGACCGACTGGCGCAAGCTGAGCTCGTCGTGGTCGACGACACAGAGGGCTATCGGCGTGGGCGACGGTAGGGGACGGTGCTGTGCTCCTTGGCGAAGCTCAACAGCGTGGTGGCGAGGCGTGGGGCAGTGCGGATTGGTTGGAACGCTGCGATGCTCTGCGCGTGCTCGACGGAAGTTTTAATGGCGCACATCGCGCGTGGTCCGCGCGGCGGAAAACGGGAGTGTCTGCGGGGTTGCTGGGACGGTAGTGATCGCGTGTGCACGCGGCGAGGGCGGCGTGCGGTCTGTGGGCGTCTGTCAAGCGTGGCGCACGGGGCGCGCTCTCGGCATGGTTGCATAGCAGCTTGGCATGGTCTGTGCGTGTGGTCCAGGGGCTGGCATCGCTCGCGGCTGGGACAGGGAGTGGCGGTGGGGTGCTAGCTTGCTCCAAGATAAGGTTGGTGAGGATAGTGCTGCTTGTAGCTTGCTGTCTACACCGGGGTGACCATGGTGCTCTCGGGTTGTTCACCATTGATGACAATGGCTAGCTTACAGTGGTGCTAGAGATTAGTTAGGGTTGTAAGATGATCTACTAAGGCTAGTGGTGTCCAGATAGAGAACAAGTTAGGCCCAAAACACTGCACACTATAGTGTTTTGATTTTGTTTGATTTGAATCTGCAAGGTGTTTGATGAAATGGCCGCATGAATTCAGGTTTTGAATTTTGAAAAGATTTTTGGTGGGTGTGCTAGGCATGTGCTGGTGAGTCTGTGGATGCTTGGGTTCTGAAAGTTGAGCTTGTTTGAGTGGTTTTTGAAAAAGTGGGATCTTCCCATATGATATAGATTCAATTTTAAACTGTCCTTTAAACTATGCATTCAAATGTTTTTGGATGATCACAAAGTGGCCCTTGGTACTTTGTTATGAGTACTATCAAGGGGTGCAAAGATCCAAACAAGTTTCTATTAAGTTCTGAAAGTTAGAGATAGCCAAAGTAGGCATGGGAGTTAAATTGGCCAAAGTGACCATTCACTTATTTTGTTTGTTTTGTTTTGTTTGTCTTTGGGAAAAGTGTGGGGATTGTTTAGATGATGTTTATTTCACCTAAGAATCCTTTTACAAGCAAAGAAACACACAAGCATGGCAATTCAAAAGAATCCAAATTGTAATGCTTACACATATGCATGCTTTCATATTTTAAATTGGAAAAGTTTTTGTTAACCCTTATTTTGATGATTAGAGTTTGATGATCCAAGTTTAGTATTTTTGGGATGTTACAATAACAATCTGACCATAAATAATAATGCAATGGTTCCACTCACAAGCATCAACTACAATAGTAATTAACACCGGAAAGTTTCCCTAAGAACTAATGCAAGATCCAACACGATTGTTACAGCGAGACGGAGTGGTGATGATGGTGTTGGTGGAGATGATGGTGTGGATGATGATGATGATCTCGATGAAGCCTAGCTTGATAACGGTGTTGCTGGCGATGATCTCCCCTATCCGGGAAGGAATTTCCCTGGCAGAAGTCTGTCTGCCGGAGAGCTCTTTCTCTCTCGGTGTTTTCCGCCCCGTAGAGGCGACGGAAATCTTTCTATGGTCGCTCCCCTGGTATTAGGGTTCCGTGGGGAAGATATAGGCGAGATGGCAGAGTCGGGAGCTGGCCAGGTGGGCGACACTTGCCGTAGGCGCGGGGCAAGGTGGGCCCGCGCCTAGGGGGTGTGGGCCCCCTATAGCCCTAATACGCCTCCCGTTTTGGCTTCCTCCATCTTCTGGGAAAATATAATTTTCCAATATTTTTCTAGTGTTTTACTGATCTTCACGAAATTCCATCAAAACACCTCTTTTCCATAAAAAACATGACTCCAGCAGTCTATCCTCCAAGAATCATCCAACATGCAAAAACAGAGGAAAATACATAAACAACACCACATAATAAGACATATATCAATGAATAGAGGCAAATTACTATATAGAATGGTGATGCAAATTGGACGTATCAACTTGCATCAAAATGAATTCTCTAAGTATAGAACAATCATGCAAACTAGCATAATCTGTCACCTACAGTAGCAAAATAATCAAGATATAATCCACCAATCAAAAATCTAATTGGACAACCGGAGGAGGCACATACCGGAGAGCAATCCCTCCAAAAAATCAATAGAAAAGATGGGCTGAGCAAGGATATTGAAAATCGGGAGCAAGAACAGCAGGAACTCGAGCTATGAGAAGTTTTCCGGTGTTTTTGGGAGAGAGAGAAGTGGCAGGAAGGAGACCAAGTGGAGTGCCAGGGGTGGCCCACACCTGGGCCAGGCGCGCCCCTGGTCTGGTCACGCCACCAGGGGGTGTGCCTGCCTGGTGGGTCCCCTTTGGTCACTCTAGGTACCCCTCTTCCCCTTTTTTGGCATAAAAATTTAATATGAATTTTCTGGAATTTTTCTGGAAACTCTATTTTTGGGGAATTTTCAGGTAATGAAAATTGATTTTCTCGCAGAAAATGATTTTGGAAAGATGCAAAAGCAAACCAAAACTAAAACTACAGAAGTTGTAAGACACTCTAACAAGCAAGCAACTAGCAAAACTAAGATGAACAAGATGGAAATCAAAGATTGGAATGGAGAAAAATAAAGGCGAGCAAGGATAATCATTGTGAAGACATTGTTTTGTTCATTAAAATCCCTTTGTTAATAAGGTTGATCAAGTCTTGTTACAAAAACAATTTTATATGAAACAAAACTTTGCATTTCACTAAATGATTATGTTACCTCAATCTTAATAGAAATAGTACCAATCATAATAGTTTAAAAAATTCTTGTGGAATGGGACAATATATTTGTCCAACTTTGATGCCCTCAATATTTTCAATTGAATTTAGGCCATAACTCTTTTCAATCTTCTTGGGGAAATAGATAGTATGCTGTTTGTCATTAATATTAAAATTTACTTTTCCTTGATTACAATTGATAATAGCACCTGCAGTATTAAGAAAAGGTCTCCCAAGAATGATAGACATATTATCATCTTCAAGCACAACAAAATCAGTGAATACCAAGAAATTATGAGCCACTTGAACAGGGACATCCTCACATATACCAACATGAGTAGTAGTAGATTTATCAGCCATTTGCAAAGATATATCATTTGGTATCAATTTTTCCAGTTGGAGTCTCTTGTAGAGAGAAAAAGGCATAACACTAACTCCAGCTCCCAAATCACACAAAGCAGTTCTAACATAATTATTCTTAATAGATCAAGGAATAGTTGGAATCCCTGGATTCCCAAGTTTCTTTGGAACCTTACCATTGAAGGAATAATTAGCAAGCAAAGTAGAAATTTCCTCATTAGGAATCTTCCTTTTATTAGAGACAATATCCTTCATATACTTTGAATAAGGAGGCAACTTAATAGCATCAGTCAGAGGAATTTGCAAAAATAAAGGTTTCATCCACTCACAAAGCATGTTATAGTGTTCTTCTTCCTTTTACTTGTGTTTCTTATTAGGAAAAGGCATTGGTTTTTGCACCCAAGGTTCTCTTTCACTACCATGTCTATTAGCAATAAAATCTTCCTTAGTGTTATTAGTGTGCCTCTCAGGTTCTTCTTCAATTTATTCCTTATCAGGAGCATCATTTTTATCATTACCACTTTCAGTTTCAGCATCAGAGACAAATATACTATTAGGATCTATAGCAGTTTCAAGAGATTCTACAATTGTTTTATATTTCTTTTTCTTTCTCTTAGAAGAAGTACCTCTATTTTCAGGTTGTTGGGAATCTTGCTCAATTCTTTTAGGATGCCCCTCAGGATATAAAGGATCCTGATTGGCAACACCACTCCTAGTTCTAATTTCATAAGCAAGTTTATCTCTAGAAGCATTAACTAGTATATCCTTTTGTACTTTAGCAAGTTGATCAATTTGAGTTTTAACCATTTGGAAATGTTTAACAAGCATTTTAAAATCATTAGAAGTTCTTTCCACAATATCTTTCAACTCATTAATAGCTCTGGAGTTTTCCATTAAATGATTTTGAACTTGTTTATTAAAATTACCTTACTTAATAATAAAGATATCAAGTTCCCAACCTTTAATAAGGTAGAGCCCCCTGTGTTTACAATGCTAGTCCCTGGATCAATAGCTAGCATCCACAGTTAAGATGTAATATCAAGAAACAAAGGTCATAACATAACTTTATAACCAGGAATAACATAATTTTATTACATCATACATAGCTCATTTGGCTATTTACATTACATTGCAGCGGAATAACTATAAGTATGGGTCCTTCATCTTCAAAGTGCCACAGGCAGATGTTGGTTGTAGACTTTGTAATCCTAATCAATCAATCTTCACTAAAAACAATCAAACCTGCAACATACAAGTTACAGCCACAAATGGTCAATACATTTGAATTGTATTGGCAAGTGATACTATAACAAACAGTATAGTGGAGTCTATCATCTATATGCATTTGGCTAAGTGGAGTTGAGGCTTGCATTGCTCAAAATAGATTTTCCTTAACATATGAAAATACTAAGTTTTTGCTTTGATAAAATCATTTTCTCAATCCAAGATTGAAGATCCTTTAAGGCATCTCTCAATCAAAGATTGAATATTTCAAACAACCCTTGTTCCATCCACAAGTTTTAACTTAGAAATTTGAATGATGAGATTCTTGATTGCTTCCATGTCTTGATGCTCAAATTGTCCTTTTCCAGGGACATGGCTAAGTACTTAGATTTTTACACTCTGAGGTGGTGCACTTTCCCACAAGACTTGGTTTCCCAAGACAAGATCTTTCGAAGCTTTCCTTAGACCAAAATGGACGGCGTTCCAACCTATCAAACACTACCACCCACTGTCCATATGGCTAAGTTCTTGCAACCTATATGATCATGGCAGAGCCCATATTGCCAAGTGGCTGCACTTGAAGCTTCTCAACATTTGACATCTCAAATCTGTTTGTTCCTGGGTGGCCATCCACAAGTGAGATACACAAGGTAAACCATAAACATGGGCCTTGTGAACCACTCAACCAAAAACCACCAAGCAAGTCCCATTCCACCCAGGTGATTCATTAACTTAGTTGTTTTTTTAGACAAAATCACAAGTCCTCAGACTTAGAATATTTTTCCATAGTGTGAATATATATTCCACCCATGTTTTCTATTAGCTAGGCTAAGCTTGATAGCAGTAGGAATCTTAACTTTAGGAAAATCCTACTAAGGATTCATCTACTAGGTTTTCCTATTGTAAGGTTTATACTTAGCAAAATCCATGCAAGTTTTACTTAGAGAAAAATCACTAATGCATAGTGAAAGTAATGGGACAAAAGTAGGAATCATCACTTGCCTTTTTGGTAGGGAATGGTGGTTCACTCCTTGATCTTGCTAGTCTCACACTTCACTACAAGTCAATCAAGCAAATACAAATTCAATTCACATTCCAACCAAAGTAAAACAAACAATTTTTTACATACAAAGTAATGGAATCTAAGTCAGGCATAAGCATGCAAAGGTTGGTTCTATTGCAAGGCTGGTCTCCACTAGGCTTCTAAACTTTGTAAATTCAAAAGTGGTTTTTTTTTCCAAAGTGGCAAAGTCATTTGCAAAAGGGTTTTGTTCCATAAACCATTTTTAAATTTAATCATTATTTTATGTGGTGAAAATTATTTTTATCAAAGCAAAACTTTATGTTTTTCACCAAATGAGTTGCTATTGCAAAACTTGGTGTTTTGGGTCAGTAGGTTTGGTCTAAACCATCCTCCCAAAGTTTTCTTTATAAAAACATTTTCATAACCAAAATCTTTATTTTCATTTGGCTATAAATGGACTAATTTAATTAATCTATCCTAATTCCACCAAATTCATTTTAACTCCATGGGTTGGTTCCTAGGGTCAGTAAGGTCACAACAAACCATTTTGCAAAAGTTTTAAACCTAAAATCATTTTTAAACAATTTTTCTAATCTAAACAAGAACACATTTGATTCTGCAAAAACAAGCAATTTAATAGATACTATTTACTAAACCAAGGGCATGGTTGGTTAGGTATTGCTCTTCTGAATCCAACGACATAAAATTTGTAATTTTTGGACGTGTGGATCCAAAGTTACAAGGGTTTGAAGTTTGCAAATAAATCTGATTCAAAAATTCTTTTAAACAGATCTAGTGCCACGCGGCAGGGTTTCATTGGACGGTACCGCTTCGTGCGGATTGATAGACGCGGACCGTAGGATCCAACTTGATCGCACGGTTCTGAAAGCATACCCCTTCGGCATTTAAGTGACCTAATCCTGCTCGCCCGATCTAGATCTAACGGACCTAAACAAATGGCAATTAACTGGCAGCGCTGCGCGGCTGTGCGCAGCGGCGACGGGCAGACAGCGGCGGCGATGGTGAAATAGGAAACAAGGGAGGAGGGAAAAGTGCTCACCACGTTCGCAAAGGCCTGAGGAAGCTCGACGTGGTCTCCTAGGGTCAAGGCGCTGGGTTCCTGCAATTCCTCACGGAGCTTGCTCTGATGACACGGCTCTGGACGTGGTCGGGGATGGTGCTGGGGTTCACGAGACGACAAACCAGATGTATGGTTAGGCGCAGGAGATCACGGAGATGCTGTGCGTGAACGAGAAGAAGAGGGCGGCCGAAATTACTGCGGGCTCGCTCGGAGAAGTTGCAGACGGCGGCGTCGTTCAGAGCTTGTCGTAGCCGACGCTGTGGGGCGCCCGCGGTCGAACTAAAGGTACTGGGAGATGTGTCTGGAAGTGGGGAAGCTGCTAGGTTGCACAGGGAGGCACGGGGCGGTGTCGAGTCACCGGAATCTTGCTAGTGTTGGGGAATTTCTTCTTCTTCTTGGGTCTCTCCAAAGCTAGGAGTTCTTCTAGTTCATGTTCTTCATAGGTGGGAGATCTTTCTCTCTTCTTGGGGCATTGATCTTCATGTTCCTTGGATGCATGATCCTTGTCTCTAAAAATATTGCTAGCTTGGGTTCCTTCTAAAATAGCATCTTTGTCATCCTTGTTGTCCATAGCTCTTTGGGAAAAGTTTTCTCTCATGTTGATCATTTGAGTAACCAATACTTGCATCAATTGGGATTGAAGTTTCAAAATCCTGTGTATGGCTGGGTCTAGTCCATTGTTGTTGGCTAAAAGCTGAGTTGTCTCTTGGCTCAACTGGGTTTGGGTTACTATAAGTTCTCTCATGTTGTATTCTTGGTTGTTGTTGTCATCAACCTTGATGTTGAAGTCTCTTGGAGAAGTCATCTGTTTGGATTGGGTTGAGATTAGAATAGGAAAGATATTTCTAAGGAATCAATTCTAATCACACACATCACAATTCACACAAGCAATGTGCATGCAATCACAAACCAAACAATTCACTCAAACAACAAGGTTCAAGCACATACTTTGGCAACAAAATATTTTTGTTACACCACATAAGTTGGTGTGTTTGACTTAACTAAATATGGTGGTCCATCTATATGGTTCACTTGAGAATTTTCCTTCCTTCTTGATTCTTCTTACTTGGGATCATGGTTTCCTTGAGAAAAACTCTTGGTCACAAATACTTCAAGTGATGTAGGCTCCTTCTAACTTTTGCATTCTCTCAGTCTCTAAATCTTGAGCAAGATTTCCTTGTTTCACTTGTAGTCCTTAGTGGTATCCAAGTTGGAAGTCCTTGGTGAATATGCTGAAGATGTTGAAGTCATTAGAGTTGAAGAAGTTGAAGTCATTAGAGTTGAAGAAATTGAAGTCATCCTTTGCACATGGTGTAGTCTTTGGCCATGGGGTAGGTTTTTCCATCAAGTTTGAAATAGAAGAGATGTAGAGTTGAAACCAAAATGGTTGAGGAAAGAGTTTACAAGTGTTTTTGTAAATAAGTTTTTGGATCAAAATATAACTCCTATTCTTCTAAGGGTTTTTGTCCAATCCTAGGTTTACAAATAAGGTAGAGCCCCCTGTGTTTACAATGCTAGTCCCTGGATCAATAGCTAGCATCCACAGTTAAGATGTAATATCAAGAAACAAAGGTCATAACATAACTTTATAACCAGGAATAACATAATTTTATTACATCATACATAGCTCATTTGGCTATTTACATTACATTGCAGCGGAATAACTATAAGTATGGGTCCTTCATCTTCAAAGTGCCACAGGCAGATGTTGGTTGTAGACTTTGTAATCCTAATCAATCAATCTTCACTAAAAACAATCAAACCTGCAACATACAAGTTACAGCCACAAAGGGTCAATACATTTGAATTGTATTGGCAAGTGATACTATAACAGTATAGTGGAGTCTATCATCTATATGCATTTGGCTAAGTGGAGTTGAGGCTTGCATTGCTCAAAATAGATTTTTCCTTAACATATGAAAATACTAAGTTTTTTCTTTGATAAAATCATTTTTCTCAATCCAAGATTGAAGATCCTTTACAAGGCATCTCTCAATCAAAGATTGAATATTTCAAACAACCCTTGTTCAATCCACAAGTTTTAACTTAGAAATTTGAATGATGAGATTCTTGATTGCTTCCATGTCTTGATGCTCAAATTGTCCTTTTCCAGGGACATGGCTAAGTACTTAGATTTTTACACTCTGCAGAGGTGGTGCACTTTCCCCATAAGACTTGGTTTCCCAAGACAAGATCTTTCAGAAGCTTTCCCTTAGACCAAAATGGACGCGTTCCAACCTATCAAACACTACCACCCACTGTCCATATGGCTAAGTTCTTGCAACCTATATGATCATGGCAGAGCCCATATTGCCAAGTGGCTGCACTTGAAGCTTCTCAACATTTGGCATCTCAAATCTCTTTGTTCCTGGGTGGCCATCCACAAGTGAGATACACAAGGTAAACCAGAAACATGGGCCTTGTGAACCACTCAACCAAAAACCACCAAGCAAGTCCCATTCCACCCAGGTGATTCATTAACTTAGTTGTTTTATTAGACAAAATCACAAGTCCTCAGACTTAGAATATTTTTCCATAGTGTGAATATATATTCCACCCATGTTTTCTATTAGCTAGGCTAAGCTTGATAGTAGTAGGAATCTTAACTTTAGGAAAATCCTACTAAGGATTCATCTACTAGGTTTTCCTATTGTAAGGTTTATACTTAGCAAAATCCATGCAAGTTTTACTTAGAGAAAAATCACTAATGCATAGTGAAAGTAATGGGACAAAAGTATGAAGCATCACTTGCCTTTTTGGTAGGGAATGGTGGTTCACTCCTTGATCTTGCTAGTCTCACACTTCACTACAAGTCAATCAAGCAAACACAAATTCAATTCACATTCCAACCAAAGTCAAACAAAAAAAAATTTACACACAAAGTAATGGAATCTAAGTCATGCATAAGCATGCAAAGGTTGGTTCTATTGCAAGAATGGTCTCCACTAGGCTTCTAAACTTTTTAAAGTCAAAAGTGATTTTTTTTTCCAAAGTGGCAAAGTCATTTGCAAAAGGGTTTTGGTCCATAAACCATTTTTAAATTTAATCATTATTTTATGTGGTGAAAATTATTTTTATCAAAGCAAAACTTTATGTTTTTCACCAAATGAGTTGCTATTGCAAAACTTGGTGTTTTGGGTCAGTAGGTTTGGTCTAAACCATTTTCCCAAAGTTTTCTTTATAAAAACATTTTCATAACCAAAATCTTTATTTTCATTTGGCTATAAATGGAATAATTTAATTAATCTATCCTAATTCCACCAAATTCATTTTTAACTCGATGGGTTGGTTCCTAGGGTCAGTAAGGTCACAACAAACCATTTTGCAAAAGTTTTAACCCTAAAATTATTTTTAAACAATTTTTCTAATCTCAACAAGCACACATTTGATTCTGCAAAAACAAGCAATTTAATAGATACTATTTACTAAACCAAGGGCATGGTTGGTTAGGTCTTGCTCTCCTGAATCCAACGACATAAAATTTGTAATTTTTGGACGTGTGGATCCAAAGTTACAAGGGTTTGAAGTTTGCAAATAAATCTGATTCAAAAATTCTTTTAAACAGATCTAGTGCCACGCGGCAGGGTTTCATTGGATGGTACCGCTTCGTGCGGATTGACAGACGCGGAACATAGGATCCAACTTGATCGCACGGTTCTGAAAGAATACCCCTTCGGTGTTTAAGTGACCTAATCCTGCTCGCCCGATCTAGATCTAACGGACCTAAACAAATGGCCATTAATCGCGACTGCTGGCAAGGCGACGGCGGCGGAGATGGTGAAATAGGAAACAAGGGAGGAGGGAAAAGTGCTCACCACGTTCGCAAAGGCCTGAGGAAGCTCGACGTGGTCTCCTAGGGTCAAGGGGCGCTCGGGGTCTGCTGCAATTCCTCGCCGGAGCTTGCTACAGCGACAGACGGCTCTGGACGTGGTCGGGGACGGTGCTGGGGTTCACGAGACGACAAACCAGATGTATGGTTAGGCGCAGGAGATCACGGAGATGCTGTGTGCGTGAACGAGAAGAAGAGGGGCGGCCGAAAATTACCTGCGGGGCTCGTCGGAGAAGTTGCAGACAGCGGCGTCGTTCAGAGCTTGTCGTAGCCGACGCTCTGGGGCGCCCGCGGTCGAACTAAAGGTACTGGGAGATGTGTCTGGAAGTGGGGAAGCTGCTAGGTTGCACAGGGAGGCACGGGGCGGTGTCGAGTCACCGGAATCGGCACCGAACTTCGTCGGAACAGAGGGTGCTCGGGGAGGAAATTGGGGAGGTCTAGGGCATGCCAGCGCGGTGTGTCAGAGGGGAAATATAGAGGAGACATGGGCGTTTAAACCTGCGTGATCAAAGCTGGTAACGGTGGTCGAGTGAAAGCGAATTAAGGCCGCGAATTCATCGGCAGGAGCGGTGTCGAAGGAGGGAGAAGGGGTCGCGCGGATGTGGACGATGAACAGGGAAAATGGGTCCAGTCGTCAGTGGGGGAAATATGTGAGCGAAGGGTCCACACCATCGCCTCTCAAGGGTCAAATAATGAGTGCGAATCGTTTTCTTTCGGGAGGGAATCTTGGGCTGTTTACGGGCTGCTGGGTTGGGTTGTCCTATTCTTTATATTTTTCCTGCGCTGAACTCTTTTCTTTTTCCATTGCCAATTTCTGTTTTGAATTTCCAAACAAACAAACAAGGTCCAAACTAATTCAAACCATTCACCAAACTTTGACATTTTGAGATTAGTTATGTTCAGTAACATGATTCAAAATCCAAAAATAAAATAAAAATAATACTTTTAATCCTTTTAGGTTCCTTTCCTTAATTAAATAAAATGGGCCATGGTTTATCTATCAAATAGGGTTTTGATTTATTTAATAAAATTTCTATTTGAAATCCCTATATTTTCAAAACCAAATCAGTAAGTTTTATTTGGAAATAAAGAATACTTGGAAACTTGTTTAAAACAAAATAACCTTTTATTTTAGGTTCCATTAATAATTAAATAGAATGGACCTTAGTTAATAAATCAAGTAGGGTTTGTTTTATTTAAAACCTTTATTTGAAATATAAATAAAATCAAAATACTTCAGTAGGTTTTATTTGAGAATATAAAATACTTGGATAACTTATTTTGAAATAAATAAATAAGTTTTAGTGTTTTATTTAAAATGGGAAAACCTTTACTTAAATAAAATTTGGATATTAAATCCTTATTATTTTATTTAAATAAACTTTTACTATTTTTATCAAAACAAAACATTTATTTCAAAGTATTGGCCAAGGTTTAATTTGGCTTTATAAAATAATCTTTATTTATAAATCCACCTTTTCTTTTGAAAACAAAATCCTTTATTAAAAGATCAAAAATAGTAATTTCCAAAACATTTTATTTTCCTTTAATAAATGTTTATCTTTGTAAATCCCTTGAGAATTTATTTGATTCAAATTGGTTTGAAGTTCCAATTAAATTCAAAAAGTTTCTTCTGGCCCTGTAAATCAAACAAAGTTTTATTTTATTCAATTATTTTTCACATTACAAGATTTGGAAAATCTTGGGATGTGACAGGCTACCACCCTTAAAATAAATCTCGTCCCGAGATTTGGGGAGGCTAGGGTTACAAGCAGGTTCAAAACAACTAGGGTACTACCACCCTTTAAAAAATTCCAACTAAACTACATGTTGGCCTTCTTGGGATCCTGGGGAAACTTCTCTGGGCAAACACCTGCATAGTGTCCTTTATTTCCATACTTGACTCATGGGCCAAGGTTGAGTTTCTCCATAGGCTTGTTCAACTTGTTCATCATCTTTTCTGGACAATTGTTTACATAGTGGCATGGTTCCTTGCATTTGAAACATATCACTTGGCTGATATCTTTCTTTTCCTTTGGTATCATTGCTTCTTGTTTGTTTCCTTGGTTCTTCTTCTTTTCTGGGCACTCATTGGCATAGTGTCCCATCTCTTTGCATTTGAAACATTGCACTTGTGTAATATCCTTCTTGCTAGTGTTGGGGAATTTCTTCTTCTTGGGTCTCTCCAAAGCTAGGAGTTCTTCTAGTTCATGTTCTTCATAGGTGGGAGATCTTTCTCTCTTCTTGGGGCATTGATCTTCATGTTCCTTGGATGCATGATCCTTGTCTCTAAAAATATTGCTAGCTTGGGTTCCTTCTAAAGTAGCATCTTTGCCATCCTTGTTGTCCATAGCTCTTTGGGAAAAGTTTTCTCTCCTGTTGATCATTTGAGTAACCAATCCTTGCATCAATTGGGATTGAAGTTTCAAAATCCTTTGTATGGCTGGGTCTAGTCCATTGTTGTTGGCTAAAAGCTGAGTTGTCTCTTGGCTCAACTGGGTTTGGGTTACTATAAGTTCTCTCATGTTGTATTCTTGGTTGTTGTTGTTGTCATCAACCTTGATGTTGAAGTCTCTTGGAGAAGTCATCTGTTTGGATTGGGTTGAGATTAGAATAGGAAAGATATTTCTAAGGAATCAATTCTAATCACACACATCACAATTCACACAAGCAATGTGCATGCAATCACAAACCAAACAATTCACTCAAACAACAAGGTTCAAGCACATACTTTGGCAACAAAATATTTTTGTTACACCACATAAGTTGGTGTGTTTGACTTAACTAAATATGGTGGTCCATCTATATGGTTCACTTGAGATTTTTCTTTCCTTCTTGATTCTTCTTACTTGGGATCATGGTTTCCTTGAGAAAAACTCTTGGTCACAAATACTTCAAGTGATGTAGGCTCCTTCTAACTTTTGCATTCTCTCAGTCTCTAAATCTTGAGCAAGATTTCCTTGTTTCACTTGTAGTCCTTAGTGGTATCCAAGTTGGAAGTCCTTGGTGAATATGCTGAAGATGTTGAAGTCATTAGAGTTGAAGAAGTTGAAGTCATTAGAGTTGAAGAAATTGAAGTCATCCTTTGCACATGGTGTAGTCTTTGGCCATGGGGTAGGTTTTTCCATCAAGTTTGAAATAGAAGAGATGTAGAGTTGAAATCAAAATGGTTGAGGAAAGAGTTTACAAGTGTTTTTGTAAATAAGTTTTTGGATCAAAATATAACTCCTATTCTTCTAAGGGTTTTTGTCCAATCCTAGGTTTACAAATCCTACAGGCAACAGAATGCTCTGATACCATCTGTAGAGGTCCCAACCTTTAATAAGGTAGAGCCCCCTGTGTTTACAATGCTAGTCCCTGGATCAATAGCTAGCATCCACAGTTAAGATGTAATATCAAGAAACAAAGGTCATAACATAACTTTATAACCAGGAATAACATAATTTTATTACATCATACATAGCTCATTTGGCTATTTACATTACATTGCAGCGGAATAACTATAACTATGGGTCCTTCATCTTCAAAGTGCCACAGGCAGATGTTGGTTGTATACTTTGTAATCCTAATCAATCAATCTTCACTAAAAACAATCAAACCTGCAACATACAAGTTACAGCCACAAAGGGTCAATACATTTGAATTGTATTGGCAAGTGATACTATAACAGTATAGTGGAGTCTATCATCTATATGCATTTGGCTAAGTGGAGTTGAGGCTTGCATTGCTCAAAATAGATTTTTCCTTAACATATGAAAATACTAAGTTTTTGCTTTGATAAAATCATTTTTCTCAATCCAAGATTGAAGATCCTTTACAAGGCATCTCTCAATCAAAGATTGAATATTTCAAACAACCCTTGTTCCATCCACAAGTTTTAACTTAGAAATTTGAATGATGAGATTCTTGATTGCTTCCATGTCTTGATGCTCAAATTGTCCTTTTCCAGGGACATGGCTAAGTACTTAGATTTTTACACTCTGCAGAGGTGGTGCACTTTCCCCACAAGACTTGGTTTCCCAAGACAAGATCTTTCAGAAGCTTTCCCTTAGACCAAAATGGACGCGTTCCAACCTATCAAACACTACCACCCACTGTCCATATGGCTAAGTTCTTGCAACCTATATGATCATGGCAGAGCCCATATTGCCAAGTGGCTGCACTTGAAGCTTCTCAACATTTGACATCTCAAATCTCTTTGTTCCTGGGTGGCCATCCACAAGTGAGATACACAAGGTAAACCATAAACATGGGCCTTGTGAACCACTCAACCAAAAACCACCAAGCAAGTCCCATTCCACCCAGGTGATTCATTAACTTAGTTGTTTTATTAGACAAAATCACAAGTCCTCAGACTTAGAATATTTTTCCATAGTGTGAATATATATTCCACCCATGTTTTCTATTAGCTAGGCTAAGCTTGATAGTAGTAGGAATCTTAACTTTAGGAAAATCCTACTAAGGATTCATCTACTAGGTTTTCCTATTGTAAGGTTTATACTTAGCAAAATCCATGCAAGTTTTACTTAGAGAAAAATCACTAATGCATAGTGAAAGTAATGGGACAAAAGTATGAAGCATCACTTGCCTTTTTGGTAGGGAATGGTGGTTCACTCCTTGATCTTGCTAGTCTCACACTTCACTACAAGTCAATCAAGCAAACACAAATTCAATTCACATTCCAACCAAAGTCAAACAAACAATTTTTTACACACAAAGTAATGGAATCTAAGTCATGCATAAGCATGCAAAGGTTGGTTCTATTGCAAGGATGGTCTCCACTAGGCTTCTAAACTTTGTAAAGTCAAAAGTGGTTTTTTTTTCCAAAGTGGCAAAGTCATTTGCAAAAGGGTTTTGGTCCATAAACCATTTTTAAATTTAATCATTATTTTATGTGGTGAAAATTATTTTTATCAAAGCAAAACTTTATGTTTTTCACCAAATGAGTTGCTATTGCAAAACTTGGTGTTTTGGGTCAGTAGGTTTGGTCTAAACCATTTTCCCAAAGTTTTCTTTATAAAAACATTTTCATAACCAAAATCTTTATTTTCATTTGGCTATAAATGGACTAATTTAATTAATCTATCCTAATTCCACCAAATTCATTTTTAACTCGATGGGTTGGTTACTAGGGTCAGTAAGGTCACAACAAACCATTTTGCAAAAGTTTTAACCCTAAAATTATTTTTAAAAAATTTTTCTAATCTCAATAAGCACACATTTGATTCTGCAAAAACAAGCAATTGAATAGATACTATTTACTAAACCAAGGGCATGGTTGGTTAGGTCTTGCTCTCCTGAATCCAACGACATAAAATTTGTAATTTTTGGACGTGTGGATCCAAAGTTACAAGGGTTTGAAGTTTGCAAATAAATCTGATTCAAAAATTATTTTAAACAGATCTAGTGCCACGCGGCAGGGTTTCATTGGACGGTACCGCTTCGTGCGGATTGACAGACGCGGACCATAGGATCCAACTTGATCGCAAGGTTCTGAAAGCATACCCCTTCGGTGTTTAAGTGACCTAATCCTGCTCGCCCGATCTAGATCTAACGGACCTAAACAAATGGCCATTAATCGGCGGTACTTGGCATGTCTTGTGGCGACGGCGGAGATGGTGAAATAGGAAACGAGGGAGGAGGGAAAAGTGCTCACCACGTTCGCAAAGGCCTGAGGAAGCTCGACGTGGTCTCCTAGGGTCAAGGGGCGCTCGGGGTCTGCTGCAATTCCTCGCCGGAGCTTGCAACAGCGACAGACGGCTCTGTACGTGGTCGGGGACGGTGCTAGGGTTCACGAGACGACAAACCAGATGTATGGTTAGGCGCAGGAGATCACGGAGATGCTGTGTGCGTGAACGAGAAGAAGAGGGGCGGCCGAAAATTACCTGCGGGGCTCGTCGGAGAAGTTGCAGACAGCGGCGTCGTTCAGAGCTTGTCGTAGCCGACGCTCTGGGGCGCCCGCTGTCGAACTAAAGGTACTGGGAGATGTGTCTGGAAGTGGGGAAGCTGCTAGGTTGCACAGGGAGGCACGGGGCGGTGTCGAGTCAACGGAATCGGCACCAGACTTCGTCGGAACAGAGGGTGCTCGGGGAGGAAATTGGGGAGGTCTAGGGCGTGCCAGCGCGGTGTGTCAGAGGGGAAATATAGAGGAGACATGGGCGTTTAAACCTGCGTGATCAAAGCTGGTAACGGTGGTCGAGTGAAAGCGAATTAAGGCCGCGAATTCATCGGCAGGAGCGGTGTCGAAGGAGGGAGAAGGGGTCGCGCGGATGTGGACGATGAACAGGGAAAATGGGTCTAGTCGTCAGTGGGGGAAAGATGTGAGCGAAGGGTCCACCAGTCATCGTCTCTGCGGGTCAAATAATGAGTGCGAATCGTTTTCTTTCGGGGAGGGAATACTGGGTTGTTTCCGGGCCTGTTGGGCTGCTGGGTTGGGTTGTCCTATTCTTTATATTTTTCCTGCGCTGAACTCTTTTCTTTTTCCATTGCCAATTTCTGTTTTGAATTTCCAAACAAACAAACAAGGTCCAAACTAATTCAAACCATTCACCAAACTTTGACATTTTGAGATTAGTTTTGTTCAGTAACATGATTCAAAATCCAAAAATAAAATAAAAATAATACTTTTAATCTTTTTAGGTTCCTTTCCTTAATTAAATAAAATGGGCCATGGTTTATCTATCAAATAGGGTTTTGATTTATTTAATAAAATTTATATTTGAAATCCCTATATTTTCAAAACCAAATCAGTAAGTTTTATTTGGAAATAAAGAATACTTGGAAACTTGTTTAAAACAAAATAACCTTTTATTTTAGGTTCCATTAATAATTAAATAGAATGGACCTTAGTTAATAAATCAAGTAGGGTTTTTTTTATTTAAAACCTTTATTTGAAATATAAATAAAATCAAAATACTTCAGTAGGTTTTATTTGAGAATATAAAATACTTGGATAACTTATTTTAAAATAAATAAATAAGTTTTAGTGTTTTATTTAAAATGGGAAAAACCTTTACTTAAATAAAATTTGGATATTAAATCCTTATTATTTTATTTAAATAAACTTTTACTATTTTTATCAAAACAAAACATTTATTTCAAAGTATTGGCCAAGATTTAATTTGGCTTTATAAAATAATCTTTATTTATAAATCCACCTTTTCTTTTGAAAACCAAATACTTTATTAAAAGATCAAAAATAGTAATTTCCAAAACATTTTATTTTCCTTTAATAAATGTTTATCTTTGTAAATCCCTTTAGGATTTATTTGAATCAAATTGGTTTGAAGTTCCAATTAAATTCAAAAAGTTTCTTCTGGCCCTGTAAATCAAACAAAGTTTTATTTTATTCAATTATTTTTCACATTACTAGATTTGGAAAATCTTGGGATGTGACAATCACCTTCATCAAAATGTTGGATAGAGTGTACCTCAATAGTTGATGAATGGGAAATTGTCTTACATAATTCTTCTATAGGTGGTAAATTCTTCACATCTTCAGATTTAATACCCTTCTCCTTAAGACATTTCTTAGATTCTTTCATCACTTCATCATTTAGTTCAATCACTCCTCTCTTCTTGGGTGTTGGTGTTGGGGTTGGTTCAGGCATAATTGGTTCAGGTGTAATTGGCTCAGTTGTAGTCCAATCATCATAATTCTTACTTATTTTATCCATTAATTCCTCAGCTTCTACAGGAGTTCTTTTCCTGAAAACACAATCAACAAAACTATCCAGGTATGTCCTAGATTCATCAGTTAGTCCATTATAATATATATCAAAAAGCTCATTATTAGGTAGTGGACATCCAGGATGTGCATGAATCAAAGCACAGAACCTTACCCATGACTCAGGCAGTTTCTCCTCTTCTCCCTATTTAAAATCAAAAAGTTTCTGCAAAACAGCATGTCTAGCACTAGGAGGGAAATGAAGGGAATATGCCATGAGAGTCAATAATAAAGTGTTTATTATGTGTATTCCAAGTATATGATAGATGTTTATTTTGCATGCTATAATTGTATTAATACGGAAATGTTAATACATGTGTGTTTAATAAACAAACAGAAAGTTCCTAGTTATTCCTCTCTCATAAACTAGCTCGTTGATTAACAAGATGATCAAGGTTTCCTAATCATGGACATTGGATGTTGTTAATAACGAGGCCACATGTCAACACCCGGATTTTTAATCCCAGATGCCTGTTATGCCATACATCGCAATCCCAGGATTACCATTTTTGCGAGACATAACAGATTTGGATATCACAGTACATCATCCATTATAAACCATACATAAGTTCTTACACAAATAAGGATCTCATGATCCAGTTCTTAATACAACTCAAACAGCGGAATAACGTAATAGTAACGATAGCATAGGCGAAGCTCCATCTTCATGGTCACAGGAAATGCTGTCGATGGGATATGATCCTAGTTGTCGTAACCTTCCTGCGGTCTGTCATCGTAATACTCCTCTTCATAGTCTGGACACGGGAATAGGCAAGGACAAAGCCATGAGTACACTTTAAGTACTCGCAAACTAATAATAACAAGTTAAGGGGTTTTTTGTAGTAGGATACTAAGCTCTAAGGTGGTTTTGCAAAAATCCAGATTTACCTCTACTAAGTTCAGAAGCAAAGAAAACTAGTTGAAGGTTTTATAACCCTAAGTGGGAATTTGAATCTCATATCACAACTCTATTGTGGTCAAGTCACAGTCATAATTCATTTCACAAGTCATTTTGAAAACATCTGATGGGGGAACAGTATGGCCACTCCAACTTTCCATAACCGCGGACGCGACTATTCGAGTAGTTTGACACTCTCCAGAGATTGTACACTTTCACCACAACATTTGATACATCTGTCAGGAACAATCCTAAATTCACCATACTCGGTATGTGTATAATCAATCCTAACCTTTCAATTACACGCCCTAGTATAGGCACCTCTCCTGTGAGTTTGGCCTCCCAACCATGACCAACTGTCATCTTGGGTACTGCACAGGTGGACAATCTTCACAAGGTAGCCTCAGCTCAGACCTTGGCCACGAGGGAACCCATACTAAGGTATATAAGTTTCCATTCAAGCCCTACCCAATCTTCGGGTATTGTGGTTGTACTATAAAATTGGAATGGTATCGCATCCAGACAACCATCAGTTTTATAAAGGGCTAAGGCTCATGCCTCAACATTTTCATCATCAAAATCATCTGGTGTTCGGAAAACACATGTCAAAACATTTCAGTAGAATGACTCATTATTCTAAGGTTTTCATAACCATTTTTACCAAGTATTCCCATCTAAAGTTGATCAACTTTTATACTTTGCACTAGCATCTACAAGTGGTGGTAAATACTAATGAGGGGTGATAAACAAGTGGGGATTTGCTAAGTTCAATCTCATGCCTTAGGATGACATCAAGATTATCTAACTTAGGCCAAATTTTATGCTCTTTATGCTACCTTTAGTTATCTTTCTAGAATCTAAAAGTCACCATGTAAACTCTAAGAGAAAGCTTTGATAAAGAAAATAAAGTATTAAGCTTGCCAGTAAAACTAGGATTGGGTTATCAAGTGGTTATGATCACATATGCTTAGGCATATAGTTGGCATAGTAACAAGCAACTGTTGACTTGCATAATTTGCAAGGGTTAGCTTGCTAAGTTAATAGCTTGCTAAGATATTGGTATAAGCTTGCCTTGAGCAGAGCAGTGGTTGAAGTTCTCCTCGGCTTCTTCCTCGTAGTATCCTCCTTTCTCCTCGTATCCTTGTCGGTACTAGCGTCTATAATTAAATACGAGATACACAATCACCAAACAATACTTAACTATTTTTAATCATCACACAAAAAGTCACACTAGATGATCTAGCATCATCACTATTATCACAAGGATTAAAGCACTTGTATTATTTATTTTATTTGCGAAAAGTAATTTCTACTCATTGAAAAAATACTTAATATTTAATATTCTCCAACTCAAACATGGGATCATGTTGACACATGTCATCACCACATATTTCAGTACATGGGAATGTGATTTAAAGTGGTGTCACAAATTAATAAGGTTTAACCTTTTTATTTTAATTAAATAAAGTGACTAGAAATGCCTATGTAGAATTCTGTTATTACTTGAACATTATTTCTGCAAGTAAACCTATATTTTTTTATATATTCTGAAACTTATAACCTAATGTGATTTTTGAGAGTTGGAATCAACTCAAAAGCCTGTATGGTTGAATTTTGAAAAATGTTTGAATGCATAAAAGCTTCTGCCTTTGTTATTTTTACCATGGTTTATCTATAACTCCAAATGATTTGAATCCAATGGGCTTGGATTAAGCATTTCAGTACCTTTCTAACAAAATTTGTTTCATGCATTTTGGTTCAGTGAATCGAGCTGGATGGATTTTTGAATCTAGGTACAGTACTATGTTTGAAATTAAATGAATAAAGCTTAATTTGAATTGTTGGGTCGCGCGGGATGTTTTACTCGGCTGGCCCACTACACATATCGCATATGCGGGCTGGTTAAGTGGCTGTCCCCACGCGTCAGTGAGACGGGGAGGGGTGAAGCGGTACGGGGCAATGTGAACCGCACGATCTAACTCTAATCGAACGACTACGGATCATCGTCCACGTCGGGCAGCGCCGGCGAGACAGAACCCTAATGCGGTAGGTGGGGGTCGTGGGAGGCTCATCGGGGCTCAAGCGAGGATCGACGACGGGGGCTAACGATGAAGTCAAAGACGGCGGATCTCCTGGTACCGGTAGGTTCTCCTAGGGCGGCTCCAATTGACGGCTCCCGTCTTCTCGAGCAGCGGCAGGCTCCGGCCAAATTCCGGCGATGCGCTGCTCGCCTTGCTCCAGGAGTGCGGTGGGGTGGTTCTGGGTTAGAGGGGAGTGAACTGGTGTGGCGAAAACAAGCGGTGGAGGCCTCTATTTATAGTGGCGGAATGTAACATCCCAAAAATATTAAACTTAGCTCATCAAACTCTAATCATCAAAATTAGGGTTAACAAAAACTTTTCCAATTAAAAATATGAAAGCATTCATATGTGTATGCATTGCAATTTGGGTTCTTTTGAATTGCCATGTTTGTGTGTTTATTTGGTTGTAAAAGGATTCTTAGGTGAAATAAACATCATCTAAACAATCCCCACACTTTTCCCAAAGACAAACAAATCAACACAAACAAAATGAGTGAATGGTCACTTTGGCCAAATTAACTCCCATGCCTCCTTTGTCTATCTCTAACTTTCAAAACTTAATAGAAACTTGTTTGGGTCTTTGCACCCCTTGATAGTACTCATAACAAAGTACCAAGGCCCACCTTGTGATCATCCAAAAACATTTGAAGGCATAGTTTAAATGAAAGTTTAAAATTGAATCTATATCATATGGGAAGATCCCAGTTTTTCAAAAACCACTCAAACAAGATCAACTTTCAAAACCCAAGCCTCCACAGACTCACCAGCACATGCCTAGCACACCCACCAAAAGTATTTTCAAAATTCAAAACTTGAATTCATGCGGCCATTTCATCAAACACTTGGAGGAAAGAAATCAATCTGGCCAAACTTCACTGTTTTGAGCAGTAATTTGGCTAAGCAATGTTCACCATTGATCATCCTTGTCTCCCCCAGTGCCAACCAGTGCTTTGACCAACCCTAGCCCCTACCCTTTGCACCATACCATGCCAACCCGAGCACCCCCTTGCCAGCCGACCATGGCAAGCTAGCAGGAGCGTTCGCCGCGCCTAGCCACCATGTCCAGGAGGCAGCCCACCGTCCACAGCCACTCCCTGTCCAGCGCTTGAACCCTTCCAGCCACTGGACCACACACCCACGCCATGCCATGCTTCTCTGAGCGCATGCCGAGAGCGCGCCAGAGCACCACCCTTCACACACGCCTACGCATCAAGCCCGCCGCGTGCGCGTCGACGTGATCACCACTGCCCCAAAGAACCCGCAGACACCCCGTCGTCACGCCACATGCCGCTGACCACCGCTCGCCGTCGAAGACGCCGCATCTGCCGCGCAGAGCACCGCACGTTCCCGACCGTTTGCCACCACCCCTACACGCGCATTAAAGCCTTAGAGCATCACCAGGAGACCACCGATCGATCGCCACCCTCGGCCATGCCTCTAGCTGCCCGTAGCCATGTCGCCACCGTCGCCTGCCCATCCCGTTCGGTCTCGCCGTCGGGCCTATAAAAGGAGGCCACCCCCAGCCGATTGAAGCACACCACCTCACTCCCCTCCCCTCACTGATCGTTCCACCCCTTAGCCAGAGCAAGGCGAGAAACGCATCGCCGAAATTGCACCGGAGCTCGCCGCTGCAGAGGAGAAGAGGAGCCATCGATTTTGTCCACCCCCAGAGCTGCCGCAACCACCCCTGAATTCGCCGTCGTCAACTTTGTCGTTTTCCTGCCTCTCCTTCGTTGCTGGAGCCCCGGTATGCCCCCTATGCACCCCCACCGAGCAGCTAGGGTTCGATGTCACCGGTGACTAGTTCATCATCGACGACGACCCTCAGCCGTTGATATCACTTCTAATCCAACGCACCACATCGCCCAGTACCGCTTCGCGTTTAATAAGTTACTGACCAGTAGACCCCCGTGTCAGTTGCGCCCCGCGCCGCAGAGTGAAACTGGGCCGGCCCAATAACCCTTCCCGCGCAGCCCACTCGTTTGAATTTAGATTTTTCTATTTTCATTCAACACAGTTCTGTACCTAGTTTCAAAAATCAACCCAGCTCGATTCAGTGAACCAAATAGAATGAAACCAATTTTGTTAGAAAGGTCTTGAAATGCTTAATCCAAGCTCGTTGGTAAAAATAACAAGGCAGAAGCTTTTCTGCATTCAAACCTTTTTAAAATTTAAACCATAATAGCTTTGGAGTTGATTCCAACTCTCAAAAATCACATTTGACCATACCTTTCATATTATATAAAAATATATGGGTTTACTTACAGAAATGTTGTCCAAGTAATAAAAGAATGCCACATAGGCATTTCTAGTCACTTATTTTATTTAAAATAAAAGGGTTAAACCTTATTAAATTGTGACACCACTTTAAATCACATTCCCATGTACTGAAATATGTGGTGATTACATGTGTCAACATGATCCCATGTTTGGTTTGGAGAATCTTAAATCTTAAGTAGTTTTTCAATGAGTAGAAATTACTTTTCTAAAAATAAAATCATTAAGTCAAATGCTTTAGTCTTGTAATGTTAGTGATGATGCTAGATGATCTATAGAACCCCTTTGTGTGATGATTGAAATTAGTTAAGTATCGTTTGGTGATTGTGTACCTCGTATTTATTTATAGACGCTAGTACCAACCAAGGATACGAAGAGGAAGGAGGATACTACGAAGAAGAAGCCGAGGAGAATTTTACTTGCAAGCTTTATACTTTATTTTCTTTATCAAAGCTATAACTTAGAGTGTACTTAGGTAAATTGTAGATACTAGAAAGATAACTGAAGGTTGCATAAAGAGCATAAAATTTGGCCTAAGCTAGATAATCTTGATGTCATCCTAAGGCCTGAGATTGAACTTTGTTCAAACTCCACTAGTTTATCACCCCTCATTAGTACTCACCCCCCACTTGTAGATGCTAGTGCTAAGCATAAAACCTGGTCAAATTTAGATGGGAATAATTGGTGGAAAATGGTTATGCAAACCTTAGAATGCTGAGTCATTCTACTGAGATGTTTTGACATGTGTTTCTGAACACCAGATGATTTTGGTGATGAAAATGTGGAGGCATGAGCCTTAACCCTTTATAAAACTGATGGTTGTCTGGATGCGATACCATTCTAATTTTGACGTATAACCACAATACCCAAAATTTGTGTAGGCCTTGACTGGAAACTTATATACCTTAGTATTGGTTCCCTGACGGACAAGGTCTGAGCTGAGGCTACCTTGTGAAGATTGTCCAACTGTGAAGTACCCAAGATGACAGTTGGTCATGGTTGGGAGGCCAAAATCACAGGAGAGGTTCTTATACTAGGGTGTGTAATTGAAAGGTTAGGATTGATTATCCGCATACTAAGTATGGTGAATTTGGGATTTGTTCCTGACGGATGTATCGAATGTTGTGGTGAAAGTGTACAATCTGTGCAGAGTGTCAAACTATTCGAATAGCCGCGTCCGCGGTTATGGACAGTTGGAGTGGCCATACTGTTCCCCCATCAGATGTTTTCAAAATGACTTGCGAAATGAATTGAGAACTTGAATTGACCACAACAGAGTTGTGACATGAGATACAAGTTCCCACTTAGGTGTTATAAAATTCAACTAGCTTTCTTTCTTCTGAACTTAGTAGAGGTAAATGTGGCTTTTGCAAAACAACCCTAGAGCTTAGTGTCCTATTACAAAAACCCCCTTCACTTGTTAGTTTTAATTTGCGAATACTTAAAGAGTACTCATGGCTTTGTCCCTGGCTATTCCTATGGCCAGACTATGAAGAGGAGTAACTAGGATGATGGATCCCAAGAAGCTTACGACAACTAGGATCATCTCCCATCGTCAGCATTGCCTGTGACCCCGAAGATGGAGCTTCACCTACGCTACCTTTATTATTACGTATTTCCGCTGCTTGAGTTGTATAAAGAACTGGATCATGAGATCCTTATTTGTGTAAGACCTTATGTATGGTTTGTAATGGATGATGTACTTTGGTATCCAATTCTGTTATGTCTCGCAAAAATGGTAATCCTGGGATTGTGATGTATGGCATAACAGGCATCTGGGATTAAAAATGTGGGTGTTGACAAGTTGGTATCAGAGCCATCCTGACCATAGGAGACCCTAGTTAGTCTGGACGATTGAATCAAAAACATAGTTTCAAAACCAAATAAAGCAAATATTTACGAAAACTTATTCCCATTCTTATCACCTTGATTCTTTCATAAAAATTCATGTTCCTCAAAAAATCTTGCAAAATACATAAAATTTGACACACTTGATCACTCTACTAACTTACTCATCCTATATTCTTATATATGGACGTGAAGTACAGCAAGTTTTATCAGTTGGGGAATGGAGGAGACCTTATCTTTGAGCGGTATTTGGACCAGCTTTCGGAACTTCTGGGGCGTCCGCACCCCGAGTTCTTCGGAGCTCAGCTCAATGATCAAGGAGGAGAAGATCTGCAGTGGCTAATTGTTGCAAGTCTCCGAGGAAATATTGAACCTCCCACTGCTGAGGGAACTCAGTTCACCCTAAGATAAAACAACTGGCTCGATGGACTTGCCAGGGCCATGTAGGAAGCTCTTGCCCGTCTGTGTGGGCAGAATATCAACCAGATCAAGGGAACCCACTTTGAGTTTTGTCCAAGGCATGATGCAAATGGACAGCCACTGGAAGCCCCATATCACCCCGAGCTGAAGACTCAATTGGACCACCTTAGCTTCATGATGTACAATCGTCAGCAGGAATAGGAAAATTGCATGACTACTCCAACCACAAGTCCGCCATCATCAAGACGAAGGATCAGACCATCGCCATGCTAGCGAAGGATCGCAAGTCTTGTCGCCGTCAGCTCGACAAGAAGGAGCGCATCATTGCCCGTCTTCTCCACCGTATCTCAGATTTGGAGGAGACCATCCATGAGAGAGACATGCAGTTGGAGGAAAGAGAGAATGCCGGAGAGGATCTTCGTGGAGACCCCTACTCCTATCTCAGCGATGATGATGGTTTTCTGGAAGATCAGGCTATGGAATTCTTCACTGATGAGGATGATTTCGCCTTCATCGATGACGATAAGGATGATGAGGATGACGACTACACCGACTCCAAGGAGTAGTAGCACTTGAGCACTAGCGTAGTGAGTTGTATTTGGTCCCACTGTATCGTAAATTCCAGAATGGTTCTTAAAACCATCTGTTTACCTTTGTTGTGATGTGTGTTTGTATCGTGTGCTATGAATGAATGAATGAAAAGAAAGTTGCTAGAAAATCCGTGTCAAACTTTAAAAAAAACTTTTCAAAGTCCCAAAACCGTAGAAATTTCCCTCTTTTCTCATGATATATCTCAATCTTCAGATGCCACGCGGAGGAAGTGGTTCATCCCCGGACCCGATGTTGCAGATCCTGCAAATGTTGGTTTATGACCGCGAAGCTAAAACAACCGAACGTCAAGCCAACCTAGCCACCCTTTAGCAGATAGCTCAGCTAGCCCACAACAACCAAGGCCAAGGAAATCAGGACAACCATGGATCTAAGCTCAAGAATTTCCAGAACACCAACCCACCTGTTTTCACTAACTCGGAACAGCCCCTAGATGCCGACTATTGGCTGCAAACCATGGAAAATAACCTAGAAGTCGCCGGGGTGGAATCCAACAAGAAAGCTCTGTTCGCCACCCACTATCTACCCGGAGATGCAAGAGCATGGTGGAACATCGTTTGTGCAATGATCGGAGGACAGATGATGACCTGGGAGGAATTCAAGGTCAAGTTCAGCATAACCCATGTGCCACCGGGTTTGATCAAGAGAATGAGAGATGAGTTCAGAGAACTGAAGCAAGGAAGGATGATCGTAGTGGAATACCGTGACAAATTCTTGTCATTAGCTAGGTATGCCCCGGATGAGATCGACACTGAAGCCAAGAAGAAAGAGAGATTCCTGAATGGTCTGCACGATGAGATGCAGACTGTGTTAGTCAATATCCCCTTTGCTGATATTGAAGCCCTTGTCGACTCTGCCATCCAGATGGAAGGAAAGATCAACCAAGCCAATGAGAACCGCAAGCGTCGCATGATGCATCAGCCAGGAACCCATCAGACCCCAAAATATCTCCCTAACCCATCTCCAGGATTTGCCCCGAGAACCAACAGACCCCCGATGAACCGTCCGATCTATCCCAACCGTGGAAACCCAAGGCCCAGAGGAAATCACAACAACCCCGGCAACTCTAACAATTTCAACCGTGCACCACCCAAGTTCAACAACAACAATGCTACCACCAACACCAACACTGCTCCGAGGACTGGAAGCAATGTTGTGCCTGTTGCAGCAAAGGACAAGTCGCAAGTGACTTGTTATGACTGTGGAAATAAGGGTCACTACTCCAACGAGTGCCCCAACAAGAAGAATGCCGCAGCCCCCAAAACCAATGCCCCAGCTCAGCAGCAGCGTCGTGTTCATCCAGGAAGAAGGTTTGCCCTAGGGAATTCGCTCAACCGCAACGACCGTCTTTTTCTCATGCATGCTGAAGAAGCTCAGGAAGCACCAGACGTCGTACTGGGTATGTTTTCTATTAATTCAGTACTTGCTCGAGTGTTGTTTGATTATGGTGCATCGCACTAATTTGTCACCGAAGATTTTGCATGCACTAGTAAAATTCAACCAACCAAACTGAAGCATGTCATGATTGTTCAAATCCTCGGTTCAACCACCAAAGCTAGGCAAATTTGCAAAGCCGTCCCTATCCGAATCGACGGCATAGATTTTTATGCTAATCTGATAGTACTCGGAACTAAAGGTTTGGAAGTAGTACTAGGAATGGATTGGATGTCCAAACATAAAGGACTGATTGATTGTGCCAAGAAAGCCATAACCATGACCAGTACAGCCAGAATATCAGTCGAGCATATATCTGAAACCTTACCGCGTCAATTCAAGTGCAACAAGAGTATATCCCAACCTACCATTGACCAAGTCCGGATAGTCTGTGAATACCCCGATGTATTTCCAGATGTTTTGCCCGGTATGCCCCTAGATCGGGATATCGAGTTTATCATTGAACTAATCCCCGAAACAGGACCGATAGCCCAGAGACCCTATAGTATGAACCCGTCTGAACTAGAAGAACTAAAGAAGCAACTGGATGCCATGTTGGAGATTGGATTGATTCAACCAAGTGCATCACCATGGATATCACCTGTCTTATTTGTGGATAAGAAAGATGGAGGTAACCGTTTGTGTACGGATTACCGGAAATTGAATGATGTCACCATCAATAACAAGTACCCCTTGCCCAAGATAGAAGATTTGTTTGATCAGTTGACCGGTGCCAAAGTATTTTCTAATATTGATCTTAGAACTGGCTATCATCAACTCAAGATTCGTGCAGAGGATATTCCCAACACTGCCTTTACCACCCGTTATGGATTATACGAGTATACTGTCATGTATTTTGGATTAACCAATGCCCCCGCTTATTTCATGAATCTCATGAATAAGATTTTTATGTACTTCCTGGATAAGTTTGTCGTTGTTTTCATTGATGACATTCTAATTTATTCCAAATCAGAAGAAGAACATGAGCTACACCTAAGGACCATTCTTGGAACCCTTAGAGAGCATCAGTTGTATGCCAAGTTTAGCAAATGTGAATTCTGGTTATAGGAGGTATGATTCCTCGGCCACATTGTATCAGCCGGAGGAATTGTCGTTGACCCTGCAAAAGTGAAAGATGTAGAAGATTGGCAAGCCCCAACCACTCAAACCCAAGTTCGTGCATTTCTCGAATTGGCGGGATATTACCGCAAGTTCGTAAGAGGATTCTCGAGTATTGCCAGACCCATGACCCAATTGCTGAAGAAGGACAGGAAGTTTGAATGGACAGACAAATGTGAAGCGAGTTTTCAAGAACTCAAAAGGAGATTGATTTCAGCCCCAATCGTAATCATTCTGGATATCACGAAGCCCTTCGACGTGTATTGTGATGCATCCAAGATCGGTCTCGGATGTGTGCTAATGCAAGAAGGCAAAGTTATATCTTATTTATCTCGACAACTGAAGCAACATGAGAAAAATTACCCAACCCATGACCTCGAACTCGCAGCCGTAGTTCTAGCCCTGAAGACATGGAGGCATTACCTCATGGGGAATCGTTGTGATATTTATTCGGATCACAAGAGCCTGAAGTATATATTCACTTAGAAGGAGCTGAATATGTGGCAGAGAAGATGGATTGAGCTAATCAAGGATTACGACCTGGATATTCACTATCACCTCGGTAAAGCCAATGTGGTAGCAGATTCCCTTAGCAGATTGCCGTGCCACTTGAACTCCATGATTTTGAAGGAGCAACCAAGTCTGCACAAAGAGATGGAAGATTTCCGAATGGAATTAGTGAGTGAAGGATTTTTGGGTAGCATAGAACTTCAACCCACTTTGATCAGCCAGATCAAAGAGGCGCAGAAAGGAAATGCTAGTATCGATGGAATCAAGCGTCGTATCGATATAGGCAAAGTACCCGGATTCACCGAAGACGAAGAAGGAGTTCTGTGGTACAAAGGACGCCTTTGTGTGCCAGCAGATTCTAAGTTGAAAGAAGTTATTCTGAAGGAAGCTCATGATACTCTTTACTCTATCCACCCCGGAGGAACGAAGATGTATCAAGATTTGAAGGAGCAATTTTGGTGGAATAAGATGAAGAGAGAAATTGGAAGTTATATCGCCAAGTGTGATATATGTCAGCGAGTGAAGGCAGGACAGACAAAGACCTGCTGGATTGTTGCAACCATTGAAGATTCCGGAATGGAAATGGGATTCCGTTGGAATGAACTTTATCACCGGATTGCCTACTTCTAGTAGGGGAAATGACTCTATCTGGGTCATAGTGGACAGATTGTCCAAAGTCACCCATTTCTTACCCGTCAAGACCACATATCAGAGTTCGAAGCTAGCGGAGTTATATATCGCTAGAATCGTCAGTTTGCATGGAGTCCCCAAGAACATAGTATCGGATCGAGGAACTCAGTTTACCTCGATGTCACATCCCAAGATTTTGAAAATTGGGACTACAAAAAAATTTGCATTTGCATTGCATTGGCATAGCATTTTGCATTCATGGAAAATTTTTAATTGAAAAACCTCATATATAAACCCTATTTGGAGTTACTAAAATGCACCTACAAAGGATTATGCAAGGAATTAAAAATCTACTATTTGCAAACTAGTGGAAATGATGCAAAAATGATCCTAAGATGATCCACTAAATTTTAGAAAAATTTGAAAACAAAAATCAATTCAATTGGATTATCTATTAAAAAGTTATAAAAGAAATAAGAAAAGCAAAATGAATAAAAGCAAAAGAACAAAAAAAACTAACTAATCTAAACTACCCGGCGAGCCCCGACCCAGCCCACCCGCCTACCCTATCTACCGCGTGCGCCAGCGCTGAGCGCCGCATAGCGCAGTGGCAGCAAGCGCAGCCCCGGCCCAACTCCTCCGCCACCAGCCCGCACTCTTCCTCTCTGTCGCTGACAAGCGGGGCCTGCTCCTTTCTTCTTCCTCTCGACCAGGAATACAGGAAGAACACGAACCCCCTTCCTCGATCGATCCCCGTCAAATCCGCCGATTCGGCCGCCCCTTACCCTATATCCACGCCACCCCCTCCTTATAAAAACCCCATCTCCGTCCGTGTTCTTTTTTACGCTATTTTAAAACCCTAGCACCCCCAACGCGGAGCTCCCGATCCCGCCGCCGTCGGACCTCGCAGGTTGATCCCAATCCCGAGAATCCCGTCGCCCTCGACCCCTCTTTTCCGTCTGTCATCTTCCCCTTGACACGCCGCATCTCCCTGATTTCCTTTTTCTCTCGCATACACACCACATCCTCTGCGTGATCCTGCCGGAGCACCGCCGGAGCCCGAGCCGCTCCATTCGCCTATTGTCGTTGCCCCTGGACGCAAAGGACCCCACCGATACCTCCATCGATCTCTCCATCTTCTCCCGGTCCTCGTCCGACACCTCCCCTCACTGGAAAGACGCCGGAGCGCTCGCCACCGTCGCTCCGCAAGCCGCCACCGCCGCCACTCGCCGTCGACCGCCGCTGGGCAGGAAGAAACGGTGTCCAGCTGTTAGATCTCGTCCGAACGGCCACGATTAGATCTACCAGACGAAGGGGTACCGGCCACTCAGGCTTCGACGCGTGGCAGCACAGTCAGCGTGCAACGTCACCGCTCCGTCAGCGTACATGTCAGCGCCAGGTCAGCTCCTCGCCCAGTCAGCGAAGAATATTCCCCGTGAATTTAAAATTAATTTAAAATTTCAGAAAATGGTATAAACTTGTAAAATTCATAATAAAAGATTGGTAGGTCCAAAAATAGCATATAATATATCAATAGATTTATAAAATTGAGTAGATTATTAATATCAAGTTGGATCTAACTTTTACAGTACGTGTTTACTGTAATAATGTAATTAGTTTTAATGGTCTTTTAGGTTAATAAATTCATAGTAAAATATCTACTGGTCCAAAAATCACAAATAATATACCTATGGATTCTAAATTATGTGTAGATCATCAATATGCAAATGGTTAAGTCAAATACTGTAAGGTTTTGCAGTAATTAAATAAATGGTTTAATGCCTTATTTAGAGTAATAAATTCATAAGAAAATAAATAATGTTCAGAAAATTACAAATAATATGTCCCTAGAATCACAATTCCGTGGAGATTACAGATCCTATTTTAGTTTGATTGTTAGACAACAGAAAGTATTTAAATGATTTAAAACCCGTCAAACCCTATTTAAATCATATAAAAAGATCTATAACTCCGATTACGGTGAATCCAACGCCTACTGGTTCATACTAATGCCCTCTAACCGGTACACTTCAGATCCAAATTTAATTCTACAACGAAAACAGAAGTTACAACAGAACTATTAAAACCCCTATATTGGTAAGTAATTATTAATAACAAATACTCCATTGCATTAATTGATCTCTTGCATGCATCATATACTTCAGTAATGTTTAGAGAATGAAAACAACAACCATTGTGACTTATTAAATTGTTATGCAAGCATTTGCTGCATTTGTTTGATCTCTATGTGCTATTGCTTCTGTTGTATGCAATTGTTTGATCGATAGATTGCAAGGAGTGGAACGTGCGTGATTGCAACGAGTGTTTGAACGACTTCACCAACTACCAAGGAAAGTAGATGCTACTTTGTTCATGATGTTATCCTACTATTTTCAATGCATTGTCGTGTATTTTGTAGATGCATGTGTAGGATTATACTATCGCTATGCTATGTCCTATTATGTGGTAGGATTCTTCCTGTAGATGAACCACCGTTGGTAGATGTGCTTAGCCATGCTATGATGAACTAGGGCTGGGTTACATCACTATAAGTTGTTTCTAAATGTGTCGGTTTGTGAAAACTAAAACAACTTAATCAATGAATCTCCTGGGTGTGATGGGATTGATAATTTTTGGTGGTATCATTGCGGAAAGGCACCCAGGTATCAATAGAAAACGATTGGATTTTTTTATTTTGTAGCTTACGTGTACAACCATGTGCCAATAATGAAATGGGCAGTTGGTTGGACTCAGTAGGTTATGGTAACTCGAACCCGCGTATCCAGAGATGTAGAATTTTGTTAGGTTGGACCGGTGCTCGTCGGGATTGGGGAGCTACTTCCCGAACAGTCTCTTCTTGGAATTCTCCCTATCATCACCCAAAATGAGAGTGATGGTACGAGCTGGGCTGGCCACGTCACATGGGTAAAGTGTACTAACCCCTGCAGGGTGTATAATCTAATCGATTAGTCGTGTCCCCGGTTATGGACATCTGAGTTGCTTGATACTGATTCCATGACATGTTTCTCGCTCATTCCAATTTCATAATTGCTTTAATGTTGTTGGGTTAACTTAATTGGGATCTTTTCAAAGAAAATCAAAACCTGTTTATAAAAGTAGGACACAGATATTCGCAAATGCAAGCTAGCCACAACTCCACTTGCCAAATAAGCATGTAGATGTTAGCACTATTGTCTCCTTTAATAGCTCTACTTGCCATACATTCCATGTATTGACCCTTCGGGGCTGCTACGTTTCATGTTGCAGGATATTCCGATTCTGAGTAATCGATTTAGGCCACGGTACTCCACTCGGCACTTGTTCACTTGTGGGCAATTTGAAGAATGAAGGATTTGCTTTATTTATGTTGCTACCTGAATAATTTGAGCTAGCCTTGAGCTAAGCTTTTATTGTAATAATGGTACTCTGGATCTTCGTTATTTATGATACACGGATATTTTGTTATGTTATTCATCTTATTCTATTGTGGGCCAATGAACCGATCCAGGGATTGGCATGTCACATAGAAGCTACTGTCTTTTCAGAACCGTGGTGTTACACTCGAGATTCTGGAAGAAAGTCCAAGAAGGTTTAGGAACCCGCCTAGATTTTATCACCGTGTATCACCCTCAGACCGATGGACAAACGGGGCGAGTAAATCAAATACTCGAAGATATGCTGAGAGCATGTGTGTTGGAATATGGATCTAAGTGGGAATACTGTCTGCCTTTTGCAGAATTTTCATACAACAACACTTATCAAGCTAGTTTGCAAATGGCCCCATTTGAATTCATGTATGGAAGAAAGTGCCGCACCCGTTTGAACTAGTCGGAAATAGGAGAGAGTCAGATTTTCAGACCTGACATCCTACGAGAAGCAGAAGAGAAGGTTCACAAGATTCGTGAGCACCTCAAGACAGCCCAGTCCAGACAGAAGAGTTACGCTGATAAAAGACGTCGAGACCTCGCCTTCAACATAGGAGATTTTGTGTATCTGAAAGTGTCGCCATTGAAAGGAATGCAGCGTTTCCAACTCAAAGGAAAGTTAGCCCCCAGATATATTGGACCCTTCAAGATTCTGAATCATCGAGGAGAAGTGTCGTATCAATTGGAACTGCCCGAATAGATGTCAGCCGTGCAAAATGTGTTCCATATCTCATTACTTCGCAAGTGCCTCGAAGTTCCAGAGAAGACGGAAGTGTTCAAGAATATCGATCATCAGACCATAGAGATCAACGATGACCTGATCTATCCCGAAGTACCCATCCATATTTTGGAGGAAGCTTTCAGAACTACCAGAACCTGGAGCATCAAGTTTCTCAAGATTCAGTGGAGCAACCACACAGAAGAGGAAGCTACCTGGGAGCGTGAAGATCACATCAGGACGAAGTTTCCCGATCTCTTCAAATCCTAGGTATTCTTTTTCGTCCTTTTTCAAATCGCAGGACGAGATTTTGTTTAAGGGGGGAAGGTTTGTAACATCCCAAAAATATTAAACTTAGCTCATCAAACTCTAATCATCAAAATTAGGGTTAACAAAAACTTTTCCAATTAAAAATATAAAAGCATTCATATGTGTATGCATTACAATTTCGATTCTTTTGAATTGCCATGCTTGTGTGTTTCTTTGCTTGTAAAAGTATTCTTAGGTGAAATAAACATCATCTAAACAATCCCCACACTTTTCCCAAAGACAAACAAATCAAAACAAACAAAATGAGTGAATGGTCACTTTGTCCAAATTAACTCCCATGCCTACTTTGGCTATCTCTAACTTTCAAAACTTAACAGAAACTTGTTTGGATCTTTGCACCCATTGATAGTACTCATCACAAAGTACCAAGGCCCACCTTGTGATCATCCAAAAACATTTGAAGGCATAGTTTAAATGACATTTTAAAATTGAATCTATATCATATGGGAAGATCCCACTTTTTCAAAAACCACTCAAACAAGCTCAACTTTCAAAACCCAAGCATCCACAGACTCACCAGCACATGCCTAGCACACCCACCAATAATATTTTCAAAATTCAAAACTTGAATTCATGAGGCCATTTCATCAAACACTTGGAGGCAACAAATCAATCTGGCCAAACTTCACAGTTTTGAGCAGTAATTTGGCTAAGCAATGTTCACCATTTATCATCCTTGTCTCCCCCAGTGCCAACCAGTGCTTTGACCAACCCTAGATCCTACCCTTTGCACCATACCATGCCAACCCGAGCACCCCCTTGCCAGCCGACCATGGCAAGCTAGTAGGATCGTTCGCCGCGCCTAGCCACCATGTCCAGGAGGCAGCCCACCGTCCACTGCCACCCCATGTCCAGCGCTCGAACCCTGCCAGCCACTGGACCACACACCCACGCCATGCCAAGCTTCTCTGAGCGCATGACGAGAGCGCGCCAGAGCAACACCCTCGACACACGCCCATAGACCGCGTGCCGCCCTCACCGCGTGCCGACGTGATAACCACCGTGCCAGGAACCCCGCAGACACCCCCGTTCGCCGCCCCATGCTGCACAGCCACCGCTCGCCGTCGAAGACGCCGCCTCTGCCGCGCAGAGCACCGCACGTTCCCGACCGTTTTCCACCTCCCCTACATGCGCATTAAAGCCTTAGAGCATCGCCAGGAGACCACCGATCGATCGCCACCCTCGTCCATGCCTCTAGCTGCCCGTAGCCATGTCGCCACCGTCGCCTGCCCATCCCGTTCGGTCTCGCCGTCGGGCCTATAAAATGAGGCCACCCCTAGCCGATTGAAGGACACCACATCACTCCCCTACGCTCACTGATCGTTCCACCCCTTAGCCAGAGCAGGGCGAGCAGCGCATCGCTGGAATGGCGTCGGAGCTCGCCGCTATAGAGGAGAAGAGGAGCCGTTGATTTTGTCCACCCCCGGAGCTGCCGCGACCACCCCTGAGTTTGCCGTCGTCGCTGGTGCCCCGACATTCCCCCTATGCACCCCCACCGAGCCGCTAGGGTTCGAGCTTGCCGGTGACTAGTTCATCGTCGACGACGACCCTCAGCCGTTGATCTAACTTCTAATCCAACGCACCACATCGCCTGCATCGCTTCGCTTAATAAGTCAACCGTTATAACCCCCTGCTGGCCAGCCGCGGAGTGAAACTGGGCCGGCCCAATAACCCTTCCTGCGCAGCCCACTCGTTTGAATTTAGATTTTTCTATTTTCATTCAAACACAGTTTTGTACCTAGTTTCAAAAATCAACCCAGCTCGATTCAGTGAACCAAATAGAATGAAACCAATTTTGTTAGAAAGGTCTTGAAATGCTTAATCCAAACCCGTTGGATTCAAATCAATTGGATCTGTAAATCAACCTTGGTAAAAATAACAAGGCAGAAGCTTTTCTGCATTCAAACCTTTTTAAAATTTAAACCATAATAGCTTTGGAGTTGATTCCAACTCTCAAAAATCACCTTTGACCATACCTTTCATATTATATTAAAATATATGGGTTTACTTACAGAAATATTGTCCAAGTAAGAAAAGAATGCCACATAGGCATTTCTAGTCACTTATTTTATTTAAAATAAAAGGGTTAAACCTTATTAAATTGTGACACCAATTTAAATCACATTCCCATGTACTGAAATATGTGGTGATGACATGTGTCAACATGATCCCATGTTTGGTTTGGAGAATCTTAAATCTTAAGTAGTTTTTCAATGAGTAGAAATTACTTTTATAAAAATAAAATCATTAAGTCAAATGCTTTAGTCTTGTAATGTTAGTGATGATGCTAGATCATCTATAGAACCCCTTTGTGTGATGATTGTAAGTATTTAAGTATTGTTTGGTGATTTTGTACCTCGTATTTATTTATCGACGCTAGTACCGACCAAGGATACGAAGAGGAAGGAGGATACTACGAAGAAGAAGCCGAGGAGAACTTCAACCACTGCTCTACACAAGGCAAGCCTACTACTACTAGTTGATTGAGAAAGCTAACACTTGCAAGATGTTCCACTTTAGCAAGCCTTACTATGCCAACTATATTCCTTAAGCATATGTGGTTATACCCACTTGATAACCCAATCCTAATTTTACTTGCAAGCTTTATACTTTATTTTATTTATCAAAGCTATTACTTAGAGTGTACTTAGGTAAATTGTAGATACTAGAAAGATAACTGAAGGTTGCATAAGGAGCATAAAATTTGGCATAATCTAGATAATCTTGATGTCATCCTAAGGAATGAGATTGAACTTAGTTAAAACTCCACTAGTTTATCACCCCTCATTAGTACTCACCCCCACTTGTAGATGCTAGTGCTAATCATAAAACCTGGTCAAATTTAGATGGGAATACTTGGCGGAAAATGGTTATGCAAACCTTAGAATGTTGGTCATTCTACTGAGATGTTTTGACATGTGTTTCTGAACACCAGATGATTTTGGTGATGAAAATGTTGAGGCATGAGCCTTAACCCTTTATAAAAGTGATGGTTGTCTGGATGCGATACCATTCTAATTTTACCGTACAACCAAAATACCCAAAATTTGGGTAGGTCTTGACTGGAAACTTATATACCTTAGTATTGGTTCCCTCACGTCCAAGGTCTGAGCTGAGGCTACCTTGTGAAGATTGTCCACCTGCAAGACTCCAAGATGACAGTTGGTCATGGTTGGGAGGCCAAACTCACAAGAGAGGTTCTTATACTAGGGCGTGTAATTGAAAGGTTAGGATTGATTATCCGCATACTGAGTATGGTGAATTCAGGATTTTTTCCTGACGGATGTATCAAATGTTGTGGTGAAAGTGTATAATCTCTGTAGAGTGTGAAAACTATTCGAATAGCCGCGTCCGCGGTTATGGACAGTTGGAGTGGCCATACTGTTCCCCCGTCATATGTTTTCAAAAAAACTTGTGAAATGAATTGAGAACTTGAATTGACAAAAACAGAGTTGTGACATGAGATACAAGTTCCCACTTAGGTGTTATAAAATTCAACTAGCTTTCTTTCTTCTGAACTTAGTAGAGGTAAATCTGGCTTTTGCCAAACAACCCTAGAGCTTAGTGTCCTATTACAAAAACCCCCTTCACTTGTTAGTATTAATTTGCGAATACTTAAAGAGTACTCATGGCTTTGTCCCTGGATATTCCCGTGGCCAGACTATGAAGAGGAGTACTAGGATGATGGACCCCAGGAAGGTTATGACAACTAGGATCATCTCCCATTGTCAGCATTGCCTATGACCCCGAAGATGGAGCTTCGCCTATGCTACCTTTATTATTACGTATTTCCGCTGCTTGAGTTGTATTAAGAACTGGATCATGAGATCCTTATTTGTGTAAGACCATATGTATGGTTTGTAATGGATGATGTACTATGGTATCCAATTCTGTTATGTCTCGCAAAAATGGTAATCCTGGGATTGCGATGTATGGCATAACAGGCATCTGGGATTAAAAATCCGGGTGTTGACACGGAAGGGGACCGACGGGCGCGGGCTGAGATCGTCGTGGTCGACGACACAGAGGGCTACTTGCATGGGTGACGGTAGGGGGCGGTGCTGTGCTCCCTGGCAAAGCTCAACGGCACGGTGGAGAGGCGTGGGGTCGTGTTGATCGGTCGGAACACGCTGATGGTCTGGGCGGGTCCGACGGCAGTTTTTATGGCGCACAGCGCGCGTGGTCCGCGCGGCAGCGAACGGGCATGTCTGGCGGGGTGCTAGGGTGCTTGTAAGGGCGGCGTGCGGTTTATGGGTGCTGGTCGAGCGTGGCGTACTGGCACTCTCTCGGCATGGTCGCAGAGATGTTTGGCTTGGGCGTGTCATGTGGTCCAGGGGCTTGCATTGCTCGGGGCTAGGACACTGGGTGGCGGTGGACGATGCTGCTTGTCCTAGACAAGGTTGGCGAGGCTAGTGCGTCCTCTAGCTCGCTGGCGAGAATGGGGTGGAAATGGTGCTCTCGGCATGGTTGACATTAATGGATAGGCTTGCTCACAGTGGTGCTAAAGCTAGTTATATTACTTTGATCATATACTGAGAGTGGAGAGTGAGCTATAGAGGGAACAAGTTAGGCCAATTTTACAGCATACTATAGTGTTTAATGTTTGTTTGATTTGTATTTGCAAGGTGTTTGATGAAATGGCCGCAAGAACATTAAATTTGAATTTTGGATTCATACATGGTGGGTTTGCTAGGCACATACTAGGGAGTGTCTGGTTAGTTGGATTAGTCAAGGGGCACTGGTTTGGTTGGGTTTTGAAAATGGGTGATCTTCACATATGATAAAGATTCAATTTTGAATTGTGATTTGAATGAGGTTGCCAAATGTTTCTACAAGTTTGAAAGGTGGGCTTTGATTCACTTTTACTTGTTCTAGCAAGGGGTGAAAAGAGTTGGAAAAGTTTCTGCTTGAAATCTTGAACTAGAAACACTCAAAGTGACCTAGTGAGCAAGATTGGCAAAAATGACCATTTGCTTTATTTTATTTGTTTTTGATTTTCTCTTGTTTTGTTTCTGCATGGAAATGCTTTATATGATGTTATTTTCATCTCTAAACCATTTCTTGCTATTTAGGTTAATAACACACCATACATTCATAGCACACCATACAACACACACCACAACAAAGAAAAAAAATATGGTTTTAAGAACCATTCTGTGAAGCTACGATACAATGGGACCGAATACAATTCACTAACGCTAGTGCTCAAGTGCTACTACTCCTTGGAGTCAGTGTACTCATCGTCCTCATCATCATCATCTTCATCATCATCATCATCATCATCGATGAAGGCGAAATCATCCTCATCGGTGAAGAAGTCCATGGCCTGATCCTCCAGAAAGTCATCATCATCGCTGAGATAGGAGTAGGGGTCTCCACTAAGGTATTCTCCAGCATTCTCCCTCTCCTCCAACTGCATGTCTCTCTCGTGGATGGTATCCTCCAAATCCGTGATGGTGGCGAAGACGGGCAATGATGCGCTCCTTCTTGTCGATATGACAGCGACGAGACTTGCGATCCTTCACTAGCATGGCGAGGGTATGATCCTTCTTCTTGGCGATGGCGTACTGGTGGTTGGTGTAGGCACGGGCGTTGTCCAACTCCTTCTGACGGTCGTACATCATGAAGCTGAGGTGGTCCAATTGGCTCTTCAACTCGGGGTGATATGGGACCTCTAGTGGCTATCCCATAACATCACGCCTTGGGTAGAACTCAAAACGGCTATCCCATACTTTGCCCACATAGACGGGCAAGATCTTCCTGCATGGCCATGGCAAGTCCATCGAGCCAGTTGTTCTCTCTTAAGGTGAACTGAATTCCCTCTGCAGTGGGGGGTTCAATCTTTCCTCGGAGACTTGACACAACTAGACACTATATATCTTCTCCTTCCTGATCACTGAGCTGAGCTCCAAAGAACTCGGGGTGCAGACGCTCCAAAAGCTCTAAAAGCTGGTCCAAGTCACGCTCAAATATGAGGTCTCCTCCATTCCCCAATTGATAAAACGTGTTGTACTTCACATCCATCTATAAGAATATAGGATGAGTAAGTTAGTAGAGTGATCAAGTGTGTCAAATTTTATGTATTTTGCAAGAATTTTTTAGGAACATGAAATTTTGATGAAAAAATCCAAGTGATAAGAATAGGAATAAGTTTTTGTAAATACTCATTCCTTTGGTTTTGAAACTAAGTTTTTTTGATTCAAATGTACATTCTAACTAGGGTCTCCTATGGTCAGGATGGCTGTGATACCAACTTGTCAATACCTGGATTTTTAATCCCAGATGCCTGTTATGCCATACATCACAATCCCAGGATTACCATTTTTGCGAGACATGACATATTTGGATATCACAGTACATCATCCATTACAAACCATACATAAGTTCTTACACAAATAAGGATCTCATGATCCAGTTCTTAATACAACTCAAACAACGGAATAATGTAATCGTAAAGATAGCGTAGGCGAAGCTCCATCTTCATGGTCATAGGCAATGCTGACGATGGGAGATGATCCTAGTTGTCGTAACCTTCCTGCGGTCCGTCATCCTGATACTCCTCTTCATAGTCTAGCCACGGGAATAGGAAGGGACAAAGCCATGAGTTCTCTTTAAGTACTTGCAAACTAATACTAACAAGTTAAGGGGTTTTTTTGTAGGATACTAAGCTCTAAGATGGTTTTGCAAAAAGCCAGATTTACCTCTACTAAGTTCAGAAGCAAAGAAAACTAGTTGAAGGTTATATAACCCTAAGTGGGAATTTTAATCTCATATCATAACTCTGTTGTGGTCAAGTCAAAGTCATAGTTCATTTTAGAAGTCATTTTGAAAACATCTAACGGGGGAACAGTATGGCCACTCCAACTGTCCATAACCGCGGACGCGGCTATTAGAATAGTTTCACACTCTACAAAGATTGTACACTTTCACCACAACATTCGATACATCCGTCAGGAACAATCCTGAATTCACCATACTCAGTATGCGGATAATCAATCCTAACCTTTCAATTACACGCCCTAGTATAGGCACCTCTCCTATGATTTCGGCCTCCCAACCATGACCAACTGTCATCTTGGGTACTGCACAGGTGGACAATCTTCACAAGGTAGCCTCATCTTAGACCTTGGCCACGAGGGAACCCATACTAAGGTATATAAATTTCCAGTCAAGCCCTACCCAAATTTCGGGTATTGTGGTTGTACTATAAAATTGGAATGGTATCGCATCCAGACAACTATCAGTTTTATAAAGGGATAAGGCTCATGCCTCAACGTTTTCATCGTCAAAATCATCTGCTGTTCGAAAAACATATGTCAAACCATTTCACTAGAATGAATCATCATTCTAAGGTTTTCATAACCATTTTCACCAAGTATTCCCATATACAGTTGATCAAGTTTTATACTTAGCACTAGCATCTACACGTGGTGGTAAATACTAATGAGGGGTGATAAAGAAGTGGGGATTTGCTAAGTTCAATCTCATGCCTTAGGATGACATCAAGATTATCTAACTTAGGCCAAATTTTATGCTCTTTATGCTACCTTTAGATATCTTTCTAGAATCTACAAGTCACCATGTAAACTCTAAGAGAAAGCTTTGATAAAGAAAATAAAGTATTAAGCTTGCCAGTAAAACTAGGATTGGGTTATCAAGTGGTTATGATCACATATGCTTAAGGCATATAGTTGGCATAGTAACAAGAAAGTATTGACTTGCATAATTTGCAAGGGTTAGCTTGCTAAGTTAATAGCTTGCTAAGATATTGGTATAAGCTTGCCTTGAGCAGAGTAGTGGTTGAAGTTCTCCTCGGCTTCTTCCTCGTAGTATCCTCCTTTCTCCTCGTATCCTTGGTCGGTACTAGCATCTATAATTAAATACGAGGTACACAATCACCAAACAATACTTAACTATTTTTAATCATCACACAAAAAGTCACACTAGATGATCTAACATCATCACTATTATCACAAGGATTAAAGCACTTGTATTATTTATTTTATTTGAGAAAAGTAATTTCTACTCATTGAAAAACTACTTAATATTTAATATTGTCCAACTCAAACATGGGATCATGTTGACACATGTCAGCACCACATATTTCAGTATATGGGAATGTGATTTAAAGTTGTGTCACAATTTAATAAGTATTAACCTTTTTGTTTTAATTAAACAAAGTGACTAGAAATGGCTATGTAGAATTATGTTATTACTTGAACATTATTTCTGCAAGTAAACCCATATTTATTTATTTATTCTGAAACTTATAACCTAATGTGATTTTTGAGAGTTGGAATCAACTCAAAAGCCTTTATGGTTGAATTTTGAAAAATGTTTGAATGCATAAAAGATTCTGCCTTGTTATTTTTACCATGGTTTATCTATAACTTCAAATGATTTGAATCTAATGGGCTTGGATTAATCATTTCAGTACCTTTCTAACAAAATTGGTTTCATGCATTTTGGTTCAGTGAATCGAGCTGGATGGATTTTTGAATCTAGGTACAGTACTATGTTTGAAATTAAATGAATAAAGCTTAATTTGAATTGTTGGGTCACGCGGGATGTTTTACTGGGCCGGCCCACTACACATATCGCGTACGCGGGCTGGTTAAGTGGCTGTCCCCCACGCCGCTGAGACGGGAGGGCGGCGATGGGGCAATGTGAACCGCACGATCTAACTCTAATCGAACGACTATGGTTCATCATCCACGTCGGGCAGCCCCGGCGAGACAGAACCCTAACGCGGCAGGTGGGGGTGGTGGGAGTCTCACCGGGGCTCAGGAGAGGGTCGGCGACGGGGGCGAACGACGAAGTCGACGACGGCGGTTCTCCTGGTACCGGCAGCTTCTCCTGGTACCGGCAGCTTCTCCTGGGGAGGCTCCAATTGATGGCTCCCTTCTTCTCCAACAGCGGCGGGCTCCTGGCAAATTCTGGCGATGCGCTTCTCACCTTGCTCCGGGAGTGCGGTGGGGTGGTTCTGGGTGAGAGGGGAGTGAACTGGTGTGGCGAAAACGAGCACTGGAGTCCTCTATTTATAGTGGCGGAAGGGGACCGACTGGCGCGGGCTGAGATCGTCGTGGTCGACGACACAGAGGGCTACTGGCATGGGCGACGATAGGGGGCGGTGATGTGCTCCCTGGCGAAGCTCAACAGCGCGGTGGCGAGGCGTGGGGCGGTGTTGATCGGCCGGAACACGTTGATGCTCTGGGCGGGTCCGACGGCGGTTTTAATGGCGCACATCATGTGTGGTCCACGCGGCGGCGAACGGGCATGTCTGGCGGGGTGCTGGGGTGCTGGTGATCATTCCTGCAAGCGGCGAGGGTGGCGCGCGGTCTGTGGGTGCTGGTCGAGCGTGGCGCACTGGCGCGCTCTCGGCATGGTCACAGAGAGGTTTGGCATGGGTGTGTCGTGTGGTCCAGGGGTTGTCATTGCTCGGGGCTGGGACAGTGGGTGGCGGTGGATGGTGTTGCATGTCCCAGACAAGGTTGGCGAGGCTAGTGCGGCCTCTAGCTCGCTGGCGACAATGGGGTGGCAATGGTGCTCTCGGCATGGTTGACATTAATGGCTAGGCTTGCTCAGAGTGGTGCTAAAGCTAGTTATATTACTTTGATCATATACTGAGAGTGGAGAGTGAGCTATAGAGGGAACAAGTTAGGCCAATTTTACTGCATACTATAGTGTTTGATGTTTGTTTGATTTGTATTTGCAAGGTGTTTGATGAAATGACCGCAAGAACTTTAAATTCAAATTTTGGATTCAAACTTGATGGGTTTGCTAGGCACATACTAGGGAGTGTCTGGTTAGGTTGATTAGTCAAGGGGCACTGGTTTGGTTGGGTTTTGAAAATGGGTGATCGTCACATATGATAAAGATTGAATTTTGAATTTTGATTTGAATGAGGTTGCCAAATGTTTCTCCATGTTTGAAAGCTGGACTTTGATTCACTTTTTCTTGTTCTAGCAAGGGGTGAAAAGAGTTGGAAAAGTTTCTGTTTGAAATCTTTAACTACAAACACTCAAAGTGACCTAGTGAGCAAGATTGGCAAAAATGACCATTTGCTTTATTTTATTTGTTTTTGATTTTCTCTTGTTTTGTTTCTAGATGGAAATGTTTTATATGATGTTATTTTCATCATTAAACCATTTCTTGCTATTTAGTTTAATCACACAAGTTTATTCATGCATTTATCAAATCATCTCATTCACACATGCATTCATATGATTTCAAATTAATTAAAGTTTTTGTTAACCCTAATTTTAGTGATTAGAGTTTGATGATCCTTGTGTTATATTTTTGGGATGTTACATCACAACATTAGTGTAATGGTGTGATGAACATTCATCCGAAGTATAGCATTACAATCAAAGTCATTGAGTTTATATTGCTATAACAACTTACGAAGTGATCCTAATCCTTAGACCATAACATCATGTCAATAACTAACACCGGAAGAGTTTCTTGATAACATCAAACGTCACACCGTAACAGGGTGATTATAAAGATGAGTTCATAACTAATAAAGTGTTATGTTGAGGCCCATGGATCAAGAGTGGAATTTGTTCAACCCGATGATGGATAGATATACTCTAGGACCTCTCGATGATATCACATTGGTTAGCTTGCAAGCAAGTGATTTGATCACTAGAATGTTATATCACGGGAACGAGAAAAGAGTGCATGTCAGTAACGAGATCAAACTAGGTATGGAGATATCGATGATCGAATCTCGGACATGTAATATATCGTGAAACAAAGGGATTAAGATACTAGCGTAAAAGGTTCCGACGATTACAAGAAAGTCATCGTTGAATGCGTGGGAGTCGGTATGGGTCTCCAGATCCTGCTTTTGATTATTGATCCAAGAGGGGTCTCAATCATGTCCACATTATTCGCGAACTGTAGGGTGACACACTTAAGAGACACCGACATCCAATTGGAGCAAAAGTTTCATGCCGGAAAGAATAACAAGCGCAGGAATTTATTTCACTAGATACTGAAACAGGTTTTCGGGTGAAATTGCAGAAAGTGTTTTTGCATGTGAAATGGAATTCTATCAAGGGGTTATATGTGAATGTTTGTCATTAAAGTAATTTACAAAATTATGAATAAATAAAAGGAGTTTTATTTAATGAGAGTTTGCATTAAATTTTTATGGAAATTTAATAGCAATTTTGAGTGGGATTTTGAGTGGAGGGAATTTAAAGGAATTTTGTGAGTGGAGTGTCCACCCACATGAATGAGGGGAGGGAAAGGGGCAGCCCCCATGTGTCGGACACCCCCTTGGGTTTCCCCCCTCTCCTATATCAGGCACCCCCATCCTCACTTCTTACACACACCTCCTCGTGAAGGATCTCTCTCCCCCTCTAGAATTTATTCCCCATGGTCTCGGACTAGGGAGATACATGTTCCCGGTGGCTATTCGGCAAGAAATAGTTGTGCTTCCGCTGCATCGCTGGAGCGAGGAGGCGGAGGTTGCTCGGTGCCTCGAACGTGTGTGCGAGCACGGATGCGCTGCTGATTTGCGGCGCTAGGACTTCCTCTCGGTCTTGAGATCGGCAAGAGATCATCTACATCAACCACAAGTTCAACTCGTTAAGCTTTGTCGGTCTTCAAGGGTATGTTCTCTATGGATATACATCCGCCCGTTGTTTGTATCTAGTAGATAGATCTAGGTACATAGTTGTTCCCATTGTAGGAAATTTTTTGTTTTCTATGTTGCGAACCCTACAGTGGTATCAGAGCCGGATCTATGCGTAGATGATTTACACGGGTAGTACACATATGAGTATGTGGGCGATGATGATCATGTTGTTTATTCTTAGTTGTAATTTTGGATATTGGTGGCATAGTGGGATGAAGCGTCCTGGACAAACTTTACATGTCCTCGCACATGAGACATGTTCCACGCTTGGCATGCAACTAGTTTGCATAAGTGGCTAGCGGGTGTCTGTCTCTCGTACTATAGTCAATATCTACTTTGCAACGAGTTGTCAACAATTTGATTATCCTTGTTGTGGTTCATGTTTGTAGGTAAGAACGGTTCTATCTTCGAAAGCCCTAATCGATGTAAAACTTGCAATGGATAAATTCGAGGCGTCTAGTTTAGATTGTTGCTGGGCTAGTGTTATGACATGGTGATGTTGTAAGTAGAAGTATGAGATGATACTCTTACAACACACATAACGTGTAAGTTACATAGACCTTGGCCTTACACATAAAGGTATGATAGTGATCATACCACAGTGCACATGATAGAGATCATATGCGGGAACCATATCATTTCACTAATAAACATGTGATGTTTGATAGCATCTTATATTGCTTGTTTGGCACTTTATTAACATAATAAGATGATCCCTCATTTAAATATCAAGATAAGAATGTGTTCTTCCTTTAGTATGCACCGATTATGTTTTTGTCGCTCTAAGACATCACGTGATGATCGGGTGTTCTTGGATCCACGACCATATTTTGGGTGTAAGACAATTACACACGCGAATACTAAGGTTCTTGCTTGGCGAGCCTAGCATGTACAGACATGGCCTCGGAACACGGACCGAAAGGTTAAGCATGAGTTATATAGTAGATATGATGCCCATTTGATGCTCGCATTTGAAGCTACACCGACTCACGTGATGATCAGACTTGGTGTAGTGGATTTGGTTCATGTAATCACCAAAAAGGAATGAGGGATGTCGTTTTTGAGTAGGAGTTCATTCGTAATGTGGATTAGTTGAACTCAATCTATCATAAACTTAGTCTAAACTTTACAAATTCTGTTGTAGATGGCACCACCTGCTTTTAATTTCAATGTGTTCATGGAGAAAGAGAAACTTGCAACGAACGGTAGCAACTTTACCGAATGGGCCATGAATTTGAGGATTCTCCTCTCTGCTACACAAAAGCAATATGTGCTAGAAGCGCCTCTAGGCCCCCCACCTTTTGATGATGCCCCTGACGAGGAGAAGAATGTCTATCAGACTCTTCAGGAGGACCACAACTTAGTTCATTGCGGCATATTGTATGGGCTAGAGCCGGAACTTCGAAAGAATTTCGAAAACGGCAATGCATTTGATACAATGGGTGAGTTAAAAATTATTTTTGACACACATGCTATTGTAGAGAGCTACAATGCTTCAGAAAAGTTCTTTAGCTGCATGATGGAAGAGCATAGCTCCATAAGTGAGCATGTACTCAAGATGTCGGGTTACGGCGATAAGCTCGTGTCCTTGGGAATAACTATTCCCATTGACTTAGGCATCCATCGTGTTCTGCAGTCTCTGCCACCTAGCTATAAGAGCTTTGTGATGAACTATAATATGCAAGGCATGAAGAAGTCTCTCCTCGAGCTTCTGTTAATGCTTAAAACTGCAGAAGTGGAGATCAAGAAGGAACATCAAGTGTTCATGATCAATAAGAACATTGGTTTCAAGAAAGACAAGAAGGGTAAATGGAAGGGAAGTAAGGGCGACAAGCCAGTTGCCGTTCTTGAAAAAAAAATCCGAGTTGGCCCTAAGTCTGATACCGAGTGCTACTATTGTAAGGGTACTGGCCACTAGAAGCGCAACTGCCCTAAGTATTTGGCAGACTGTAACATCCCAAAAATCATGATTTCAAAGCTTGCATATCATTCATGCATTCATAATCATTTTAGGATCATTCTCAAATGAGATTTAAAAAACAGAAGCATTTGAATGTCTATTATTTTATGTAAGCAAGGCAATGGCCCACTGCTACTCTCTCGTATGAGATTAATTATTTTAACCAGAAAGATTTGAACCTAAGATTGTATGGTATTTTCCAAAGAATGGACAAAGTTTTTCAAAACAAAATATGTATTTAAAACCATTCATATGTCTTTATTAAATATATGATAAAGGCTTTGATTATTTTAAATTCTATTGGGCCCATGTAAATTTGAGTGAACAATGTGTTAATTACTCAAATAAGTGCTTGTTCCATCCTGTAAAAATCCAGAGAAAATTTGAATTCAATTTCATTTGAAAACCATTTGAAAATGATTCCAGAAAATCAAAACAGAAAAGGAAAAAGATAAAAATAATTAGAAACAGGCCGGCGCCACACTTTCGCCCAAGAGCAAATGCAGCCACCCGGGATTTTTCCTTCCTCTCGTTTCTCACCCGCACGCTGCATTCTCCCTCATCGACGCCTGGACCCACGCGCCATGTCACCTTCGTCCTGAAAATCACGCCGCAAAGACCGCTATGCCGCTTTCTCCGACTTGATTCTGCGCTTGATTGCGAGTAAACGCCAGCGTAATTCCCTCTCTTGCCCCGGATATTTAACCTCCTCGTCCTTTCGCTCATTTTCCCTCAAGCCACAACCACAGAGAGCCACCAGGCTGCCCACAATCGAGCTCACTCCGTCGCGGTACCGAGCAACTCCGGCGGCAAATTCCGGTGATCCCCGCCCCTTGCCCTCCTGGTCTTGCTAGCTTGTTCAACGCATCCTTGCGCATCGTTTAACACCGCTATTGTGTGCTAGGATCATCCAGAGCCTCGGCAACATCGACGACAACAAGTGTCCGACAAAACCATCAACTCCGGCAAGCTGTTCTGGTTAGTTTTGACTGCGCATTGCCCTCTCTTTGATACTCGCATGACCAGCATCGCTTCCCGCATCTGACGCACTGCTTATTTTTCTCTCGCATGATCTACATCCTGGCCAAGAACGACGAGCAGCCGCACCTGACGACCGAAGCAACTCCGACGAGCAATCCCTGACGACCCCGTGCGCCCCTTGGTAAACGACGACCACCTCAAGAACCAGCACTTCACGGCGAGACTGGTGAGCTAATCCCCTTCCTCTAGCGCTTCCTGTATCGCCGGGAGCACCACCGCCCGAGCGCGCCGCCGCTCGCCGTTGACTCAGCGCCTAGATCTTAGCGTTAACAATTTTTGATCTCATGACCGCGATTAGATCTTAGGTGAAGCGGTAGGGCATATCTGAGCCTAGTGCGTAGCTAGTTAGATCCAACGGCCCGCGAGCGTGATCCGCGTGAAAAGGCATCGACCAATCAGATAGCGTCGTGTGGCCTGTGTTTTGATTTAAAATCTGAAATTAGATCTATTAGTTGTTCAAACTTGCAAAATTCATAACTTTTGATCCACACGTTCAAATTTTGTAAATTTTATATCATTGGAATCAGGAGAAAGAATTCTATCCAACCATACACTTTGTTTAATGAATTGCTTCTGTAAACTTAGTTGTTTTTGCAGAGGCATTTGTAAGCTTATTTTGTGTATAAAAATTATATAGAAAATGTTTTAAGCGCCAAATTAATTTTATTTAGTGTATAATTGTTTTGTTTATGATTCGGTACTATTCCACTTGTCTTGTTTGGTTTAGAAAATCATCACATGGCATTGTCATGCATTCATATATTTTTTGTTGTTTATTTTGATATGTGAATTTGGTGTTATCCTTTTATGTGTAGATTTTGGTGTTAGTGGTGATTGTGATTGTGAGGATTGTTTCTACTCCCCAAACTACCAAGGAAAGTGGTGCTTCATATTTTTATCCCAATACGTTGACTATGCATTAGAAATATTTTGTATAGGGCTTGCATGAATATTTTGCTAAGTATCTATATGCTATGCTTGGGAAATCCTAGTAGTTGTAGAATTGTTAGAATTTTCTCTAAGTTAAGATACTTGATATTGCCATGATTATCCTAGATAGTAGCAACCAAGGGTGGAATATATACATGCTATGGAAAAATATTGCTAAGTCTTTGACTTATGGTTTTTGCTTCATAAAACAACTAAGTAAATGAAACACCTGGGTGGAATGGTAATTGCTTGGTGGTTTTTGGTTGAGTGGTTACACAAGGCCCATTTCTATGGTTTACCTTGTGTATCTCACTTGTGGATTGCCACCCAGGAACAAAGGGATTTGAGATGCCAAATGTTAAGAAGCTTCTAGTGCAGCCACATGGCATTATGGGCTCTGCCTGGATCATATAGGTTGCAATAACTTAGCCATTTGGACAGTTGGTGGTAGAGGGATGATAGGTTGGAACGCGTCCATTTGGTCTAAGGGAAGGCTTCTGAAAGGTATTGTCTTGGTGAAACCAAGTCTTGTGGGGAAAGTGCACCACCTCTGCAGATGGAAGAAACTAAGTACTTAGTCGTGTCCTTGGTAATGGACAACTTGAGCATCAAGACATGGAAGCTATCAAGAATCTCCTCATCCCAATTTTCTAAGTTAAAACATGTGGGTGAGCAAGGGTGAAGGTTCACCAATTTGTATTGGTGGTTCCTTGGAAGTTTTTGCCAAACAAAAACTTAGTGTTTTCAACTGATAGGTAAAACCTATTTTAAGCAAAGCAATCCTAAGCTAGACTTATCCAAATTCATGTAGTGACTAGATGCTAATATTCTACTAAGGTATCACTTGCCAATACTATTCCAATGTATTGACCCACTGTGGCTGTAACTTGTGATGTTGCAGGTTACTCTGATGATGATTAGGGGTTATGAGTCTACACTCAACATGCTTGCCTGTGGCACATGAAGATGAAGACTTTTATTTATATTGTTAAGTTAAAACTCTTGTACTAGCCTATGGCTATGGAGTTGTAAAAGACTATATTATCTCTGGAATGACATTGCAATAATGACCTTTGTTTCTATGTACTTCATCTTAAACTGTGGATGCTAGCAATTGATCTAAGGACTAGCATTGCAATCACATGGATCTTTACCTTTATAAAGGTGGGATCTTACAGATGGTATCATAGGCCTGTGTTGCCTGTAGTATTGGATTAGAAACAACTAAGGAAAATTTTTCAACAATTTCCACACTTGTCTTTTTCTTCTCGTAAAATTTTATTATCTTCTTTCTCATCTCTATTTGTATATGAACTCCATAAACGAAGCAGTGAGGAAGGGACCACTCATGACCATGACTTTGGAGTGTGAGACTGAATTTCCCAAGGCCCTCAAGAACCTTATGGTTACCATGGGGATACATGGTGCAGCTGTGTACAAAGGATTCCCCGTGATGGATGAAGGAGTAGAGTACTGGTGGGTGCAGCTTCACTTGTACAAAAACAAGGAAGACAACCACAAGAAGTCAGGATTCTGCATAGTCACCAACTCAGAAATGCACAAAACATTCTTTGACTCTGCAAGAAATGCAGTGTAACATCCCTAAAATCATGTTTCAAACTCATGCATATCATCCATGCATCCATGATCATATGAGTTTCATTTCAAACAAATCATTTCAAAACAGAAGCATATATGCTTATTATTTCATGTAAGTTTGCTCTAGCCTTAGTGCTATCTTCCAATGAGAAGAGTACTTGTTTTGGTTCAGTAAGGTTTGAAATTCAAAACTTAGGCACCTTCAAAAGCTTGAACAAAAGTTTCAAAACAAAATGAGTAAATAAAACCAATTTTATGCCTATTGTTTATATATCATAAAGGCTTGGTTTTATTTTTATTTTCATTGGATCAAAGTGTTTCCAAGAAATGAGTGTTTGACACACATTTGAGTGCAAGGTTTGCAGTATAAAAACCTAGAGAAGATTTGATTTCAAACTCATTTGATTTGGATTTGAAAATCATTTCATAAAATCAAAACAGAAAAAGAAAAGGAGAAAAGAAATGGAAAAAGGCCAGCGCCACCTATCTAGCCCAACAACTGTTTCAGCCCACTAAGCCACCCGGGTTCTTCCTCTCTCTCTCTCTCTCACCCGCGGACGAACCCACCAGGTCACTGACCACGCGACCCCACCTCCTCTCTGTTTAACTCGCTGACGAGTGGACCATGCGACCACGTCGTCGTCGTCAATCACACGCGGCCGCGACGCTCGCTCCGCCGTTACCTTGCCGCAGTCACTGCGGGCTTAATTGCCATTGACACCGCGTGCGATCCTTGCCCCCGCTCTGGCTATAAGACCACCTCCCCCACGCGGCCATTTCCCCCAACAAAGCCAGACAGATACGCCCCCAGGCTGCCCGCAATCATCCTCGCACCGCCGCAGACAGAGCTCACTCCGGCGACCGATTCCGGTGAGCCCCGTGCGCCCCTTCCTCTCTGGTTCTTGCGAGCCACTTCACAACTTCCTTGCACACCTACTGACACCGTTGGTTCCTTCTGTACCGCCCCAGGTCGTCGTCTTCGACAAGCACAACAAGCTCTCGACGACATCCTCAACTCCGGCGATCAAATTCGGTGAGCCCCTTGTTCCCCTCTGCCTCTGATTCACACAAACGTGTTCGCCATGGTCTTGCGCATCTCCTGATGCCGTTCGTGCATGCTAGGGTGACCAGGAGCGTCGCCAACGTCGTCGTCCACCCAAGCCCGACGCCGACAGCAACTCCGACGAGCCCGCGGCGTGTCCGCGGCGCCTTGCCGTTGCCGCTAGGTTGAGCATCGCGCATCGCCACGATTCTGGTAAGCATCTCCGACGACCAGATACACTCAGCGTCGCCGCCGTAGGGCCGAAAGCACGCCGCCAAGAACCGCCAGCGCCGCCCATCCATGGTCGCTTGATCCAGGACCGTTGGATCTAGATCCAGTGCGTATAAACAGATCACTTATCGAAGCGTTACGAGTAGATCTGGACCTTGCAGATTAAGTAGATCTAACGACTCACAGACGCGATCCTGAGCGAACCGGTACGCACCAATCAGATTAAGACACGTGGCTAGGGTTTAAGTTTAAAATCAGGATTTAAACCTATTAGATGTTTGAATTTGTTTTAGCCATAACTTTTGATCCCCACGTCCAAATTTGATGAATTTTATATCAATGGAATCAGGAGAACAAGCCCTTTCTAAATATGAAATGTGTTTAATGTTTTGTTTCTGTTAAACTGGTTTTATTTACAGAAACATGCTTAGGGCTATTTTGAGTATATGAATTGTTTGAGAAATGTTTTAAGGTTTAAATAAATGTTGTTTGGCAAGTTTTTAACTTGTTTATGAACCAGTACTGTAAACTTGCTTTGTAGAGTTTTAAAAACCATCACATATCATATTGCATGCATCCATATATTTTTGCTTGTATTTATTTGTATGTGATTTTGGTGCTATGATTCTATGTGTAGATTTTGGTGTCAATAGTGATTGTGATTGTGAGGAGTGTAGCTACTCTCCAAACTACCAAGGCAAGTGGTGCTTCATGATATTTTTATCCCTATGATTTTCTACTAAGCATTACAAATATTTTGCTAGTCTTGCATGTTATATTTTTGCTTATATGCCATGTTGGGAAATCCTAGCAGTTGTAGTATTGCTAGGAAATTTCTAAGTTAAGATGCTTATCTATACCATGCTTAGCCTAGCTAGTAGAAACCAAGGGTGGTGAAATATACATGCTATGATAAAATATTTTTAAGTATTTGGACTTGTGTTTTGCCTAATAAAACAACTAAGTAAATGAAAACAACTGGGTGGAATGGAAGGAATGGTTTATGTTGAGTGGTTACACAAGGCCCATTTATATGGTTTACCTTGTGTATCTCACTTGTGGAAAGCCACCCAGGAACAAAGAGATTTTAGAGACCAAATGTTAAGAAGCTTCTAGTGCAGCAATTTGGCAATATGGGCTCTGCCAGGATCACATAGGTTGCTAGAACTTAGCCATTTGGACAGTTGGTGGTAGTGGGATGATAGGTTGGAACGCGTCCATTTGGTCTAAAGGAAGGCTTCTGAAAGGTCCTGTCTTGGTTAAAATCAAGGCTTGTGGGGAAAGTGCACCACCTCTGCAGATGGAAAAATCTAAGTACTTAGCCATGTCCCTGTAAAAGGACAACTTGAGCATCAAGACATGGAAGCTATCAAGAATCTCCTCATCCCAATTTCTAAGAAAAACTTGTGGGTGAACAAGGGTGAAGGACCTCAATGTCTATTGGTGGCTCCTTGGGAAAAGTTTTGACAAAGAATAACTTAGTGTTTTCAACTAATAGGCAAAACCTATTTTGAGCAAAGCAAGCCAAGCTACACTTAACCAAATTGCATATAGTATCTAGTCCACCTAAATTATACAAAGGTATCACTTGCCAATACTATTCCAATGTATTGACCCACTGTGGCTGTAACTTGTGATGTTGCAGGTTACTCTGAGGAGGATTAGGAGTCATGAGTCTACACTCAACATGTTTCCCTGTGGCACATGAAGATGAAGACTTTATTTTATTTACTTATTCAAACTCTTGTACTAGGCCTGTGGCCTTGGATTTGTAAAGACTATGTTTGTCTCTGGAATGACTGTAATAATGACCTTTGTTTCTGTGTACTTCATCTTAAACTGTGGATGCTAGCATTGATCCAGGGACTAGCATTGCAATCACATGGATCCTTTTCCTTTATAAAGGAGGGATCTTATGGATGGTATCAGAGCATTGTGTTGCCTGTAGGATTATGACCCTAGGATTGGAAACCACTAAGGAAAAAATTTCAACAACTTCTACACTTGTCTACTCTTCTAGTAAACTTTTCTAATCTTCTTTCTCATCTCTAATTTTTAGATGAACTCCATCAACGAAGCCGTAAGGAAAGGACCACACATGACAATGACTTTGGAGTGTGAGACAGAATTCCCCAAGGCTCTCAAGGACCTCATGGTTGCAATGGAAATACATGGTGCAGCTGTGTACAAAGGTTTTCCTGTGATGGATGAAGGATTTGAGTACTGGTGGGTGCAACTTCACTTGTATAAAAACAAGGAAGACAACCACAAGGAATCAGGATTCTGTATGTTCACCAATTCAGTGATGCACCCTACATTCTTTGATTCAGCAAGGGATACAGCTTGGAAGACCATCAAAGAACTTGGTGATAGAGTCAAGTGTAGAATGTTCAACATCCAAAATAGCCTAAAAGAAGAGAAGAAACATATCCAAGAGTTGGAGGCTACCAACCAAACCTTAAGAAGTGACATTATAGACTTAGTGATGGAGTCATGTGCTCAAGATAGAGTGATTGCTTCTAGAAATATTGTGTTAGCCAATATATCTAGTGAGATAGAATTCTAAACGTACTACGTTAGTTGGACCACCACCTATCACCTTATTTTCCAAATATTCTCTACTATCTAAAAAGAACTTGATGTTCCGTTTTCTGCCTGATCGCACTACGTCCGTCCTTTCGTCAAACCCTTCTCGTACCAGAACACACGTGCCGACACATGGACCCAGGCGTCCAGCACTAATCTGTTGCAATATCTCCGCTAATTACTCTCCGTACCCAAACGCCGCCTTCTCCTCCGTCATAGACTCGCTGCTTGAGACTCACCAGATGCCGACGCCCGCCGGAGATGCACCAGATGCCGATTCTAAGCGTCTTGCAAGGTACGCACTGGCCGCTACCTTTCTTCTCTTTCAGTTGCTACTATTGTGCATCCGCTTTGTTCTTTTTTCAACCATGGATGCACGCTCCCACTCGATCTCGTGGGAAGACTCTGCACCGTGCAGCAGCGCCGCCCAGAGGCGGCTTCCGAACCTACATGCCATTTCTCAACACCGCCCGCACAACCCGTCGACCAAGTGCTACATGGGTTTTCTTGCCCATCACATTCTGCAGATGCTCGCACGTAGGCTGTTCGACGGAATGAATGATCATATTTTGTCCCTTTCTATGCGTAGGGAGATATGTTTATCTGGTCAGCGATGGACATGGACATAGCGCAGACCGCTAACGGACCCGAAGGAAAAATGAGAACGTGGTAGCGGCATCCCACCAAGGAGGCGTACAGGATTCTCGGAGGAAGCTTCTCAAGGGCGGAAGCTGATCTTCGCCTTCAGGAACAAGCGATTGGGGCTGAGAATGTCGGCTGCCAATACGGTTTCTTCTCACCGTGCCAAGCCGCCAAGCATTACATCCCGTTATGCGCTCAATTTTGGTGAGGAGCATTAAGAACCTTCAATTTGTTTTGTTCCTATCTTTCTAGAATAAGGAGGTAGTAGTGCCAGTGCTGATTCTGCAAACCGTAATCAACACACTATCTATTAGAAAATCAACCACGTACACTCTTGCAAATTAGTTTGAGACTATCTACGGTCTAGGCAATGTTGAGGCTTCTTGTTCATTGCTTGTTGCATTTCTGGTCTTCTCGGTCTCGGCAAACCTTTATGGAAATATTTACTTAGTGAGGTAATTCCTGCAAACAACTTGTTTTTGTTCAGTTGGGACCATTGGGACTTCTCTTGGCTGACTTAAGAATCGGAGACTGGTTTGGAGGTTTGTTATTTTCACCTGGGAAGCAAGCTAATGAGACTTTCTCGATCAGTTTTCTACTCTCATGTGGTTGGAGTGACAGTATGCACATAACTGAAATTTAATCATCCACCTAGCAATAAGAAGCATGGTTTGAAAAATCAACACTTGGAACTACTTGTTTTTATTTTGCGCAAACATCACAACTTTTCATTGTGCTATTGTTTTGCAGGCTATGCCGTTTTCCTGATTGTTTCCAATAGGACCGGATAAGCAGCCATCTTTCCTCTACCGTTACTCGATGTATGTTGCCAACTCATCCAGAATATATCATTGCTGGTTGTCAAGATTAGAGTGCTAAGTGACGAGTATGCCCTGTCATAGGTTTGTCTGCTTAAATATATAGAAGTAACATTGGTCAAGAGTGCAAACTTAAGGATTTGAGTTGGCAACAAGTTGTCAAGGAGGCTTTCATACTCTCTGGTATTTGTTGTTTCTCCTTGGATCTTAATTTGTTCTAATATTGAGTGAATGGCCAGCACCACTACGGCTAGATCTAATTATAAAGGTAAACTGGCTTCGCTGGATGCAAATCTATACTATCTTCGTCTCTATTGCTTAAAAAGAATTTCAGGTTCCGTCGCTCCTTGGTCAAGTCGTCCCCGTACGACACCGCAACGCCGACACATGGGCCCTCTCCCAAAAACCAAATGCTAATCTGCTGACCACTCTCTGTACAAAGATATTTCCTCTGTCTTCAATTCCCCATCAGACACGCGTCCTCCACACCACCTGTCGACGCGGCCTGTGAGAGGTGCACCAGCCGGCAGTCGCGGGGGAGGCGGTGGTGCCTCGCCTCCACCCAAGAGATCTGGCCTTGGATTACTCGGATCCGTGCTCCTCGCACCGGATATGGCATATGGAGGTGGCCTCACCGGTGGACGTTGGGAGCCTCACCGGCGTATGGCAGCAGGCTCCTCTTGCCCACAAAGCTGGCGTGCTTTTAGTCCATAGTCACGGCTGTTGTTGGATGATCCTGCTGATGACGCCAACATGGAACTGGCCATCTTGTTACCTCTGGAAGTCACACGACACCAATCTTCCGCCTTTCACGACACAGAGCTCCAATTGTCAGATCATTGTTTGTCAAGGTACAACTCAAGTCACTGATGCACCCTTTGTGTTCAATGAAATGCCAACTTGCTATGTATTGTAAAATTCTGTTTGTAGTTGTTCTCAAGTAAGTTGCATTTCTCCATGTTCATATCTAGCGCATATAGTCAGTTTATGAATCATCTCAATCCCAATAAATGTTCATGGTGCATTTCAATATTACATGCAAAATCACCTGAACCTGTCATTCTATTGAGAACATTTCTGGTAAATGGCTGGATGCATCACAACCAGATATCCCAAACAAAATAGTTTTCTATATTGTAATCCTAATTATTGTCACTTCGTTAGCACCTTAACACTATATCAAGCTTTTAGATTATTTTTATTATCTATTCCAAAATCAGATGTGATTTAAACTTAGTAAATACAACTAAATTATAAATCTTCATAATAGTAGCTTGTCCCATTTATAAAGTATCATTGAATTCAAAATGCAAGTTATTCATCCTGATTGCCAGGATTTGTGAAGTTGACTTGATTACCATTTCTCATATAGGAAAATGTGAAGGCAAAACAGCCTCAGTTTCTCTATGAATCAAAATATGAAGACAAAACATCCTTGGTCCCATGGTTCATAACTTTTTAGGAACTGTGATGGAACAAGTGTTGTGTGACTATCTTTGTTGTGGCAGCTGGAATACCAAATTTCAGATGATTTGGTGGAGACTATAGCATCTTGATTATGGATCTGCTACTGCCACACTTGCACTTATGCACAGACAAATTTTTATTGGTCTTTTTTTTGTTCATATAAATTCATTAATATTTATTCTTCCTCATTTTGATCCATTTTATCCCACTTGTAGATTAACCGATTGATACTGCATGAGATTTAGCCAGAAGTGAAGGGACAAAACTAGGGAATCATGTAGTTATGATTCACCCCTTCGATAAGATTGAAAAAGGGTATGTTCTTGCACGTTCCTTCAATCTAGCAATGGATTGCTGTGTTAAAACACATGTGCTCCTTGCTAGCTAGATTATCACTATTGGATTTCAGGTTGGGGTGCTGCTAGGGCTCTCTACCTTGGTTCCAGGTCTAAGAAAATACTCACCGCCACGCCGTGGGGCGCACGCTGCTGATATGGCTTTGTCACATAGCTCCTTGCACCAAGGTGAGGTGAAGAAGCCACCATGTACATGCTCACTTTCAGGGACATCGGCATCTCAGGCACATCGTGTGGCTCCCATTCGTCGGCCACGGCTGTCCACTGGTGCAACCCATGTGTTGAGGTCACACTATCACACAAAGAGAAGAAGAAAATAGACACCAACTTTTGCAGCAATAAGCAAGAATAATCATGAGAACTTCACCATGCGGAATTTGATTCCTCTTATCCATGGAGAAGTTCAGATAAATGACTAAATTCTGGTGTTTAGGAACCTGTCAGACTGCTGGATTACATTCGAATGAACAGCTTGGATATATAGGTGAGTGGGCACACTATACCCTGAGTTCAAGAGGGAGAAGTCTGAGCTGGGTTAGTAGATTCTAAACAAAATTACATTGTTAGTCAAGAGCACGATAGAGAAAAAGGTAATCATATAATTGGCAGCTAATTTCTTCCAACACAGTGTGCATGTTAAACATGTGATTTGTTAGCACAGAGCAAATGATATTAAACCTTGGTACACAATCCATCTCCAGATTACCATAAAGCCATAAACGATAGATATTGGCCTTTTATCCTTGAGTGGAGACTTTTGGCTCCCAAGCTCTGTGCTTATGTTATTTATTTATTAAAAAATCATATTTGTGAGTTTCAAAAAAGTTGAGAAAAATATCCAGATGTAGATAATGATATATCCCACAAATGTGTAAAATATCAATCTTAAAATCCTTTTATTTTGAGCTACACAAAAATTACTTAAGGTGTAGATTCATGCACGCATATTTTTGAATCTCTTTTTAATCAAACTTTTGCATTTTTGTGTAGCCCACAATACAAAGAATTTTACGTTGAATTTTTCATTGTTGTTGGATACAACATTGACTAGGTCTAGAATTATTTTCATTTTTTAATAATTTAAAAATAAAGTGAGCACTAGAGATCGGGAGTCAAAGACACTCTCTGTTCATCCTGTTGATAATTTGTTCTTTGTTTCCATTATACGTTTGGACATATGCAATGAGATATCGTCACTCGAGTAATAATGCATGTAGTAATTTACATATTTTTATTTCCTTTTTTGGCATAGCACTTTTGGTGTAACACATGATGATGTGTGTAAACTTCTCACACGAAAGGAAACACTCTACAACAACATACTGTATTTAGCCTAAATCTACCAATCCACATGATGTAAACAAAAATAAATTCATAAAAATAACTTATTAAATTGACACAAATCTAAAGTCAAACTTATCAAAACTAAAAAGTCATAATATAATCATCACATTATTGAAAAAGCATAAAGCATAAATGCATGGCTATAAAAGTTAGAGAGAGATAAAGAAGAAGAAAGTTGGTAATTCCACATGATGTGCAAGAGGATCGTATACTTGCCAAAAGAATATTGCACGTATTTGTTAGCCACTAGAATATTTTTTCCCGTTGCAACGCACGGGCAATTTACTAGTGTTGCTTAAAATAAGTTGAACCTTGGTTGTTGTAATGGATCCATGTATGTCATGCCTTGTGTGTTTTGAATTCCAAGGATATGTATGTGATGCTTTGCGTTGTGTTTTATCTTAAATTGTGTTGTCCTAACTTTTTCTATCTTAAATAGATGCCTAATGTTACCATCAACACTGTTGAGGAGTTCCAGGGAACTCGCTTTGGTCCTCGTATTATTGAGCTCACTACTTTGCTCAATCTCCCTCTTCCTACCATCATGGTGCTTCCCCTCACCAAGTTTGAGAGGAGAGACCTTTGGGGTTTCAAGGTCAATCAGCCCGGACGCTAGACAGAGCCTACCACGGAGGACATCATCTTCAAGCTCATGCATGATGACAAGGAGAGAGGCCTTGAGGTAGTCATGCAGGATCTGATAGGACGTCTACTAGGGAGACAATCTCGACAGGTTAGAGGTACTCACTTCCACGTCTTCGGTAGACGTGATGAGGATGGAGAGGCCATCGACTTCGAGGATACTTCGAGGGATACAGCAGAGCCGATTCGTCTATACCTCCAGGACTTAGAGGTTCTTCTTAGGCACGTGGACACTGATAGGACCAACGTCATGCTCAGCAATGACGAACTCCAGGTGAAGCTTCGTGAGAAGGACAAGCTCTTCGCGGAGCAAGATGAGATAGTCAAGGAGATGGAGGCAAAGTTCGAGAGTCAGGACAAAAAATTCAAGAGTCAAGAGAAGCGAGTCCAAGATAGGAACAAGAGGATTCGAGAAATGACTGTTGAACTGGAGGCCAAGGACTTCGAGCTCGAGCATCAGCAGACTGTGATTGAGAGGCTTCATTCTCAGAAGAGGGCTCTCAAAGCCAAAGTAGAGACCTTGACCACCAATGTCGAGGAATACAAGACTGCTATGGAGAATGTCGGTCTTACCTTTGTTGAGGAGGAGGTTGAAGCCGATGAGTAGTGTTGACTACTCATTTATCATTTATTTATCATACTTTATTTGTGTCACAATGACCATCCAACATGTGGATGGCTTGTTATTGGTGTGTTTACTTTGCGAACTTATCGTTTTTGTGGTTGAACTATTATTACTATGATGCATGCTTGATGATTGTTTATGTGATGTATTGTGCATAATAGCATCTATGGGTATCTCATTCTTATCTCTATTGAACAAACCACAGATGCCTCCCCGTCGTGCCAATCCCAACCCCAACAACAACAACATCACTCCTGAGATGCAGCAAATGATGACAGCTCAGACTCAGCTGATGCAAATGATGACGACGTTCATCCAGAACCAAAACAACAACAATAACAACAATAACAACAACAACAACCCACCGGGTTTTGACATGCTTACCAGGTTCTTGAGATTGAGGCCAGCAAAGTTCTCAGGAACAACTGATCCCATGGTGGCCAATGATTGGCTACGCTCTGTGAACAAGGACTTGGTAACTGTGGGCTGTACTGATGCAGAAAAGGTCAGATTTGCAGCACATTTGCTGGAAGGACCAGCCGCCACTTGGTGGGATAACTTCCAGATCACCACTCCCATAGAAGATGTGACATGGGCTATCTTTGAGGATGGCTTTCGTACTGCTCATATCTCATCTGGAGTGATGAGTCTGAAGAAGAAAGAATTCCATAATCTGAAACAGCGCCACCGCAGCGTGGCTGAATATATCGAGGAGTTCAACAATCTGGCGCGTTATGCACCGGACGAAGTTGACACTGATGCTAAGAGGAAGGAAAAGTTCCTTGAAGGCCTGAATGATGAACTGAACTTGCAGCTATCAGTGGCCTATGTTCCCACTTATCAGTCTCTTTGTGACAAGGCTGCTATTTTGGAGAGCAAAATAAAGCAAGTTGAAAGCAGGAAGAGAAAGCACTCGGATAAGCACATCTCGGGATCGTCTCACAAACGTTCCCATTATGATGACAAGGAAGTTCAGATCCCACAAGCATGGGAAATTCAACAAGCACCACAACCACAACCGCCATCATGACAACAAGCATCACCATAGTCATGACAATGACAAGTACAAGAACCACAAGGGTTGATATAAGAGTCACCACAAAGGAAGTGGCAAGGAAGTCACCACAAGAAAGATATTAGTCAGGTTGAGTGTTTCAAGTGCAAGAAGCTGGGGCATTATGCAAATGAATGCCCAGAAAAGAAGGTTGAGGGACCCAACAAGCCCAACCCTTTTCAGAAGGGACAAGTGAACCACATCAATGTGGAGGAAATTTATGAGGATCCTGATGCTGTTGCTGGTAAGTTCAAACTCAATTCTGTTCCAGCATTTGTTCTCTTTGATACTGGTGCATCTCATTCATTCATATCAAGAGCATTTGTTGAAAGAAATGAACTACCGGTAGAAACTATTGGGTGTCCTGTGAAAGTAAGTTCTCTGGCGGAGAAATGATAGTGAATTCAGATGTCATGATCTAGTCATAGAGTTTGGGAAGTATAAGTTTCGTTAACTTGATAATTCTAAACTCCCAAGGATTGGATGTCATTTTGGGAATGGACTGGATGACTAAGCACAAGGGAGTGATAGATTGTGCCAACCATACTGTCTCACTCACAACTCCAGAAAATAAAAGTATCAGATTCAAGACCAACTTTGAAGCAAGAAGGAGTATGCTAAATTCTCTTAAGGGGGTTAGCATAGACAGTGTGCCTATTGTGAGTGAATATCCATATGTGTTTCCGGAAGAATTGCCGGGGATGCCACCAGATAGAGATGTGGAGTTCCTTATTGATTTGCTACCAGGATCTGGACCAATAGCAAAGAGACCATATAATATGTCAGTTGATGAACTGAAAGAACTCAAGAAACAACTCGTAGAACAGTTGCAGAAAGGATTTATTCAACCAAGTTCTTCATCTTGGGGAGCCCCAGTTTTGTTTGTGGAGAAGAAATATAGAAGTCAAAGGTTATGCATAGATTACCGTTCACTCAATGAGGTGACTATCAAGAACAAATACCATTTGCCTAGGATCAATGACTTGTTTGATCAGCTAGAAGGAGCATGTGTGTTCTCAAAGATTGATCTCCAGTCAGGTTATTTCCAGCTCAAGATAAGAGAACAAGACATACCCAAGACAGCTTTCACCACAAGGTATGGATTGTATGAGTATACCGTGATGCCATTTGGTTTGACCAATGCACCAACATACTTCATGAATATGATGAACAAGGTGTTCATGGAATTCCTTGATAAGTTTGTTGTCGTTTTCATCGATGACATTTTGATCTACTCCAAAAGCAAAGAAGAACATGAAGGACATTTGCGTATGATACTTGAGAAGCTTAGAGAGCATAAACTATATGCCAAATTCAGCAAGTGTGAATTTTGGTTGAATGAAGTCGGATTTCTTGGACATGTTGTGTCAGTAGATGGTGTTGTAGTTGATCCTGCTAAAGTTTCATCTGTAACTGAATGGGAATCTCCCAAGTCAGTGAAAGAAGTTCGTAGTTTGCTTGGCTTAGCAGGTTACTACCGAAGATACATTGAGAATTTCTCGAAGGTAGCTAAGCCTATGACAGAATTTCTAAAGAAAGACAAGAAATTTACTTGGTCCAAAGGTTGTGAACTCTGGTTTCAGGAATTGAAGAAGAGACTCGTAACAGCACCAGTCTTGTGTTTGCCAGATTTGGAGAAGGATTTCCAAGTGTATTGTGATGCATCTCATCATGGTTTGGGTGCAGTACTTATGCAAGAAGGAAAAGTTGTGGCTTATTCCTCGAGAAAACTCAAAACTCATGAAGTGAACTATCCTACTCATGATTTAGAGTTAGCCTCTGTTGTCCATGCACTCAAAACATGGAGACATTATCTTTTGGGAAAGCGTTGTGAAGTGTTCACAGATCACAAGAGTTTGAAGTATATCTTCACCTAGAAGAAAATTAATATGAGACAAAGAAGATGGCTAGAACTCATCAAGGACTATGACTTGAGTTTGCAATACCACCCCGGTAAAGCAAATGTTGTAGCAGATGCTCTAAGCCGTAAGGTTTTTGTGAATGGCCTTACTAAGGGAGAATTACCCGATGATTTGTGTGCCCAATTTAGAGATCTCAGATTGGAGATTATGCCTGAAGGACATCTCATGTCTTTGAATGTTCAACCCACTTTGTTGGACAAGATCAAAGAATCCCAGAAGATTGATAAGGAAATTGAAGAAATTAAGGAAATGATTGGCAAAGGAAAAGCCAAAGGGTTCCATGAAGACGAACAGGGTACTTTATGGCATGGGAAACGTATCTGTGTTCCACAAGATCCGGAGCTTCAGAAACTGATTTTGCAAGAAGCACACAACTCACCGTATTCCATTCATCCAGGTAACACCAAAATGTACATGGATATGAAGGAAAGATTTTGGTGGAATAGTCTCAAGAAGGACATCGCCGAACACATTGCTTTGTGTGATGTGTGTAGAGTGAAACGAACATCGAAACCAGCAGGTTTGCTTCAACCACTACCTATTCCTGATTGGAAGTGGGATAAGATTGGTATGGATTTCATTACCGGATTACCAAGGACCCGGTCAGGATACGATTCTATTTGGGTAGTAGTGGATCGCCTAACTAAAGTGGCTCATTTCATACCCGTGAAGACAACCTATACAAGTGCTAAGTTGGCGAAAATCTATATGAGTAGAATTGTATGCCTACATGGAGTGCCCAAGAGTATTGTGTCTGATAGGGGAACTCAATTCACTTCCCATTTTTGGAGATAGCTACATGAGTCATTGGGAACAAGGTTGGAATTCAAAGACTTTCACCCTCAAACCGATGGATGTAGAAAGGACTAATCGATTCTTGAAGACATGTTGAGAGCATGTGCCCTAGACTATGGATCCAGGGATGAAAGTCCCGCTTACGCAGAATTTTCTTATAACAATGCTACCAAGCCAAGAATGAGATGGCACCATTTGAGTTTCTACGGAGAAAATGTACCACCCCATTGTTATGGAATGGTGTAGGAGAAAGAAGTTTGTTCGGACCAGAACTTATCAAAGAAGCCGAAGAGAAGGTCAAGTTGGTTAAGGAAAGATTGAAGATAGCACAATCCCGACAGAAAAGCTACGCAGATCCTATGCGTAGAGAAGTCACCTACAAAGTTGGTGATAGAGCTTATCTTAGAGTGTCACCACTACGTGGAGTGAAGAGGTTCGGAGTCAAAGGAAAGTTGGCCCCAAGATATGTTGGACCATTCTGAGTCGTAAAGGAGAAGTTGCTTATGAAATTGAATTGCCAGAGTCTTTGTCAGCTGTCCATAATGTGTTTCATGTGAGTCAGCTTAAGAAATGTCATCAAGAAATGGAAGAAACTTCTTTGAAGGATACTATACCTTTGGAGGAGGTACAATTGGAAAGTGATCTCACTTATGAGGAGAAACCTATCAAGATTCTTGAGACTGCAGAAAGAGTCACACGGACTAAGACTATCAAATTTTGCAAAGTTCAATGGAACCATCATTCCGAAGAAGAAGCAACATGGGAAAGAGAAGATGATCTTCGGATAGACCACCCTCACCTATTTGCTAGATAATCCGAATCTCGAGGGCGAGATTCACCTTAAGGGGGTTAGATTTGTAACATGTCTAAAATCATGTTTCAAACTCATGCATATCATCCATGCATCCATGATCATATGAGTTTCATTTCAAACAAATCATTTCAAAACAGAAGCATATATGCTTATTATTTCATGTAAGTTTGCTCTAGCCTTAGTGCTATCTTCCAATGAGAAGAGTACTTGTTTTGGTTCAGTAAGGTTTGAAATTCAAAACTTAGGCACCTTCAAAAGCTTGAACAAAAGTTTCAAAACAAAATGAGTAAATAAAACCAATTTTATGCCTATTGTTTATATATCATAAAGGCTTGGTTTTATTTTTATTTTCATTGGATCAAAGTGTTTCCAGTAAACAGTAGTGTTTGACACACATTTGAGTGCAAGGTTTTCAGTATAAAAACCTAGAGAATATTTGATTTCAAACTCATTTGATTTGGATTTGAAAATCATTTCAGAAAATCAAAACAGAAAAAGAAAAGGAGAAAAGAAATGGAAAAAGGCCAGCGCCACCTATCTAGCCCAACAACTGTTTCAGCCCACTAAGCCACCCGGGTTCTTCCTCTCTATCTCTCTCTCACCCGCGGACGAACCCACCAGGTCACTGACCACGCGACCCCACCTCCTCTCTGTTTAACTCGCTGACGAGTGGACCATGCGACCACGTCGTCGTCGTCAATCACGCCATGCCGCGACGCCGCTTACCTCGCCGCTACATCGCGGGCTTAATTGCCATTGATACTGCTACACGATCCTTGCCCCGCCCGCTATAAGACCACCTCCCCACGGCCATTTCCCCAACAAAGCTGCAGATACGCCCCAGGCTGCCCGCAATCATCCTCGCACCGCCAGCATGAGCTCACTCCGTGACCGATTCCGTGAGCCCCCCGCGCCTCTTCCTCTCCGGGTTCTTGCGAGCCACTTCACAACTTCCTTGCGCACCTACTGACACCGTTGGTTCCTTCTGTACCGCCCCAGGTCGTCTTCTTTGACAAGCACAACAAGCTCCCGACGACATCCTCAACTCCGGCGATCAAATTCGGTGAGCCCCTTGTTCCCCTCTGCCTCTGATTCACACGGTCGTGTTTGCCATGGTCTTGCGCATCTCCTGATCCCGTTCGTGCATTCTAGGGTGACCAGGAGCGTCGCCAACATCATCGTCCACCCAAGCCCGACGCCGACAAAGAACTCCGACGAGCCTGCGGTACCGTGTCCGCGGCGCCTTGCCAAGTCGTCGCCAGGTTGAGCATCAGTGCATCGCCACGATTCTAGTAAGCATCTCCGACGACCCCAGAGCCACCTGTAGCGCCGCGCCGCCGTAAGCCGAGCATGCCACCGCCAGTAGCCATCGCCAGCGCCGCCCATCCGTGGTCGCTTGATCCAGGACCGTTGGATCTAGATCCAGCGCGTATAAATGTATCATATCGTTGCTACGAGTAGATCTGGACCGTGCAGATTAAGTAGATCTAACGGCTCACAGACACGATCCTGAGCGAACCGGTACACACTAATCAGATTAAGACGCGTGGCTAGGGTTTAAGTTTAAAATCAGGATTTAAACCTATTAGATGTTTGAATTTGATTTAGCCATAACTTTTGATCCCCACGACCAAATTTGATGAATTTTATATCAATGGAATCAGGATAACAAGACCTTTCTAAATATGCAACGTGTTTAATGTTTTGTTTCTGTTAAAATGTTTTTATTTACAGAAACATGTGTAGGGCTATTTTGAGTATATGAATTGTTTGAGAAATGTTATAAGTTTTAAATAAATGTTGTTTGGCAAGTTTTTAACTTGTTTATGAACCAGTACTGTACACTTTCTTTGTAGAGTTTTAAAAACCATCACATATCATATTGCATGCATCCATATATTTTTGCTTGTATTTATTTATATGTGATTTTGGTGCTATGATTCTATGTGTAGATTTTGGTGCCAATAGTGATTGTGATTGTGAGGAGTGTAGCTACTCTCCAAACTACCAAGTCAAGTGGTGCTTCATGATATTTTTATCCCTATGATTTTCTACTAAGCATTAGAAATATTTTTCTTGTCTTGCATGTTATATTTTTTCTTATATGCCATGTTGGGAAATCCTAGTAGTTGTAGTATTGCTAGGAAATTTCTAAGTTAAGAGGCTTATCTGTACCATGCTTAGCCTAGCTAGTATAAACCAAGGGTGGTGAAATATACATGCTATGATAAAATATTTTTAAGTCTTTGGACTTGTGTTTTGCCTAATAAAACAACTAAGTAAATGAAACACCTGGGTGGAATGGAAGGAATGGTTTATGTTGAGTGGTTACACAAGGCCCATTTCTATGGTTTACCTTGTGTATCTCACTTTTGGAAAGCCACCCAGGAACAAAGAGATTTTAGAGGCCAAATGTTAAGAGGCTTCTAGTGCAGCCACTTGGAAATATGGCCTCTGCCAGGATCACATAGGTTGCTAGAACTTAGCCATTTGGACAGTTGGTGATAGTGGGATGATAGGTTGGAACGCGTCCATTTGGTCTAAAGGAAGGCTTCTGAAAGGTCCTGACTTGGTGAAAATCAAGGCTTGTGGGGAAAGTGCACCACCTCTGCAGATGGAAAAATCTAAGTACTTAGCCATGTCCCTGGAAAAGGACAACTTGAGCATCAAGACATGGAAGATATCAAGAATCTCCTCATCCCAATTTCTAAGAAAAACTTGTGGGTGAACAAGGGTGAAGGACCTCAATGTCTATTGGTGGCTCCTTGGGAAAAGTTTTGACAAAGAAAACTTAGAGTTTTCAACTAATAGGCAAAACCTATTTTAAGCAAAGCAAGCCAAGCTACACTTAGACAAATTGCATATAGTATCTAGTCCACCTAAATTATACAAATGTATCACTTGCCAATACTATTCCAATGTATTGACCCACTGTGGCTGTAACTTGTGATGTTGGAGGTTACTCTGATGAGGATTAGGAGTCATGAGTCTACACTCAACATGTTTGCCTGTGGCACATGAAGATGAAGACTTTATTTTATTTACTTATTCAAACTCTTGTACTAGGCTTGTGGCCTTGGATTTGTAAAGACTATGTTTGTCTGTGGACTGACTGTAATAATGACCTTTGTTTTTGTGTACTTCATCTTAAACTGTGGATGCTAGCATTGATCCAGGCACTAGCATTGCAATCACAGGGATCCTTTTCCTTTATAAAGGAGGGATCTTACATGCAGCTTGGAATGTCGTCAAGGAGCTTGGTGATAGACTCAAGTGCAGAATGCTTAACACCCAAAATGACCTTAGGGAAGAAAAGAAGGATACCCAAGAGTTAGAGGCTACCAACCAACATTTAAGAGAAGACATCATAGACTTAGCAATGGAGTCATGTGATCAAGATCGACAGATTGCCTCTAGGGATGCCCTGATAGCCAACTTGGCAAGTGAGTGGGGATTGTAATGTACTTCGTTAGTTTGACCACCACACTTCTCGTTTCATTTCCAAAAAAAATTCTAAGTTATGTTGAACCTTTGATGCTTGTAATGGATTTGTGTATGACATGACGTGTGTGATTGTTGAAAAATATATGCTTGTGATATTTTGTCTGGTGATTTTTCTCTATTGATGTTGATTCTAAGTTTTCTCTACCTTACAAAATAGATGCCTAATGTTATTATCAACACGTCCGAGGAGTTCAAGGGAACTCGTTTTGGTACTCGTCTCATTGAGCTCACTAGCGTGCTCAACCTTCCACTTCCTAGCATCATGACGCTTCCCCTCACCAAGTTTGAGAGGAAGGACCTTTGGGGCTTCAGAGTCACTCAGCCCGGACGCCAGGCAGAGCCAACCACGGAGACCATCACTTTCAAGCTGATGCATGACAACAAGGAGAAAGGCCTAGATGTAGTCATGCAGGAGTTACTTGGGCGCCTGGTAGGGAGACACTCCAATGAGCTTAGAGGTCTTTACTTTCACCCCTCCGGGAGACGCAACAAGGAGGGTGAGGCTATTGAGTACGAGGATGCTGCTAGAGAGACGATGGAGCCGATTCGTTTGTACCTCCAGGACCTAGAGGGTCTTATTAGGCACTAGATACTGATAGGACCAACGTCATTCTTAGCAATGACGAGATCTAGGTTCAGCTCCGAGAGAAGGACAAGCTCTACGCGGAGCAAGACGAGATAGTCAAAGAAATGGAGGCCAAGTTTGAAAGCCAGGACAAGAAATTCAAGAGCCAGGAGAAGAGAGTCCAAGACAGGAACAAGAAGATCTGGGAGATGAAAAAAGAGCTAGAGGCCAAGGACTTCGAGCTCGAGCATCAGCAGGGAGTGATCGAGAGGCTTCATTCATAGAAGATGGCTCTTAGGGCCAAGATATAGGCCTTGACTACCAATGTTGAGGAATACAAGACCGCTATGGAGAATGCAGGTCTTACCCTTGTTGATGTGGAGATTGATGCGGAGGAGTAGTGATGGCTACTCATTTATCTTTCATCTACCGTACCTTTGATTATTGAGTCACAATGACCATCCAACATGTGGGTGGCTTGCTATGGTGTGTTTTGCATTTCCAAACTTGTTGTTTATGTTGTGATATATTGTGCATAATAAGCATCTCTGGGTATCTCATTCTTATCCTTATGGAAACCACAGATGCCTCCTCGATGTGCCAACCCCAACCCAAACAACAAGAATGTCATCCCCGAGATGCAGCAGTTGATGATAGCACAAGCACAACTGATGCAGATGATGACCACTTTTATGTAGAATAAGAATAACAACAACAACAACAATAACAACAACAACAACCCGAACAATCCACCAGGATTTGACATGCTCACCAGATTCCTAAGATTGAGGCCTGCAAAGTTCTCAGGAACCACTGATCCAATGGTGGCCAATGATTGACTATGTTCGTGAACAAGGATTTGGTAATCGCTGGCCGCACCGACGAGGAGAAGGTTAGGTTTGCAGCACATTTGTTGGAAGGACCAGCAGCGACTTGGTGGGATAACTTTCAGATCACCACTCCCATTGAGGATGTGACCTGGGCTATCTTTGAGGATGGATTCCGTACAACTCACATCTCATCCGGAGTGATGAATTTGAAGAAGAATGAGTTCCACAACCTGAAAAAGCGTCACCGCAGCGTGGCTGAATATATTGAGGAGTTCAACAATCTGGCGCGTTATGCACCGGATGACGTTCATACTGATGCCAAGAGGAAGGAGAAATTCTCAAGGATTGAATGACTAATCAATCAGACTATCTGCTGCCTATTTCCCAACCTACCAATCACTTTGTGACAAGGCTACCATATTGGAGAACAAGATGAAACAGTTGAAAGCAGGAAGAGGAAGCACAGCCTAATAAGCACAACTCGATCGCCTCACAAGCGCTCCCATCATGATGATAGTGCGAGTTCTGTATTCCACAAACATGGAAAATATAACAACCACCACAACCGCCATCATGACAACAAGCACCACCGTAGTCATGATAATGACAAGTACAAGAACCACAAGGGTGGACACAAGAGCCACCACAGTGGAGGTGGAAGTGGAAGTGGTAGTCACCCTGCAAAGAGGGATATCAGTCAGGTTGAATGTTTCAAGTTTAAGAAGATGGGGAATTATGCAAATGAGTGCCCAGAAAATAAAGTTGAAGGAACAACCAAGCCCAACCCTTTTCCAAAAGGGACAAGTGAACAACATCAATGTGGAAGAGATTTATGAGGAACCTGATGATGTGGCTAGTAAGTTCAAACTCAATTCTGTTCCAGCACTTGTTCTTTTTGATACTAGCGCATCACATTCATTCATATCAAGAGCTTTTGTTGATAGAAATGAGCTTCCAATTGAAACAATTGGGTGTCCTATAAAAGTAAGTTCTCCTGGTGGAGAAATGATAGTGAACTCAGGATGTCATGACCTAGTCATAGAGTTTGGGAAGTATAAGTTTCCCATTAATCTGATAATCCTAAATTCCCAAGGATTGGTTGTCATTTTGGGAATGGATTGGATGACTAAGTACAAGGGAGTGATATATTGTGCTAATCATACTGTCACACTCACAACCCCAGATAATAAAAGGATTAGAATCAAGACTAACTTTGTATCAAAAGGGAGTAAGCTAAATTCTCTTAAGGGGGTTAGCATAGACAGTGTGCGAATTGTGAGAGAATATCCAGATGTGTTTCCGGAGGAATTACCGGAAATGCCACCAGATAGAGATGTGGAGTTTCTGATTGACTTGCTGCCAGGATCAGGCCCAATAGCAAAGAGACCTTACAAGATGTCAGTTGACGAGTTGAAAGAACTCAAGAAACAACTTGGAGAACAGTTGCAGAAAGGATTTATTCAACCAAGTTCTTCATCTTGGGGAGCACCAATTTTGTTTGTAGAAAAGAAAGATAGTAGTCAAAGGTTATGCATCGATTATCGTTCACTCAATGAGGTGACTATCAAGAACAAATATCCTTTGCCCAGAATCAATGACTTGTTTGATCAGTTAGAAGGAGCCTGTGTGTTCTCAAAGATTGATCTCCTGTCAGGTTATTTTCAGCTTAAGATAAGGGAACAAGACATACCTAAGACAGCTTTCACCACCAGGTATGGATTGTATGAGTACACCGTGATGCCATTTGGTTTGACCAATGCACCAGCTTACTTCATGAATATGATGAACAAGGTTTTCATGGAGTTCCTTGATAAGTTTGTTGTCGTTTTCATCGATGACATTTTGATCTACTCCAAGAGCAAAGAAGAGCATGAGACATTTGCGCTTGATACTTGAGAAGCTTAGAGAGCATAATCTGTATGCCAATTTCAGCAAGTGTGAATTCTGGTTGAATGAAGTTGGATTTCTTGGACACATTGTGTCAGGAGATGGTGTAGCAGTTGAGCCCGCAAAAGTGTCACCAGAATCGAATGGGAATCTCCTAAGTCAGTGAAAGAAGTTTGTAGTTTTCTTGGCTTGGCAGGATATTATAGAAGATTCATTGATAATTTCTCCAAGGTAGCTAAGGCAATGACAGATTTACTAACGAAAGACAAGAAATTTGCTTGGACTAAAGGTTGTGAACTCAGTTTCCAAGAATTGAAGAAGAGACTAGTGACAAGACCATCCTATGTCCGCCAGATTTGGAGAAGGATTTAAGTTTTTGTGATGCATCTCATCATGGATTAGGCGCTGTGATGCAAGAAGGGAATGTTGTATGATGTTGAGACAACTCAAAACTCATGAGGTGAATTATCCTACTCATGATTTGGAGTTATCCTCTGTTGTCCATGCACTCAAAACATGGAGACATTATCTTTTGGGAAAACGATTTGAAGTGTTCACAGATCACAAAAGTTTGAAGTATATCTTCACTCAGAAAGAAATCAACATGAGACAAATAAGATGGCTAGAACTCATCAAGGACTATGACTTGAGTTTGCAATACCACCCTAGTAAAGCAAATGTTTTAGCGGATGCACTAAGCCGTAAGGTAATTGTGAATGGCCTTACTAAGGAGAGTTTCCAGATGATCTATGTGCCCAATTTAGAGACCTCAGATTGGAGATTGTGCCTGAGGGACATCTCATGTCATTGGATGTTCAACCCACCTTGTTGGACAAAATCAAGGAAGCGCAAAAGACGGACAAGGAAATTCAAGACATTAAGGAAAAAATTGGTAAAGGAAAAGCCAAAGGATTCCATGAAGAGGAACAAGGTACTTTATGGTATGGAACGATTCCTGCGTTCCGCAAGACCCGGAACTTCGGAAACTGATTTTGCAAGAAGCACATAACTCGCCATATTCCATTCATCCAGGTAACACCAAAATGTACATGGATATGAAGGACAGATTTTGGTGGAATAATCTCAAGAAGGATATCGCCGAACATATTGCTTTGTGCGATGTATGTAGTAGGGTGAAAGCGGAACATCAGAAACCAACAGGTTTGTTACAACCACTACCTATTCCTGATTGGTAGTGGGACAATAAGTGCATGGATTTCATCACCGGATTGCCAAGGACCAGATATGGATATGATTCTATTTGTTAGTAGTGGATCGCCTAAATAAAGTGGATCATTTCATACCCGTAAAGACAACCTATACAAGTGCTAAGTTAGCCAAAATCTATATGAATAGGATTGTGTGTCTGCATGGAGTACCCAAGAGCATCGTGTCTAATAGGGGAACTCAATTAACTTCTCATTTTTGGAGGCAACTGCATGAGTCATTGGGAACGAGATTGGAATTCAGTACTGCTTTTCATCCCCAGACTGATGGATAGACAGAAAGGACCAACCAAATTATATAGGATATGTTGAGTGCATGTGCCCTAGACTATGGAGCTAGTTGGGATGAAAGTCTGCCTTACACAGAATTTTCTTATAACAACATCTATCAAGCTAGTATTGAGATGGCACCGTTTGAGTTTCTCTATGGGAGAAAGTGTACTACCCCATTTCTATGGAATGGTGTGGGAGAAAGAATCTTGTTCGGGCCAGAACTAATCAAAGAGGTCAAGAGAAAGTCAAGTTAGTGAAGGACGGATTGAAGATAGCAGTCCCGATAAGAGCTACGCAGATCCTAAGCGAGAGCCACCTATGAGGTGGGTGATAGAGCTTATCTTAGTGTTAACACCGGATTTTAATCCTGCATGCCTGTTATGCCATACATCGCAATCCCAGATTACCATTTTTATAGACATAACACAATTGGATACCACAGTACATCATCCATTACAAACCATACATAAGGTATTACACAAATAAGGATCTCATGATCCAGTTATTAATACAACTCAAGCAGCGGAATACGTAATTATAACGACAGCGTAGGCAAAGCTCCATCTTCGGGGTCACAGGCAATGCTGACGATGGGGGATGATCCTAGTTGTCATAACCTTCCTGGGGTCCATCCTCCAGGTACTCCTCTTCATAGTCTGGCCACGGGAATACGACAAAGCCATGAGTACTCTTTTAGTACTCGCAAACTAATACTAACAAGTGAAGGGGGTTTTTGTAGTAGGACACTAAGCTCTAGGGTTGTTTTGCAAGAAGTCAGATTTATCTCTACCAAGTCCAGAAGCAAGAGAAGCTTGTCACAATTTTATAACTCCTAAGTGGGAACTTGTATTTCATATCACAACTGTCACATCCCAAAATTTTCCAAATCTTGTAATGTGAAAAATAAATAAACAAAATAAAATTTTGTTGATTTTTAGGGTGAGAAGAAACTTTTTGATTCAAATTGGAAACATCCAAAACTATTTTGATCAAATAAATCCTAAAGGGATTTAAAAATATAAACAATTAATAAAGAAAGTTTTAATAGTTGGAATTACTATTTTAGATCTTTCATTAAAAAGTTTTGGTTTTCAAAAGCAAAGGTAGAATATTAATTAAAGATTATTTTATAGAGCCAAATTAAACCTTGGCCAAGCTTTTGAAATAAAATATTTTGTTTTGATAAAAAGAGTAAAGGTTTATTTAAATAAAATAATGAGGATTTATTAATATCCAATTTTATTAAAGTAAAGGCTTTTCCATTTTAAATAAACACTAAAACTTGTTAATTTATTTTAAATAAGTTTTCCAAGTGTTTTATTTATTCAAATAAAACCTATTGAATTGATTTTGGTATTATTTAGATTTCAAATGGAAATTTTAAAGTAAATCAAATCCTATTGGAATTAATGACTAGGGTCTATTTATTTAATTATTAATGGATCTTAAAAAGAATAAAATTATTTTTTGTTTTGGACTTTGATTTGTGTTGTTAAACTGAACTAAAAATTATACAAAGTTTAGTGGTGGTTTGATTTGAATTGGTGTTTGAATTATTTGTTTGAAAATCAAAACAGAAATTCAAATGGAAAAACAAAAGGCTTAAAGAAAAAAAAGTGAAACGAACCAACCCAACCCAACATGTCCAACAGCCCAGTAACGCAGCCCACCAGCTCTCCCCACTGCGAATCGTTTTCACTGAGAATTCAACCCGCAGAGACGCTGACGAGTGGCCCCATCTCCCTCTCTCTCTCTCCTTCACTGACAGCACGGCCCCACGCCAGCGTGTCATCGTCTTCAACCCGCGCTAGCCGTTCCCTGCCGTTGCTGCCGCGTTATTGTCGGCGTCAATACGAGTAAATGGCCGAGTAATTCTTCGCCGTGACCACGCCCCCTTAACCGCCCGTCCATCCTCTCCCTTTCCCCCCAAACCACGCCACCCCTCTGCCACTAGGCTGCCGGAATTTTAGCTCAAGCCTCCTCTGTCTCCGGCGACTTCCCGTCAATCCTCGACGCCCGCCCACCGCCTTTCCTCCATCTCGCACGCGAGCTGGTTCTCCACCTCCAGCGCTGCCTCCTGCTCGCCTGCTTGCCCCCAGGCGTCGGCAAGGACAAGCTCATCTCGCCACCGCCGTCTGCCATTGCTCCGGCGACTCCTCCTGGTAAGCCTCGACCGCCCCGAGCCTTCCTATTGATGCTCACATCATCCCCGCCAGCCGCTTAATCAGGCCTGCCGTGCCTCAGCGCGACCTGCATCCCTATCCCCGACGACACCTGAGCGTGCCCGACGCCGCCACCAACTCCGGCGAGATCCCTCCATTCCAGTGCGCCCCTCGCCAAGCCAGCGCCACCTTGAGCTTCACCTCGACCTCGCGAGCACGGTGAGCACCTCCTCTTCTTCCCTTGCGTCCTGTATCACCGGTGACGACCACGTCTGAGCGCTGCCGCCAGAGCGCCACCGTCAGCGCCGCTCGAATTAGGTCGAGTCGTTTTACACCGTTAGATTTCCATCCGCGGCTTAGATAGATCATTGCAAAGAGGTACGTGCTAATCTGAACCGCACCATCTCACTTAGATCCAACGGTCAGAATCGCAAGAATCCACGTGAACTGCATCACGGTAGTCGAAATGACACGTGGCACTAGTTTAGTTTAAAAACAGAAATAGAATCTGATTGAATTGCAAATTTGTAAATTGCATAACTTTTGAGCCACACGTCCAAAAATTGCAAATTTTATATCAATGGAATCAGTAGAACAAGTAATTTGCAACAATGCAATTTTTTAATGTTTTGCTTCTGGTAAATTGGTTGAATTTGCAGAAACTTGTGTAGGCTTATTTTGAATATAAAAATTGTTCTAGATAAAATTTTAATGAGAAATATTTGCAAAATGGTTTGTTGTGAACCTACTGACCTTAGGAACCAACTCATGGATTTAAAAATGAATTTTGTGAAGTTAGCGAACAAATAATTGAATTAGCTCATTTCTAGTCAAATAAAAATATTGATTTTGTTTTAGAAATGATTTTTGAGTAAAACCTTTGGGAAATGTTTTGATTCAGACCTTCTGACCCTAAACACCATGTTTTGTGAATTAACAACTTATTTGGTGAACTCTTTAAAGAATATTGCTTTGCTAGAAGCATTTTCAACCACATAAAATAATGTTTTGATTTAAAAAAATGGTTTATAGATAAAACCATTTGCAAATGGTTTTACCACTTTAGTAGATGACCATTTTTGAACCTTAAAATGTTTAGAGCCTAGTAGAAACCATTGTTTTTTCAAATAAAAATTATCTTTTGCATGCTTGCATGCATGACCTTGTTTCTATTATTTTATGTGTGATAAATTGTTTGAATATTGGTTGGAATGCTAGTTGAATTGTGTTTGCTTGATTGAATTGTAGTGGAATTAGAAGAGTGTGATATTTGCAAGATCAAGAAGTGAGCCAACATTCTCTACTAAAAAGGCAAGTGACACTATCATCCAAGTCCTACTATTTTCATTGCACTTAGTGGATTTTTTTTGTAACATGCATGAAAATAATTTCTATATTTTATGCTATGCTAAATCCTAATAGGATACCCTTATATAATCCTTAGTGGAAACAATGTAGTTGTAGTATGCTTAGCCCTGCTATATATTGGGATTGGGATACATGTTATGATTATATGAAGTATTGAAAAGACTTATGTTTTATATAATAAAACAAGTACTCAATGAACCACCTGGGTGGGCAAGGATACTCAAGGTTGGATAAGGTGGCAACAAAAGGAACCATGTTTATATGGCTATCTCTTTGTTGTGCACTAGAAGAAAACCACCAGGGACTTAGAGATTGAACATGTTTCGTGACAAAGGGCTGCATGTACCACATGCTAAATGGGCTCTGGCCTAGTCAACTACATAGTGGAAGTCCCATGCATTGGCATCTTCAGGTTAACTAGAATTGTGCTAGGGAACTTGAAACCCTACATTGGTGCCTGGATGACAAGCTAGCATTTTGTATTGGGAGGACTCCTATGGAAAGACTTTGTCACATTCTCAATCTGCCAGTACTCCATCTTGGTGAGTACTTATCCAGCGGCCACTGGTGGCATCAAGATGAGATTGTGTCATGTGGGTAAAGTGTACAACTTGTGCAGAAGATCAAAATTATAAGTACTTAGCCGTGTCCCCGGTTACAGACAACTCTGAGCAACTAAGGCCTGAAGCTATGGAAGATCTCGACATTCTAGTTTCTCAAAGTTAAAACTTGAGGGTGACAACAAGGGATTTTGAAGCACTTGGAGTTTTCCAAGAAAGTTTTGACAAAGACCAAAAACTATTTTGAAAAGATAGGATAAAACTATATTGCTTTCTGCAAATGAGCCTAAAACCTACTTAGCCAAATATGCATGTAGTGATAGGATCCACTTATTTCTACATAGTAGTGAAACTTGCCAATACAATTCAAATGTATTGACCCTTGTGGCTGCAACTTATTATGTTGCAGGTTTGTTTGATGTTAGTGAAGTTTGTTGAATAGGATTACAAGTCTACAACCAACATGTTTGCCTGTGGCACTTTGAAGATGAAGGACCCATGCTTATAGATATTTTGCTGCAATGTAATGTGATAGCCAAATGATCTATGTAAGATGTAATGAATTATTTTATTCCTGGTTATAAAGTTGTATTATGACCTTTGTTTCTTGATATTACATCTTAACTGTGGATGCTAGCTATTGATCCAGGGATTAGAATTGTAAACACAGGGATCTCTACCTTATTAAAGGTTGGGAACCTTATAGATGGTATCAGAGCAATGTGTTGCCTGTAGGATTGTAACCCTAGGATTGGACAAAACCCCTTAGAAAAATAGGAGTTGTATTTGTTCCAAAGCTTATTTACAAACAATCTTGTAAAATCTTTCCTCAACCATTTTGGTTTTGATTCTACATCTCTTCTATTTAAAAATTGATGGACAAAGCCTCAACCATGACCAAAGACACCATCATGTGCAAAGGACTTCATCAACTCTAATGACTTCAACATCTTCAACTCTAATCATTTCAACATCTTCAGGTGATTTCAACTTCAGTTTCACCAAAAGTTTCAAACTTAGACATCACTAAGGACTACAAGTGAGAACCAAGAGACATTAGTTTGCCCACCAAAAACATTGATATCATGTTAGAGTATGGATCATATTGACCTATGAGGTATGATTATACTAAGTTATTATTTTCAAGAAAACTTGTTGTTTCCTTCAACTCATGAGTTAAGCTCATAAGTTGTTAAGTGGTTAGTTTCTTGTTGATTGTTTGATTGAACTTGGTTGTTTTTGAGTTGTGTGTTAAAACTTCTTAAAAACCTATACACCAATACTTATCCCTATCAAACCAACAGATGCCTCCTCGTCGTGCCAACCCCAACCAAAACAACAACATTCCCCCTGAGATACAACAGATGTTGGCAGTTCAGACATAGTTGATGCAGAAGATGACCACACTCATACAGAATCAGAACAACAACAACAACAACAACAACAACAACAATAACAACAATCAGAATAACCCTCCAGCACCCGACATGCTCACCAAGTTTCTGAAACTTAGGCCTGCAAGGTTCTCTGGAACAAATGATCCAATGGAAGCTGATGATTGGTTACGTTCAGTGAACAAAGACCTAGTGACTGTTGGCTGCACCGATGAAGAAAAAGTTAGGTTTACAGCATTCCTACTTGAAGGACCAGCAGCAACATGGCGGGGCAATTTTTAGATCACCACTCCCCTTGAAGATGTAACTTGGGCTATTTTCGAGGATGGTTTCCGTACAACTCACATCTCACCTGGAGTGATGTCCTTGAAGAAAAAGGAATTCCACAATCTGAAACAACGTCACCTCAGTGTGGCTGAGTATATTGAAGAATTCAACAATCTGGCACGATATGCACCAGATGAAGTTGATACAGATGCTAAGAGAAAAGAAAAATTTCTTGAAGGACTTAATGATGAGTTGAACCTACAGCTAGCTGTTGCCTATGTCCCAACTTATCAATCACTCTGTGACAAAGCCACTATTTTGGAAAACAAGATGAATCAAGTTGAGAAGTAAAGAGGAAGCATAAACTCAAGTATCACTCAGGATCATCACAAAGGAAGCGTTCATTCAAAAAGAACAATGAAGATTCTGAACCATATCAGCATCACCACAACTACAATGGAACTGATAATAATGGGAATGATATTGACAATGCAGATGACCTTGGTCGTAACCAACATGATATTTTCAAGAAGAAATACATTAGCCAGCCAGTGCTATAATCGCAAAGAACTTGGACACTATGCATCGACTCCCCGAGAAGAAAAAGAAAAAGGATGCTAGAAGAGCCAATGGAAATGACTCCAATGTGACCCAGAAAGGACATGTGAACCACATTAACATGGATGGAAACTTTGAAGAGATAGAAGAAGTGGATGTCAGGATTTAGATAACTCAGTTGAGTCAAATAAGGATTCCTTGTCTGGATATCAAGTGTTGAACAATAGTCAAGTGAACCATCAATGTAACCCTATGAGACTTTATTTTTAAGGGTGGTAGTACCCTAGTTGCCTTGAAGCCAACTTGTAACCTTTAGCCTTCCCAAATCTCGGGACGAGATTTATTTTAAGGGTGGTAGCCTGTCACATCCCAAGATTTTCCAAATCTTGTAATGTGAGAAATAAATAAACAAAATAAAATTTTGTTGATTTTTAGGGTGAGAAGAAACTTTTTGATTCAAATTGGAAACATCCAAAACTATTTTGATCAAATAAATCCTAAAGGGATTTAAAAAGATAAACAATTAATAAAGAAAGTTTTAATAGTTGGAATTACTATTTTAGATCTTTCATTAAAAAGTTTTGGTTTTCAAAAGCAAAGGTAGAATATTAATTAAAGATTATTTTATAGAGCCAAATTAAACCTTGGCCAAGCTTTTGAAATAAAATATTTTGTTTTGATAAAAAGAGTAAAGCTTTATTTAAATAAAATAATGAGGATTTATTAATATCCAATTTTATTAAAGTAAAGGCTTTTCCATTTTAAATAAACACTAAAACTTGTTAATTTATTTTAAATAAGTTTTCCAAGTGTTTTATTTATTCAAATAAAACCTACTGAATTGATTTTGGTATTATTTAGATTTCAAATGGAAATTTTCAAGTAAATCAAATCCTATTGGAATTAATGACTAGGGTCTATTTATTTAATTATTAATGGATCTTAAAAATAATAAAATTATTTTTTGTTTTGAACTTTGATTTGTGTTGTTAAACAGAACTAAAAATTATACAAAGTTTGGTGGTGGTTTGATTTGAATTGGTGTTTGAATTATTTGTTTGAAAATCAAAACATAAATTCAAATGGAAAAAGAAAAGGCTTATAGAATAAAAAAGTGAAACGAACCAACCCAACCCAACAGGTCCAACAGCCCAGTAACGCAGCCCACCAGCTCTCCCCACTGCGAATCGTTTTTCACTTAGAATTCAACCCGCAGAGAAGCTGACGAGTGGCCCCATCTCCCTCTCTCTCCTTCACTGATAGCACGGCCCCATGCCAGCGTGTCATCGTCTTCAACCCGCGCCACGCTGCCTCGCCATATTTCCGGCGTTATTTCCTAACACGAGTAAATGGCCGAGTAATTCTTTGCCGTGACCACGCCTTAACCGCCGTCCATCCTCTACCTTTCCCCAAACCACGCCACCCTCCGCCACTAGGCTGGAATTTTAGCTCAAGCCTCTCCTCCTCCCGACTTCGGTCAATTCGACGCCTGTAGCCGCCTCTCCTCCATCTCGCACGCGAGCTGGTTCTCCACCTCCGTGATCACCGCCAAGCCTCTCGTTTCTCGCTTGCCCCAGAGCGTCGGCAAGGAAAAGCTCAACTCGCCACCGCCGTCTGCCATTGCTCCGGCGACTCCTCCTGGTAAGCCTCGACCGCCCCGAGCCTTCCTATTAATGCTCACATCATCCCCAGTTCAGCCCGCGTCTAACTATGCCCCGCTGCCTCAAGACGACCTGCAACCCATCCTCGACGACACCTGGCGTGCGACGCCGCCACCAACTCGCGAGATTCCTCCATTCCAAGGCGCCTCGCCAAGCCGCCACCTTGAGCTTCACCTCGACCGCGAGCACGGTGAGCACCTCCTCTTCCTTGCGCCTCAGATCACCAGCGACCACGCCCGATCTTCTGCCGCCAGAGCGCCAGCCGAATTAGTCGAGTCGTTTTACACCGTTAGATCTCCATCTGGTGGCTTAGATAGAATCATTAAGCGAAGAGGTACGTGCTAATCTGAACCGTACCATCTCACTTAGATCCAACGGCTATAATCAAGAATCCACGTGAACCGTATCGAAGTCGTAAATGCAGACATCGCAGAATCGTTACATCCCAAGATTTTCCAAATCTTGTAATGTGAAAATAAATAAATAAAATAAAACTTTGTTTGATTTTCAGAGCCAGAAGAAACTTTTTGAAGTTAAATGGAACTTCAACCTATTTGGATTAAATAAAATCCTAAAAAGGATTTAAAAAGTTCAAACAATTAATAAGGAAAAATAAATATTTTGAAAATACAATTTTAAATCTTTAAATAAAGAGTTGTGATTTCCCAAAAGAAAAGGTAGATTTATAAATAAAGATCATTTTATAAAAGCCAATTAAACCTTGGCCAGGACTTTGAAACAAAATGGTTTTGCTTTGATTAAAATAATAGAGGTTTATTTAAAATAAAACAAAAAGGATTTGATATCCAAGTTTTATTAATAAAGGTTTTATTATTGCTAAACCATCAAGACTTGTTTAAAATAAGTTACCCAAGTGTTTTATATTCTCAAATAAAACCTACTAAATGGTTTGGTGCTGTTTAGATTTCAAAATAAAGGATTCAAATAAAACCAATCCTAATTGATTTAATAACTAAGGCCCATAGTATTCAATTATAAATGGACACCAAAACAAAAATGTTATTTTAATTTAAAACAAGCTTTCAAATATTTGATTTCAAACCCTATTTGAAAATAATTGAATTTCAAATGGAGATTTTATTAATAAAATCAAACCCTATTTGATTAATAAATCATGAACCATGTTATTAATTAATAATGGACCTACAAATAAAATTATTATCTTGACTTTAGAATTTGGTTCGTGTTACTAAAGAACTAAATTCAGAGTTACAAAATTGGGTGAAGATTTGAATTGTTTTGATTGCTTGGAAATTGTTTGAAATTTAAGATGTAATATAGAAATATAAAAGAATCGAAATGTAAAAATAAGATTTAAGCCGACCCAACCAACAGCCCAGAACCATCCCAGTTCTCACCCATAAGAAAACGTTTACGCACCTCGATTCGACCAGCACGAGACCGACCAAGGACCTCACTCTCATTTCTTTTCCCACGACCGTGGACCCCACCTTGCTCATCGTCCACACCTGCTGACCTGTCACCCCAAACCTCACGTTGCTACCTTTGAATTCCGTTCAATTCACAAATGCCGCGTTAATCTCGCCATGATCGCACGATATTAAGCGCCTGCATCTTTCCCTCCCTTCCCTCCTGCCGCCATTCCTCTCCCTGAGGCTGCACCAATTTGACTCGACACACTCCGCTCCGACCACCGCCTCCGACCGATTCGCCAAGCCACACCACCGAGCCTCCCCGAGCACGCCGCAGCTTCCCCACTCCCAGACGCTTCTCCCCGTGCCCTTCATTCAACCGCGGGCGCCCCGGAGCGTCGGCTTTGACAAGCTCCGACAGCGCCGCCGTCTGTTTCTTCTCCGACGATATTTTCCAGGTGAACCAGACCGCCCCTTCACTTCTCGTTCACGCACACAGCGTTGTCTTGATCCTGCGCATCTGACCGCGCCTTCGTTTTGCCTTAGGGCGATCTACAGCAATGTCCTCGACCTCAACCAGAGCCACGCCGCGAGCGAACTCCGGCGAGATTACACCGACCCTCGCGCCTTTGCCACATCGACCACACATCGAGCACCACTTCGTCCTCGCGAACACGGTAAGCGCCACCTCCATCTTCCTTGCTTCCTAGAACCACCGCGAGCACTTTGTCTGGCCGTCGCCGCCCACGCCAAGCTCGCCCATCTGCGGACCAACAATAGCAATAGGATCTTAATCCAACGCCACGATAGGTCACTTAAGCCGCGAAGAGGTACGCTCGCGTGCGATCAAACTAAATCCTGCGGTCCACGCTTTATCCAACCAACCGGTACCACCCAACGAGATCATGACGCGTGGCTTCAGATTAGATCTAAAATCAGTTTTGAATCAGATTTATTTGCAAATTTCAAACCCTTATAACTTTGGATCCACACGTCCAAAAATTACAAATTTTATGTCGTTGGATTCAGGAGAACAAGACCTAGCCAACCATGCCCTTAGTTTAGACAATAGTATCTGTTAGTTTGTTTATTTTTGTATATTCTTTTGTGAGCTTGTTTAGAGTAGAAAAATTGTTTAAAATTGATTTTAGGGTTAAAACCTTTGCAAAATGGTTTGTTGTCAACTCACTGACCCTAGGAACCAACCCATGGTTTTGAAAATGAAATTGGAAAAATTTAGAATGGATTAATTGAATTAGTCTATTTCTAGCTAAGTAAAGATAATGGTTTTATTTTGAAAAAGGATTTTGGAATAAAACTTTGGGAAAATATTTTGATTCAAAGCTACTGACCCAAAACAACAAATCTTGAGAGTTAGAAACTTTCGGTGAATACTTAAAGGTTCTAGATTTGATAAAACTAATTTCCACCACATAAAATGATGAATGGATTTAAAAATGGTTTTTGGACAAAACCCTCTAACTAATGACTTTTGCCATTTTGGTAAATGACCAATTTGGACCTTACAAAGTTTAGAAACCTAGTGGAGACCATCCTTGCAATAGAACCATCCTTTGCATACTTATGCATGACTTAGATTCCATTACTTTGTGAGTGTGAAATTGTTTGTTTGACTTTGGTTTGGAATGTTAATTGATTTTGTGTTTGCTTGATTGACTTGTAGTGAATTTAGCAAAGTGTGAGACTAGCAAGATCAAGGTGTGAACCACCATTCTCTACCAAAAGTCAAGTTACACTATCATACAAAAATCCTACTATTTTTATTATACATTAGTGGATTTTGAAAACATGCATGAAAATGATTTATACTTATGCTATGCTGAATCCTAATAGGATGCCCTTACATTCCTTAGAGAAAATCTTGTAGTTGTACATGCTTAGCCATGCTTTATTGTGAAAAGAGATACATGTTGAGATTTTATAAAGTTGAGAAAAGGACTTGTGTTTTATATAATAAAACAAGGTCTCAATGAACCACCTAGGTGGGGGATACTTTAAGTTTTGGAGAAGGTGGCAACAAAAGGAACCATGTTTATGGGAATCACTTTGTGTTGTGCTCCAACAGAAAACCCACCTAGGAAACTTAGAGATCAAACATGCTTCTCCAAGTGTGGCTTCCGTGTGCAACCACATGCTATTATGGCTCTGGCTGAGTCAACTACATTAGGAAGACCCATACATTGTCTTTAGTTACCGGACATGGGGATCTAGAATGCTTCATGGGGCTGAAGACATGCTAGCAATGATGTATGGGAGGACCTTTTGGAAAGACTTCACACTCTCGGTCACAAGACTCCATCTTGGTGAGCACTAATCCAGTAGGCCACTGGTGGCAACAAGATGGGATTGTGACATGTGGGTAAAGTGTACTCCTTCTGCAGAAGATAATAAAATCTAAGTACTTAGCCGTGTCCCCGGTTATGGACAATACTGAGCAACTAAAGTTTGAACTATGGGAGATCTCGACATTCCAACTTCTAAAATAAAAACTTGATGCCCTTGTGTGTCTACCAAGGAATTCAAAGAGATTTTGTTAAGCTTGATGCACTTGGGGTTACCAAGGTGCTCAAGAGCATGTTGTACTTGGGGATACCAAGGTGCTCAAGGAATTTCGACAAGGACATGGACACTTGAGTTTCTACCAAGGAGTCCAAGGGATTCTTGGAAAAGAGATTTGACAAAGGACCAAAACCATTTTTGAAAGGATAGGATAAAATATTGCTTTGCGCAAATAAGCCTTAAACTCTACTTAGCCAAATATGCATGTATTGATAGTACCCACTCTTATTATACATAGAAGTGAAGCTTGCCAATACAATTCAAAATGTATTGACCCTTGTGGCTGTAACTTGTAATGTTGAAGGTTTGATTGTTTTTAATGAAGATTGTTTGATTAGGATTACAAAGTCTACAACCAACATCTGCCTGTGGCACTTTGAAGATGAAGGACCCATACTTATAGTTATTCCACTGCAATGTAATGTAATAGCCAAATGAGCTGTGTATGATGTAATAAAACTATGTTATTCCTGGTTATAAATTTATATTATGACCTTTGTATCTTGATATTACATCTATACTGTGGATGCTAGCTATTGATCCAGGGATTAGCATTGTAAACACAGAAGGAATCTACCTTATTAGGTTGAGACCTCTACAGATGGTATCAGAGCATTGTGTTGCCTGTAGGATTTGTAAACCTAGGATTGGACAAAAACCCTTATAAGAATAGGAGTTATATTTTGATCCAAAAACTTATTTACAAAAACACTTGTAAACCCCTTTCCTCAACCATTTTGGTTTCAACTCTACATCTTTTCTTTTTCAAACTTGATGGAAAAACCTACCCATGGCCAAAGACTACACCATGTGCAAACGATTTCTTCAACATCTTCAACTCTAATGACTTCAACTTCTTCAACTCTAATGACTTCAACACCTTCAGCATATTCACCAAGGACTTCCAACTTGGATACCACTAAGGACTACAAGTGAAACAAGGAAATCTTACTCAATATTTTGAGACTAAGGGAATGCAAAATAAGAAGGAGCCATCAACAAAATTTGAAGTCTTCCAACCAAGAGTTTTTCTCAAGGAAACCATGATCTCATACAAGAAGAATTATGAAGGAAGGAAAAATCACAAGTGAATCCTATAGATGGACCACCATATTTTAGTTAAGTAAAAACTCACCAATTTATGTGGTGTAACAAAAATATTTTGTTGACTAAGTATGTGCTTGAACCTTGTTTGAGTGAGATGTTTGGTTTGTGATTGCATGCACATTGCTTGTGTGAGTTATGATGTGTGTGAATAGAATTGAGTCCTTAGAAATATCTTGCCTATTCTAACCTCCCTTCAACCCAAACAGATGACTACTCCAAAGGATTCCAAGGTTGATGACACCAACACCAACCAAGCTGACAGCATGAAAGAGCTCATAGCAACCCAACACCAGTTGAACCAACTGACAGCTCAGTTCATAGCCAGCAATAATGATAAAGATCCAGCACTGCAAAGGTTTTTGGAAGAAAAATCCCAACTGATGCTTAAGGTGACTAATCAAATGATCAGCATGGAAGAAAACTATCCCAAAAGAGTTTATGATAACAAGGATGACAAGAAAGTTGTCCTAGATGGAGCCCCAGCTTGCATTATTTGTGGAGACAAGGATCATACTTCCAAGGAGCATGAAGGACAATGCCCCAATTGTGAAGAAGAACATCCTACTGGACAATGTCCCACCTCTCAAGCTACTTGTTACCTTTGTGAAGGAAACGACCATGTTCCTATCCAATTCCCTATATACTCCATGGTGGAACAAAGGAAACAAGAAGGATCCAAATCTACCAACGGAAAAGGACCACTTATACCTCCAAACAAGACAACCCAATTCAAAGGACTAAAGAAACCCAAGAAACAAAAGCAAGACATGAGCCTTGCACAATGTCGTAAATGTAAGGAAATGGGACACTACTCCAGTGGGTGCCCAGAGAACAAGAAGAATAAAGAGATTGACCAAGTGTGGTGTAACAACTGCAAAGAGTTAGGCCACTATGTAGCAACTTGTCCACAAGAGCCACGCAAAGAACTCAAGGACATTCATTGTTTCAACTGTAAGAACCCAGGACACTATGCAAGCAATTGTCCAGAGAAGATGAAGAACAAGTTAAGCAAGCCCATGGATAAGCTCAACCTTGGTCCATGAGTCAAGTATGGAAACAAAGTACTCAATGCAAATGTTTGCTTAGAGAAGTTTTCCCAGGATCCCAAGAAGGACAATGTGTAATTTTTGTTTGAAAATTTTTAAGGGTGGTAGTACTCTAGTTGTTTTGAACATGCTTGTAACCCTAACCTTCCCAAATCTCGGGACGAGATTTATTTTAAGGGTGGTAGCCTGTCACATCCCAAGATTTTCCAAATCTTGTAATGTGAAAATAAATAAATAAAATAAAACTTTGTTTGATTTTCAGAGCCAGAAGAAACTTTTTGAAGTTAAATGGAACTTCAACCTATTTGGATTAAATAAAATCCTAAAAAGGATTTTAAAAGTTCAAAAAAATAATAAGGAAAAATAAATATTTTGAAAATACAATTTTAAATCTTTAAATAAAGAGTTGTGATTTCCCAAAAGAAAAGGTAGATTTATAAATAAAGATCATTTTATAAAAGCAAATTAAACCTTGGCCAGGACTTTGAAACAAAATGGTTTTGCTTTGATTAAAATAATAGAGGTTTATTTAAAATAAAACAAAAAGGATTTGATATCCAAGTTTTATTAATAGAGGTTTTATTATTGCTAAACCATCAAGACTTGTTTAAAATAAGTTACCCAAGTGTTTTATATTCTCAAATAAAACCTACTAAATGGTTTGGTGCTGTTTAGATTTCAAAATAAAGGATTCAAATAAAACCAATCCTAATTGATTTAATAACTAAGGCCCATAGTATTCAATTATAAATGGACACCAAAACAAAAATGTTATTTTAATTTAAAACAAGCTTTCAAATATCCCTTATTTTCAAATACAACCTACTGATTTGGTTTTGAAAATAATTGAATTTCAAATGGAGATTTTATTAATAAAATCAAACCCTATTTGATTAATAAATCATGAACCATGTTATTAATTAATAATGGACCTACAAATAAAATTATTATCTTGACTTTAGAATTTGGTTCAGGTTACTAAACAGAACTAAATTCAGAGTTACAAAATTGGGTGAAGATTTGAATTGTTTTGATTGCTTGGAAATTGTTTGAAATTTAAGATGTAATATAGAAATAGAAAAGAAAAGAATCGGAAGGAAAAAATAAGATTTAAGCCGACCCAACCAACAGCCCAACAGGCCCAGAACCAGCCAGTTTCCTCACCCCCAAGAAAACGTTTACCTGTATCGACCATACAGAGACCCACCGGTGGACCTCACTCATTTCTTTTTCCCACTGACCGTGGACCCCACCTCTATCGCTCATCGTCCACCTCGCGACCTGTTGCCCCAAACTCGCCGTTGCTACCTTTGAATGCCGCGTTCAATTCATTAGAATGCCGCGTTAATCTCACCATGACTGCACGATATTAAGCGCTGCATCTTCCCTCCCTTTCCTCGCCGCCATTCCTCTCGCCTGAGGCTGCACCAATTTGACTCGACACACTCCTAGCTCCGACCACCGTCTCCGACCGATTCCGGCCAAGCCACACCACCCCGAGCCTCCCTGAGCACGCTGGAAGCTTCCCCACTCCCTGACGCTTCTCCCCGTGCCCTTCATTCAACCGCGGGCACCCCCGAGCGTCGGCTTTGACAAGCCCGGCAACCGCGGTCTGCTTTCTTCTCCGACGATGTTTTCTGTGTGAACCAGCCGCCTTCACTTCTCGTTCACGCACACGTTGTCTTGATCTCGCATCCGACCGCCTTCGCTTTTGCCTTAGGGCGATCTACAAGAATGTCCTCGACCTCAACCAGAGCCACCGCCGAACGAACTCCGCGAGAGATTCCACGACCCGGCGCCTGCCACATCGACCACACGTCGAGCACCACCTCGTCCTTGCGAACACGGTAAGCGCCACCTCCATCTTCCTTGCTTCCTAGAACCACCGCGAGCACTTTGTCTGGCCGTCGCCGCCGTCCACCGCCGCGCAGCGCCGCCCATCTGTGACCGAACAATAGCAACCGTAGGATCTTAATCCAACGCCTACGATAGGTCACTTAAGCCGCGAAGAAGTACGCGCGCTGTGCCGTGCGATCAAACTAAATCCTGCGGTCCACGTTGCCGATCCAACCGAACCGGTACCACCCAAAGAGACTGCGACGCGTGGCCTGTATTAGATCTAAAATCAGTTTTGAATCAGATTTATTTGCAAATTTCAAACCCTTATAACTTTGGATCCACACGTCCAAAAATTACAAATTTTATGTCGTTGGATTCAGGAGAACAAGACCTAGCCAACCATGCCCTTCGTTTAGACAATAGTATCTGTTAGTTTGTTTATTTTTGCAGATTTTTTGTGAGCTTGTTTAGAGTAGAAAAATTGTTTAAAATTGATTTTAGGGTTAAAACCTTTGCAAAATGGTTTGTTGTCAACTCACTGACCCTAGGAACCAACCCATGGTTTTGAAAATGAAATTGGAAAAATTTAGAATGGATTAATTGAATTAGTCTATTTCTAGCTAAGTAAAGATAATGGTTTTATTATGAAAAAGGATTTTGGAATAAACTTTGGGAAAATATTTTGATTCAAAGCTACTGACCCAAAACAACAAATCTTGAGAGTTAGAAACTTTTGGTGAATACTTAAAGGTTCTAGATTTGATAAAACTAATTTCCACCACATAAAATGATGAATGGATTTAAAAATGGTTTTTGGACAAAACCCTCTAACAAATGACTTTTGCCATTTTGGTAAATGACCAATTTGGACCTTACAAAGTTTAGAAACCTAGTGGAGACCATCCTTGCAATAGAACAATCCTTTGCATACTTATGCATGACTTAGATTCCATTACTTTGTGAGTGTGAAATTGTTTGTTTGACTTTGGTTTGGAATGTTAATTGATTTTGTGTTTGCTTGATTGACTTGTAGTGAATTTAGCAAAGTGTGAGACTAGCAAGATCAAGGTGTGAACCACCATTCTCTACCAAAAGTCAAGTTACACTATCATACAAAAATCCTACTATTTTTATTATACATTAGTGGATTTTGAAAACATGCATGAAAATGATTTATACTTATGCTATGCTGAATCCTAATAGGATGCCCTTACATTCCTTAGAGAAAATCTTGTAGTTGTACATGCTTAGCCATGCTTTATTGTGAAAAGAGATACATGTTGAGATTTTATAAAGTTGAGAAAAGGACTTGTGTTTTATATAATAAAACAAGGTCTCAATGAACCACCTAGGTGGGGGATACTTTAAGTTTTGGAGAATGTGGCAACAAAAGGAACCATGTTTATGGGAATCACTTTGTGTTGTGCTCCAAAAAACCCACCTAGGAAACTTAGAGATCAAACATGCTTCTCCAAGTGTGGCTTCCGTGTGCAACCACATGCTATTATGGCTCTGGCTGAGTCAACTACATTAGGAAGACCCATACATTGTCTTTAGTTACCGGACATGGGGATCTAGAATGCTTCATGGGGCTGAAGACATGCTAGCAATGATGTATGGAGGACCTTTTGAAAGACTTCGTCACACTCTCGGTCCAAGACTCCATCTTGGTGAGCACTAATCCAAGAGGCCACTGGTGGCAACAAGATGGGATTGTGACATGTGGGTAAAGTGTACTTCCGCAGAAGATAATAAAATCTAAGTACTTAGCCGTGTCCCCGGTTATGGACAATATTGAGCAACTAAAGTTTGAACTATGGGAGATCTCGACATTCCAACTTCTAAAATAAAAACTTGATGCCCTTGTGTGTCTACCAAGGAATTCAAAGAGATTTTGTTAAGCTTGATGCACTTGGGGTTACCAAGGTGCTCAAGAGCATGTTGTACTTGGGGATACCAAGGTGCTCAAGGAATTTCGACAAGGACATGGACACTTGAGTTTCTACCAAGGAGTCCAAGGGATTCTTGGAAAAGAGATTTGACAAAGGACCAAAACCATTTTTGAAAGGATAGGATAAAATATTGCTTTGTGCAAATAAGCCTTAAACTCTACTTAGCCAAATATGCATGTATTGATAGGATCCACTCTTATTATACATAGAAGTGAAGCTTGCCAATACAATTCAAAATGTATTGACCCTTGTGGCTGTAACTTGTAATGTTGCAGGTTTGATTGATTTTAATGAAGATTGTTTGATTAGGATTACAAAGTCTACAACCAACATCTGCCTGTGGCACTTTGAAGATGAAGGACCCATACTTATAGTTATTCCGCTGCAATGTAATGTAATAGCCAAATGAGCTATGTATGATGTAATAAAACTATGTTATTCCTGGTTATAAATTTATATTATGACCTTTGTATCTTGATATTACATCTATACTGTGGATGCTAGCTATTGATCCAGGGATTAGCATTGTAAACACAGAAGGAATCTACCTTATTAGGTTGAGACCTCTACAGATGGTATCAGAGCATTGTGTTGCCTGTAGGATTTTTAAACCTAGGATTGGACAAAAACCCTTAGAAGAATAGGAGTTATATTTTGATCCAAAAACTTATTTACAAAAACACTTGTAAACCCTTTTCCTCAACTATTTTGGTTTCAACTCTACATCTTTTCTTTTTCAAACTTGATGGAAAAACCTACCCATGGCCAAAGACTACACCATGTGCAAACGACTTCTTCAACATCTTCAACTCTAATGACTTCAACTTCTTCAACTCTAATGACTTCAACACCTTCAGCATATTCACCAAGGACTTCCAACTTGGATACCACTAAGGACTACAAGTGAGACAAGGAAATCTTACTCAAGATTTTGAGACTAAGGGAATGCAAAATAAGAAGGAGCCATCAACAAACTTTGAAGTCTTGCAACCAAGAGTTTTTCTCAAGGAAACCATGATCTCATACAAGAAGAATCATGAAGGAAGGAAAAATCACAAGTGAATCCTATAGATGGACCACCATATTTTAGTTAAGTAAAAACTCACCAATTTATGTGGTGTAACAAAAATATTTTGTTGACTAAGTATGTGCTTGAACCTTGTTTGAGTGAGATGTTTGGTTTGTGATTGCATGCACATTGCTTGTGTGAAATATGATGTGTGTGAATAGAATTGAGTCCTTAGAAATATCTTGCCTATTCTAACCTCCCTTCAACCCAAACAGATGACTACTCCAAAGGATTCCAAGGTTGATGACACCAACACCAACCAAGCTGACAGGATGAAAGAGCTCATAGCAACCCAACACCAGTTGAACCAACTGACAGCTCAGTTCATAGCCAGCAATAATGATAAAGATCCAGCACTGCAAAGGTTTTTGGAAGAAAAATCCCAACTGATGCTTAAGGTGACTAATCAAATGATCAGCATGGAAGAAAACTATCCCAAAAGAGTTTATGATAACAAGGATGACAAGAAAGTTGTCCTAGATGGAGCCCCAGCTTGCATTATTTGTGGAGACAAGGATCATACTTCCAAGGAGCATGAAGGACAATGCCCCAATTGTGAAGAAGAACATCCTATTGGACAATGTCCCACCTCTCAAGCTACTTGTTACCTTTGTGAAGGAAACGACCATGTTCCTATCCAATGCCCTATCTACTCCATGGTGGAACAAAGGAAACAAGAAGGATCCAAATCTACCAACGGAAAAGGACCACTTATACCTCCAAACAAGACAACCCAATTCAAAGGACTAAAGAAATCCAAGAAACAAAAGCAAGACATGAGCCTTGCACAATGTCGTAAATGTAAGGAAATGGGACACTACTCCAGTGGATGCCCAGAGAAAAAGAAGAATAAAGAGATTGACCAAGTGTGGTGTAACAACTGCAAAGAGTTAGGCCACTATGTAGCAACTTGTCCACAAGAGCCACACAAAGAACTCAAGGACATTCATTGTTTCAACTGTAAGAACCCAGGACACTATGCAAGCAATTGTCCAGAGAAGATGAAGAACAAGTTAAACAAGCCCATGGAGAAGCTCAACCTTGGTCCATGAGTCAAGTATGGAAACAAAGGACTCAATGCAAATGTTTGCTTAGAGAAGTTTTCCCAGGATCCCAAGAAGGACAATGTGTAATTTTTGTTTGAAATTTTTTAAGGGTGGTAGTACTCTAGTTGTTTTGAACATGCTTGTAACCCTAACCTTCCCAAATCTCGGGACAAGATTTATTTTAAGGGTGGTAGCCTGTCACATCCCAAGATTTTCCAAATCTTGTAATGTGAAAATAAATAAATAAAATAAAACTTTGTTTGATTTTCAGAGCCACAAGAAACTTTTTGAAGTTAAATGTAACTTCAACCTATTTGGATTAAATAAAATCCTAAAAAGGATTTAATAAGTTAGAACAATTAATAAGGAAAAATAAATATTTTGAAAATACAATTTTAAATCTTTAAATAAAGAGTTGTGATTTCCCAAAAGAAAAGGTAGATTTATAAATAAAGATCATTTTATAAAAGCCAATTAAACCTTGGCCAGGACTTTGAAACAAAATGGTTTTGCTTTGATTAAAATAATAGAGGTTTATTTAAAATAAAACAAAAAGGATTTGATATCCAAGTTTTATTAATAAAGGTTTTATTATTGCTAAACCATCAAGACTTGTTTAAAATAAGTTACCCAAGTGTTTTATATTCTTAAATAAAACCTGCTAAATGGTTTGGTGCTGTTTAGATTTCAAAATAAAGGATTCAAATAAAACCAATCCTAATTGATTTAATAACTAAGGCCCATAGTATTCAATTATAAATGGACACCAAAACAAATATGTTATTTTAATTTAAAACAAGCTTTCAAATATCCCTTATTTTCAAATACAACCTACTGATTTGGTTTTGAAAATAATTGAATTTCAAATGGAGATTTTATTAATAAAATCAAACCCTATTTGATTAATAAATCATGAACCATGTTATTAATTAATAATGGACCTACAAATAAAATTATTATCTTGACTTTAGAATTTGGTTCAGGTTACTAAATGTAACTAAATTCAGAGTTACAAAATTGGGTGAAGATTTGAATTGTTTTGATTGCTTGGAAATTGTTTGAAATTTAAGACAGAATATAGAAATAGAAAAATAAAAGAATCGTAAACAGAAAAATAAGATTTAAGCCGACCAACCCAGCAGCCCAACAGGCCGAGAACCAGCCCGTTTCTCACCCGAAGAAAACGTTTCGCACCTAAATGTCGACCAGCCGAGACTTACCAGTGGACCTCACTCTCATTTCTTTTCCCACTGACCGGTGGACCCCACCTCTACTGCTCATAGTCCACACCCAGCGACCTGTCACCCCAAACCTCGCCGCTGCTTTGCCTTTGAATGCCGCGTTCAATTCCACAAGAATGTCGCGCATTAATCTCGCCGTGATCGCACGATATTAAGCGCTGCATCTTCCCTCCTTTCCTCTGTCGCCATTCCCTCTCTGCCCCGACGCTGCCCCAATTTGACTCGACACACTCCCAACTCCGACCACCGTCTCCGACCGATTCCGGCCAAGCCACACCACCCCGAGCCTCCCTAAGCACGCTGGCAGCTTCCCCACTCCCAGACGCTTCTCCCCGTGCCCTTCATTCAACCGCGGGCGCCCCGGAGCGTCGGCTTTGACAAGATCCGACAGCGCCGCCGTCCGTTTCTTCTCCGACGACGTTTTCCAGGTGAACCAGACCGCCCCTTCACTTCTCGTTCACGCACACAGCGTTGTCTTGATCCTGCGCATCTGACCGCACCTTCGTTTTGCCTTAGGGCGATCTACAGCAACGTCCTCGACCTCAACCAGAGCCACCCGCCACGAGCGAACTCGGCGAGATTCCACGACCCGTCGCCTTGCCACATCGACCACACGTCGAGCACCACCTCGTCCTCGCGAACACGGTAAGCGCCACCTCCATCTTCCTTGCTTCCTAGAACCACCGCGAGCACTTTGTCTGGCCGTCGCCGCCGTCCACCACCGCGCAGCGCCGCCCATCTGTGACCGAACAATAGCAACCGTAGGATCTTAATCCAACGCCTACGATAGGTCACTTGCGCGAAGAGGTATGCGCCTGTCTTGGCGATCAAACTAAATCCTGCGGTCCACGTTGCCAATCCAACCGAACCGGTACCACCCAATGAGACTGCGACGCGTGGCCTGTATTAGATCTAAAATCAGTTTTGAATCAGATTTATTTTCAAATTTCAAACCCTTATAACTTTGGATCCACACGTCCAAAAATTACAAATTTTATGTCGTTGGATTCAGGAGAACAAGACCTAGCCAACCTTGCCCTTGGCTTAGACAATAGTATCTGTTAGTTTGTTTATTTTTGCCGATTCTTTTGTGAGCTTGTTTAGAGTAGAAAAATTGTTTAAAATTGATTTTAGGGTTAAAACCTTTGCAAAATGGTTTGTTGTCAACTCACTGACCCTAGGAACCAACCCATTGTTTTGAAAATGAAATTGGAAAAATTTAGAATGGATTAATTGAATTAGTCTATTTCTAGCTAAGAAAAGATAATGGTTTTATTATGAAAAAGGATTTTGGAATAAAACTTTGGGAAAATATTTTGATTCAAAGCTACTGACCCAAAACAACAAATCTTGAGAGTTAGAAACTTTTGGTGAATACTTAAAGGTTCTAGATTTGATAAAACTAATTTCCACCACATAAAATGATGAATGGATTTAAAAATGGTTTTTGGACAAAACCCTCTAACTAATGACTTTTGCCATTTTGGTAAATGACCAATTTGGACCTTACAAAGTTTAGAAACCTAGTGGAGACCATCCTTGCAATAGAACAATCCTTTGCATACTTATGCATGACTTAGATTCCATTACTTTGTGAGTGTGAAATTGTTTGTTTGACTTTGGTTTGGAATGTTAATTGATTTTGTGTTTGCTTGATTGACTTGTAGTGAATTTAGCAAAGTGTGAGACTAGCAAGATCAAGGTGTGAACCACCATTCTCTACCAAAAGGCAAGTTACACTATCATACAAAAATCCTACTATTTTTATTATACATTAGTGGATTTTGAAAACATGCATGAAAATGATTTATACTTATGCTATGCTGAATCCTAATAGGATGCCCTTACATTCCTTAGAGAAAATCTTGTAGTTGTACATGCTTAGCCATGCTTTATTGTGAAAAGAGATACATGTTGAGATTTTATAAAGTTGAGAAAAGGACTTGTGTTTTATATAATAAAACAAGGACTCAATGAACCACCTAGGTGGGGGATACTTTAAGTTTTGGAGAAGGTGGCAACAAAAGGAACCATGTTTATGGGAATCACTTTGTGTTGTGCTCCAACAGAAAACCCACCTAGGAAACTTAGAGATCAAACATGCTTCTCCAAGTGTGGCTTCCGTGTGCAACCACATGCTATTATGGCTCTGGCTTAGTCAACTACATTAGGAAGACCCATACATTGTCTTTAGTTACCGGACATGGGGATCTAGAATGCTTCATGGGGCTGAAGACATGCTAGCAATGATGTATGGGAGGACCTTTTGGAAAGACTTCGTCACACTCTCAGTCTGCCAGTACTCCATCTTGGTGAGCACTAATCCAGTAGGCCACTGGTGGCAACAAGATGGGATTGTGACATGTGGGTAAAGTGTACTCCTTCTGCAGAAGATAATAAAATCTAAGTACTTAGCCGTGTCCCCGGTTATGGACAATACTGAGCAACTAAAGTTTGAACTATGGGAGATCTCGACATTCCAACTTCTAAAATAAAAACTTGATGCCCTTGTGTGTCTACCAAGGAATTCAAAGAGATTTTGTTAAGCTTGATGCACTTGGGGTTACCAAGGTGCTCAAGAGCATGTTGTACTTGGGGATACCAAGGTGCTCAAGGAATTTCGACAAGGACATGGACACTTGAGTTTCTACGAAGGAGTCCAAGGGATTCTTGGAAAAGAGATTTGACAAAGGACCAAAACCATTTTTGAAAGGATAGGATAAAATATTGCTTTGTGCAAATAAGCCTTAAACTCTACTTAGCCAAATATGCATGTATTGATAGGATCCACTCTTATTATACATAGAAGTGAAGCTTGCCAATACAATTCAAAATGTATTGACCCTTGTGGCTGTAACTTGTAATGTTGCAGGTTTGATTGATTTTAATGAAGATTGTTTGATTAGGATTACAAAGTCTACAACCAACATCTGCCTGTGGCACTTTGAAGATGAAGGACCCATACTTATAGTTATTCCGCTGCAATGTAATGTAATAGCCAAATGAGCTATGTATGATGTAATAAAACTATGTTATTCCTGGTTATAAATTTATATTATGACCTTTGTATCTTGATATTACATCTATAATGTGGATGCTAGCTATTGATTAAGGGATTAGCATTGTAAACACAGAAGGAATCTACCTTATTAGGTTGAGACCTCTACATGCACTAGTTTAGTTTAAAAACAGAAATAGAATCTGATTGAATTACAAATTTGTAAGTTGCATAACTTTTGATCCACACGTCCAAAAATTGCAAATTTTATATCAATGGAATCAGTAGAACAAGTAATTTCCAACCATGCAATTTTTTAATGTTTTGCTTCTGGTAAATTGGTTGAATTTTTAGAAACTTGTGTAGTTTTATTTTGAATATAAAAATTGTTCTAGATAAAATTTTAATGAGAAATATTTGCAAAATGGTTTGTTGTGAACCTACTGACCTTAGGAACCAACTCATGGATTTAAAAATGAATTTTGTGAAGTTAGGGAACAAATAATTGAATTATCTCATTTCTAGTCAAATAAAAATATTGATTTTGTTTTAGAAATGATTTTTGAGTAAAACCTTTGGGAAATGTTTTGATTCAGACCTTCTGACCCTAAACACCAAGTTTTGTGAATTAAAAACTTATTTGGTGAACTCTTTAAAGAATATTGCTTTGCTAAAAGCACTTTCAACCACATAAAATAATGTTTTGATTTAAAAAAAAGGTTTATAGATGAAACCATTTGCAAATGGTTTTACCACTTTAGTAGATGACCATTTTTTAACCTTACAATGTTTAGAACCTAGTAGAAACCATTGTTTTTGCAAATAAAAATTATCTTTTGCATGCTTGCATGCATGACCTTGTTTCTATTATTTTATGTGTGATAAATTGTTTGAATATTGGTTGGAATGCTAGTTGAATTGTGTTTGCTTGATTGAATTGTAGTGGAATTAGAAGAGTGTGATATTTGCAAGATCAAGAAGTGAGCCAACATTCTCTACTAAAAAGGCAAGTGACACTATGATCCAAGTCCTACTATTTTCATTGCACTTAGTGGATTTTTTTTGTAACATGCATGAAAAGAATTTCTATATTTTATGCTATGCTAAATCCTAATAGGATACCCTTATATAATCCTTAGTGGAAACAATGTAGTTGTAGTATGCTTAGCCCTGCTATATATTGGGATTGGGATACATGTTATGATTATATAAAGTATTGAAAAGACTTATGTTTTATATAATAAAACAAGTACTCAATGAACCACCTGGGTGGACAAGGATACTCAAGGTTGGACAAGGTGGCAACAAAAGGAACCATGTTTATATGGCTATCTCTTTTGTTGTGCACTAGAAGAAAACCACCCAGGGACTTAGAGATTGAACATGTTTCTCAAAGTGGCTTCCGTATGCACCACATGCTAAATGGGCTCTGGCTTAGTCAACTACATAGTGGAAGTCCCATGCATTGACATCTTTAGGTTAACTAGAATTGTGCTAGGAACTTGAAACCCTACATTGGTGCTGGATGACAAGCTAGCATTGTGTATTGGGAGGACTCCTATGGAAAGACTTTGTCACATTCTCAATCTGCCAGTACTCCATCTTGGTGAGTACTTATCCAGCGGCCACTGGTGGCATCAAGATGAGATTTTGTCATGTGGGTAAAGTGTTCAACTTCTGCAGAAGATCAAAATTCTAAGTACTTAGCCGTGTCCCCAGTTACGGACAACTCTGAGCAACTAAGGCCTGAAGCTACGGAAGATCTTGACATTCCAATTTCTCAAAGTTAAAACTTGAGGGTGACAACAAGGGATTTTGAAGCACTTGGAGTTTTCCAAGAAAGTTTTTACAAAGACCAAAAACTATTTTGAAAATATAGGATAAAACTATATTGCTTTCTGCAAATGAGCCTAAACCCTACTTAGCCAAATATGCATGTAGTGATAGGATCCACTTATTTCTACATAGTAGTGAAACTTGCCAATACAATTCAAATGTATTGACCCTTGTGGCTGCAACTTATTATGTTGCAGTTTGTTTGATGTTAGTGAAGTTTGTTGAATAGGATTACAAGTCTACAACCAACATGTTTGCTGTGGCACTTTGAAGATGAAGGACCCCATGCTTACATATATTCTCACGCAATGTAATGTGATAGCCAAATGAGCTATGTAAGATGTAAAGAATTATTTTATTCCTGGTTATAAAGTTGTATTATGACCTTTGTTTCTTGATATTACATCTTAACTGTGGATGCTAGCTATTGATCCAGGGACTAGCATTGTAAACACAGTGATATCTACCTTATTAAATGTTGGGAACCTTACAACAACCCGGTTGTGGTCAAGTCAAAGTCTCAATTCGTTTCACAAGTCATTTTGGAAACATCTGACGGGGGAACAGTATGGCCACTCCAACTGTCCATAACCGTGGACGCGGCTATTCAAATAGTTTGACACTCTGCAGAGATTGTACACTTTCACCACAACATTCGATACATCCAACAGGAACAAATCCTGAATTCACCATACTTAGTATGCGGATAATCAATCCTAACCTTTCAATTACACGCCCTAGTATAAGCACCTCTCCTGTGAGTTTGGTCTCCCAACCATGACCAACTATCATCTTGGGTACTGCATAGGTGGACAATCTTCACAAGGTAGCCTTAGCTCAGTCCTTGGCCGTGAGGGAACTAATACTAAGGTATATAAGTTTCCAGTCAAGCCCTACCCAATCTTCGGGTATTGTGGTTGTACGGTAAAATCTGAATGGTATCGCATCGAGACAACCATCAGTTTTATACAGGGCTAAGGGTCATGCCTCAACATTTTCATCACCAAAATCATCTGGTGTTCGGAAAAACATGTCAAAATATCTCTGTAGAATGATCCATCATTCTAAGGTTTTCATAACCATTTTCACCAAGTATTCCCACCTAAAGTTGATCAAGTTTTATGATTAGCACTAGCATCTACAAGTGGGGGTAAGCACTAATGAGGGGTGGTAAACAAGTGGAGTTTCAACTAAGTTCAATCTCATGCCTTAGGATGACATCAAGATTATCTAGCTTAGGCTAAATTTTATGCTCTTTATGCAACCTTCAACTATCTTCCAAGAACCTACAAGTTACTTCAGTAAACTCTAAGTTAAAGCTTTGATAAAGAAATAAAGTAGAAAGCTTGCAAGTAAAACTAGGATTGGGTATCAAGTGGGTATGATCACATATTCTTAAGGCATATGGTGGGCAATGGTAACAAGTAAGGGTTTTTTTACATCAGTAGAATTATCTTGCAAGTGTTAGCTTGCATAATCAACTAGTAGTATTAGGCTTGCCTTGTGCTGAGCAGTGGTTGAAGTTCTCCTCGGCTTCTTCTTCGTTGTATCCTCCTTCCTCATCGTATCCTTGGTCGGTACTAGCGTCTATAAATAAATACGAGGTACACAATCACCAAACAATACTTAACTACTTGCAATCATCACACAAAAGGGTCCTATAGATGATCTAGCATCATCACTAAAATTACAAGATTAAAGCTTTGTTTAATTCCTTTTATTTTTAGAAAAGTAATTTCTACTCATTGAAAAACTACTTAAGATTTAATATTCTCCAAACCAAACATGGGATCATGTTGACACATGTCATCACCACATATTTTAGTTCATCGGAATGTGATTTAACATGGTGTCACAATTTAATAAGGTTTTACCCTTTTATTTTAATTAAATAAAGTGACTAGAAATGCCTATGTGGCATTATTTTGTTACTTTGTCATTATTTCTGTAAGTAAACCTGTATATTTTTATTTATTCTGAAAGGTATGGTTAAATGTGATTTTTGAGAATTGGAATCAACTCAAAATCTATTATGGTTTCAATTTGAAAAATGTTTGAATGCATAAAAGCTTCTGCCTTGTTATTTTTACCAAGGATGATCTACATATCCAAATGACTTAAATCCAACGGGCTTGGATTCAGCATTTCAAGACCTTTCTAACAAAATTGGTTTCATTCAATTTGGTTCACTGAATCGACCTAGGTTGATTTTTGAATCTAGGTGCAGAAGTGTGTTTGAAATAAAATGGAAAAGGTTAAATTCAAATGACTGGGCCGCGGGTCTTGTTAAGTCGCGGTCCCCATGCGTTCTGAGCCGTGGGATCTTGTTCTAATCTAACGGCTGAGGGTCATCGTCGACGTTGGGCAACGCCGGTGAGACAGAAACCTAGTGCGGTAGGTGGGGGTTGTTGGGGGCTCACCGGGGCTCGGGCGATGGTCGGCGAGGCGGGCGAACGACGAAGTCTACGACAGTGAACCTCCTGGTACCGGCAGCTTCTCCTAGGGCGGCTCCAATCGCTTACCCCCTTCTTCTCCAGCGGCGGCAGGCTCTGGTGAAATTTCGGCGAAGCGCTGCTCGCCTTGCTCCGGGAACGGGGTGGCACGATCAGTGAAGAGAGGGGAGTGAGATGGTGTGCTCAATTCAGTTGGGGGTGGCCTCTATTTATAGTGGCGAGAGGGAACCGACGGGCGCAAGCTGAGCTCGTCGTGGTCGACGGCACAGAATGCTAGCGGCGTGGGCGACGGTAGGGGCGGTGCGGTGCTCCCTGGCGATGCTCAACGACATGGTGGCGAGGCGTGGGGCGGTGCGGTTTGGTCGGAACACGGCGGTGCTCTACGCGTGCCCGACGGAAGTCTTTAATGCGCATAGCATGCGTGGTCCGCGCGGCGGCGAACGAGCGTGTCTGTGGGGTTGCTGGGACGGTGGTGATCACGTATGCACGCGGCGAGGGCGGCGCGCGGTCTGTGGGCGTCGGTCGAGCGTGGAGCACGGGGCGTGCTCTCGGCATGGTTGCTGGCGAGCTTGGCATGGTCCATGCGTGTGGTCCAGGGGTTGGCAAGGTTCGAGCGCTAGATAGGGAGTGGCGGTGGGGTGTTGGCTTGCTCCCAGACATGTTGGCTAGGCTTGTTTCTTCTCCTAGCTCGCTGTCGTCATGGGGGTGACAAGGGTGCACTTGTCCTGCTCACCATTTATGGCATTGCCAAGCTTACAGTGATGCTAGAGGTTTGCAATTGATCTAGATGATCTACTAAAGCCTAGTTGTAACCAGAGAGGGGACAAGTTAGGCTTCAATCACTGCTCACAATAGTGTTTAGATTTTGTTTGATTTGAATCTGCAAGGTGTTTGATGAAATGGCCGCAAGAACTCAAGTTTTGAATTTTGAAAAGATTTTTGGTGGGTGTGCTAGGTTGGTGCTGGTGAGTCTGCAGATGCTTGGGTTTTGAAAATTGAGCTTGTTTGAGTAGTTTTTGAAAAAGTGGGATCTTCCCATATGATAAAGATTCAATTTTGAACTGTCCTTTAAACCATGCATTTGAATGTTTCTAGATGATCACAAAGTGGGCCTTGATACTTTGTTAGGAGCACTATCAAGAGGTGTAAAGATCCAAACAAGTTTCTGTTAAGTTCTGAAAGTTTGGGACAACCAAAGTAGGCATGGGAGTTAATTTGGCCAAAATGACCAATCCCTTATTTTGTTTGTTTTGATTTATTTGTCTTTGGGAAAAGTGTGGGGATTGTTTAGATGATGTTTATTTCACCTAAGAATCCATTTACAAGCAAAGAAACACACAAACAAGGTGGTTCAAAAGAATTCAAAATGAAATGCATACTCACATGCATGCTTCCATATTTTTATTTAGAAAAGTTTTTGTTAACCCTAATTTTTATGATTAGAGTTTGATGATCCAAGTTTAGTATTTTTGGGATGTTACAAACCTTCCCCCCTTAAAAAAATCTCATCCCGAGATTTGAAAAAGGACGAAAAGATTACCTAGGATTTGAAGAGATCGGGAGACTTCGTCCTGATGTGATCTTCGCGCTCCCAGGTAGCTTCCTCTTCTGTGTGGTTGCTCCACTGAATCTTCAGAAACTTGATGCTTCGGGTTCGGGTAGTCCTGAAAGCTTCTTCCAAAATACGGATGGGAACTTCGGGATAGGTCAGATCATCGTTGATCTCTATGGTCCGATGATCGATATTCTTGAACACTTCGGTCTTCTCTATGACTTCGAGACACTTGCGAAGTAATGAGATATGGAACACATTGTGCACAGCTGACATCTCTTCGGGTAGTTCCAATTGATACGACACTTCTCCTCGACGGTTCATAATCTTGAAAGGTCCGATATATCTGGGGTTTAACTTTCCTTTGAGTTGGAAACTCTACATTCCCTTCAATGGCGACACTTTCAGATAAACAAAATCTCCTATGTTGAAGGCGAGGTCTCAATGTCTCTTGTCGGCGTAACTATTATGTCTGTACTAGGCTGTCTTGAGGTTCTCACGAATCTTGTGAACCTTCTCTTCTGCTTCTCGTAGGATGTCGGGTCCGAAGATCTGACTCTCCCCTACTTCCGACCAGATCAAAGGGGTGCGACACTTCCTTCCGTACATGAATTCAAATGGGGCCATTTGCAAACTAGCCTGATAACTATTGTTATATGAAAATTCTGCAAACGGCAGACAATCTTCCCACTTAGATCCATATTCTAACACCCATGCTCTTAGCATATCTTCGAGTATTTGGTTTACTCGCTCCGTTTGTCCATCAGTCTGAGCGTGATAAGCGGTGCTGAAATCTAGGCGGGTTCCTAAACCATCTTGGACTTTCTTCCAGAATTTCGAGGTAAATTGAGTTCCTTGATCCGATACGATGTTCTTGGGAACTCCATGCAAACTAACGATTCTAGCAATGTATAACTCCGCTAGCTTCGAACTCTGATATGTGGTCTTGACGGGTAAGAAATGGGCGACTTTGGACAATCGGTCCACTATGACCCAGATAGAGTCATTTCCCCTACTAGAAGTAGGCGATCTGTGATAAAGTCCATTCCAACGGAATCCCATTTCCATTCCGAATCTGCAATGGTTGCAACAATCCATGGTCTTTGATGTCCTGCCTTGACTCATGGCATATATCACACTTGGCGATATAGCTTCCGATTTCTCTCTTCATCTTATGCCACCAGAATTGCTCTTTCAAATCTTGATACATCTTAGTTCCTCCGGGGTGGATAGAATAAAGAGTATCATGAGCCTCCTTCAAAATAACTTCTTTTAATTCAGAATATGCTTTGGTACACAAAGGCGTCCTTTGTACCACGTAACTCCTTCTTCGCCTTCTTACGTGAATCCGTGTACTTTGCATGTACCGATACGACGCTGATTCACGATACTAGCATTTCCTTCTGCCTCTTTGATCTGACTGATCAAAGTGGGCTGGAGTTCTATGCTAGCCAAAAATCCTTCACTTACTAATTCTATTCGAAAATCTTCCATCTCTTTGTGCAAGCTTCGTTGCTCCTCCAAAATCATAGAGTTCAAGCGGCACGGTAATCTGCTAAGGGCATGTGCTACCACATTGGCTTTACCAGGGTAATAGTGAATGTCCAGATCGTAATCCTTGATTAGCTCAATCCATCTTCTCTCTCTCATATTCAGCTCCTTCTGAGTGAATATATACTTCAGGCTCTTGTGATCCATATAGATCTCACAACGATTTCCCATCAGGTAATGTCTCCATGTCTTCAGGGCTAGAACTTCGGCTGCAAGTTCTAGGTCATGTGTTGGGTAATTTTTCTCATGTTGCTTTCGTTGTCGGGATAGATAGGATATAACTGTTCCTTCTTGCATTAGCACACATCTGAGGCCGATCTTGGCTGCGTCAAAATACACGTCGAAGGTCTTCGTGATATCCTGCATGATCAAGATTGGGGCTGAAATCAATCTCCTCTTGAGTTCTTGAAAACTCGCTTCACATTTGTCTGTCCATTCAAACTTCTTGTCGTTCTTCAGCAATTGGGTCATGGGTCTGGCGATACTCGAGAATCCTTCTACGAATTTGCGGTAGTATCCCGCCAATCCGAGAAATGCACGAACTTGGGTTTGAGTGTTTGGGGCTTGCCAATCTTCTACATCTCTCACTTTTGCGGGGTCAACGGCAATTACTCCGGCTGATACAATGTGACCGAGGAATCCTACCTCCTGTAACGAGAATTCACATTTGCTAAACTTAGCATACAACTGATGCTCTCCAAGGGTCCCAAGAAAGGTCCTTAGGTGTATCATGTTCTTCTTTTGATTTGGAATAAATCAGAATGTCATCGATGAAAACAACGACAAACTTATCCAGGAAGTCCATAAAAATCTTATTCATGAGATTCATGAAATAAGTGGGGGAATTGGTTAATCCAAAGGACATAACGGTATATTCGTATAATCCATATCTGGTGGTAAAGGCGTCTTTGGAATATCCTCTGCATTGCAATTTTGAGTTGATGATAACCAATTCTAAGATCAATCCTAGAAAACACTTTGGCACCGGTCAACTGATTAAACAAATCTTCTATCTTGGCAAGGGGTATTTGTTCTTGATGTGACATCATTCAATTTCCGATAATCCGTACACAAACGGTTACCTCCATCTTTCTTGTCCACAAACAAGACAGGTGACCTCCATGGTGACGCACTTGGTTGAATCAATCCAATTTCTAGCATGGCATCCAGTTGCTTCTTCAGTTCTTCTAGTTCAGATGGGTTCATACTATATGGTCTCTGGGCTATGGGTCCTGTTCCGGGGATTAATTCGATGATAAACTCGATATCCCGATCTGGGGGCATACCGGGCAAAACATTTGGAAATACATCAGGGTATTCAAAGACTATCCGGACTTGGTCAATGGTAGGTTTGGCTATACTCTTGTTGCACTTGAATTGGCGAGGTAAGGTTTCAGATATATGCTCGACTGATATTCCGGCTGTACTGGTCATGGTTATGGCTTTCTTGGCACAGTCAATCAATCCTTTATGTTTGGACATCCAATCCATTCCTAGTACTACTTCCAAACCTTTAGTTACGAGTACTATCAGATTAGCATAAAAATCTATGCCATGGATTCGGATAGGGACGGCTTTGAAAATTTGCCTAGCCTTGGTGGTTGATCCAGGAATTTGAACAATCATAACATGCTTCAGTTTGGTTGGTTGAATTTTACTAGTGCATGCAAATTCTTCGGTGACAAATGAGTGCGATGCACCAGAATCAAACAACACTCTTGCAAGTACTGAATTAACAGAAAACATACCCAGCACCACGTCTGGGGCTTCCTGAGCTTCTTCACCATGCATGAGAAAAAGACGGCCATTGCGGTTGAGCAAATTCCCTGTGGCAAACCTTCTTCCTGGCTGCACACGACGCTGCTGCTAAGCTGGGGCATTGGCATTGGGGGCTGCGGCATTCTTCTTGTTTGGGCACTCGTTGGAGTAGTGACCCTTATTTCCACAGTCATAACAAGTTACCTGCGACTTGTCCTTTGCTGCAACAGGCACAACATTGCTTCCAGTCCTCGAGGCAGTGTTGGTGTTGGCGGTAGAATTGTTGTTGTTGAACTTGGGTGGTGCACGGTTGAAATTGCTAGAGTTGCCGGGGTTGTTGTGATTTCCTCCGGGCCTAGGGTTTCCATGTTGTGATAGGTCGGACGGTTCATCGGGGGTCTGTTGGATCTTGGGACAAATCCTGGAGATGGGTTAGGGCGATACTTTTGGGTCTGATGGGTTCCTGGTTGATGCATCATGCGACGCTTGCAGTTATCATTGGCTTGGTTGATCTTCCCTTCCATCTGGATAGCAGAGTCGACAAGGGCTTCAATATCAGCAAAGGGGATATTGACTAATACTATCTGCATCTCATCATGCAGACCATTTAGGAATCTTTCTTTCTTCTTGGCTTCGGTGACAATCTCATCCGGAGCATACCTAGATAATGACCAGAATTTGTCACGGTATTCCACTACGGTCATCCTTCCTTTTTTCAGTTCTCTGAACTCGTCTCTCATTCTCTTGATCAAACCCGGTGGCACATGGGTTCTGCTAAACTTGACCTTGAATTCCTCCCAGGTCATCATATGGCCTCCGGTCATTGCACGAACACTGTTCCACCATGCTCTGGAATCTCCGGCTAGATAGTGGGTGGCGAACAGAACTTTCTCGTTTGCTTCCACTCCGGCGACTTCTAGGTTATTTTCCATGGTCTGCAGCCAATCATCGGCATTGTAGCGGTCCCTACCCAATAAGGTAGATCCCTCCTGTGTTTTACAATGCTAGTCCCTGGATCAATAGCTAGCATCCACTGTTAAGATGTAATATCAAGATACAAGGGTCTTAATATAACTTTATAACCAGGAATAATATAATTTTATTACATCATACATAGCTCAAAAGACTATTACAATACATTGCAGCGGAATAAATATAGTCATGGGTCCTTCATCTTCAAAGTGCCACGAAAGTATGTTGGTTGTAGACTTTGTAGTCCTAGTCAATCAAACAATCTTCATATAACAAAACAATCAACCTGCGACATTACAAGTTACAGCCACAAGGGTCAATACATTTGAATTGTATTGGCAAGCTTCACTTTTATGTATGATATGAGTGGATCCTATCAACACATGCATATTTGGCTGAGTAGGGTTTAAGGCTTATTTGCATAAAGCAACATTTATCCTATCATTTCAAAATGGTTTTGATCCTTTGTCAATTCTCTTTTCCAAGTTCCTTGAACTCCTTGGTAGAAGCTCAAGTGTTCAAGTCCTTGTCAAAAACCCTTGAACTACTTGGTAACCCCAAGTACAACAAGTTTTGTCAAATTTCATGAGTTCCTTGGCAACCCCAAGTACATCATGCTCTTGAGCACCTTGGTAACCCCAAGTGCAACAAGCTTAACAAAAACTCTTTGAATTCCTTGGTACCCCCAAGTGCATCAAATTTTTATATTAGAAGTTGGAATGTCAAGATCTCCCATGGTTCAAACTTTAGTTGCTCAGTATTGTCCATAACCGGGGACACGGCTAAGTACTTAGATTTTATTAACTTCTGCAGAAGGAGTACACTTTACCCACATGACACAATCCCATCTTGTTGCCACCAGTGGCCTACTGGATTAGTGCTCACCAAGATGGAGTACTGGCAGATTGAGAATGTGACGAAGTCTTTCCAAAAGGTCCTCCCATACATCATTGCTAGCTTGTCTTCAGCCCCCATGAAGCATTCCAGATCCCCATGTCCGGTAACCAAAGACAATGTATGAGTCTTCCTAATGTAGTTGACTAAGCCAGAGCCATAATAGCATGTGGTTGTACACGAAAGCCACAATTTGGAGAAACATGTTCAATCTCTAAGTTTCCTAGGTGGTTTTCATTTGGAGCACAACACAAAGTGATTGCCATAGACATGGTTCCCTTTTGTTGCCACCTTCTCCAAAACATAAAGTGTCCACCACCTAGGTGGTTCATTGAGTCCTTGTTTTATTATACAAAACACAAGTCTTTTTCACAACCTTTGCAGAATCTCGACATGTATCTCTTTTCAAAACATAGCATGGCTAAGCATGTACAACTTCAATATTTTTACTAAGGAATGTGTAGGGAATCCTACTAGGATTAGCATAGCATAAGTATAAAACATTTTCATGCATGTATTCAAAATCCACTAAGTGTAATAAAAATAGTGGGACTTTAGATGGTAGTGTCACTTGCCTTTTTGTTAGGGAATGATAGTCACTTCTTGATCTTTCTAGTCTCACACTTTGCTAATTTTACTACAATCAAACAAGCATAGTATCAAGTAACATTCCAAACCAACATTCAATCAATATTTTACATACACAAAGCAATGGATCCTAAGTCTTGTAAAAAGAGGGTTCTATTGCAAGGTTGGTCTCTACTAGGTTTATAAACTTTGTAAGGTCCACATTGGTCATTTACCAAAAATGGCAAAGTCTTTAGTTAGAGGGTTTGCTCAAAAATCTATTTTAAAATCCATTCCACATTTTATGTGGTGAAAATTATTCTTTTCAAAGCAAAACTTTATGTTTTTCACCAAGTGAGTTGCCCTTGGCAAGGCTTGGTGTTTTGGGTCAGTAAGCTTGGTCCATAACATTTTCCCAAAGTTTTCCTTGCAAAAACTTTTCCATAATACAATTTAATGAGTTTATTTGGCTAGAAAATGACTAAATTAACTAATTCAACTTAAATTTCACAAAAATCATTTTTAACACTAAGGGTTGGTTCCTAGGGTCGGTAAGGTCACACAAATCCATTTTGCTAAAGATTTAATCCTAAAATCAATTTTTAAACAATTTTTATACTCTAAACAAGTACACAAATGTTTCTGTAAATTCAAACAAGCTAACAGATACTATTTTCAAAACTAAGGCCATGGTTGTTTAGGGCTTGTTCTCCTGATTTCATTGATATAAAATTTGTCAAATTTGGACGTGTGGATCAAAAGTTATAAAGGTTTGAAGTTTGCAAATAAATCTGATTCAAAAATCTGTTTTCACTCAAACACTGGCCACGCGTCGAGCCGTGATTGGCCGATACCGATTCGTCTGGATCGCGTACTGCGGAGCGTTGGATTTAATTTAGATCGGGCGGCTCAGAGCTAGCGTACCCTTTCAGTTAAGTGGATCTATCGTGACGCTGCGATCTAGATCGGACGGTTGTCTTTGCACGAACCAGACTTGGGCGGCAGCGGTTCTTTGGCGCGGCGAGGTCGATCGGCGGCTGATGAAATAGGACGCGAGGAAGAAGGAGGATGCTCACCAGGCTTGGGAGAATCTGGCGATGCTCAACGTGCGTTGACGAGGCGAGGGCGCCGGTCAAGTGGAATCTTCACGGAGTTCGTACGGCGTCGGGTGCGTCGGTGGTCACCGTAGGCGCTACAGATCACCCAAGGCATAACAAGTACGTTGTTAGATGCGCAGAACCAAGGCAAGGCTGCGTGAACGAGAAAAAGAGGCGACCGAATCTACGTGGGGCTCGGAGTTGAAGTCGGTCAGCGGTGCCGCAGTCGTCGTCGGCGAGGTTTGTGGCACCAGCGTTGAATGGAAGGCACCGGCGAAGCTCGGAGTAGTGAGTGCGTCTGTGCTTGTGAAGGCAGGAGTGTGGTTCGCCGAATCGAAGGAGGATCGTGGTCGGAGCTGCGGTGCGAATCAGTGTAGACCTCGAGGGCGAGGTGTGGCGGAGGGAAAAGGAGGGAAGGTGTGGCGCTAAGTACGCAGGGTCAGGGCGAGATTAACGCGGCCATTAAGAGGAATTAAGCGCGCGGATTGATGACTGGGAACGGCAGCGTGGTTTGGGGAAGAAGGGGTCGCGCGGGTGAGAACGACGAACATGAGTGGTGGGGTCCACCTGTCAGTGGGAAAAGAAACAAGGGAAAGGTCCACTGGTCAGTGTCACCGCGGGTTAGATAACGCGTGCGAATCGTTTTCTGCGGGGTAAGGAGCTGGGCTGGTTGGTGGGCTTAGTGGCTGCAGGTTGGGTTGGCCTTTTCCATTTTTTTTATTCTCGTATTTTTCCTTTTCTATTTTATTTCCTGTTTTGATTTTCAATCCTCTTATTCAATCATTCAACAATTCAAACATTCTTTAAACTTTGCATTGTGTTTTTAGTTCTGTTTAGTAGTATATACCAACTTCAAAATAGAATAACATTTTAAATTTTTCTAGGTTCTATTTATTTATTCAATAAAATGGGCTATGGTTTATTAATAAAATATGGTTTGGTTTAATTATTAGAATCCCCATTGAATTCTAAATATTTACCAAAAACCAAAACAGTAGGTTTTTATTTTGAGCATATAAGATATGTGCAAAACTTTGTTAGAATAAAATAATATTTTATTATAGGGTCCATTAATAATTAAATAAAATGGCCTTAGTTTATTAATCCAAATAGGTTTTAGTTTATTTGAGATGTTTATTTTGAACCTAAATTAAAGTCAAATCACTTTAGTAAGTTTATTATAAAATACTTGGAAGACTTATTTTAAACAATTTAACAAGTTTTTGATTGTTTTAGTTAAAATGGTACAACCTTTTTATTTGAATAAATTTTTGACATTAATTCCTTATTATTTTATTTTAAATAAACCTTTGTTTTATTTTTATTCAGAAACTAAATGTTTTAATTTCCAAGGCTTGGTCAAGGTTTAATTTTGGCTTTATTAAATAATTTTTTTATTTGCAGGACTTCTATTTCTTTTGAAAACAACTCTTTTCTTTTAAGAGTTTCAAGTTAATATTTTAATTATTTTTTTTCCCTTTAATAAAAGTTTATCATCTTAAATACTTTTAGGTTTTATTTAATTCAAATGGGTTTGAAGTTCTAACTGAATTCAAAAAGTTTCTTCTGGCTCTGAAAATTAAACATAGTCTTATTTTATTCTTTTATTTTTACATTTCAAGATTTGGAAAATCTTGGGATGTGACAGGCTACCACCCTTAAAATAAATCTCGTCCCGAGATTTGGGAAGGCTAGGTTTGCAAGCAAGTTCAAACAACTAGGGTTCTACCACCCTTAAAAATTTTCAAACAAAATTACATATTGGCCTTCTTGGGTCCTGGAAATTTCTCTAAGTTAAACTTTTGCTTTGTTACTATGCTTGACTCATGGGCCAAGATTGAGTTTCTCCATAGGCTTGTTCAACTTGTTCTTCATCCTTTCCGGACAGTTGCTTGCATAGTGTCCCGGATTCTTGCAGTTGAAGCAATGAATGTCATTGAGTTCTTTACGTGGCTCTTGAGGGCAAGTTGCTACAAAGTTACCTGGTTCGTTACAGTTGTTACACCACACTTGGTCAATTCCTTTATTCCTTATGTTCCCTGGGCATCCACTGGAGTAGTGTCCCATTTCCTTACATTTACGACATTGTACAAGGCTCATGTCTTGCTTGGGCTTCTTGATTTTCCTAGATCCCTTGAATTGAGTTGTCTTGTTAGGAGGTAAAAGTGGTCCTTTTCCTTTGGTAGACTTGGATCCTTCTTGTTTCCTTTGTTCTACCATGGCATAGATAGGACATAGGCCAGGAGTATGATCACTTCCCTCACAAAGGTAGCAAGTAGCTTGAGAGGTAGGGCATTCTCCAACAGAATGGTCGTCATCACAATTGGGGCATTGTCCTTCATGCTCCTTGGAAGTATGATCCTTGTCTCCACAAATAATGCAAGCTGGGGCTCCATCTAGAACAACATTCTTGTCATCCTTGCTATCATACTCTCTTCTAGGAAAATTTTCTTCCATGCTAATCATTTGATTAGTCACTTTAAGCATTAATTGAGATTGTTCCTCCAAAAACTTTTGAAGTGCTGGATCTTCATTACTATTGTTGGCTAGGAACTGAGCTGTCAATTGGTTCAACTGATGTTGGGTTGCTATGAGCTCTCCCAGGCTGTCAGCTTGGTTGATGTTGGTGTCATCAACCTTGGAGTCCTTTCGGGTAGTCAACTGTTTTGGTTGAAGGGAGATTAGAATGGGCAAGATATTTCTAAGGAAATATTTCTACTCACACACATCACAATTCACACAAACAATGTGCATGCAACACAAAAACCAAACATTTTACTCAAACAAGGTTCAATCACATACTTAGTCAACAAAAACATTTTTGTTACACCTCTTAGATTGGTGTGTTTTTGACTTAGCTATAATATGGTGGTCCATCTATATGGTTCACTTGTGATCTTTCCATCCTTCTTGGTTGCTTCTTAATACATGAGATCATGGCTTCCTTAGGAGAATTTCTTGGTCAAAACCTCAAGTGATGTAGGCTCTTTCTAACTTTTGCATTCCCTCAGTCTCTAACTCTTGAGCAAGATTTCCTTGTTTCAGTTGTGATCCTTAATAGTTTTCAAGTTGGAAGTCCTTGGGGAATATGCTGAAGATGTTGAAGTCATTAGAGTTGAAGAAGTTGAAGAAGTCCTTTGTACATGGTGTAGTCTTTGGTCATGGGTAGGTTTTTCCATCAAGTTGAAGTAGAAGAGATGTAGAGTTGAAACCAAAATGGTTGAGGAAAGAATTTACAATCTTGTTTTGTAAATAAGTTTTGGAACAAAACAACTCCTATTCTTCTAAGGGTTTTTGTCCAATCCTAGGGGTTTACAAATCCTACAGGCAACACAATGCTCTGATACCATCTGTAGCGGTCCCTACCCAATAAGGTAGATCCCTCCTGTGTTTTACAATGCTAGTCCCTGGATCAATAGCTAGCATCCACAGTTAAGATGTAATATCAAGATACAAGGGTCTTAATATAACTTTATAACCAGGAATAATATAATTTTATTACATCATACATAGCTCAAAAGACTATTACAATACATTGCAGCGGAATAAATATAGTCATGGGTCCTTCATCTTCAAAGTGCCACAGGCAGATGTTGGTTGTAGACTTTGTAGTCCTAGTCAATCAAACAATCTTCATATAACAAAACAATCAACCTGCAACATTACAAGTTACAGCCACAAGGGTCAATACATTTGAATTGTATTGGCAAGCTTCACTTTTATGTATGATATGAGTGGATCCTATCAACACATGCATATTTGGCTGAGTAGGGTTTAAGGCTTATTTGCATAAAGCAACATTTATCCTATCATTTCAAAATGGTTTTGATCCTTTGTCAATTCTCTTTTCCAAGTTCCTTGAACTCCTTGGTAGAAACTCAAGTGTTCAAGTCCTTGTCAAAAACCCTTGAACTACTTGGTAACCCCAAGTACAACAAGTTTTGTCAAATTTCATGAGTTCCTTGGAAACCCCAAGTACATCATGCTCTTGAGCACCTTGGTAACCCCAAGTGCAACAAGCTTAACAAAAACTCTTTGAATTCCTTGGTACCCCCAAGTGCATCAAATTTTTATATTAGAAGTTGGAATGTCAAGATCTCCCATGGTTCAAACTTTAGTTGCTCAGTATTGTCCATAACCGGGGACACGGCTAAGTACTTAGATTTTATTAACTTCTGCAGAAGGAGTACACTTTACCCACATGACACAATCCCATCTTGTTGCCACCGGTGGCCCTCTGGATTAGTGCTCACCAAGATGGAATCTTGGCAGATTGAGAATGTGAAGTCTTTCCAAAAGGTCCTCCCATACATCATTGCTAGCTTGTCTTCAGCCCCCATGAAGCATTCCAGATCCCCATGTCCGGTAACCAAAGACAATGTATGAGTCTTCCTAATGTAGTTGACTAAGCCAGAGCCATAATAGCATGTGGTTGTACACGAAAGCCACAATTTGGAGAAACATGTTCAATCTCTAAGTTTCCTAGGTGGTTTTCATTTGGAGCACAACACAAAGTGATTGCCATAGACATGGTTCCCTTTTGTTGCCACCTTCTCCAAAACATAAAGTGTCCACCACCTAGGTGGTTCATTGAGTCCTTGTTTTATTATACAAAACACAAGTCTTTTTCACAACCTTTGCAGAATCTCAACATGTATCTCTTTTCAAAACATAGCATGGCTAAGCATGTACAACTTCAATATTTTTACTAAGGAATGTGTAGGGAATCCTACTAGGATTAGCATAGCATAAGTATAAAACATTTTCATGCATGTATTCAAAATCCACTAAGTGTAATAAAAATAGTGGGACTTTAGATGGTAGTGTCACTTGCCTTTTTGTTAGGGAATGATAGTCACTTCTTGATCTTTCTAGTCTCACACTTTGCTAATTTTACTACAATCAAACAAGCATAGTATCAAGTAACATTCCAAACCAACATTCAATCAATATTTTACATACACAAAGCAATGGATCCTAAGTCTTGTAAAAAGAGGGTTCTATTGCAAGGTTGGTCTCTACTAGGTTTATAAACTTTGTAAGGTCCACATTGGTCATTTACCAAAAATGGCAAAGTCTTTAGTTAGAGGGTTTGCTCAAAAATCTATTTTAAAATCCATTCCACATTTTATGTGGTGAAAATTATTCTTTTCAAAGCAAAACTTTATGTTTTCACCAAGTGAGTTGCCCTTGGCAAGGCTTGGTGTTTTGGGTCAGTAAGCTTGGTCCATAACATTTTCCCAAAGTTTTCCTTGCAAAAACTTTTCCATAATACAATTTAATGAGTTTATTTGGCTAGAAAATGACTAAATTAACTAATTCAACTTAAATTTCACAAAAATCATTTTTAACACTAAGGGTTGGTTCCTAGGGTCGGTAAGGTCACACAAATCCATTTTGCTAAAGATTTAATCCTAAAATCAATTTTTAAACAATTTTTATACTCTAAACAAGTACACAAATGTTTCTGTAAATTCAAACAAGCTAACAGATACTATTTTCAAAACTAAGGCCATGGTTGTTTAGGGCTTGTTCTCCTGATTTCATTGATATAAAATTTGTCAAATTTGGACGTGTGGATCAAAAGTTATAAAGGTTTGAAGTTTGCAAATAAATCTGATTCAAAAATCTGTTTTCACTCAAACCACGCGCGTCGAGCCGTGATTGGCTGATACCGATTAAATGCGGATCGCGTACTGCGGAGCGTTGGATTTAATTTAGATCGGGCGGCTCAGAGCTAGCGTACCCTTTCAGTTAAGTGGATCTATCGTGACGCTGCGATCTAGATCGGACGGTTGTCTTTGCACGAACCAGACTTGGGCGGCGCAGCGACGGTTGCTGGCGGCGGCGAGGTCAGTCGGCGGCGGCGCTGATGAAATAGGACGCGAGGAAGAAGGGGAGGATGCTCACCAGGCTTGGGAGAATACGGCGATGCTCAACGTGCGGTTGACGAGGCGAGGGGCGCTCGGGGTCAAGTGGAATCTTTCGCCGGAGTTCGTGGCGGCGTCGGGTGCGTCAGGTGGTCACCGTGGGCGGCGCTACAGATCACCCCAAGGCATAACAAGTACGTTGTTAGATGCGCAGAACCAAGGCAAGGCTGTGTGCGTGAACGAGAAAAAGAGGAGCGACCGGAATCTACCTGTGGGGCTCGCCGGAGTTGAAGTCGATCAGCGTCTGCAGTCGTCGTCGGCGAGGTTTCGAGGCACCATGGTTGAATGGAAGGCAGCGAAGCTCAGGAGTAGTGAGTGCGTCTGTGTGCTTGTGAAGGCAGGAGGGGGTGTGGTTCGGCCGGAATCGAAGGAGGACTGTGGTCGGAGCTGCGGCGGTGCGAGCTCGAATTGTAGCAGCCTCAGGGCAGAGAGGGTGTGGCGACTGAGGGAAAAGGAGGGGCTTAGTGGGCTGCCTGGGTTGGGTTGGCCCTTTTCCATTTTTATTTATTCTGTGTTATTTTTCCTTTTCTATTTTATTTCCTGTTTTGATTTTCAATCCTCTTATTCAATCATTCAACAATTCAAACATTCTTTAAACTTTGCATTGTGTTTTTGGTTCTGTTTAGTAGTATATACCAACTTCAAAATAGAATAACATTTTAAATTTTTCTAGGTTCTATTTATTTATTCAATAAAATGGGCTATGGTTTATTAATAAAATATGGTTTGGTTTAATTATTAGAATCCCCATTGAATTCTAAATATTTACCAAAAACCAAAACAGTAGTTTTTTATTTTGAGCATATAAGATATGTGCAAAACTTTGTTAGAATAAAATAATATTTTATTATAGGGTCCATTAATAATTAAATAAAATGGCCTTAGTTTATTAATCCAAATAGGTTTTAGTTTATTTGAGATGTTTATTTTGAACCTAAATTAAAGTCAAATCACTTTAGTAAGTTTATTATAAAATACTTGGAAGACTTATTTTAAACAATTTAACAAGTTTTTAATTGTTTTAGTTAAAATGGTACAACCTTTTTATTTGAATAAATTTTTGACATTAATTCCTTATTATTTTATTTTAAATAAACCTTTGTTTTATTTTTATTCAGAAACTAAATGTTTTAATTTCCAAGGCTTGGTCAAGGTTTAATTTTGGCTTTATTAAATAATTTTTTTATTTGCAGGACTTCTATTTCTTTTGAAAACAACTCTTTTCTTTTAAGAGTTTCAAGTTAATATTTTAATTATTTTTATTTCCCTTTAATAAAAGTTTATCATCTTAAATACCTTTAGGTTTTATTTAATTCAAATGGGTTTGAAGTTCTAACTGAATTCAAAAAGTTTCTTCTGGCTCTGAAAATTAAACATAGTCTTATTTTATTCTTTTATTTTTACATTTCAAGATTTGGAAAATCTTGGGATGTGACAGGCATCTAGGGGTTCTTCTGACTTAGTGAAAACAGGTGGGTTGGTATTCTGGAAATTCTTGAGCTTAGATCCATGGTTGTCTTGATTTCCGTGGCCTTGATTGTTGTGGGCTAGCTGAGCTATCTGTTGTAGGGTGGCTAGGTTGGCTTGACGTTCCACTCTTTCAGCTTCGCGGTCAGAAACCAACATTTGCAGGATCTGCAACATTGGGTCCGGGGATGAAACACTTCCTCCGCGTGGCATCTGAAGATTGAGATAGATCATGAGAAAAGAGGGAAATTTCTAAGGTTCTGGGATTTTGAAAAGTTTTTAAAGTTTGACTCAAATTTTCTAGCAACTTGCTTTTCATTCATTCATTCATTCACACGATACAAACACACACCACAACAAAGGAAAAAAAATGGTTTTAAGAACCATTCTGGAAACTATGATAAAGTGGGACCGAATACTACTCACTACGCTACTGCTCAAGTGCTACTACTCCTCGGAATCGGTGGCTTCATCATCCTCATCATCATTGATGAAGGCGAAATCATCCTCATCGGTGAAGAAATCCATAGCGATCCTCTAGAAAATCATCATCATCGCTGAGATATGAGTAGGGTGTACGAAGATCCTCTCGGTATTCTCCCTTTCCTCCACTGCATGTCTCTCTCGGTGGATGGTCTCCTCCAAAGATGAGATACGGTGGTGAAAGCAGGCAATAATCGCTCCTTCTTGTCGAGCTGACGGTGGCGAGACTTACGATCCTTTGCTAGCATGGCGATGGTTTGGTCCTTCGTCTTGATGATGGCAGACTTGTGGTTGGAGTAGTCACGGCAGTTATCCAACTCATGTTGACGATCGTACATCATGAAGCTAAGGTGGTCCAATTGAGTCTTCAGCTCAGGGTGGTATGGGGCTTCCAGTGGTTGTCCATTTGCATCACGCCTTGGGCAAAACTCAAAGCGGGTTGTCTTGATCTGATTGATACTCTGCCCACACAGACGGGAAAGAACTTCTTGCATGGCCCTGACAAGTCCATCGAGCCAGTTGTTCTCTCTTAAGGTAAATAGAATTCCGTCAGCAGTGGGAGGTTCAATCTTTCCTCTGAGACTTGCAACAATTAGCCACTGCAGTTCTTCTCCTCCTTGATCATTGAGCTGAGCTCCGAAGAACTCGGGGTGCGGACGCTCCAGAAGTTCTGAAAGCTGGTCCAAATCCCTCTCAAAGATAAGGTCTCCTCCATTCCCCAACGATAAAACTTATCAGATTCACGTCCATCTATAAGAATATAGGATGAGTAAGTTAGTAGAGTGATCAAGTGTGTCAAATTTTATGTATTTTGGAAGAGTTTTTAAGGAACATGAATTTTCATGAAAGAATCAAGGTGATAAGAATGGGAATAGGTTTTTGTAAATATTGGTTTCTTTTGGTTTTGAAATGAAGTTTTTGATTCAAACGTCCAGTTTAACTAGGGTCTCCTATGGTCAGGATGGTTCTAATACCAACTTGTCAACACGATTTTAATCCCGGATACTGTTATGCCATACATCGCAATCCCAGGATTACCATTTTTGCGAGACATAACAGAATTGGATACCACAGTACATCATCCATTATAAACCATACATAAGGTCTTACACAAATAAGGATCTCATGATCCAGTTCTTTATACAACTCAAGCAGCGGAAATACGTAATAATAAAGGTAGCATAGGTGAAGCTCCATCTTCGGGGTCACAGGCAATGCTGACGATGGGAGATGATCCTAGTTGTCGTAAGCTTCCTGGGGTCCATCATCCTAGTTACTCCTCTTCATATTCTGGCCATAGGAATAGCCAGGGACAAAGCCATGAGTACTCTTTAAGTACTCGCAAATTAAAACTAACAAGTGAAGGGGGTTTTTGTAGTAGGACACTAAGCTCTAGGGTTGTTTTGTAAGAAGCCAGATTTATCTCTACCAAGTTCAGAAGCAAGAGAAGCTAGTCACAATTTTATAAATCCTAAGTGGGAACTTGTATTTCATATCACAACCCTGTTGTGGTCAAGTCAAAGTCTCAATTCATTTCATAAGTCATTTTGAAAACATCTGACGAGGGAACAGTATGGCCACTCCAACTGTCCATAACCGCGGACGCGGCAATTCGAATAGTTTGACACTCTGCAGAGATTGTACACTTTCACCACAACATTCGATACATCCGTCAGGAACAAATCCTGAATTCACCATACTCTATATGCGGATAATCAATCCTAACCTTTCAATTACACGCCCTAGTATAAGCACCTCTCCTGTGAGTTTGGCCTCCTAACCATGACCAACTGTCATCTTGGGTACTGCACAGGTGGACAATCTTCACAAGGTAGCCTAAGCTCAGTCCTTGGCCATGAGGGAACTAATACTAAGGTATATAAGTTTCCAATCGAGCCCTACCAAATCTTCGGGTATTGTGGTTGTACGGTAAAATTGGAATGGTATCGCATCTAGACAACCATCAGTTTTATACAGGGCTATGGCTCATGCCTCAACATTTTCATCACCAAAATCATCTGGTGTTCGAAAATGCATGTCAAATAATCTCAGTAGAATGATCCATCATTCTAAGGTTTTCATAACCATTTTCACCAAGTATTCCCATCTAAAGTTGATCAAGTTTTATGCTTAGCACTAGCATCTACAAGTGGGGGTAAGAACTAATGAGGGGTGGTAAACAAGTGGAGTTTCAACTAAGTTCAATCTCATGCCTTAGGATGACATCAAGATTATCTAGCTTAGGCTAAATTTTATGCTCTTTATGCAACCTTCAACTATCTTCCTAGAACCTACAAGTTACTTCAGTAAACTCTAAGTTAAAGATTTGATAAAGGAACTAAAGTAGAAGCTTGCAAGTAAAACTAGGAGTGGGTTATCTAGTGGGTATGATCACATATGCTTAAGTCATATGGTTGGCATGTTAACAAGCAAGTATTAGCTTGCATAAGTAAGGTATCTTGCAAGGGTTAGCTTGCTCAATCAACTAGTATTATTAGGCTTGCCTTGTGCAGAGCAGTGGTTGAAGTTCTCCTCGGCTTCTTCTTCGTAGTATCCTCCTTCCTCCTCGTATCCTTGGTCGGTACTAGTATCTATAAATAAATACGAGGTACACAATCATCAAACAATACTTAACTACTTGCAATCATCACACAAAAGGGTCCTATAGATGATCTAGCATCATCACTAACATTACAAGATTAAAGCTTGGTTTAATTCCTTTTATTTTTAGAACAGTAATTTCTACTCAATGAAAAACTAGTTAAGATTTAATATTCTCCAAACCAAACATGGGATCATGTTGACACATGTCATCACCACATATTTTAGTTCATGTGAATGTGATTTAAAGTGGTGTCAAAATTTAATAAGGTTTTACCCTTTATTTTAATTAAATAAAGTGACTAGAAATGCCTATGTAGCATTCTTTTATTACTTGGTCATTATTTCTGTAAGTAAACCTATATATTTTTATATATTCTAAAAGGTATGGTTAAATGTGATTTTTGAGAGTTGGAATCAACTTAAAAGCTATTATTGTTTAAATTTGAAAAATGTTTGAATGCAGAAAAGCTTCTGCCTTGTTATTTTTACCAAGGATGATCTACAGATCCAAATGACTTAAATCCAACGGTCTTGGATTCAGCATTTCAAGACCTTTCTAACAAAATTAGTTTCATTCTATTTTGTTCACTGAATCGACCTGGGTTGATTTTTGAATCTAGGTGCAGAAGTGTGTTTGAAATAAAATGGAAAAGGTTAACTTCAAACGACTGGGCTGCGCGGGAAGCGATACTGGGCCGGCTGCTAAGCGCAGCGCTTACGCGGGCTGGTTAAGTCGCTATCCCCACGCGTCAGTGAGACGACAGGGTGCGAAGCGGTATGGGGCGATGTGAGCTGTGGGATCTTGTTCTAATCTAACGGCTGAGGGTCATCGTCGACGTTGGGCAACGCCGGCGAGACAGAAACCTAGCGCGGCAGGTGTGTTGGGAATATGCCCTAGAGGCAATCATGTATGATGAGATTTCCCATTGTATTCATAAAGATATTAAGTAGTCCTTGTATAAACATCTGATGTGTATCATTGAATATGTGATTCGGTTGTGGAACTATGCATTCATGTTGTTTGTACTAAATATCCTTGGTCATCGAAGTTGTGCTGGACACACAACTTAGACCAATGTGAAAGTTGGCTTGATGACTCGGTTCCACTTGTCATGGGCATGGAGATGCTATTCCAACTTACAGTTCGGCTAAAGAGTTTAGCGAGTCGGATTGACCCATATTGAGGTACAACGAACAAGTTGTCATTTGTATATCTCAATCAATGTAATCCTTAGACCTGAGGTTATTGCATAGTCCGAGTTGAGGATCACCGACTTAGGTTACATCAAGCTGATTTGTAACTAAGCGCGATATAAAGCGGGTTGGTCGATCGAGAATCAAGCTGCATGATGTGAATAACCAAGATGGGATTTTGCCCCTCCACTCGGAGAGATATTCTCTGGGCCCTCTCGTGAGATATGATTTGGAAAGCATGGCCATGCACGACTCGGTTAAGTGTTAACCGAGGCAATCGGGTGAATTAATTATCTCAGATCGAGAAGAGAGTCGGACTATTTAAGGGATGACAATTATTCGCCTATAGTCTGACAAGGTATATCGTGAGCCAAAAGGGACTCGGACGTAAGTCGCATTGGAAAGGCAAGTCGTCATGACTCTTTGGTACTTGGGAGTCGGCACGTTCTGCTAGGAGCCGCTACCGACTGATCGATTGAGAGTCGGACTCCAATCGTGTCCAAGTAGCCATGAGCCTGCGGGGTCACACACTTAAGAGCGGGAGCAAGTTCAGATTGGATCTGAACCTGTAATCTGGTTGGGTTAGACCTAAACCGGATTAGGACTAAGTTAGTGAGTTGGACTCATGGTGACTAGTGTTATATGGGCTTTAGTGAATGGGTCGCGCGAGCAGAGCCCACATTCACTCCTATATAGTGGAGCACCGTAACTTGATAAGGTTAATCGTTGTTTGGTTAGGTCATTCCATGTGTTGGAAACCCTAGCTCCACAGTCACCGCCGTAAAGAACCTAGCAATTCGCCTCCGCGCTCCTCCTTATGCGTAGATACCGGAGAGGTGTTGTGCGATCAGCACCGGGACGATCGGATCGTGAGGATCTGCCTTGCATCAATCGGCCAGCGCTTCGGTAATCATGGCTGCGCGTCTAGTGGTAAAACTCGTGGCCTTCTACCTCAGCTAGATCTTGGGATCACCACGTTAGAGGAAAAAGTTTTGTTTTATCTCTGCGTGGCCCAACAGTGGTATCAGAGCAAGGGCTTCTGGTTTTAGGCTCGAGATCTCGCATATGTGAGATGCGGTTGGCTGTAGATGAGATCTATGTGCTGTTTGGTGGTCGATCTATACTTTGCCCATACTTTGGTGGTCGCCTTGGGTAGAACTCAAAACGGCTATCCCATACTTTGCCCACACAGACGGGCAAGATCTTCCTGCATGGCCATGGCAAGTCCATCGAGCCAGTTGTTCTCTCTTAAGGTGAACTGAATTCCCTCTGCAGTGGGGGGTTCAATCTTTCCTCGGAGACTTGACACAACTAGACACTATATATCTTCTCCTTCCTGATCACTGAGCTGAGCTCCAAAGAACTCGGGGTGCGGACGCTCCAGAAGCTCTAAAAGCTGGTCCAAGTCACGCTCAAATATGAGGTCTCCTCCATTCCCCAATTGATAAAACTTGTTGTACTTCACGTCCATCTATAAGAATATAGGATGAGTAAGTTAGTAGAGTGATCAAGTGTGTCAAATTTTATGTATTTTGCAAGAATTTTTTAGGAACATGAAATTTTGATGAAAAAATCCAGGTGATAAGAATAGGAATAAGTTTTTGTAAATACTCATTCCTTTGGTTTTGAAACTAAGTTTTTTTTTGATTCAAATGTACATTCTAACTAGGGTCTCCTATGGTCAGGATGGCTGTGATACCAACTTGTCAACACCTGGATTTTTAATCCCAGATGCCTGTTATGCCATACATCACAATCCCAGGATTACCATTTTTGCGAGACATGACATATTTGGATATCACAGTACATCATCCATTACAAACCATACATAAGTTCTTACACAAATAAGGATCTCATGATCCAGTTCTTAATACAACTCAAACAACGGAATAATGTAATCGTAAAGATAGCGTAGGCGAAGCTCCATCTTCATGGTCATAGGCAATGCTGACGATGGGAGATGATCCTAGTTGTCGTAACCTTCCTGCGGTCCGTCATCCTGATACTCCTCTTCATAGTCTAGCCACGGGAATAGCAAGGGACAAAGCCATGAGTTCTCTTTAAGTACTCGCAAACTAATACTAACAAGTTAAGGGGTTTTTTTGTAGGATACTAAGCTCTAAGATGGTTTTGCAAAAAGCCAGATTTACCTCTACTAAGTTCAGAAGCAAAGAAAACTAGTTGAAGGTTATATAACCCTAAGTGGGAATTTTAATCTCATATCATAACTCTGTTGTGGTCAAGTCAAAGTCAAGTCATTTTGAAAACATCTAACGGGGGAACAGTATGGCCACTCCAATTTTCCATAACCGCGGACGCGGCTATTCGAATAGTTTGACACTCTGCAGAGATTGTACACTTTCACCACAACATTCGATACATCCGTCAGGAACAATCCTGAATTCACCATACTCAGTATGCGGATAATCAATCCTAACCTTTCAATTACACGCCCTAGTATAGGAACCTCTCCTATGATTTCGGCCTCCCAACCATGACCAACTTTCATCTTGGGTATTGCACAGGTGGACAATCTTCACAAGGTAGCCTCATCTTAGACCTTGGCCACGAGGGAACCCATACTAAGGTATATAAATTTCCAGTCAAGCCCTACCCAAATTTCGGGTATTGTGGTTGTACTATAAAATTGGAATGGTATCGCATCCAGACAACCATCAGTTTTATAAAGGGATAAGGCTCATGCCTCAACATTTTCATCGTCAAAATCATCTGGTGTTCGAAAAACATATGTCAAAACATTTCACTAGAATGAATCATCATTCTAAGGTTTTCATAACCATTTTCACCAAGTATTCCCATATACAGTTGATCAAGTTTTATACTTAGCACTAGCATCTACAAGTGGTGGTAAATACTAATGAGGGGTGATAAAGAAGTGGGGATTTGCTAAGTTCAATCTCATGCCTTAGGATGACATCAAGATTATCTAACTTAGGCCACATTTTATGCTCTTTATGCTACCTTTAGATATCTTTCTAGAATCTACAAGTCACCATGTAAACTCTAAGAGAAAGCTTTGATAAAGAAAATAAAGTATTAAGCTTGCCAGTAAAACTAGGATTGGGTTATCAAGTGGTTATGATCACATATGCTTAAGGCATATAGTTGGCATAGTAACAAGAAAGTATTGACTTGCATAATTTGCAAGGGTTAGCTTGCTAAGTTAATAGCTTGCTAAGATATTGGTATAAGCTTGCCTTGAGCAGAGTAGTGTTTGAAGTTCTCCTCAGCTTCTTCCTCGTAGTATCCTCCTTTCTCCTCGTATCCTTGGTCGGTACTAGCATCTATAATTAAATACGAGGTACACAATCACCAAACAATACTTAACTATTTTTAATCATCACACAAAAAGTCACACTAGATGATCTAACATCATCACTATTATCACAAGGATTAAAGCACTTGTATTATTTATTTTATTTGAGAAAAGTAATTTCTACTCATTGAAAAACTACTTAATATTTAATATTCTCCAACTCAAACATGGGATCATGTTGACACATGTCATCACCACATATTTCAGTATATGGGAATGTGATTTAAAGTTGTGTCACAATTTAATAAGTATTAACCTTTTTGTTTTAATTAAACAAAGTGACTAGAAATGGCTATGTAGAATTATGTTATTACTTGAACATTATTTCTGCAAGTAAACCCATATTTATTTATTTATTCTGAAACTTATAACCTAATGTGATTTTTGAGAGTTGGAATCAACTCAAAAGCCTTTATGGTTGAATTTTGAAAAATGTTTGAATGCATAAAAGATTCTGCCTTGTTATTTTTACCATGGTTTATCTATAACTCCAAATGATTTGAATCTAATGGGCTTGGATTAATCATTTCAGTACCTTTCTAACAAAATTGGTTTCATGCATTTTGGTTCAGTGAATCGAGCTGGATGGATTTTTGAATCTAGGTACAGTACTATGTTTGAAATTAAATGAATAAAGCTTAATTTGAATTGTTGGGTCGCGCGGGATGTTTTACTGGGCCGGCCCACTACACATATCGCGTACGCGGGCTGGTTAAGTGGCTGTCCCCACGCGTCAGTGAGACGGGGAGGGGCGAAGCGGTACGGGGCAATGTGAACCGCACGATCTAACTCTAATCGAACGACTATGGTTCATCATCCACGTCGGGCAGCCCCGGCGAGACAGAACCCTAACGCGGCAGGTGGGGGTGGTGGGAGTCTCACCGGGGCTCAGGAGAGGGTCGGCGACGGGGGCGAACGACGAAGTCGACGACGGCGGTTCTCCTGGTACCAGCAGCTTATCCAGTACAGCGGCTTCTCTAGGCGGCTCAATTGATGGCTCCCTTCTTCTCCAACAGCGGCGGGCTCTTGGCAAATTCTGGCGATGCGCTTCTCACCTTGCTCCGGGAGTGCGGTGGGGTGGTTCTGGGTGAGAGGGGAGTGAACTGGTGTGGCGAAAACGAGCGCTGGAGTCCTCTATTTATAGTGGCGGAAGGGGACCGACGGGCGCGGGCTGAGATCGTCGTGGTAGACGACACAGAGGGCTACTGGCATGGGCGACGATAGGGGGCGGTGATGTGCTCCCTGGCGAAGCTCAACAGCGCGGTGGCGAGGCGTGGGGCGGTGTTGATCGGCCGGAACACGTTGATGCTCTGGGCGGGTCCGACGGCTGTTTTAATGGCGCACATCATGTGTGGTCCACGCGGCGGCGAACGGGCATGTCTGGCGGGGTGCTGGGGTGCTGGTGATCATTCCTGCAAGCGGCGAGGGTGGCGCGCAGTCTGTGGGTGCTGGTCGAGCGTGGCGCACTGGCGCGCTCTCGGCATGGTCACAGAGAGGTTTGGCATGGGTGTGTCGTGTGGTCCAGGGGTTGTCATTGCTCGGGGCTGGGACAGTGGGTGGCGGTGGATGGTGTTGCATGTCCCAGACAAGGTTGGCGAGGCTAGTGCGGCCTCTAGCTCGTTGGCGACAATGGGGTGGCAATGGTGCTCTCGGCATGGTTGACATTAATGGCTAGGCTTGCTCAGAGTGGTGCTAAAGCTAGTTATATTACTTTGATCATATACTGAGAGTGGAGAGTGAGCTATAGAGGGAACAAGTTAGGCCAATTTTACTGCATACTATAGTGTTTGATGTTTGTTTGATTTGTATTTGCAAGGTGTTTGATGAAATGACCGCAAGAACTTTAAATTCAAATTTTGGATTCAAACTTGGTGGGTTTGCTAGGCACATACTAGGGAGTGTCTGGTTAGGTTGATTAGTCAAGGGGCATTGGTTTGGTTGGGTTTTGAAAATGGGTGATCATCACATATGATAAAGATTGAATTTTGAATTTTGATTTGAATGAGGTTGCCAAATGTTTCTCCATGTTTGAAAGCTGGACTTTGATTCACTTTTTCTTGTTCTAGCAAGGGGTGAAAAGAGTTGGAAAAGTTTCTGTTTGAAATCTTTAACTACAAACACTCAAAGTGACCTAGTGAGCAAGATTGGCAAAAATGACCATTTGCTTTATTTTATTTGTTTTTGATTTTCTCTTGTTTTGTTTCTAGATGGAAATGTTTTATATGATGTTATTTTCATCATTAAACCATTTCTTTCTATTTAGTTTAATCACACAAGTTTATTCATGCATTTATCAAATCATCTCATTCACACATGCATTCATATGATTTCAAATTAATTAAAGTTTTTGTTAACCCTAATTTTAGTGATTAGAGTTTGATGATCCTTGTGTTATATTTTTGGGATGTTACATCACAACATTAGTGTAATGGTGTGATGAACATTCATCCGAAGTATAGCATTACGATCAAAGTCATTGAGTTTATATTGCTATAACAACTTTTAAGTGATCCTAATCCTTAGACCATAACATCATGTCAATAACTAACACCGGAAGAGTTTCTTGATAACATCAAACGTCACACCGTAACAGGGTGATTATAAAGATGAGTTCATAACTAATAAAGTGTTATGTTGAGGCCCATGGATCAAGAGTGGAATTTGTTCAACCCGATGATGGATAGATATACTCTAGGACCTCTCGATGATATCACATTGGTTAGCTTGTAAGCAAGTGATTTGATCACTAGAATGTTATATCACGGGAACGAGAAAAGAGTGCATGTCAGTAACGAGATCAAACTAGGTATGGAGATATCGATGATCGAATCTCGGACATGTAATATATCGTGAAACAAAGGGATTAAGATACTAGCGTAAAAGGTTCCGACGATCACAAGAAAGTCATCGTTGAATGTGTGGGAGTCGGTATGGGTCTCCAGATCCTGCTTTTGATTATTGATCCAAGAGGGGTATCAATCATGTCCACATTATTCGCGAACTGTAGGGTGACACACTTAAGAGACACCGACATCCAATTGGAGCAAAAGTTTCATGCCGGAAAGAATAACAAGCGCAGGAATTTATTTCACTAGATACCGAAACATGTTTTCGGGTGAAATTGCAGAAAGTGTTTTTGCATGTGAAATGGAATTCTATCAAGGGGTTATATGTGAATGTTTGTCATTAAAGTAATTTACAAAATTATGAATAAGTAAAAGGAGTTTTATTTAATGAGAGTTTGCATTAAATTTTTATGGAAATTTAATAGCAATTTTGAGTGGGATTTTGAGTGGAGGGAATTTAAAGGAATTTTGTGAGTGGAGTGTCCACCCACATGAATGAGGGGAGGGAAAGGAGCAGCCCCCATGTGTCGGACACCCCCTTGGGTTTCCCCCCTCTCCTATATCAGGCACCCCCATCCTCACTTCTCACACACACCTCCTCGTGAAGGATCTCTCTCCCCCTCTAGAATTTATTCCCCATGGTCTCGGACTAGGGAGATACATGTTCCCGGTGGCTATTCGGCAAGAAATAGTTGTGCTTCCGCTGCATCGCTGGAGCGCGGAGGCGGAGGTTGCTCGGTGCCTCGAACGTGTGTGCGAGCACGGATGCGCTGCTGATTTGCGGCGCTAGGACTTCCTCTCGGTCTTGAGATCGGCAAGAGATCGTCTACATCAACCACAAGTTCAACTCGTTAAGCTTTGTCGGTCTTCAAGGGTATGTTCTCTATGGATATACATCCGCTCGTTGTTTGTATCTAGTAGATAGATCTAGGTACATAGTTGTTCCCATTGTAGGAAATTTTTTGTTTTCTATGTTGCGAACCCTACAGTGGTATCAGAGCCGGATCTATGCGTAGATGATTTACACGGGTAGTACACATATGAGTATGTGGGCGATGATGATCATGTTGTTTATTCTTAGTTGTAATTTTGGATATTGGTGGCATAGTGGGATGAAGCCTCCTGGACAAACTTTACATGTCCTCGCACATGAGACATGTTCCACGCTTGGCATGCAACTAGTTTGCATAAGTGGCTAGCGGGTGTTTGTCTCTCGTACTATAGTCAATATCTACTTTGCAACGAGTTGTCAACAATTTGATTATCCTTGTTGTGGTTCATGTTTGTAGGTAAGAACGGTTCTATCTTCGAAAGCCCTAATCCATGTAAAACTTGCAATGGATAAATTTGAGGCGTCTAGTTTAGATTGTTGCTGGGCTAGTGTTATGACATGGTGATGTTGTAAGTAGAAGTATGAGATGATACTCTTACAACACACATAACGTGTAAGTTACATAGACCTTGGCCTTACACATAAAGGTATGATAGTGATCATACCATAGTGCACATGATAGAGATCATATGCGGGAACCATATCATTTCACTAATAAACATGTGATGTTTGATAGCATCTTATATTGCTTGTTTGGCGCTTTATTAACATAATAATATGATCCCTCATTTAAATATCAAGATAAGAATGTGTTCTTCCTTTAGTATGCACCGATTATGTTTTTGTCGCTCTAAGACATCACGTGATGATCGGGTGTTCTTGGATCCACGACCATATTTTGGGTGTAAGACAATTACACACGCGAATACTAAGGTTCTTGCTTGGCGAGCCTAGCATGTACAGACATAGCCTCAGAACACAGACCGAAAGGTTAAGCATGAGTTATATAGTAGATATGATGCCCATTTGATGCTCGCCTTTGAAGCTACACCGACTCACGTGATGATCAGACTTGGTGTAGTGGATTTGGTTCATGTAATCACCAAAAAGGAATGAGGGATGTCGTTTTTGAGTAGGAGTTCATTCGTAATGTGGATTAGTTGAACTCAATCTATCATAAACTTAGTCTAAACTTTACAAATTCTGTTGTAGATGGCACCACCTGCTTTTAATTTCAATGTGTTCATGGAGAAAGAGAAACTTGCAACGAACGGTAGCAACTTTACCGAATGGGCCATGAATTTGAGGATTCTCCTCTCTGCTACACAAAAGAAATATGTGCTAGAAGCGCCTCTAGGCCCCCCACCTTTTGATGATGCCCCTGACGAGGAGAAGAATGTCTATTAGACTCTTCAGGAGGACCACAACTTAGTTCATTGCGGCATATTGTATGGGCTAGAGCCGGAACTTCGAAAGCGTTTCGAAAACGGCAATGCATTTGATACAATGGGTGAGTTAAAAATTATTTTTGACACACATGCTATTGTAGAGAGCTACAATGCTTCAGAAAAGTTATTTAGCTGCATGATGGAAGAGCATAGCTCTGTAAGTGAGCATGTACTCAAGATGTCGGGTTACGGCGATAAGCTCGTGTCCTTGGGAATAACTATTCCCATTGACTTAGGCATCCATCGTGTTCTGAAGTCTCTGCCACCTAGCTATAAGAGCTTTGTGATGAACTATAATATGCAAGGCATGAAGAAGTCTCTCCTCGAGCTTCTGTTAATGCTTAAAACTGCAGAAGTGGAGATCAAGAAGGAACATCAAGTGTTCATGATCAATAAGAACATTGGTTTCAAGAAAGACAAGAAGGGTAAACGGAAGGGAAGTAAGGGCGACAAGCCAGTTGCCGTGCTTGAAAAAAAAAACCCGAGTTGGCCCTAAGTCTGATACCGAGTGCTACTATTGTAAGGGGACTGGCCACTAGAAGCGCAACTGCCCCAAGTATTTGGCAGACTGTAACATCCCAAAAATCATGATTTCAAAGCTTGCATATCATTCATGCATTCATAATCATTTTAGGATCATTCTCAAATGAGATTTCAAAAACAGAAGCATTTGAATGTCTATTATTTTATGTAAGCAAGGCAATGGCCCACTGCTACTCTCTCGTATGAGATTAATTATTTTAACCAGAAAGATTTGAACCTAAGATTGTATGGTATTTTCCAAAGAATGGACAAAGTTTTTCAAAACAAAATATGTATTTAAAACCATTCATATGTCTTTATTAAATATATGATAAAGGCTTTGATTATTTTAAATTCTATTGGGCCCATGTAAATTTGAGTGAACAACAGTGTTAATTACTCAAATAAGTGCTTGTTCCATCCTGTAAAAATCCAGAGAAAATTTGAATTCAATTTCATTTGAAAACCATTTGAAAATGATTCCAGAAAATCAAAACAGAAAAGGAAAAAGATAAAAAGAATTAGAAACAGGCCGGCGCCACACTTTCGTCCCAGTAGCAAATGCAGCCCACCCGGGATTTTTCCCTTCCCCTATGTTTCTCACCCGCACGCGTACCCCTCCCTCACTGACGCCCGGACCCACGCGCCATGTCACCTTCGTCCCCAAAATCACGCCGCAACCAGCACCGTTGCGGCCGTTTCTCCGACTTGATTCTGCGCTTGATTGCGAGTAAACGCCAGCGTAATTCCCTCTCTTGCCCCGGATATTTAACCTCCTCCTCCTTCCGCTCATTTTCCCTCAAGCCACAACCACAGAGAGCCACCAGGCTGCCCACAATCGAGCTCACTCCGTCGCGGTACCGAGCAACTCCGGCGGCAAATTCCGGTGATCCCCGCCCCTTGCCCTCCTGGTCTTGCTAGCTTGTTCAACGCATCCTTGCGCATCGTTTAACACCGCTATTGTGTGCTAGGATCATCCAGAGCCTCGGCAACATCGACGACAGCAAGTGTCCGACAAAACCATCAACTCCGGCAAGCTGTTCTGGTTAGTTTTGACTGCGCATTGCCCTCTCTTTGATACTCGCATGACCAGCATCGCTTCCCGCATCTGACGCACTGCTTATTTTTCTCTCGCATGATCTACATCCTGGCCAAGAACGACGAGCAGCCGCACCTGACGACCGAAGCAACTCCGACGAGCAATCCCTGACGACCCCGTGCGCCCCTTGGTAAACGACGACCACCTCAAGAACCAGCACTTCACGGCGAGACTGGTGAGCTAATCCCCTTCCTCTAGCGCTTCCTGTATCGCCGGGAGCACCACCGCCCGAGCGCGCCGCCGCTCGCCGTTGACTCAGCGCCTAGATCTTAGCGTTAACAATTTTTGATCTCATGACCGCGATTAGATCTTAGGTGAAGCGGTAGGGCAGATCTGAGCCTAGTGCGTAGCTAGTTAGATCCAACGGCCCGCGAGCATGATCCGCGTGAAATGGCATCGACCAATCAGATAGCGCCGTGTGGCCTGTGTTTTGATTTAAAATCTGAAATTAGATCTATTAGTTGTTCAAACTTGCAAAATTCATAACTTTTGATCCACACGTTCAAATTTTGTAAATTTTATATCATTGGAATCAGGAGAAAGAATTCTATCCAACCATACACTTTGTTTAATGAATTGTTTCTGTAAACTTAGTTGTTTTTGCAGCGGCATTTGTAAGCTTATTTTGTGTATAAAAATTATATAAAAAATGTTTTAAGCGCCAAATTAATTTTATTTAGTGTATAATTGTTTTGTTTATGATTCAGTACTATTCCGCTTGTCTTGTTTGATTTAGAAAATCATCACATGGCATTGTCATGCATTCATATATTTTTGCTTGTTTATTTTGATATGTGAATTTGGTGTTATCCTTTTATGTGTAGATTTTGGTGTTAGTGGTGATTGTGATTGTGAGGATTGTTTCTACTCCCCAAACTACCAAGGAAAGTGGTGCTTCATATTTTTATCCCAATATGTTGACTATGCATTAAAATATTTTGTATAGGGCTTGCATGAATATTTTGCTAAGTATCTATATGCTATGCTTGGGAAATCCTAGTAGTTGTAGAATTGTTAGAATTTTCTCTAAGTTAAGATACTTGATATTGCCATGATTATCCTAGATAGTAGCAACCAAGGGTGGAATATATACATGCTATGGAAAAATATTGCTAAGTCTTTGACTTATGGTTTTTGCTTCATAAAACAACTAAGTAAATGAAACACCTGGGTGGAATGGTAATTGCTTGGTGGTTTTTGGTTGAGTGGTTACACAAGGCCCATTTCTATGGTTTACCTTGTGTATCTCACTTGTGGATTGCCACCCAGGAACAAAGGGATTTGAGATGCCAAATGTTAAGAAGCTTCTAGTGCAGCCACATGGCATTATGGGCTCTGCCTGGATCATATAGGTTGCAATAACTTAGCCATTTGGACAGTTGGTGGTAGAGGGATGATAGGTTGGAACGCGTCCATTTGGTCTAAGGGAAGGCTTCTGAAAGGTCTTGTCTTGGTGAAACCAAGTCTTGTGGGGAAAGTGCACCACCTCTGTAGATGGAAGAAACTAAGTACTTAGCCGTGTCCTTGGTAATGGACAACTTGAGCATCAAGACATGGAAGCTATCAAGAATCTCCTCATCCCAATTTTCTAAGTTAAAACATGTGGGTGAGCAAGGGTGAAGGTTCACCAATTTGTATTGGTGGTTCCTTGGAGTTTTTGCCAAACAAAAACTTAGTGTTTTCAACTGATAGGTAAAACCTATTTTAAGCAAAGCAATCCTAAGCTAGACTTAGCCAAATTCATGTAGTGACTAGATGCTAATATTCTACTAAGGTATCACTTGCCAATACTATTTCAATGTATTGACCCACTGTGGCTGTAACTTGTGATGTTGCAGGTTACTCTGATGATGATTAGGGGTTATGAGTCTACACTTAACATGCTTGCCAGTGGCACATGAAGATGAAGACTTTTATTTATATTGTTAAGTTAAAACTCTTGTACTAGCCTATGGCTATGGAGTTGTAAAAGACCATATTATCTCTGGAATGACATTGCAATAATGACCTTCGTTTCTATGTACTTCATCTTAAACTGTGGATGCTAGCAATTGATCCAAGGACTAGCATTGCAATCACATGGATCTTTACCTTTATAAAGGTGGGATCTTACAGATGGTATCATAGGCCTGTGTTGCCTGTAGTATTATGACCATAGGATTGGATTAGAAACAACTAAGGAAAATTTTTCAACAATTTCCACACTTGTCTTTTTCTTCTCGTAAAATTTTATTATCTTCTTTCTCATCTCTATTTGTATATGAACTCCATCAACGAAGCCGTGAGGAAGGGACCACTCATGACCATGACTTTGGAGTGTGAGACTGAATTTCCCAAGGCCCTCAAGAACCTTATGGTTACCATGGGGATACATGGTGCAGCTGTGTACAAAGGATTCCCCGTGATGGATGAAGGAGTAGAGTACTGGTGGGTGCAGCTTCACTTGTACAAAAACAAGGAAGACAACCACAAGAAGTCAGGATTCTGCATAGTCACCAACTCAGAAATGCACAAAACATTCTTTGACTCTGCAAGAAATGCAGTGTAACATCCCTAAAATCATGTTTCAAACTCATGCATATCATCCATGCATCCATGATCATATGAGTTTCATTTCAAACAAATCATTTCAAAACAGAAGCATATATGCTTATTATTTCATGTAAGTTTGCTCTAGCCTTAGTGCTATCTTCCAATGAGAAGAGTACTTGTTTTGGTTCAGTAAGGTTTTAAATTCAAAACTTAGGCACCTTCAAAAGCTTGAACAAAAGTTTCAAAACAAAATGAGTAAATAAAACCAATTTTATGCCTATTGTTTATATATCATAAAAGCTTGGTTTTATTTTTATTTTCATTGGATCAAAGTGTTTCCAGTAAACAGTAGTGTTTGACACACATTTGAGTGCAAGGTTTGCAGTATAAAAACCTAGAGAAGATTTGATTTCAAACTCATTTGATTTGGATTTGAAAATCATTTCAGAAAATCAAAACAGAAAAAGAAAAGGAGAAAAGAAATGGAAAAAGGCCAGCGCCACCTATCTAGCCCAACAACTGTTTCAGCCCACTAAGCCACCCGGGTTCTTCCTCTCTCTCTCTCTCTCTCACCCGCGGATGAACCCACCAGGTCACTGACCACGCGATCCCACCTCCTCTCTGTTTAACTCGCTGACGAGTGGACCATGCGACCACGTCGTCATTAAATCACACGCTGCCTTGACGCCGCTCGCCGTTACCTTGCCGCAGTCACTGCGGGCTTAATTGCCATTGACACCGCGTGCGATCCTTGCCCCCGCTCTGGCTATAAGACCACCTCCCCCACGTGGCCATTTCCCCCAACAAAGCCAGACAGATACGCCCCCAGGCTGCCCGCAATCATCCTCGCACCACCGCAGACAGAGCTCACTACGGCGACCGATTCCGGTGAGCCCCGTGCGCCCCTTCCTCTCTGGTTCGTGCGAGCCACTTCACAACTTCCTTGCACACCTACTGACACCGCTGGTTCCTTCTGTACCGCCCCAGGTCGTCGTCTTCGACAAGCACAACAAGCTCCCGACGACATCCTCAACTCCGGCGATCAAATTCGGTGAGCCCCTTGTTCCCCTCTGCCTTTGATTCACACAAACGTGTTCGAAAACGACGGACAGCAACTCCGACGAGCCCGTGCAGCCGTGTCCGTGCGCCCGTTGCCAAGCCGTCGCCAGGTTGAGCATCAGTGCATCGCCACGATTCTGGTAAGCATCTCCGACGACCCCAGATACACCTGTAGCGCCGCGCCGCCGTAGGCCGAGCACGCTGCCGCCAGTAGCCACCGCCAGCGCCGCCCATCCATGGTCGCTTGATCCAGGACCGTTGGATCTAGATCCAGTGCGTATAAACAGATCACTTATCGAAGCGTTACGAGTAGATCTGGACCGTGCATATTAAGTAGATCTAACGACTCACAGACGCGATCCTGAGCGAACCGGTACGCACCAATCAGATTAAGACACGTGGCTAGGGTTTAAGTTTAAAATCAGGATTTAAACCTATTAGATGTTTGAATTTGTTTTAGCCATAACTTTTGATCCCCACGTCCAAATTTGATGAATTTTATATCAATGGAATCAGGAGAACAAGCCCTTTCTAAATATGAAATGTGTTTAATGTTTTGTTTCTGTTAAAATGGTTTTATTTACAGAAACATGCGTAGGGCTATTTTGAGTATATGAATTGTTTGAGAAATGTTTTAAGGTTTAAATAAATGTTGTTTGGCAAGTTTTTAACTTGTTTATGAACCAGTACTGTAAACTTGCTCTGTAGAGTTTTAAAAACCATCACATATCATATTGCATGCATCCATATATTTTTGCTTGTATTTATTTGTATGTGATTTTGGTGCTATGATTCTATGTGTAGATTTTGGTGTCAATAGTGATTGTGATTGTGAGGAGTGTAGCTACTCTCCAAACTACCAAGGAAAGTGGTGCTTCATGATATTTTTATCCCTATGATTTTCTACTAAGAATTAGAAATATTTTGCTAGTCTTGCATGTTATATTTTTGCTTATATGCCATGTTGGGAAATCCTAGCAGTTGTAGTATTGCTAGGAAATTTCTAAGTTAAGATGCTTATCTATACCATGCTTAGCCTAGCTAGTAGAAACCAAGGGTGGTGAAATATACATGCTATGATAAAATATTTTTAAGTATTTGGACTTGTGTTTTGCCTAATAAAACAACTAAGTAAATGAAAACAACTGGGTGGAATGGAAGGAATGGTTTATGTTGAGTGGTTACACAAGGCCCATTTCTATGGTTTACCTTGTGTATCTCACTTGTGGAAAGCCACCCAGGAACAAAGAGATTTTAGAGACCAAATGTTAAGAAGCTTCTAGTGCAGCCACTTGGCAATATGGGCTCTGCCAGGATCACATAGGTTGCTAGAACTTAGCCATTTGGACAGTTGGTGGTAGTGGGATGATAGGTTGGAACGCGTCCATTTGGTCTAAAGGAAGGCTTCTGAAAGGTCCTGTCTTGGTGAAAATCAAGGCTTGTGGGGAAAGTGCACCACCTCTGCAGATGGAAAAATCTAAGTACTTAGCCATGTCCCTGGAAAAGGACAACTTGAGCATCAAGACATGGAAGCTATCAAGAATCTCCTCATCCCAATTTCTAAGAAAAACTTGTGGGTGAACAAGGGTGAAGGACCTCAATGTCTATTGGTGGCTCCTTGGGAAAAGTTTTGACAAAGAATAACTTAGTGTTTTCAACTAATAGGCAAAACCTATTTTGAGCAAAGCAAGCCAAGCTACACTTAACCAAATTGCATATAGTATCTAGTCCACCTAAATTATACAAAGGTATCACTTGCCAATACTATTCCAATGTATTGACCCACTGTGGCTGTAACTTGTGATGTTGCAGGTTACTCTGAGGAGGATTAGGAGTCATGAGTCTACACTCAACATGTTTGCCTGTGGCACATGAAGATGAAGACTTTATTTTATTTACTTATTCAAACTCTTGTACTAGGCCTGTGGCCTTGGATTTGTAAAGACTATGTTTGTCTCTGGAATGACTGTAATAATGACCTTTGTTTCTGTGTACTTCATCTTAAACTGTGGATGCTAGCATTGATCCAGGGACTAGCATTGCAATCACATGGATCCTTTTCCTTTATAAAGGAGGGATCTTATGGATGGTATCAGAGCATTGTGTTGCCTGTAGGATTATGACCCTAGGATTGGAAACCACTAAGGAAAAATTTTCAACAACTTCTACACTTGTCTACTCTTCTAGTAAACTTTTCTAATCTTCTTTCTCATCTCTAATTTTTAGATGAACTCCATCAACGAAGCCGTAAGGAAAGGACCACTCATGACAATGACTTTGGAGTGTGAGACAGAATTCCCCAAGGCTCTCAAGGACCTCATGGTTGCAATGGAAATACATGGTGCAGCTGTGTACAAAGGTTTTCCTGTGATGGATGAAGGATTTGAGTACTGGTGGGTGCAACTTCACTTGTATAAAAACAAGGAAGACAACCACAAGGAATCAGGATTCTGCATGTTCACCAATTCAGTGATGCACCCTACATTCTTTGATTCAGCAAGGGATGCAGCTTGGAAGACCATCAAAGAACTTGGTGATAGAGTCAAGTGGAGAATGTTCAACATCCAAAATAGCCTAAAAGAAGAGAAGAAACATACCCAAGAGTTGGAGGCTACCAACCAAACCTTAAGAAGTGACATTATAGACTTAGTGATGGAGTCATGTGCTCAAGATAGAGTGATTGCTTCTAGAAATATTGTGTTAGCCAATATATCTAGTGAGATAGAATTGTAAACGTACTACGTTAGTTGGACCACCACCTATCACCTTATTTTCCAAATCTTCTCTACTATCTAAAAAGAACTTGATGTTCCGTTTTCTGCCTGATCGCACTACGTCCGTCCTTTCGTCAAACCCTTCTCGTACCAGAACACACGTGCCGACACATGGACCCAGGCGTCCAGCACTAATCTGTTGCAATATCTCCGCTAATTACTCTCTCCGTACCCAAACGTCGCCTTCTCCTCCGCGTCATAGACTCGCGCTGCTTGAGACTCACCAGATGCCGACGCGCCCCGCCGGAGATGCACCAGGATGCCGATTCCTAAGCGTCTTGCAAGGTACGCACCAGTCGCTACCTTTCTTCTCTTTCCAGTTGCTACTACTGTGCATCCGTTTTGTTCTTTTTTCAACCATGGATGCACGCTCCCACTCGATCTCGTCGGGGAAGACCTGCACCGCCGTGCAGCGGCGGCCGCTCCAGGAGGCCGGCTTCCGAACCTACATGCCATTGCTCAACACCGCCCCGCACAACCCGTCGACCAAGTGCTACATGGGTTTTTCTTGCCCATCACATTCTGCAGATGCTCTGCACGTAGGCTGTTCGACGGAATGAATGATCATATTTTTGTCCCTTTCTATGCGTGTAGGGAGATATGTTTATCTGGTCAGCGATGGACATGGACATAGCGCAGTACCTGCTAACGGACCCAGAAGGAAAAATGAGAACGTGGTAGCGGCATCCCAGTCCAAGGAGGCGTACCTGAGGATTCTCGGGAGGAAGCTTCTCAAGGGCCGGAAGCTGATCTTCGCCTTCAGGAACAAGCGATTGGGGCCTGAGAATGTGTCGGCTGCCAATACGGTTTCTTCTCACCGTGCCAAGCCGGCCAAGCAGAAGCATTACATCCCCGGTTATGCGCTCAATTTTGGTGAGGGAGCATTAAGAACCTTCAATTTGTTTTGTTCCTATCTTTCTAGAATAAGGAGGTAGTAGTGCGCCAGTGCTGATTCTGCAAACCGTAATCAACACACTATCTATTAGAAAATCAACCACGTACACTCTTGCAAATTAGTTTGAGACTATCTACGGTCTAGGCAATGTTGAGGCTTCTTGTTCATTGCTTGTTGCATTTCTGGTCTTCTCGGTCTCGGCAAACCTTTATGGAAATATTTACTTAGTGAGGTAATTCCTGCAAACAACTTGTTTTTGTTCAGTTGGGACCATTGGGACTTCTCTTGGCTGACTTAAGAATCGGAGACTGGTTTGGAGGTTTGTTATTTTCACCTGGGAAGCAAGCTAATGAGGCTGTTCTGGATCAGTTTTCTACTCTCATGTGGTTGGAGTGACAGTATGCACATAACTGAAATTTAATCATCCACCTAGCAATAAGAAGCATGGTTTGAAAAATCAACACTTGGAACTACTTGTTTTTATTTTGCGCAAACATCACAACTTTTCATTGTGCTATTGTTTTGCAGGCTATGCCGTTTTCCTGATTGTTTCCAATAGGACCGGATAAGCAGCCATCTTTCCTCTACCGTTACTCGATGTATGTTGCCAACTCATCCAGAATATATCATTGCTGGTTGTCAAGATTAGAGTGCTAAGTGACGAGTATGCCCTGTCATAGGTTTGTCTGCTTAAATATATAGAAGTAACATTGGTCAAGAGTGCAAACTGAAGGATTTGAGTTGGCAACAAGTTGTCAAGGAGGCTTTCATACTCTCTGGTATTTGTTGTTTCTCCTTGGATCTTAATTTGTTCTAATATTGAGTGAATGGACAACACCACTACGGCTAGATCTAATTATAAAGGTAAACTGGCTTCGCTGGATGCAAATCTATACTATCTTCGTCTCTATTGCTTAAAAAGAATTTCAGGTTCCGTCGCTCCTTGGTCAAGTCGTCCCCGTACGACACCGCAACGCCGACACATGGGCCCTCTCCCAAAAACCAAATGCTAATCTGCTGACCACTCTCTGTACAAAGATATTTCCTCTGTCTTCAATTCCCCATCAGACACGTGTCCTCCACACCACCTGTCGACGCGGCCTGTGAGAGGTGCACCAGTCGGCAGTCGCGGGGGAGGCGGTGGCGCCTCGCCTCCACCCAAGAGATCTGGCCTTGGATTACTCGGATCCGTGCTCCTCGCACCGGATATGGCATATGGAGGCGGCCTCGCCGGTGGACGTTGGGAGCCTCACCGGCGTATGGCAGCAGGCTCCTCTTGCCCACAAAGCTGGCGTGCTTTTAGTCCATAGTCACGGCTGTTGTGGATGATCCTGCTGATGACTCCAACATGGAACTGGCCATCTTGTTACCTCTGGAAGTCACACGACACCAATCTTCCGCCTTTCACGACACGGAGCTCCAATTGTCAGATCATTGTTTGTCAAGGTACAACTCAAGTCACTGCTGCACCCTTTGTGTTCAATGAAATGCCAACTTGCTATGTATTGTAAAATTCTGTTTGTAGTTGTTCTCAAGTAAGTTGCATTTCTCCATGTTCATATCTAGCGCATATAGTCAGTTTATGAATCATCTCAATCCCAATAAATGTTCATGGTGCATTTCAATATTACATGCAAAATCACCTGAACCTGTCATTCTATTGAGAACATTTCTGGTAAATGGCTGGATGCATCACAACCAGATATCCCAAACAAAATAGTTTTCTATATTGTAATCCTAATTATTGTCACTTCGTTAGCACCTTAACACTATATCAAGCTTTTAGATTATTTTTATTATCTATTCCAAAATCAGATGTGATTTAAACTTAGTAAATACAACTAAATTATAAATCTTCATAATAGTAGCTTGTCCCATTTATAAAGTATCATTGAATTCAAAATGCAAGTTATTCATCCTGATTGCCAGGATTTGTGAAGTTGACTTGATTACCATTTCTCATATAGGAAAATGTGAAGGCAAAACAGCCTCAGTTTCTCTATGAATCAAAATATGAAGACAAAACATCCTTGGTCCCATGGTTCATAACTTTTTAGGAACTGTGATGGAACAAGTGTTGTGTGACTATCTTTGTTGTGGCAGCTGGAATACCAAATTTCAGATGATTTGGTGGAGACTATAGCATCTTGATTATGGATCTGCTACTGCCACACTTGCACTTATGCACAGACAAATTTTTATTGGTCTTTTTTTTGTTCATATAAATTCATTAATATTTATTCTTCCTCATTTTGATCCATTTTATCCCACTTGTAGATTAACCGATTGATACTGCATGAGATTTAGCCAGAAGTGAAGGGACAAAACTAGGAAATTAACATGCAGATACGATTCACCCATTGGATTAGATAGAAAAAGGGTATGTTCTTGCACGTTCCTTCAATCTAGCAATGGATTGCTGTGTTAAAACACATGTGCTCCTTGCTAGCTATATTATCACTATTGGATTTCAGGTTGGGGTGCTGCTAGGGCTCTCTACCTTGGTTCCAGGTCTATGAAAATACTCACCGCCACGCCGTGGGGCGCACGCTGCTGATATGGCTTTGTCACATAGCTCCTTGCACCAAGGTGAGGTGAAGAAGCCACCATGTACATGCTCACTTTCAGGGACATCGGCATCTCAGGCACATCGTGTGGCTCCCATTCGTCGGCCACGGCTGTCCACTGGTGCAACCCATGTGTTGAGGTCACACTATCACACAAAGAGAAGAAGAAAATAGACACCAACTTTTGCAGCAATAAGCAAGAATAATCATGAGCACTTCACCATGCGGAATTTGATTCCTCTTATCCATGGAGAAGTTCAGATAAATGACTAAATTATGGTGTTTAGGAACCTGTCAGACTGCTGGATTACATTCGAATGAACAGCTTGGATATACAGGTGAGTGGGCACACTATACCCTGAGTTCAAGAGGGAGAAGTCTGAGCTGGGTTAGTAGATTCTAAACAAAATTACATTGTTAGTCAAGAGCACGATAGAGAAAAAGGTAATCATATAATTGGCAGCTAATTTCTTCCAACACAGTGTGCATGTTAAACATGTGATTTGTTAGCACAGAGCAAATGATATTGAACCTTGGTACACAATCCATCTCCAGATTACCATAAAGCCATAAACGATAGATATTGGCCTTTTATCCTTGAGTGGAGACTTTTGGCTCCCAAGCTCTGTGCTTATGTTATTTATTTATTAAAAAATCATATTTGTGAGTTTCAAAAAAGTTGAGAAAAATATCCAGATGTAGATAATGATATATCCCACAAATGTGTAAAATATCAATCTTAAAATCCTTTTATTTTGAGCTACACAAAAATTACTTAAGGTGTAGATTCATGCATGCATATTTTTGAATCTCTTTTTAATCAAACTTTTGCATTTTTGTGTAGCCCACAATACAAAGAATTTTACGTTGAATTTTTCATTGTTGTTGGATACAACATTGACTAGGTCTAGAATTATTTTCATTTTTTAATAATTTAAAAATAAAGTGAGCACTAGAGATCGGGAGTCAAAGACACTCTCTGTTCATCCTGTTGATAATTTGTTCTTTGTTTCCATTATACGTTTGGACATATGCAATGAGATATCGTCACTCCAGTAATAACGCATGTAGTAATTTACATATTTTTATTTCCTTTTTTGGCATAGCACTTTTGGTGTAACACATGATGATGTGTGTAAACTTCTCACACGAAAGGAAACACTCTACAACAACATACTGTATTTAGCCTAAATCTACCAATCCACATGATGTAAACAAAAATAAATTCATAAAAATAACTTATTAAATTGACACAAATCTAAAGTCAAACTTATCAAAACTAAAAAGTCATAATATAATCATCACATTATTGAAAAAGCATAAATGCATGGCTATAAAAGTTAGAGAGAGATAAAGAAGAAGAAAGTTGGTAATTCCACATGATGTGCAAGAGGATCGTATACTTGCCAAAAGAATATTGCACGTATTTGTTAGCCACTAGAATATTTTTTCCCGTTGCAACGCACGGGCAATTTACTAGTGTTGCTTAAAATAAGTTGAACCTTGGTTGTTGTAATGGATCCATGTATGTCATGACTTGTGTGTTTTGAATTCCAAGGAGATGTATGTGATGCTTTGCGTTGTGTTTTATCTTAAATTGTGTTGTCCTAACTTTTTCTATCTTAAATAGATGCCTAATGTTACCATCAACACTGTTGAGGAGTTCCAGGGAACTCGCTTTGGTCCTCGTATTATTGAGCTCACTACTTTGCTCAATCTCCCTCTTCCTACCATCATGGTGCTTCCCCTCACCAAGTTTGAGAGGAGAGACCTTTGGGGTTTCAAGGTCAATCAGCCCGGACGCTAGACAGAGCCTACCACGGAGGACATCATCTTCAAGCTCATGCATGATGACAAGGAGAGAGGCCTTGATGTAGTCATGCAGGATCTGATAGGACGTCTACTAGGGAGACAATCTCGACAGGTTAGAGGTACTCACTTCCACGTCTTCGGTAGACGTGATGAGGATGGAGAGGCCATCGACTTCGAGGATACTTCGAGGGATACTGACAGCCGATTCGTCTATACCTCCGGACTTAGAGGTTCTTCTTAGGCACGTGGACACGATAGGACCAACGTCATGCTCAGCAATGACGAACTCCAGGTGAAGCTTCGTGAGAAGGACAAGCTCTTCGCGGAGCAAGATGAGATAGTCAAGGAGATGGAGGCAAAGTTCGAGAGTCAGGACAAAAAATTCAAGAGTCAAGAGAAGCGAGTCCAAGATAGGAACAAGAGGATTAGAAATGATATTGAACTGGAGGCCAAGGACTTGAGCTCGAGCATCAATGGCCTTGTGATTGAGAGGCTTCATTCTCAGAAGAGGGCTCTCAAAGCCAAAGTAGAGACCTTGACCACCAATGTCGAGGAATACAAGACTGCTATGGAGAATGTCGGTCTTACCTTTGTTGAGGAGGAGGTTGAAGCCGATGAGTTGTGTTGACTACTCATTTATCATTTATTTATCATACTTTATTTGTGTCACAATGACCATCCAACATGTGGATGGCTTGTTATTGGTGTGTTTACTTTGCGAACTTATCGTTTTTGTGGTTGAACTATTATTACTATGATGCATGCTTGATGATTGTTTATGTGATGTATTGTGCATAATAGCATCTATGGGTATATCATTCTTATCTCTATTGAACAAACCACAGATGCCTCCCCGTCGTGCCAATCCCAACCCCAACAACAACAACATCACTCCTGAGATGCAACAAATGATGACAACTCAGACTCAGCTGATGCAAATGATGACGACGTTCATCCAGAACCAAAACAACAACAATAACAACAACAACAACCCACTGGGTTTTGACATGCTTACCAGGTTCTTGAGATTGAGGCCAGCAAAGTTCTCAGGAACAACTGATCCCATGGTGGCCAATGATTGGCTACGCTCTGTGAACAAGGACTTGGTAACTGTGGGCTGTACTGATGCAGAAAAGGTCAGATTTGCAGCACATTTGCTGGAAGGACCAGCCGCCACTTGGTGGGATAACTTCCAGATCACCACTCCCATAGAAGATGTGACATGGGCTATCTTTGAGGATGGCTTTCATACTGCTCATATCTCATCTGGAGTGATGAGTCTGAAGAAGAAAGAATTCCATAATCTGAAACAGCGCCACCGCAGTGTGGCTGAATATATCGAGGATTTCAACAATCTGGCGCGTTATGCACCGGACGAAGTTGACACTGATGCTAAGAGGAAGGAAAAGTTCCTTGAAGGCCTGAATGATGAACTGAACTTGCATCTATCAGTGGCCTATGTTCCCACTTATCAGTCTCTTTGTGACAAGGCTGCTATTTTGGAGAGCAAAATAAAGCAAGTTGAAAGCAGGAAGAGAAAGCACTCTGACAAGCACATCTCGGGATCGTCTCACAAACGTTCCCATTATGATGACAGTGGAAGTTCAGGATCCCACAAGCATGGGAAATTCAACAAGCACCACAACCACAACCGTCATCATGACAACAAGCATCACCATAGTCATGACAATGACAAGTACAAGAACCACAAGGGTTGATATAAGAGTCACCACAGTGGAAGTGGCAGTGGAAGTCAGCCTGTCAAGAAAGATATTAGTCAGGTTGAGTGTTTCAAGTGCAAGAAGCTGGGGCATTATGCAAATGAATGCCCAGAAAAGAAGGTTGAGGGACCCAACAAGCCCAACCCTTTTCAGAAGGGACAAGTGAACCACATCAATGTGGAGGAAATTTATGAGGATCCTGATGCTGTTGCTGGTAAGTTCAAACTCAATTCTGTTCCAGCATTTGTTCTCTTTGATACTGGTGCATCTCATTCATTCATATCAAGAGCATTTGTTGAAAGAAATGAACTACCGGTAGAAACTATTGGGTGTCCTATAAAAGTAAGTTCTCCTGGCGGAGAAATGATAGTGAATTCAGGATGTCATGATCTAGTCATAGAGTTTGGGAAGTATAAGTTTCCCGTTAACTTGATAATTCTAAACTCCCAAGGATTGGATGTCATTTTGGGAATGGACTGGATGACTAAGCACAAGGGAGTGATAGATTGTGCCAACCATACTGTCTCACTCACAACTCCAGAAAATAAAAGTATCAGATTCAAGACCAACTTTGAAGCAAGAAGGAGTATGCTAAATTCTCTTAAGGGGGTTAGCATAGACAGTGTGCCTATTGTGAGTGAATATCCAGATGTGTTTCCGGAAGAATTGCCGGGGATGCCACCAGATAGAGATGTGGAGTTCCTTATTGATTTGCTACCAGGATCTGGACCAATAGCAAAGAGACCATATAAGATGTCAGGTGATGAACTGAAAGAACTCAAGAAACAACTCGTAGAACAGTTGCAGAAAGGATTTATTCAACCAAGTTCTTCATCTTGGGGAGCCCCAGTTTTGTTTGTGGAGAAGAAATATAGAAGTCAAAGGTTATGCATAGATTACCGTTCACTCAATGAGGTGACTATCAAGAACAAATACCATTTGCCTAGGATCAATCACTTGTTTGATCAGCTAGAAGGAGCATGTGTGTTCTCAAAGATTGATCTCCAGTCAGGTTATTTCCAGCTCAAGATAAGAGAACAAGACATACCCAAGACAGCTTTCACCACAAGGTATGGATTGTATGAGTATACCGTGATGCCATTTGGTTTGACCAATGCACCAGCATACTTCATGAATATGATGAACAAGGTGTTCATGGAATTCCTTGATAAGTTTGTTGTCGTTTTCATCGATGACATTTTGATCTACTCCAAAAGCAAAGAAGAACATGAAGGACATTTGCGTATGATACTTGAGAAGCTTAGAGAGCATAAACTATATGCCAAATTCAGCAAGTGTGAATTTTGGTTGAATGAAGTCGGATTTCTTGGACATGTTGTGTCAGGAGATGGTGTTGTAGTTGATCCTGCTAAAGTTTCAGCTGTAACTGAATGGGAATCTCCCAAGTCAGTGAAAGAAGTTCGTAGTTTGCTTGGCTTAGCAGGTTACTACCGAAGATTCATTGAGAATTTCTCCAAGGTAGCTAAGCCTATGACAGAATTGCTAAAGAAAGACAAGAAATTTACTTGGTCCAAAGGTTGTGAACTCAGCTTTCAGGAATTGAAGAAGAGACTCGTAACAGCACCAGTCTTGTGTTTGCCAGATTTGGAGAAGGATTTCCAAGTGTATTGTGATGCATCTCATCATGGTTTGGGTGCAGTACTTATGCAAGAAGGAAAAGTTATTGCTTATTCCTCGAGAAAACTCAAAACTCATGAAGTGAACTATCCTACTCATGATTTAGAGTTAGCCTCTGTTGTCCATTCACTCAAAACATGGAGACATTATCTTTTGGGAAAGCGTTGTGAAGTGTTCACAGATCACAAGAGTTTGAAGTATATCTTCACCTAGAAGAAAATTAATATGAGACAAAGAAGATGGCTAGAACTCATCAAGGACTATGACTTGAGTTTGCAATACCACCCCGGTAAAGCAAATGTTGTAGCAGATGCTCTAAGCCGTAAGGTTTTTGTGAATGGCCTTACTAAGGGAGAATTACCCGATGATTTGTGTTCCCAATTTAGAGATCTCAGATTGGAGATTATGCCTGAAGGACATCTCATGTCTTTGAATGTTCAACCCACTTTGTTGGACAAGATCAAAGAATCCCAGAAGATTGATAAGGAAATTGAAGAAATTAAGGAAATGATCGGCAAAGGAAAAGCCAAAGGGTTCCATGAAGACGAACAGGGTACTTTATGGCATGGGAAACGTATCTGTGTTCCACAAGATCCGGAGCTTCGGAAACTGATTTTGCAAGAAGCACACAACTCACCGTATTCCATTCATCCAGGTAACACCAAAATGTACATGGATATGAAGGAAAGATTTTGGTGGAATAGTCTCAAGAAGGACATCGCCGAACACATTGCTTTGTGTGATGTGTGTAGTAGAGTGAAAACGGAACATCAGAAACCAGCAGGTTTGCTTCAACCACTACCTATTCCTGATTGGAAGTGGGATAAGATTGGTATGGATTTCATTACCGGATTACCAAGGACCCGATCAGGATACGATTCTATTTGGGTAGTAGTGGATCGCCTAACTAAAGTGGCTCATTTCATACCCGTGAAGACAACCTATACAAGTGCTAAGTTGGCGAAAATCTATATGAGTAGAATTGTATGCCTACATGGAGTGCCCAAGAGTATTGTGTCTGATAGGGGAACTCAATTCACTTCCCATTTTTGGAGATAGCTACATGAGTCATTGGGAACAAGGTTGGAATTCAGCACTGCTTTTCACCCTCAAACTGATGGACAGACAGAAAGGACTAATCAGATTCTTGAAGACATGTTGAGAGCATGTGCCCTAGACTATGGAGCCAGTTGGGATGAAAGTCTGCCTTACGCAGAATTTTCTTATAACAACAGCTACCAAGCCAGCAATGAGATGGCACCATTTGAGTTTCTCTACGGGAGAAAATGTACCACCCCATTGTTATGGAATGGTGTGGGAGAAAGAAGTTTGTTCGGACCAGAACTTATCAAAGAAGCCGAAGAGAAGGTCAAGTTGGTTAAGGAAAGATTGAAGATAGCACAATCCCGACAGAAAAGCTACGCAGATCCTATGCGTAGAGAAGTCACCTACAAAGTTGGTGATAGAGCTTATCTTAGAGTGTCACCACTACGTGGAGTGAAGAGGTTCGGAGTCAAAGGAAAGTTGGCCCCAAGATATGTTGGACCATTCTGAGTCGTAAAGGAGAAGTTGCTTATGAAATTGAATTGCCAGAGTCTTTGTCAGCTGTCCATAATGTGTTTCATGTGAGTCAGCTTAAGAAATGTCATCAAGAAATGGAAGAAACTTCTTTGAAGGATACTATACCTTTGGAGGAGGTACAATTGGAAAGTGATCTCACTTATGAGGAGAAACCTATCAAGATTCTTGAGACTGCAGAAAGAGTCACACGGACTAAGACTATCAAATTTTGCAAAGTTCAATGGAACCATCATTCCGAAGAAGAAGCAACATGGGAAAGAGAAGATGATCTTCGGATAGACCACCCTCACCTATTTGCTAGACAATCCGAATCTAGAGGGCGAGATTCACCTTAAGGGGGTTAGATTTGTAACATGTCTAAAATCATGTTTCAAACTCATGCATATCATCCATGCATCCATGATCATATGAGTTTCATTTCAAACAAATCATTTCAAAACAGAAGCATATATGCTTATTATTTCATGTAAGTTTGCTCTAGCCTTAGTGCTATCTTCCAATGAGAAGAGTACTTATTTTGGTTCAGTAAGGTTTGAAATTCAAAACTTAGGAACCTTCAAAAGCTTGAACAAAAGTTTCAAAACAAAATGAGTAAATAAAAGCAATTTTATGCCTATTGTTTATATATCATAAAGGCTTGGTTTTATTTTTATTTTCAATGGATCAAAGTGTTTCCAGTAAACAGTAGTGTTTGACACACATTTGAGTGCAAGGTTTGCAGTATAAAAACCTAGAGAAGATTTGATTTCAAACTCATTTGATTTGGATTTGAAAATCATTTCAGAAAATCAAAACAGAAAAAGAAAAGGAGAAAAGAAATGGAAAAAGGCCAGCGCCACCTATCTAGCCCAACAACTGTTTCAAACCACTAAGCCACCCGGGTTCTTCCTCTCTCTCTCTCACCCGCGGACGAACCCACCAGGTCACTGACCATGCGACCCCACCTCCTCTCTGTTTAACTCGCTGACGAGTGGACCCTGCGACCACGGCGTCGTCGTCGTCAATCACGCGCGGCCGCGACGCTCGCTCCGCCGTTACCTCGCCGCTGTCACTGCGGGCTTAATTGCCATTGATACCGCGCGCGATCCTTGCCCCCGCTCTGGCTATAAGACCACCTCCCCCACGCGGCCATTTCCCCCAACAAAGCCAGACAGATACGCCCCCAGGCTGCCCGCAATCATCCTCGCACCGCCGCAGACAGAGCTCACTCCGGTGACCGATTCCGGTGAGCCCCGTGCGCCCCTTCCTCTCTGGTTCTTGCGAGCCACTTCACAACTTCCTTGCGCACCTACTGACACCGTTGGTTCCTTCTGTACCGCCCCAGGTCGTCTTCTTCGACAAGCACAACAAGCTCCCGACGACATCCTCAACTCCGGCGATCAAATTCGGTGAGCCCCTTGTTCCCCTCTGCCTCTGATTCACACGATCGTGTTTGCCATGGTCTTGCGCATCTCCTGATGCCGTTCGTGCATTCTAGGGTGACCAGGAGCGTCGCCAACGTCGTCGTCCACCCAAGCCCGACGCCGACAGCAACTCCGACGAGCCCGTGCAGCCGTGTCCGTGCGCCCCTTGCCAAGTCGTCGCCAGGTTGAGCATCAGTGCATCGCCACGATTCTGGTAAGCATCTCCGACGACCCCAGAGCCACCTGTAGCGCCGCGCCGCCGTAAGCCGAGCATGCCGCCGCCAGTAGCCACCGCCAGCGCCGCCCATCCGTGGTCGCTTGATCCAGGACCGTTGGATCTAGATCCAGCGCGTATAAACAGATCATATCGAAGCGTTACGAGTAGATCTGGACCGTGCAGATTAAGTAGATCTAACGGCTCACAGACACGATCCTGAGCGAACCGGTACACACTAATCAGATTAAGACGCGTGGCTAGGGTTTAAGTTTAAAATCAGGATTTAAACCTATTAGATGTTTGAATTTGTTTTAGCCATAACTTTTGATCCCCACGACCAAATTTGATGAATTTTATATCAATGGAATCAGGAGAACAAGACCTTTCTAAATATGCAATGTGTTTAATGTTTTGTTTCTGTTAAAATGTTTTTATTTACAGAAACATGTGTAGGGCTATTTTGAGTATATGAATTGTTTGAGAAATGTTATAAGTTTTAAATAAATGTTGTTTGGCAAGTTTTTAACTTGTTTATGAACCAGTACTGTACACTTTCTTTGTAGAGTTTTAAAAACCATCACATATCATATTGCATGCATCCATATATTTTTGCTTGTATTTATTTATATGTGATTTTGGTGCTATGATTCTATGTGTAGATTTTGGTGCCAATAGTGATTGTGATTGTGAGGAGTGTAGCTACTCTCCAAACTACCAAGTCAAGTGGTGCTTCATGATATTTTTATCCCTATGATTTTCTACTAAGCATTAGAAATATTTTTCTAGTCTTGCATGTTATATTTTTTCTTATATGCCATGTTGGGAAATCCTAGTAGTTGTCGTATTGCTAGGAAATTTCTAAGTTAAGAGGCTTATCTATACCATGCTTAGCCTAGCTAGTATAAACCAAGGGTGGTGAAATATACATGCTATGATAAAATATTTTTAAGTCTTTGGACTTGTGTTTTGCCTAATAAAACAACTAAGTAAATGAAACACCTGGGTGGAATGGAAGGAATGGTTTATGTTGAGTGGTTACACAAGGCCCATTTCTATGGTTTACCTTGTGTATCTCACTTTTGGAAAGCCACCCAGGAACAAAGAGATTTTAGAGGCAAAATGTTAAGAGGCTTCTAGTGCAGCCACTTGGAAATATGGCCTCTGCCAGGATCACATAGGTTGCTAGAACTTAGCCATTTGGACAGTTGGTGATAGTGGGATGATAGGTTGGAACGCGTCCATTTGGTCTAAAGGAAGGCTTCTGAAAGGTCCTGACTTGGTGAAAATCAAGGCTTGTGGGGAAAGTGCACCACCTCTGCAGATGGAAAAATCTAAGTACTTAGCCATGTCCCTGGAAAAGGACAACTTGAGCATCAAGACATGGAAGCTATCAAGAATCTCCTCATCCCAATTTCTAAGAAAAACTTGTGGGTGAACAAGGGTGAAGGACCTCAATGTCTATTGGTGGCTCCTTGGGAAAAGTTTTGACAAAGAATAACTTAGTGTTTTCAACTAATAGGCAAAACCTATTTTGAGCAAAGCAAGCCAAGCTACACTTAACCAAATTGCATATAGTATCTAGTCCACCTAAATTATACAAATGTATCACTTGCCAATACTATTCCAATGTATTGACCCACTGTGGCTGTAACTTGTGATGTTGCAGGTTACTCTGATGAGGATTAGGAGTCATGAGTCTACACTCAACATGTTTGCCTGTGGCACATGAAGATGAAGACTTTATTTTATTTACTTATTCAAACTCTTGTACTAGGCTTGTGGCCTTGGATTTGTAAAGACTATGTTTGTCTGTGGAATGGTAATAATGACCTTTGTTTCTGTGTACTTCATCTTAAACTGTGGATGCTAGCATTGATCCAGGCACTAGCATTGCAATCACAGGGATCCTTTTCCTTTATAAAGGAGGGATCTTACATGCAGCTTGGAATGCCGTCAAGGAGCTTGGTGATAGACTCAAGTGCAGAATGCTTAACACCCAAAATGACCTTAGGGAATAAAAGAAGGATACCCAAGAGTTAGAGGCTACCAACCAACATTTAAGAGAAGACATCATAGACTTAGCAATGGAGTCATGTGATCAAGATCGACAGATTGCCTCTAGGGATGCCCTGATAGCCAACTTGGCAAGTGAGTGGGGATTGTAATGTACTTCGTTAGTTTGACCACCACACTTCTCGTTTCATTTCCAAAAAAAATTCTAATTTATGTTGAACCTTTGATGCTTGTAATGGATTTGTGTATGACATGACGTGTGTGATTGTTGAAAAATATATGCTTGTGATATTTTGTCTTGTGATTTTTCTCTATTGATGTTGATTCTAAGTTTTCTCTACCTTACAAAATAGATGCCTAATGTTATTATCAACACGTCCGAGGAGTTCAAGGGAACTCGTTTTGGTACTCGTCTCATTGAGCTCACTAGCGTGCTCAACCTTCCACTTCCTAGCATCATGACGCTTCCCCTCACCAAGTTTGAGAGGAAGGACCTTTGGGGCTTCAGAGTCACTCGGCCGGGGCCTTGAGCCAACCACGGAGACCATCACTTTCAAGCTGATGCATGACAACAAGGAGAAAGGCCTAGATGTAGTCATGCAGGAGTTACTTGGGCGCCTGGTAGGGAGACACTCCAATGAGCTTAGAGGTCTTTACTTTCACCCCTCCGGGAGACGCAACAAGGAGGGTGAGGCTATTGAGTACGAGGATGCTGCTAGAGAGACGATGGAGCCGATTCGTTTGTACCTCCAGGACCTAGAGGGTCTTATTAGGCACTAGATACTGATAGGACCAACATCATTCTTAGCAATGACGAGCTCTAGGTTCAGCTCCGAGAGAAGGACAAGCTCTAGGCGGAGCAAGACGAGATAGTCAAAGAAATGGAGGCCAAGTTTGAAAGCCAGGACAAGAAATTCAAGAGCCAGGAGAAGAGAGTCCAAGACAGGAACAAGAAGATCTGGGAGATGAAGAAAGAGCTAGAGGCCAAGGACTTCGAGCTCGAGCATCAGCAGGGAGTGATCGAGAGGCTTCATTCATAGAAGAGGGCTCTTAGGGCCAAGATAGAGGCCTTGACTACCAATGTTGAGGAATACAAGACCGCTATGGAGAATGCAGGTCTTACCCTTGTTGATGTGGAGATTGATGCGGAGGAGTAGTGATGGCTACTCATTTATCTTTCATCTACAGTACCTTTGATTATTGAGTCACAATGACCATCCAACATGTGGGTGGCTTGCTATGGTGTGTTTTGCATTTCCAAACTTGTTGTTTATGTTGTGATATATTGTGCATAATAAGAATCTCTGGGTATCTCATTCTTATCCTTATGGAAACCACAGATGCCTCCTCGATGTGCCAACCCCAACCCAAACAACAAGAATGTCATCCCCGAGATGCAGCAGTTGATGATAGCACAAGCACAACTGATGCAGATGATGACCACTTTTATGTAGAATAAGAATAACAACAACAACAACAATAACAACAACAACAACCCGAACAATCCACCAGGATTTGACATGCTCACCAGATTCCTAAGATTGAGGCCTGCAAAGTTCTCAGGAACCACTGATCCAATGGTGGCCAATGATTGACTATGTTCGGTGAACAAGGATTTGGTAACTGTCGGCTGCACCGACGAGGAGAAGGTTAGGTTTGCAGCACATTTGTTGGAAGGACCAGCAGCGACTTGGTGGGATAACTTTCAGATCACCACTCCCATTGAGGATGTGACCTGGGCTATCTTTGAGGATGGATTCCGTACAGCTCACATCTCATCCGGAGTGATGAATTTGAAGAAGAATGAGTTCCACAACCTGAAAAAGCGTCACCGCAGCGTGGCTGAATATATTGAGGAGTTCAACAATCTGGCGCGTTATGCACCGGATGACGTTCATACTGATGCCAAGAGGAAGGAGAAATTCCTCGAAGGATTGAATGACGAACTGAATCTGCAGCTATCTGTTGCCTATTTCCCAACCTACCAATCACTTTGTGACAAGGCTACCATATTGGAGAACAAGATGAAACAGGTTGAAAGCAGGAAGAGGAAGCACAGCTCTAACAAGCACAACTCGGGATCGTCTCACAAGCGTTCCCATCATGATGATAGTGCGAGTTCTGTATTCCACAAACATGGAAAATACAACAACCACCACAACCGCCATCATGACAACAAGCACCACCGTAGTCATGATAATGACAAGTACAAGAACCACAAGGGTGGACACAAGAGCCACCACAGTGGAGGTGGAAGTGGAAGTGGTAGTCACCCTGCAAAGAGGGATATCAGTCAGGTTGAATGTTTCAAGTTTAAGAAGATGGGGAATTATGCAAATGAGTGCCCAGAAAAGAAAGTTGAAGGAACAACCAAGCCCAACCCTTTCCAAAAGGGACAAGTGAACAACATCAATGTGGAAGAGATTTATGAGGAACCTGATGATGTGGCTAGTAAGTTCAAACTCAATTCTGTTCCAGCACTTGTTCTTTTTGATACTAGCGCATCACATTCATTCATATCAAGAGCTTTTGTTGATAGAAATGAGCTTCCAATTGAAACAATTGGGTGTCCTATAAAAGTAAGTTCTCCTGGTGGAGAAATGATAGTGAACTCAGGATGTCATGACCTAGTCATAGAGTTTGGGAAGTATAAGTTTCCCATTAATCTGATAATCCTAAATTCCCAAGGATTGGTTGTCATTTTGGGAATGGATTGGATGACTAAGTACAAGGGAGTGATATATTGTGCTAATCATACTGTCACACTCACAACCCCAGATAAAAAAAGGATTAGAATCAAGACTAACTTTGTATCAAAAGGGAGTAAGCTAAATTCTCTTAAGGGGGTTAGCATAGACAGTGTGCGAATTGTGAGAGAATATCCAGATGTGTTTCCGGAGGAATTACCGGAAATGCCACCAGATAGAGATGTGGAGTTTCTGATTGACTTGCTGCCAGGATCAGGCCCAATAGCAAAGAGACCTTATAAGATGTCAGTTGACGAGTTGAAAGAACTCAAGAAACAACTTGGAGAAACGATTGCGAGAAAGGATTTATTCAACCAAGTTCTTCATCTTGGGGAGCACCAATTTTGTTTGTAGAAAAGAAAGATAGTAGTCAAAGGTTATGCATCGATTATCGTTCACTCAATGAGGTGACTATCAAGAACAAATATCCTTTGCCCAGAATCAATGACTTGTTTGATCAGTTAGAAGGAGCCTGTGTGTTCTCAAAGATTGATCTCCTGTCAGGTTATTTTCATCTTAAGATAAGGGAACAAGACATACCTAAGACAACTTTCACCACCAGGTATGGATTGTATGAGTACACCGTGATGCCATTTGGTTTGACCAATGCACCAGCTTACTTCATGAATATGATGAACAAGGTTTTCATGGAGTTCCTTGACAAGTTTGTTGTCGTTTTCATCGATGACATTTTGATCTACTCCAAGAGCAAAGAAGAGCATGAGACATTTGCGCTTGATACTTGAGAAGCTTAGAGAGCATAATCTGTATGCCAAATTCAGCAAGTGTGAATTCTGGTTGAATGAAGTTGGATTTCTTGGACACATTGTGTCAGGAGATGGTGTAGCAGTTGAGCCCGCAAAAGTGTCAGCTGTAACTGAATGGGAATCTCCTAAGTCAGTGAAAGAAGTTTGTAGTTTTCTTGGCTTGGCAGGATATTATAGAAGATTCATTGAGAATTTCTCCAAGGTAGCTAAGGCAATGACAGATTTACTAACGAAAGACAAGAAATTTGCTTGGACTAAAGGTTGTGAACTCAGTTTCCAAGAATTGAAGAAGAGACTAGTGACAGCACCAGTCCTATGTCTGCCAGATTTGGAGAAGGATTTCCAAGTTTTTTGTGATGCATCTCATCATGGATTAGGGGCAGTTGTGATGCAAGAAGGGAATGTTGTGGCGTATGCGTTGAGACAACTCAAAACTCATGAGGTGAATTATCCTACTCATGATTTGGAGTTATCCTCTGTTGTCCATGCACTCAAAACATGGAGACATTATCTTTTGGGAAAACGATTTGAAGTGTTCACAGATCACAAAAGTTTGAAGTATATCTTCACTCAGAAAGAAATCAACATGAGACAAAGAAGATGGCTAGAACTCATCAAGGACTATGACTTGAGTTTGCAATACCACTCCGGTAAAGCAAATGTTTTAGCGGATGCACTAAGCCGTAAGGTAATTGTGAATGGCCTTACTAAGGAGAGTTTCCAGATGATCTGTGTGCCCAATTTAGAGACCTCAGATTGGAGATTGTGCCTGAGGGACATCTCATGTCATTGGATGTTCAACCCACCTTGTTGGACAAAATCAAGGAAGCGCAAAAGACGGACAAGGAAATTCAAGACATTAAGGAAAAAATTGGTAAAGGAAAAGCCAAAGGATTCCATGAAGAGGAACAAGGTACTTTATGGTATGGAAAACGTATCTGCGTTCCGCAAGACCCGGAACTTCGGAAACTGATTTTGCAAGAAGCACATAACTCGCCATATTCCATTCATCCAGGTAACACCAAAATGTACATGGATATGAAGGACAGATTTTGGTGGAATAATCTCAAGAAGGATATCGCCGAACATATTGCTTTGTGCGATGTATGTAGTAGGGTGAAAGCGGAACATCAGAAACCAGCAGGTTTGTTACAACCACTACCTATTCCTGATTGGCAGTGGGACAATAAGTGCATGGATTTCATCACCGGATTGCCAAGGACCAGATATGGATATGATTCTATTTGTTAGTAGTAGATCGCCTAAATAAAGTGGCTCATTTCATACCCGTAAAGACAACCTATACAAGTGCTAAGTTATCCAAAATCTATATGAATAGGATTGTGTGTCTGCATGGAGTACCCAAGAGCATCGTGTCTAATAGGGGAACTCAATTAACTTCTCATTTTTGGAGGCAACTGCATGAGTCATTGGGAACGAGATTGGAATTCAGTACTGCTTTTCATCCCCAGACTGATGGACAGACAGAAAGGACCAACCAAATTATATAGGATATGTTGAGTGCATGTGCCCTAGACTATGGAGCTAGTTGGGATGAAAGTCTGCCTTACACAGAATTTTCTTATAACAACATCTATCAAGCTAGTATTGAGATGGCACCGTTTGAGTTTCTCTATGGGAGAAAGTGTACTACCCCATTTCTATGGAATGGTGTGGGAGAAAGAAACTTGTTCGGGCCAGAACTAATCAAAGAGGCTGAAGAGAAAGTCAAGTTAGTGAAGGACGGATTGAAGATAGCACAGTCCCGACAGAAGAGCTACGCAGATCCTAAGCGTAGAGCAGTCACCTATGAGGTGGGTGATAGAGCTTATCTTAGTGTTAACACCCGGATTTTTAATCCCAGATGCCTGTTATGCCATACATCGCAATCCCAGGATTACCATTTTTGCGAGACATAACACAATTGGATACCACAGTACATCATCCATTACAAACCATACATAAGGTATTACACAAATAAGGATCTCATGATCCAGTTATTAATACAACTCAAGCAGCGGAATACGTAATTATAACGGTAGCGTAGGCAAAGCTCCATCTTCGGGGTCACAGGCAATGCTGACGATGGGGGATGATCCTAGTTGTCGTAACCTTCCTGGGGTCCATCCTCCAGGTACTCCTCTTCATAGTCTGGCCACGGGAATACGACAAAGCCATGAGTACTCTTTAAGTACTCGCAAACTAATACTAACAAGTGAAGGGGGTTTTGTAGTAGGACACTAAGCTCTAGGGTTGTTTTGCAAGAAGTCAGATTTATCTCTACCAAGTCCAGAAGCAAGAGAAGCTTGTCACAATTTTATAACTCCTAAGTGGGAACTTGTATTTCATATCACAACTGTCACATCCCAAGATTTTCGAAATCTTGTAATGTGAAAAATAAATAAACAAAATAAAATTTTGTTGATTTTTAGGGTGAGAAGAAACTTTTTGATTCAAATTGGAAACATCCAAAACTATTTTGATCAAATAAATCCTAAAGGGATTTAAAAATATAAACAATTAATAAAGAAAGTTTTAATAGTTGGAATTACTATTTTAGATCTTTCATTAAAAAGTTTTGGTTTTCAAAAGCAAAGGTAGAATATTAATTAAAGATTATTTTATAGAGCCAAATTAAACCTTGGCCAAGCTTTTGAAATAAAATATTTTGTTTTGATAAAAAGAGTAAAGGTTTATTTAAATAAAATAATGAGGATTTATTAATATCCAATTTTATTAAAGTAAAGGCTTTTCCATTTTAAATAAACACTAAAACTTGTTAATTTATTTTAAATAAGTTTTCCAAGTGTTTTATTTATTCAAATAAAACCTATTGAATTGATTTTGGTATTATTTAGATTTCAAATGGAAATTTTAAAGTAAATCAAATCCTATTGGAATTAATGACTAGGGTCTATTTATTTAATTATTAATGGATCTTAAAAAGAATAAAATTATTTTTTGTTTTGGACTTTGATTTGTGTTGTTAAACTGAACTAAAAATTATACAAAGTTTAGTGGTGGTTTGATTTGAATTGGTGTTTGAATTATTTGTTTGAAAATCAAAACAGAAATTCAAATGGAAAAACAAAAGGCTTAAAGAAAAAAAAAGTGAAACCAACCAACCCAACCCAACAGGTCCAACAGCCCAGTAACGCAGCCCACCAGCTCTCCCCACTGCGAATCGTTTTCACTGAGAATTCAACCCGCAGAGACGCTGACGAGTGGCCCCATCTCCCTCTCTCTCTCCTTCACTGACAGCACGGCCCCACGCCAGCGTGTCATCGTCTTCAACCCGCGCTAGCCGTTCCCTGCCGTTGCTGCCGCGTTATTGCCGGCGTCAATACGAGTAAATGGCCGAGTAATTCTTCGCCGTGACCACGCCCCCTTAACCGCCCGTCCATCCTCTCCCTTTCCCCCCAAACCACGCCACCCCTCTGCCACTAGGCTGCCGGAATTTTAGCTCAAGCCTCCTCTGTCTCCGGCGACTTCCCCGGTCAATTCTGACGCCGTCCAGCCGCCCCTTTCCTCCATCTGCACGCGAGCTGGTTCTCCACCTCCAGGCGCACCTGCCAGTGCCTCCCGTTCGCCCGCGCTTGCCCCAGAGCGTCGGCAAGGACAAGCTCATCTCGCCACCGCCGTCTGCCATTGCTCCGGCGACTCCTCCTGGTAAGCCTCGACCGCCCCGAGCCTTCCTATTGATGCTCACATCATCCCCAGTTCAGCCCGCTTCTAACTGTGCCCCTGCCGTGCCTCGGCGCGACCTGCAGCCCTATCCCCGACGACACCTGAGCGTGCCCGACGCCGCCACCAACTCCGGCGAGAGATTCCCTCCATTCCAGTGCGCCCCTCGCCAAGCCAGCGCCACCTTGAGCTTCACCTCGACCTCGCGAGCACGGTGAGCACCTCCTCTTCTTCCCTTGCGTCATGTATCACCGGTGACGACCACGTCTGAGCGCTGCCGCCAGAGCGCCACCGTCAGCGCCGCTCGAATTAGGTCGAGTCGTTTTACACCGTTAGATTTCCATCTGGCGGCTTAGATAGATCATTAAGCAAAGAGGTACGTGCTAATCTGAACCGTACCATCTCACTTAGATCCAACGGCTGTAACTGCGCAATCCACGTGAACCGGTATCAGCGAGTCAGAAACAGACACGTGGCACTAGTTTAGTTTAAAAACAGAAATAGAATCTGATTGAATTGCAAATTTGTAAATTGCATAACTTTTGATCCACACATCCAAAAATTGCAAATTTTATATCAATCGAATCAGTAGAACAAGTAATTTGCAACCATGCAATTTTTTAATGTTTTGCTTCTGGTAAATTGGTTGAATTTGCAGAAACTTGTGTAGGCTTATTTTGAATATAAAAATTGTTCTAGATAAAATTTTAATGAGAAATATTTGCAAAATGGTTTGTTGTGAACCTACTGACCTTAGGAACCAACTCATGGATTTAAAAATGAATTTTGTGAAGTTAGGGAACAAATAATTGAATTAGCTCATTTCTAGTCAAATAAAAATATTGATTTTGTTTTAGAAATGATTTTTGAGTAAAACCTTTGGGAAATGTTTTGATTCAGACCTTCTGACCCTAAACACCATGTTTTGTGAATTAACAACTTATTTGGTGAACTCTTTAAAGAATATTGCTTTGCTAGAAGCATTTTCAACCACATAAAATAATGTTTTGATTTAAAAAATGGTTTATAGATAAAACCATTTGCAAATGGTTTTACCACTTTAGTAGATGATCATTTTTGAACCTTACAATGTTTAGAGCCTAGTAGAAACCATTGTTTTTTCAAATAAAAATTATCTTTTGCATGCTTGCATGCATGACCTTGTTTCTATTATTTTATGTGTGATAACTTGTTTGAATATTGGTTGGAATGCTAGTTGAATTGTGTTTGCTTGATTGAATTGTAGTGGAATTAGAAGAGTGTGATATTTGCAAGATCAAGAAGTGAGCCAACATTCTCTACTAAAAAGGCAAGTGACACTATCATCCAAGTCCTACTATTTTCATTGCACTTAGTGGATTTTTTTTGTAACATGCATGAAAATAATTTCTATATTTTATGCTATGCTAAATCCTAATAGGATACCCTTATATAATCCTTAGTGGAAACAATGTAGTTGTAGTATGCTTAGCCCTGCTATATATTGGGATTGGGATACATGTTATGATTATATGAAGTATTGAAAAGACTTATGTTTTATATAATAAAACAAGTACTCAATGAACCACCTGGGTGGGCAAGGATACTCAAGGTTGGATAAGGTGGCAACAAAAGGAACCATGTTTATATGGCTATCTCTTTTGTTGTGCACTAGAAGAAAACCACCCAGGGACTTAGAGATTGAACATGTTTCTCGTACAGTGGCTTCCGGTATGCGACCACATGCTAAATGGGCTCTGGCTTAGTCAACTACATAGTGGAAGTCCCATGCATTGGCATCTTCAGGTTAACTAGAATTGTGCTAGGGAACTTGAAACCCTACATTGGTGCCTGGATGACAAGCTAGCATTTTGTATTGGGAGGACTCCTATGGAAAGACTTTGTCACATTCTCAATCTGCCAGTACTCCATCTTGGTGAGTACTTATACAGCGGCCACTGGTGGCATCAAGATAAGATTGTGTCATGTGGGTAAAGTGTACAACTTGTGCAGAAGATCAAAATTATAAGTACTTAGCCGTGTCCCCGGTTACGGACAACTCTGAGCAACTAAGGCCTGAAGCTATGGAAGATCTCGACATTCTAGTTTCTCAAAGTTAAAACTTGAGGGTGACAACAAGGGATTTTGAAGCACTTGGAGTTTTCCAAGAAAGTTTTGACAAAGACCAAAAACTATTTTGAAAAGATAGGATAAAACTATATTGCTTTCTGCAAATGAGCCTAAACCCTACTTAGCCAAATATGCATGTAGTGATAGGATCCACTTATTTCTACATAGTAGTGAAACTTGCCAATACAATTCAAATGTATTGACCCTTGTGGCTGCAACTTATTATGTTGCAGGTTTGTTTGATGTTAGTGAAGTTTGTTGAATAGGATTACAAGTCCACAACCAAAATGTTTGCCTGTGGCACTTTGAAGATGAAGGACCCATGCTTATAGATATTTTGCTGCAATGTAATGTGATAGCCAAATGATCTATGTAAGATGTAATGAATTATTTTATTCCTGGTTATAAAGTTGTATTATGACCTTTGTTTCTTGATATTATATCTTAACTGTGGATGCTAGCTATTGATCCAGGGATTAGCATTGTAAACACAGGGATCTCTACCTTATTAAAGGTTGGGAACCTTATATATGGTATTAGAGCACTGTGTTGCCTGTAGGATTGTAACCCTAGGATTGGACAAAATCCCTTAGAAAAATAGGAGTTGTATTTGTTCCAAAGCTTATTTACAAACAATCTTGTAAACTCTTTCCTCAACCATTTTGGTTTTGATTCTACATCTCTTCTATTTAAAACTTGATGGACAAAGCCTCAACCATGACCAAAGACACAATCATGTGCAAAGGACTTCATCAACTCTAATGACTTCAACATCTTCAACTCTAATCACTTCAACATCTTCAGGTGATTTCAACTTCAGTTTCACCAAAAGTTTCAAACTTAGACATCACTAAGGACTACAAGTGAGAACCAAGAGACATTAGTTTGCCCACCAAAAACATTGATATCATGTTAGAGTATGGATCATATTGACCTATGAGGTATGATTATACTAAGTTATTATTTTCAAGAAAACTTGTTGTTTCCTTCAACTCATGAGTTAAGCTCATAAGTTGTTAAGTGGTTAGTTTCTTGTTGATTGTTTGATTGTTTGATTGAACTTGGTTGTTTTTGAGTTGTGTGTTAAAACTTCTTAAAAACCTATCCACCAATACTTATCCCTATCAAACCAACAGATGCCTCCTCGTCGTGCCAACCCCAACCAAAACAACAACATTCCCCCTGAGATACAACAGATGTTGGCAGTTCAGACATAGTTGATGCAGGAGATGACCACACTCATACAGAATCAGAACAACAACAACAACAACAACAACAATCAGAATAACCCTCCAGCACCCGACATGCTCACCAAGTTTCTGAAACTTAGGCCTGCAAGGTTCTCTGGAACAAATGATCCAATGGAAGCTGATGATTGGTTACGTTCAGTGAACAAAGACCTAGTGACTGTTGGCTGCGCCGATGAAGAAAAAGTTAGGTTTGCAGCATTCCTACTTGAAGGACCAGCAGCAACATGGCGGGGCAATTTTTAGATCACCACTCCCCTTGAAGATGTAACTTGGGCTATTTTCGAGGATGGTTTCCGTACAACTCACATCTCACCTGGAGTGATGTACTTGAAGAAAAAGGAATTCCACAATCTGAAACAACGTCACCTCAGTGTGGCTGAGTATATTGAAGAATTCAATAATCTGGCACGATATGCACCAGATGAAGTTGATACAGATGCTAAGAGAAAAGAAAAATTTCTTGAAGGACTTAATGATGAGTTGAACCTACAGCTAGCTGTTGCCTATGTCCCAACTTATCAATCACTCTGTGACAAAGCCACTATTTTGGAAAACAAGATGAATCAAGTTGAGAACAGAAAGAGGAAGCATAAACTCAAGTATCACTCAGGATCATCACAAAGGAAGCGTTCATTCAAAAAGAACAATGAAGATTCTGAACCATATCAGCATCACCACAACTACAATGGAACTGATAATAATGGGAATGATATTGACAATGGAGATGACCTTGGTCAGAACCAACATGATATTTTCAAGAAGAAATACATTAGCCAGTTGCAGTGCTATAACTGCAAAGAACTTGGACACTATGCATCAGACTGTCCTGAGAAGAAAAAGAAAAAGGATGCTAGAAGAGCCAATGGAAATGACTCCAATGTGACCCAGAAAGGACATGTGAACCACATTGACATGGATGGAAACTTTGAAGAGATAGAAGAAGTGGATGTCAGGATTTAGATAACTCAGTTGAGTCAAATAAGGATTCCTTGTCTAGATATCAAGTGTTGAACAATAGTCAAGTGAACCATCAATGTAACCCTATGAGACTTTATTTTTAAGGGTGGTAGTACCCTAGTTGCCTTGAAGCCAACTTGTAACCTTTAGCCTTCCCAAATCTCGGGACGAGATTTATTTTAAGGGTGGTAGCCTGTCACATCCCAAGATTTTCCAAATCTTGTAATGTGAGAAATAAATAAACAAAATAAAATTTTGTTGATTTTTAGGGTGAGAAGAAACTTTTTGATTCAAATTGGAAACATTCAAAACTATTTTGATCAAATAAATCCTAAAGGGATTTAAAAAGATAAACAATTAATAAAGAAAGTTTTAATAGTTGGAATTACTATTTTAGATCTTTCATTAAAAAGTTTTGTTTTTCAAAAGCAAAGGTAGAATATTAATTAAAGATTATTTTATAGAGCCAAATTAAACCTTGGCCAAGCTTTTGAAATAAAATATTTTGTTTTGATAAAAAGAGTAAAGCTTTATTTAAATAAAATAATGAGGATTTATTAATATCCAATTTTATTAAAGTAAAGGCTTTTCCATTTTAAATAAACACTAAAACTTGTTAATTTATTTTAAATAAGTTTTCCAAGTGTTTTATTTATTCAAATAAAACCTACTGAATTGATTTTGGTATTATTTAGATTTCAAATGGAAATTTTCAAGTAAATCAAATCCTATTGGAATTAATGACTAGGGTCTATTTATTTAATTATTAATGGATCTTAAAAAGAATAAAATTATTTTTTGTTTTGGACTTTGATTTGTGTTGTTAAACAGAACTAAAAATTATACAAAGTTTGGTGGTGGTTTGATTTGAATTGGTTTTTGAATTATTTGTTTGAAAATCAAAACATAAATTCAAATGGAAAAAGAAAAGGCTTACAGAATAAAAAAGTGAAACGAACCAACCCAACCCAACAGGTCCAACAGCCCAGTAACGCAGCCCACCAGCTCTCCCCACTGCGAATCGTTTTTCACTTAGAATTCAACCCGCAGAGAAGCTGACGAGTGGCCCCATCTCCCTCTCTCTCCTTCACTGATAGCACGGCCCCACGCCAGCGTGTCATCGTCTTCAACCCGCGCCAGCCGTTCCCTGCCGTTACTGCCGCGTTATTTCCGGCGTCAATACGAGTAAATGGCCGAGTAATTCTTTGCCGTGACCACGCCCCCTTAACCGCCCGTCCATCCTCTCCCTTTCCCCCAAACCACGCCACCCCTCTGCCACTAGGCTGCTGGAATTTTAGCTCAAGCCTCCTCTGTCTCCGACGACTTCCCCGGTCAATTCCGACGCCGTCCAGCCGCCCCTCTCCTCCATCTGCACGCGAGCTGGTTCTCCACCTCCAGGATCACCTGCCAGTGCCTCCCGTTCGCCCGCGCTTGCCCCAGAGCGTCGGCAAGGAAAAGCTCAACTCGCCACCGCCGTCTGCCATTGCTCCGGCGACTCCTCCTGGTAAGCCTCGACCGCCCCGAGCCTTCCTATTGATGCTCACATCATCCCCAGTTCAGCCCGCGTCTAACTATGCCCCTGCCGTGCCTCGGCACGACCTGCAGCCCCATCCCCGACGACACCTGAGCGTGCCCGACGCCGCCACCAACTCCGGCGAGAGATTCCCTCCATTCCAGTGCGCCCCTCGCCAAGCCAGCGCCACCTTGAGCTTCACCTCGACCTCGCGAGCACGGTGAGCACCTCCTCTTCTTCCCTTGCGTCCTGTATCACCAGCGACGACCACGTCTGAGCGCTGCTGCCAGAGCGCCGCCGTCAGCGCCGCTCGAATTAGGTCGAGTCGTTTTACACCGTTAGATCTCCATCTGGCGACTTAGATAGAATCATTAAGCGAAGAGGTACGTGCTAATCTGAACCGTACCATCTCACTTAGATCCAACGGCTATAACTGCGCAATCCACGTGAACCGGTATCAGCGAGTCAGAAACAGACACGTGGCACTGTCACATCCCAAGATTTTCCAAATCTTGTAATGTGAAAATAAATAAATAAAATAAAACTTTGTTTGATTTTCAGAGCCAGAAGAAACTTTTTGAAGTTAAATGGAACTTCAACCTATTTGGATTAAATAAAATCCTAAAAAGGATTTAAAAAGTTCAAACAATTAATAAGGAAAAATAAATATTTTGAAAATACAATTTTAAATCTTTAAATAAAGAGTTGTGATTTCCCAAAAGAAAAGGTAGATTTATAAATAAAGATCATTTTATAAAAGCCAATTAAACCTTGGCCAGGACTTTGAAACAAAATGGTTTTGCTTTGATTAAAATAATAGAGGTTTATTTAAAATAAAATAAAAAGGATTTGATATCCAAGTTTTATTAATAAAGGTTTTATTATTGCTAAACCATCAAGACTTGTTTAAAATAAGTTACCCAAGTGTTTTATATTCTCAAATAAAACCTAATAAATGGTTTGGTGTTGTTTAGATTTCAAAATAAAGGATTCAAATAAAACCAATCCTAATTGATTTAATAACTAAGGCCCATAGTATTCAATTATAAATGGACACCAAAACAAAAATGTTATTTTAATTTAAAACGAGCTTTCAAATATCCCTTATTTTCAAATACAACCTACTGATTTGGTTTTGAAAATAATTGAATTTCAAATGGAGATTTTATTAATAAAATCAAACCCTATTTGATTAATAAATCATGAACCATGTTATTAATTAATAATGGACCTACAAATAAAATTATTATCTTGACTTTAGAATTTGGTTCAGGTTACTAAACAGAACTAAATTCAGAGTTACAAAATTGGGTGAAGATTTGAATTGTTTTGATTGCTTGGAAATTGTTTGAAATTTAAGACAGAATATAGAAATAGAAAAAGAAAAAGAATCAGAAACAGAAAAAAATAAGATTTAAGCCGACCCAACCCAGCAGCCCAACAGGCCCAGGAACCAGCCCAGTTTCCTCACCCCGCAAGAAAAACGTTTCGCACCTCGTAACTGACCCGCGCCGAGACTGACCAGTGGACCTCACTCTCATTTCTTTTCCCACTGACCGGTGGACCCCACCTCTACTGCTCATCGTCCACACCCGCGCGACCCTGTCACCCCCAAACCCCGCTGCCGTTGCTGCCTTTGAATGCCGCGTTCAATTCACAGTAATGCCGCGCGTTAATCTCGCCGTGACTGCACGATATTAAGCGCCTGCATCTTCCCCTCCCTTTCCCTCTGTCGCCATTCCCTCTCTGCCCAGAGGCTGCACCAATTTGACTCGACACACTCCCAGCTCCGACCACCGTCTCCGACCGATTCCGGCCAAGCCACACCACCCCGAGCCTCCCTGAGCACGCTGGCAGCTTCCCCACTCCCAGACGCTTCTCCCCGTGCCCTTCATTCAACCGCGGGCGCCCCGGAGCGTCGGCTTTGACAAGCTCCGACAGCGCCGCCGTCTGTTTCTTCTCCGACGATGTTTTCCAGGTGAACCAGACCGCCCCTTCACTTCTCGTTCACGCACACAGCGTTGTCTTGATCCTGCGCATCTGACCGCGCCTTCGTTTTGCCTTAGGGCGATCTGCAGCAACGTCCTCGACCTCAACCAGAGCCACCCGCCGCCAGAACGAACTCCGGCGAGAGATTCCACCTGACCCCGTGCGCCCCTTGCCACATCGACCACACGTCGAGCACCACCTCGTCCTCGCGAACACGGTAAGCGCCACCTCCATCTTCCTTGCTTCCTAGAACCACCGCGAGCACTTTGTCTGGCCGTCGCCGCCGTCCACCGCCGCGCAGCGCCGCCCATCTGTGACCGAACAATAGCAACCGTAGGATCTTAATCCAACGCCTACGATAGGTCACTTAAGCCGCGAAGAGGTACGCGCCCTGTGCCGTGCGATCAAACTAAATCCTGCGGTCCACGTTGCTGATCCAACCGAACCGGTACCACCCAACGAGACTGCGACGCGTGGCCTGTATTAGATCTAAAATCAGTTTTGAATCAGATTTATTTGCAAATTTCAAACCCTTATAACTTTGGATCCACACGACCAAAAATTACAAATTTTATGTCGTTGGATTCAGGAGAACAAGACCTAGCCAACCATGCCCTTGGTTTAGACAATAGTATCTGTTAGTTTGTTTACTTTTGCAGATTCTTTTGTGAGCTTGTTTAGAGTAGAAAAATTGTTTAAAATTGATTTTAGGGTTAAAACCTTTGCAAAATGGTTTTTTGTCAACTCACTGACCCTAGGAACCAACCCATGGTTTTGAAAATGAAATTGGAAAAATTTAGAATGGATTAATTGAATTAGTCTATTTCTAGCTAAGTAAAGATAATGGTTTTATTTTGAAAAAGGATTTTGGAATAAAACTTTGGGAAAATATTTTGATTCAAAGCTACTGACCCAAAACAACAAATCTTGAGAGTTAGAAACTTTTGGTGAATACTTAAAGGTTCTAGATTTGATAAAACTAATTTCCACCACATAAAATGATGAATGGATTTAAAAATGGTTTTTGGACAAAACCATCTAACTAATGACTTTTGCCATTTTGGTAAATGACCAATTTGGACCTTACAAAGTTTAGAAACCTAGTGGAGACCATCCTTGCAATAGAACCATCCTTTGCATACTTATGCATGACTTAGATTCCATTACTTTGTGAGTGTGAAATTGTTTGTTTGACTTTGGTTTGGAATGTTAATTGATTTTGTGTTTGCTTGATTGACTTGTAGTGAATTTAGCAAAGTGTGAGACTAGCAAGATCAAGGTGTGAACCACCATTCTCTACCAAAAGGCAAGTTACACTATCATACAAAAATCCTACTATTTTTATTATACATTAGTGGATTTTGAAAACATGCATGAAAATGATTTATACTTATGCTATGCTGAATCCTAATAGGATGCCCTTACATTCCTTAGAGAAAATCTTGTAGTTGTACATGCTTAGCCATGCTTTATTGTGAAAAGAGATACATGTTGAGATTTTATAAAGTTGAGAAAAGGACTTGTGTTTTATATAATAAAACAAGGACTCAATGAACCACCTAGGCGGGGGATACTTTAAGTTTTGGAGAAGGTGGCAACAAAAGGAACCATGTTTATGGGAATCACTTTGTGTTGTGCTCCAATAGAAAACCCACCTAGGAAACTTAGAGATCAAACATGCTTCTCCAAGTGTGGCTTTCGTGTGCAACCACATGCTATTATGGCTCTGGCTTAGTCAACTACATTAGGAAGACCCATACATTGTCTTTAGTTACCGGACATGGGTATCTGGAATGCTTCATGGGGGCTGAAGACAAGCTAGCAATGATGTATGGGAGGACCTTTTGGAAAGACTTCGTCACACTCTCAGTCTGCCAGTACTCCATCTTGGTGAGCACTAATCCAGTAGGCCACTGGTGGCAACAAGATGGGATTGTGACATGTGGGTAAAGTGTACTCCTTCTGCAGAAGATAATAAAATCTAAGTACTTAGTCGTGTCCCCGGTTATGGACAATACTGAGCAACTAAATTTTGAACTATGGGAGATCTCGACCTTCCAAGTTCTAAAATAAAAACTTGATGCCCTTGTGTGTCTACCAAGGAATTCAAAGAGATTTTGTTAAGCTTGATGCACTTGGGGTTACCAAGGTGCTCAAGAGAATGTTGTACTTGGGGATACCAAGGTGCTCAAGGAATTTTGACAAGGACTTGGACACTTGAGTTTCTACCAAGGAGTCCAAGGGATTCTTGGAAAAGAGATTTGACAAAGGACCAAAACCATTTTTGAAAGGATAGGATAAAATATTGCTTTGTGCAAATAAGCCTTAAACTCTACTTAGCCAAATATGCATGTATTGATAGGATCCACTCTTATTATACATAGAAGTGAAGCTTGCCAATACAATTCAAAATGTATTGACCCTTGTGGCTGTAACTTGTAATGTTGCAGGTTTGATTGATTTTAATGAAGATTGTTTGATTAGGATTACAAAGTCTACAACCAACATCTGCCTGTGGCACTTTGAAGATGAAGGACCCATACTTATAGTTATTCCGCTGCAATGTAATGTAATAGCCAAATGAGCTATGTATGATGTAATAAAACTATGTTATTCCTGGTTATAAATTTATATTATGACCTTTGTATCTTGATATTACATCTATACTGTGGATGCTAGCTATTGATCCAGGGATTAGCATTGTAAACACAGAAGGAATCTACCTTATTAGGTTGAGACCTCTACAGATGGTATCAGAGCATTGTGTTGCCTGTAGGATTTGTAAACCTAGGATTGGACAAAAACCCTTAGAAGAATAGGAGTTATATTTTGATCCAAAAACTTATTTACAAAAACACTTGTAAACCCCTTTCCTCAACCATTTTGGTTTCAACTCTACATCTTTTCTTTTTCAAACTTGATGGAAAAACCTACCCATGGCCAAAGACTACACCATGTGCAAACGACTTCTTCAACATCTTCAACTCTAATGACTTCAACTTCTTCAACTCTAATGACTTCAACACCTTCAGCATATTCACCAAGGACTTCCAACTTGGATACCACTAAGGACTACAAGTGAGACAAGGAAATCTTACTCAAGATTTTGAGACTAAGGGAATGCAAAATAAGAAGGAGCCATCAACAAACTTTGAAGTCTTGCAACCAAGAGTTTTTCTCAAGGAAACCATGATCTCATACAAGAAGAATCATGAAGGAAGGAAAAATCACAAGTGAATCCTATAGATGGACCACCATATTTTAGTTAAGTAAAAACTCACCAATTTATGTGGTGTAACAAAAATATTTTGTTGACTAAGTATGTGCTTGAACCTTGTTTGAGTGAGATGTTTGGTTTGTGATTGCATGCACATTGCTTGTGTGAAATATGATGTGTGTGAATAGAATTGAGTCCTTAGAAATATCTTGCCTATTCTAACCTCCCTTCAACCCAAACAGATGACTACTCCAAAGGATTCCAAGGTTGATGACACCAACACCAACCAAGATTTATTTTAAGGGTGGTAGCCTGTCACATCCCAAGATTTTCCAAATCTTGTAATGTGAAAATAAATAAATAAAATAAAACTTTGTTTGATTTTCAGAGCCAGAAGAAACTTTTTGAAGTTAAATGGAACTTCAACCTATTTGGATTAAATAAAATCCTAAAAAGGATTTAAAAAGTTAGAACAATTAATAAGGAAAAATAAATATTTTGAAAATACAATTTTAAATCTTTAAATAAAGAGTTGTGATTTCCCAAAAGAAAAGGTAGATTTATAAATAAAGATCATTTTATAAAAGCCAATTAAACCTTGGCCAGGACTTTGAAACAAAATGGTTTTGCTTTGATTAAAATAATAGAGGTTTATTTAAAATAAAACAAAAAGGATTTGATATCCAAGTTTTATTAATAAAGGTTTTATTATTGCTAAACCATCAAGACTTGTTTAAAATAAGTTACCCAAGTGTTTTATATTCTCAAATAAAACCTACTAAATGGTTTGGTGCTGTTTAGATTTCAAAATAAAGGATTCAAATAAAACCAATCCTAATTGATTTAATAACTAAGGCCCATAGTATTCAATTATAAATGGACACCAAAACAAAAATGTTATTTTAATTTAAAACAAGCTTTCAAATATCCCTTATTTTCAAATACAACCTACTGATTTGGTTTTGAAAATAATTGAATTTCAAATGGAGATTTTATTAATAAAATCAAACCCTATTTGATTAATAAATCATGAACCATGTTATTAATTAATAATGGACCTACAAATAAAATTATTATCTTGACTTTAGAATTTGGTTCAGGTTACTAAACAGAACTAAATTCAGAGTTACAAAATTGGGTGAAGATTTGAATTGTTTTGATTGCTTGGAAATTGTTTGAAATTTAAGACAGAATATAGAAATAGAAAAATAAAAAGAATCAGAAATAGAAAAAATAAGATTTAAGCCGACCCAACCCAGCAGCCCAACAGGCCCAGGAACCAGCCCAGTTTCCTCACCCCGCAAGAAAACGTTTCGCACCTCGTATCTGACCGGCGCCGAGACTGACCAGTGGACCTCACTCTCATTTCTTTTCCCACTGACCGGTGGACCCCACCTCTACTGCTCATAGTCCACACCCGCGCGACCCTGTCACCCCAAACCTCGCTGCCGTTGCTGCCTTTGAATGCCGCGTTCAATTCACAGTAATGTCGCGCATTAATCTCGCCGTGACTGCACGATATTAAGCGCCTGCATCTTCCCCTCCCTTTCCCTCTGTCGCCATTCCTCTCTTGAGGCTGCCCCAATTTGACTCGACACACTCCAGCTCCGACCACCGTCTCCGACCGATTCCGCCAAGCCACACCACCCGAGCCTCCACGCACGCTGGCAGCTTCCCCTCCCGCACTTCTCCCGTGCCCTTCATTCAACCGCGGGCGCCCCGGAGCGTCGGCTTTGACAAGATCCGACAGCGCCGCCGTCCGTTTCTTCTCCGACGACGTTTTCCAGGTGAACCAGATCGCCCCTTCACTTCTCGTTCACGCACACAGCGTTGTCTTGATCCTGCGCATCTGAGCGCACCTTCGTTTTGCATTAGGGCGATCTACAGCAACATCCTCCACCTCAACCAGAGCCACCCGCCGCCAGAACGAACTCTGGCGAGAGATTCCACCTGACCCCGTGCGCCCCTTGCCACATCGACCACACGTCGAGCACCACCTCATCCTCGCGAACACGGTAAGCGCCACCTCCATCTTCCTTGCTTCCTAGAACCACCGCGAGCACTTTGTCTGGCCGTCGCCGCCGTCCACCACCGCGCAGCGCCGCCCATCTGTGACCGAACAATAGCAACCGTAGGATCTTAATCCAACGCCTACGATAGGTCACTTAAGCCGCGAAGAGGTATGCGCCCTGTGCTGTGCGATCAAACTAAATCCTGCGGTCCACGTTGCCGATCCAACCGAACCGGTACCACCCAATGAGACTGCGACGCGTGGCCTGTATTAGATCTAAAATCAGTTTTGAATCAGATTTATTTGCAAATTTCAAACCCTTATAACTTTGGATCCACACGTCCAAAAATTACAAATTTTATGTCGTTGGATTCAGGAGAACAAGACCTAGCCAACCATGCCCTTGGCTTAGACAATAGTATATGTTAGTTTGTTTATTTTTGCAGATTCTTTTGTGAGCTTGTTTAGAGTAGAAAAATTGTTTAAAATTGATTTTAGGGTTAAAACCTTTGCAAAATGGTTTGTTGTCAACTCACTGACCCTAGGAACCAACCCATTGTTTTGAAAATGAAATTGGAAAAATTTAGAATGGATTAATTGAATTAGTCTATTTCTAGCTAAGTAAAGATAATGGTTTTATTATGAAAAAGGATTTTGGAATAAAACTTTGGGAAAATATTTTGATTCAAAGCTACTGACCCAAAACAACAAATCTTGAGAGTTAGAAACTTTTGGTGAATACTTAAAGGTTCTAGATTTGATAAAACTAATTTCCACCACATAAAATGATGAATGGATTTAAAAATGGTTTTTGGACAAAACCCTCTAACTAATGACTTTTGCCATTTTGGTAAATGACCAATTTGGACCTTACAAAGTTTAGAAACCTAGTGGAGACCATCCTTGCAATAGAACCATCCTTTGCATACTTATGCATGACTTAGATTCCATTACTTTGTGAGTGTGAAATTGTTTGTTTGACTTTGGTTTGGAATGTTAATTGATTTTGTGTTTGCTTGATTGACTTGTAGTGAATTTAGCAAAGTGTGAGACTAGCAAGATCAAGGTGTGAACCACCATTCTCTACCAAAAGGCAAGTTACACTATCATACAAAAATCCTACTATTTTTATTATACATTAGTGGATTTTGAAAACATGCATGAAAATGATTTATACTTATGCTATGCTGAATCCTAATAGGATGCCCTTACATTACTTAGAGAAAATCTTGTAGTTGTACATGCTTAGCCATGCTTTATTGTGAAAAGAGATACATGTTGAGATTTTATAAAGTTGAGAAAAGGACTTGTGTTTTATATAATAAAACAAGGACTCAATGAACCACCTAGGTGGGGGATACTTTAAGTTTTGGAGAAGGTGGCAACAAAAGGAACCATGTTTATGGGAATCATTTTGTGTTGTGCTCCAACAGAAAACCCACCTAGGAAACTTAGAGATCAAACATGCTTCTCCAAGTGTGGCTTCCGTGTGCAACCACATGCTATTATGGCTCTGGCTTAGTCAACTACATTAGGAAGACCCATACATTGTCTTTAGTTACCGGACATGGGGATCTAGAATGCTTCATGGGGCTGAAGACATGCTAGCAATGATGTATGGGAGGACCTTTTGGAAAGACTTCGTCACACTCTCGATGCCAAGACTCCATCTTGGTGAGCACTAATCCAGTAGGCCACTGGTGGCAACAAGATGGGATTGTGACATGTGGGTAAAGTGTACTCCTTCTGCAGAAGATAATAAAATCTAAGTACTTAGCCGTGTCCCCGGTTATGGACAATATTGAGCAACTAAAGTTTGAACTATGGGAGATCTCGACATTCCAACTTCTAAAATAAAAACTTGATGCCCTTGTGTCTACCAAGGAATTCAAAGAGATTTTGTTAAGCTTGATGCACTTGGGGTTACCAAGGTGCTCAAGAGCATGTTGTACTTGGGGATACCAAGGTGCTCAAGGAATTTCGACAAGGACATGGACACTTGAGTTTCTACCAAGGAGTCCAAGGGATTCTTGGAAAAGAGATTTGACAAAGGACCAAAACCATTTTTGAAAGGATAGGATAAAATATTGCTTTGTGCAAATAAGCCTTAAACTCTACTTAGCCAAATATGCATGTATTGATAGGATCCACTCTTATTATACATAGAAGTGAAGCTTGCCAATACAATTCAAAATGTATTGACCCTTGTGGCTGTAACTTGTAATGTTGCAGGTTTGATTGATTTTAATGAAGATTGTTTGATTAGGATTACAAAGTCTACAACCAACATCTGCCTGTGGCACTTTGAAGATGAAGGACCCATACTTATAGTTATTCCGCTGCAATGTAATGTAATAGCCAAATGAGCTATGTATGATGTAATAAAACTATGTTATTCCTGGTTATAAATTTATATTATGACCTTTGTATCTTGATATTACATCTATAATGTGGATGCTAGCTATTGATTAAGGGATTAGCATTGTAAACACAGAAGGAATCTACCTTATTAGGTTGAGACCTCTACATGCACTAGTTTAGTTTAAAAACAGAAATAGAATCTGATTGAATTACAAATTTGTAAGTTGCATAACTTTTGATCCACACGTCCAAAAATTGCAAATTTTATATCAATGGAATCAGTAGAACAAGTAATTTCCAACCATGCAATTTTTTAATGTTTTGCTTCTGGTAAATTGGTTGAATTTTTAGAAACTTGTGTAGTTTTATTTTGAATATAAAAATTGTTCTAGATAAAATTTTAATGAGAAATATTTGCAAAATGGTTTGTTGTGAACCTACTGACCTTAGGAACCAACTCATGGATTTAAAAATGAATTTTGTGAAGTTAGGGAACAAATAATTGAATTAGCTCATTTCTAGTCAAATAAAAATATTGATTTTGTTTTAGAAATGATGTTTGAGTAAAACCTTTGGGAAATGTTTTGATTCAGACCTTATGACCCTAAACACCAAGTTTTGTGAATTAAAAACTTATTTGGTGAACTCTTTAAAGAATATTGCTTTGCTAAAAGCATTTTCAACCACATAAAATAATGTTTTGATTTAAAAAAAAGGTTTATAGATGAAATCATTTGCAAATGGTTTTACCACTTTAGTACATGACCATTTTTTAACCTTACAATGTTTAGAGCCTAGTAGAAACCATTGTTTTTGCAAATAAAAATTATCTTTTGCATGCTTGCATGCATGACCTTGTTTCTATTATTTTATGTGTGATAAATTGTTTGAATATTGGTTGGAATGCTAGTTGAATTGTGTTTGCTTGATTGAATTGTAGTGGAATTAGAAGAGTGTGATATTTGCAAGATCAAGAAGTGAGCCAACATTCTCTACTAAAAAGGCAAGTGACACTATCATCCAAGTCCTACTATTTTCATTGCACTTAGTGGATTTTTTTTTGTAACATGCATGAAAAGAATTTCTATATTTTATGCTATGCCAAATCCTAATAGGATACCCTTATATAATCCTTAGTGGAAACAATGTAGTTGTAGTATGCTTAGCCCTGCTATATATTGGGATTGGGATACATGTTATGATTATATGAAGTATTGAAAAGACTTATGTTTTATATAATAAAACAAGTACTCAATGAACCACCTGGGTGGACAAGGATACTCAAGGTTGGACAAGGTGGCAACAAAAGGAACCATGTTTATATGGCTATCTCTTTTGTTGTGCACTAGAAGAAAACCACCCAGGGACTTAGAGATTGAACATGTTTCTCGTACAGTGGCTTCCGTGTACAGCCACATGCTAAATGGGCTCTGGCTTAGTCAACTACATAGTGGAAGTCCCATGCATTGACATCTTTAGGTTAACTAGAATTGTGCTAGGGAACTTGAAACCCTACATTGGTGCCTGGATGACAAGCTAGCATTGTGTATTGGGAGGACTCCTATGGAAAGACTTTGTCACATTCTCAATCTGCCAGTACTCAATCTTGGTGAGTACTTATCCAGCGGCCACTGGTGGCATCAAGATGAGATTTTGTCATGTGGGTAAAGTGTTCAACTTCTGCAGAAGATCAAAATTCTAAGTACTTAGCCGTGTCCCCAGTTACGGACAACTCTGAGCAACTAAGGCCTGAAGCTATGGAAGATCTTGACATTCCAATTTCTCAAAGTTAAAACTTGAGGGTGACAACAAGGGATTTTGAAGCACTTGGAGTTTTCCAAGAAAGTTTTGACAAAGACCAAAAACTATTTTGAAAATATAGGATAAAACTATATTGCTTTCTGCAAATGAGCCTAAACCCTACTTAGCCAAATATGCATGTAGTGATAGGATCCACTTATTTCTACATAGTAGTGAAACTTGCCAATACAATTCAAATGTATTGACCCTTGTGGCTGCAACTTATTATGTTGCAGGTTTGTTTGATGTTAGTGAAGTTTGTTGAATAGGATTACAAGTCTACAACCAACATGTTTGCCTGTGGCACTTTGAAGATGAAGGACCCCATGCTTACATATATTCTGCTGCAATGTAATGTGATAGCCAAATGAGCTATGTAAGATGTAAAGAATTATTTTATTCCTGGTTATAAAGTTGTATTATGACCTTTGTTTCTTGATATTACATCTTAACTGTGGATGCTAGCTATTGATCCAGGGACTAGCATTGTAAACACAGTGATATCTACCTTATTAAATGTTGGGAACCTTACAACAACCCGGTTGTGGTCAAGTCAAAGTCTCAATTCATTTCACAAGTCATTTTGGAAACATCTGACGGGGGAACAGTATGGCCACTCCAACTGTCCATAACCGTGGACGCGGCTATTCAAATATTTTGACACTCTGCAGAGATTGTACACTTTCACCACAACATTCGATACATCCAACAGGAACAAATCCTGAATTCACCATACTCAGTATGCGGATAATCAATCCTAACCTTTCAATTACACGCCCTAGTATAAGCACCTCTCCTGTGAGTTTGGTCTCCCAACCATGACCAACTGTCATCTTGGGTACTGCATAGGTGGACAATCTTCACAAGGTAGCCTCAGCTCAGTCCTTGGCCGTGAGGGAACTAATACTAAGGTATATAAGTTTCCAGTCAAGCCCTACCCAATCTTCGGGTATTGTGGTTGTACGGTAAAATCTGAATGGTATCGCATCGAGACAACCATCAGTTTTATACAGGGCTAAGGGTCATGCCTCAACATTTTCATCACCAAAATCATCTGGTGTTCGGAAAAACATGTCAAAATATCTCTGTAGAATGATCCATCATTCTAAGGTTTTCATAACCATTTTCACCAAGTATTCCCACCGAAAGTTGATCAAGTTTTATGATTAGCACTAGCATCTACAAGTGGGGGTAAGCACTAATGAGGGGTGGTAAACAAGTGGAGTTTCAACTAAGTTCAATCTCATGCCTTAGGATGACATCAAGATTATCTAGCTTAGGCTAAATTTTATGCTCTTTATGCAACCTTCAACTATCTTCCAAGAACCTACAAGTTATTTCAGTAAACTCTAAGTTAAAGCTTTGATAAAGAAATAAAGTAGAAAGCTTGCAAGTAAAACTAGGATTGGGTATCAAGTGGGTATGATCACATATGCTTAAGGCATATGGTGGGCAATGGTAACAAGTAAGGGTTTTTTTACATCAGTAGAATTATCTTGCAAGTGTTAGCTTGCATAATCAACTAGTAGTATTAGGCTTGCCTTGTGCTGAGCAGTGGTTGAAGTTCTCCTCGCCTTCTTCTTCGTTGTATCCTCCTTCCTCATCGTCTCCTTGGTCGGTACTAGCGTCTATAAATAAATACGAGGTACACAATCACCAAACAATACTTAACTACTTGCAATCATCACACAAAAGGGTCCTATAGATGATCTAGCATCATCACTAAAATTACAAGATTAAAGCTTTGTTTAATTCCTTTTATTTTTAGAAAAGTAATTTCTACTCATTGAAAAACTACTTAAGATTTAATATTCTCCAAACCAAACATGGGATCATGTTGACACATGTTATCACCACATATTTTAGTTCATCGGAATGTGATTTAACATGGTGTCACAATTTAATAAGGTTTTACCCTTTTATTTTAATTAAATAAAGTGACTAGAAATGCCTATGTGGCATTATTTTGTTACTTTGTCATTATTTCTGTAAGTAAACCTGTATATTTTTATTTATTCTGAAAGGTATGGTTAAATGTGATTTTTGAGAGTTGGAATCAACTGAAAATCTATTATGGTTTCAATTTGAAAAATGTTTGAATGCATAAAAGCTTATGCCTTGTTATTTTTACCAAGGATGATCTACATATCCAAATGACTTAAATCCAACGGGCTTGGATTCAGCATTTCAAGACCTTTCTAACAAAATTGGTTTCATTCAATTTGGTTCACTGAATCGACCTAGGTTGATTTTTGAATCTAGGTGCAGAAGTGTGTTTGAAATAAAATGGAAAAGGTTAAATTCAAATGACTGGGCTGCGGGTCTTGTTAAGTCGCGGTCCCCAAGCGTTGTGAGCCGTGGGATCTTGTTCTAATCTAACGACTGAGGGTCATCGTCGACGTTGGGCAACGCCGGTGAGACGGAAACCTAGTGCGGTAGGTGGGGGTTGTTGGGGGCTCACCTAGGCTCGGGCGATGGTCGGCGAGGCGGGCGAACGACGAAGTCTACGACAGTGAACCTCCTGGTACCGGCAGCTTCTCCTAGGGCGGCTCCAATCGCTTACCCCCTTCTTCTCCAGCGGCGGCAGGCTCTGGTGAAATTCGGCCGCCGCTTTGCTCCGGAACGGGTGGCACGATCGTGAAGAGGGGAGTGAGATGGTGTGCTCAATTCAGTTGGGGTGGCCTCTATTTATAGTGGCGAGGGAACCGACGCAAGGCTGAGCTCGTCGTGGTCGACGGCAGAATGCTAGCGGGCGGTAGGCGGTGGTCCCTGGCGATGCTCAACGACATGGTGGCGAGGCGTGGGGCGGTGCGGTTTGGTCGGAACACGGCGGTGCTCTACGCGTGCCCGACGGAAGTCTTTAATGCGCATAGCATGCATGGTCCGCGCGGCGGCGAACGAGCGTGTCTGTGGGGTTGCTAGAACGGTGGTGATCACGTATGCACGCGCAGGGCGGCCTGTCCGTCGATGCGGCGTGGAGCACGGGGCGTGCTCTCGGCATGGTTGCTGGCGAGCTTGGCATGGTCCATGCGTGTGGTCCAGGGGTTGGCAAGGTTCGAGCGCTAGATAGGGAGTGGCGGTGGGGTGTTGGCTTGCTCCCAGACATGTTGGCTAGGCTAGTTTCTTCTCCTAGCTCGCTGTCGTCATGGGGGTGACAAGGGTGCACTTGTCCTGCTCACCATTTATGGCATTGCCAAGCTTACAGTGATGCTAGAGGTTTGCAATTGATCTAGATGATCTACTAAAGCCTAGTTGTAACCAGAGAGGGGACAAGTTAGGCTTCAATCACTGCTCACAATAGTGTTTAGATTTTGTTTGATTTGAATCTGCAAGGTGTTTGATGAAATGGCCGCAATAACTCAAGTTTTGAATTTTGAAAAGATTTTTGGTGGGTGTGCTAGGTTGGTGCTGGTGAGTCTGCAGATGCTTGGGTTTTGAAAATTGAGCTTGTTTGAGTAGTTTTTGAAAAAGTGGGATCTTCCCATATGATAAAGATTCAATTTTGAACTGTCCTTTAAACCATGCATTTGAATGTTTCTAGATGATCACAAAGTGGGCCTTGATACTTTGTTAGGAGCACTATCAAGAGGTGTAAAGATCCAAACAAGTTTCTGTTAAGTTCTGAAAGTTTGGGACAACCAAAGTAGGCATGGGAGTTAATTTGGCCAAAATGACCAATCCCTTATTTTGTTTGTTTTGATTTATTTGTCTTTGGGAAAAGTGTGGGGATTGTTTAGATGATGTTTATTTCACCTAAGAATCCATTTACAAGCAAAGAAACACACAAACAAGGTGGTTCAAAAGAATTCAAAATGAAATGCATACTCACATGCATGCTTCCATATTTTTATTTAGAAAAGTTTTTGTTAACCCTAATTTTGATGATTAGAGTTTGATGATCCAAGTTTAGTATTTTTGGGATGTTACAAACCTTCCCTCCTTAAACAAAATCTCATCCCGAGATTTGAAAAAGGACGAAAAGATTACCTAGGATTTGAAGAGATCGGGAGACTTCGTCCTGATGTGATCTTCGCGCTCCCAGGTAGCTTCCTCTTCTGTGTGGTTGCTCCACTGAATCTTGAGAAACTTGATGCTTCGGGTTCGGGTAGTCCTGAAAGCTTCTTCCAAAATACGGATGGGAACTTCGGGATAGGTCAGATCATCGTTGATCTCTATGATCCGATGATCTATATTCTTGAACACTTCGGTCTTATCTATGACTTCGAGACACTTGCGAAGTAATGAGATATGGAACACATTGTGCACAGCTGACATCTCTTCGGGTAGTTCCAATTGATACGACACTTCTCCTCGACGGTTCATAATCTTGAAAGGTCCGATATATCTGGGGTTTAACTTTCCTTTGAGTTGGAAACGCTGCATTCCCTTCAATGGCGACACTTTCAGATAAACAAAATCTCCTATGTTGAAGGCGAGTTCTCAATGTCTCTTGTCGGCGTAACTCTTCTGTCTGTACTAGGCTGTCTTGAGGTTCTCACGAATCTTGTGAACCTTCTCTTCTGCTTCTCGTAGGATGTCGGGTCCGAAGATCTGACTCTCCCCTACTTCCGACCAGATCAAAGGGGTGCGACACTTCCTTCCGTACATGAATTCAAATGGGGCCATTTGCAAACTAGCCTGATAACTATTGTTATATGAAAATTCTGCAAACGGCAGACAGTCTTCCCACTTAGATCCATATTCTAACACCCATGCTCTCAGCATATCTTCGAGTATTTGGTTTACTCGCTCCGTTTTTCCATCAGTCTGAGCGTGATAAGCGGTGCTGAAATCTAGGCGGGTTCCTAAACCATCTTGGACTTTCTTCCAGAATCTCGAGGTAAATTGAGTTCCTTGATCCGATACGATGTTCTTGGGAACTCCATGCAAACTAACGATTCTAGCAATGTATAACTCCGCTAGCTTCGAACTCTGATATGTGGTCTTGACGGGTAAGAAATGGGCGACTTTGGACAATCGGTCCACTATGACCCAGATAGAGTCATTTCCCCTACTAGAAGTAGGCAGTCCTGTGATAAAGTCCATTCCAACGGAATCCCATTTCCATTCCGGAATCTGCAATGGTTGCAACAATCCAGCGGGTCTTTGATGTCCTGCCTTGACTCGCTGGCATATATCACACTTGGCGATATAGCTTCCGATTTCTCTCTTCATCTTATGCCACCAGAATTGCTCTTTCAAATCTTGATACATCTTAGTTCCTCCGGGGTGGATAGAATAAAGAGTATCATGAGCCTCCTTCAAAATAACTTCTTTTAATTCAGAATATGCTGGTACACAAAGGCGTCCTTTGTACCACAGAACTCCTTCTTCGTCTTCTGTGAATCCGTGTACTTTGCATGTACCGATACGACGCTTGATTCCGTCGATACTAGCATTTCCTTTCTGCGCCTCTTTGATCTGACTGATCAAAGTGGGCTGGAGTTCTATGCTAGCCAAAAATCCTTCACTTACTAATTCTATTCGAAAATATTCCATCTCTTTGTGCAAGCTTCGTTGCTCCTCCAAAATCATAGAGTTCAAGCGGCACGGTAATCTGCTAAGGGCATCTGCTACCACATTGGCTTTACCAGGGTAATAGTGAATGTCCAGATCGTAATCCTTGATTAGCTCAATCCATCTTCTCTATCTCATATTCAGCTCCTTCTGAGTGAATATATACTTCAGGCTCTTGTGATCCATATAGATCTCACAACGATTTCCCATCAGGTAATGTCTCCATGTCTTCAGGGCTAGAACTACGGCTGCAAGTTCTAGGTCATGTGTTGGGTAATTTTTCTCATGTTGCTTTCGTTGTCGGGATAGATAGGATATAACTTTTCCTTCTTGCATTAGCACACATCTGAGGCCGATCTTGGATGCGTCAAAATACACGTCGAAGGGCTTCGTGATATCCTGCATGATCAAGATTGGGGCTGAAATCAATCTCCTCTTGAGTTCTTGAAAACTCGCTTCACATTTGTCTGTCCATTCAAACTTCTTGTCGTTCTTCAGCAATTGGGTCATGGGTCTGGCGATACTCGAGAATCCTTCTACGAATTTGCGGTAGTATCCCGCCAATCCGAGAAATGCACGAACTTGGGTTTGAGTGTTTGGGGCTTGCCAATCTTCTACATCTCTCACTTTTGCGGGGTCAACGGCAATTACTCCGGCTGATACAATGTGACCGAGTAATCCTACCTCCTATAACGAGAATTCACATTTGCTAAACTTAGCATACAACTGATGCTCTCCAAGGGTCCCAAGAAAGGTCCTTAGGTGTATCATGTTCTTCTTTTGATTTGGAATAAATCAGAATGTCATCGATGAAAACAACGACAAACTTATCCAGGAAGTCCATAAAAATCTTATTCATGAGATTCATGAAATAAGTGGGGGAATTGGTTAATCCAAAGGACATAACGGTATATTCGTATAATCCATATCTGGTGGTAAAGGCAGTCTTTGGAATATCCTCTGCACGAATTTTGAGTTGATGATAACCAATTCTAAGATCAATCCTAGAAAACACTTTGGCACCGGTCAACTGATTAAACAAATCTTCTATCTTGGCAAGGGGTATTTGTTCTTGATGTGACATCATTGAATTTCCGATAATCCGTACACAAACGGTTACCTCCATCTTTCTTGTCCACAAACAAGACAGGTGACCTCCATGGTGACGCACTTGGTTGAATCAATCCAATTTCTAGCATGGCATCCAGTTGCTTCTTCAGTTCTTCTAGTTCAGATGGGTTCATACTATATGGTCTCTGGGCTATGGGTCCTGTTCCGGGGATTAATTCGATGATAAACTCGATATCCCGATCTGGGGGCATACCGGGCAAAACATTTGGAAATACATCAGGGTATTCAAAGACTATCCGGACTTGGTCAATGGTAGGTTTGGCTATACTCTTGTTGCACTTGAATTGGCGAGGTAAGGTTTCAGATATATGCTCGACTGATATTCCGGCTGTACTGGTCATGGTTATGGCTTTCTTGGCACAGTCAATCAATCCTTTATGTTTGGACATCCAATCCATTCCTAGTACTACTTCCAAACCTTTAGTTACGAGTACTATCAGATTAGCATAAAAATCTATGCCATGGATTCGGATAGGGACGGCTTTGAAAATTTGCCTAGCCTTGGTGGTTGATCCAGGAATTTGAACAATCATAACATGCTTCAGTTTGGTTGGTTGAATTTTACTAGTGCATGCAAATTCTTCGGTGACAAATGAGTGCGATGCAGAATCAAACAACACTCTTGCAAGTCAATTAAGAAAACATACCCAGCACCACGTCTAGGGCTTCCTGAGCTTCTTCACCATGCATGAGAAAAAGACGGCCATTGCGGTTGAGCAAATTCCCTGTGGCAAACCTTCTTCCTGCAACACGACGCTGGCTAAGTCAGCATTGGCATTGGGGGCTGCGGCATTCTTCTTGTTTGGGCACTCGTTGGAGTAGTGACCCTTATTTCCACAGTCATAACAAGTTACCTGCGACTTGTCCTTTGCTGCAACAGGCACAACATTGCTTCCAGTCCTCGAGGCAGTGTTGGTGTTGGCGGTAGAATTGTTGTTGTTGAACTTGGGTGGTGCACGGTTGAAATTGCTAGAGTTGCCGGGGTTGTTGTGATTTCCTCCGGGCCTAGGGTTTCCACGTTGTGATAGGTCGGACGGTTCATCGGGGGTCTGTTGGATCTTGGGACAAATCCTGGAGATGGGTTAGGGCGATACTTTTGGGTCTGATGGGTTCCTGGTTGATGCATCATGCGACGCTTGCAGTTCTCATTGGCTTGGTTGATCTTCCCTTCCATCTGGATAGCAGAGTCGACAAGGGCTTCAATATCAGCAAAGGGGATATTGACTAATACTATCTGCATCTCATCATGCAGACCATTTAGGAACCTTTCTTTCTTCTTGGCTTCGGTGACAATCTCATCCGGAGCATACCTAGATAATGACCAGAATTTGTCACGGTATTCCACTACGGTCATCCTTCCTTTTTTCAGTTCTCTGAACTCGTCTCTCATTCTCTTGATCAAACCCGGTGGCACATGGGTTCTGATAAACTTGACCTTGAATTCCTCCCAGGTCATCATATGGCCTCCGGTCATTGCACGAACACTGTTCCACCATGCTCTGGAATCTCCGGCTAGATAGTGGGTGGCGAACAGAACTTTCTCGTTTGCTTCCACTCCGGCGACTTCTAGGTTATTTTCCATGGTCTGCAGCCAATCATCGGCATCTAGGGGTTCTTCTGACTTAGTGAAAACAGGTGGGTTGGTATTCTGGAAATTCTTGAGCTTAGATCCATGGTTGTCTTGATTTCCGTGGCCTTGATTGTTGTGGGCTAGCTGAGCTATCTGTTGTAGGGTGGCTAGGTTGGCTTGACGTTCCACTCTTTCAGCTTCGCGGTCAGAAACCAACATTTGCAGGATCTGCAACATTGGGTCCGGGGATGAAACACTTCCTCCGCGTGGCATCTGAAGATTGAGATAGATCATGAGAAAAGAGGGAAATTTCTAAGGTTCTGGGATTTTGAAAAGTTTTTAAAGTTTGACTCAAATTTTCTAGCAACTTGCTTTTCATTCATTCATTCATTCACACGATACAAACACACACCACAACAAAGGAAAACAAATGGTTTTAAGAACCATTCTGGAAACTATGATAAAGTGGGACCGAATACTACTCACTACGCTACTGCTCAAGTGCTACTACTCCTCGGAATCGGTGGCTTCATCATCCTCATCATCATTGATGAAGGCGAAATCATCCTCATCGGTGAAGAAATCCATAGCCTGATCCTCTAGAAAATCATCATCATCGCTGAGATAGGAGTAGGGGTGTACACGAAGATCCTCTCTGGTATTCTCCCTTTCCTCCAACTGCATGTCTCTCTGGTGGATGGTCTCCTCCAAAGATGAGATACGGTGGTGAAGACGGGCAATAATGCGCTCCTTCTTGTCGAGCTGACGGTGGCGAGACTTACGATCCTTTGCTAGCATGGCGATGGTTTGGTCCTTCGTCTTGATGATGGCAGACTTGTGGTTGGAGTAGTCACGGCAGTTATCCAACTCATGTTGACGATCGTACATCATGAAGCTAAGGTGGTCCAATTGAGTCTTCAGCTCAGGGTGGTACGGGGCTTCCAGTGGTTGTCCATTTGCATCACGCCTTGGGCAAAACTCAAAGCGGGTTGTCTTGATCTGATTGATACTCTGCCCACACAGACGGGAAAGAACTTCTTGCATGGCCCTGACAAGTCCATCGAGCCAGTTGTTCTCTCTTAAGGTAAATAGAATTCCGTCAGCAGTGGGAGGTTCAATCTTTCCTCTGAGACTTGCAACAATTAGCCACTGCAGTTCTTCTCCTCCTTGATCATTGAGCTGAGCTCCGAAGAACTCGGGGTGCGGACGCTCCAGAAGTTCTGAAAGCTGGTCCAAATCCCTCTCAAAGATAAGGTCTCCTCCATTCCCCAACTGATAAAACTTACTGTACTTCACGTCCATCTATAAGAATATAGGATGAGTAAGTTAGTAGAGTGATCAAGTGTGTCAAATTTTATGTATTTTGGAAGAGTTTTTAAGGAACATGAATTTTCATGAAAGAATCAAGGTGATAAGAATGGGAATAAGTTTTTGTAAATATTGGTTTCTTTTGGTTTTGAAATGAAGTTTTTGATTCAAACGTCCAGTTTAACTAGGGTCTCCTATGGTCAGGATGGTTCTAATACCAACTTGTCAACACCCGGATTTTTAATCCCAGATGCCTGTTATGCCATACATCGCAATCCCAGGATTACCATTTTTGCGAGACATAACAGAATTGGATACCACAGTACATCATCCATTATAAACCATACATAAGGTCTTACACAAATAAGGATCTCATGATCCAGTTCTTTATACAACTCAAGCAGCGGAAATACGTAATAATAAAGGTAGCATAGGTGAAGCTCCATCTTCGGGGTCACAGGCAATGCTGACGATGGGAGATGATCCTAGTTGTCGTAAGCTTCCTGGGGTCCATCATCCTAGTTACTCCTCTTCATAGTCTGGCCATAGGAATAGCCAGGGACAAAGCCATGAGTACTCTTTAAGTACTCGCAAATTAAAACTAACAAGTGAAGGGGGTTTTTGTAGTAGGACACTAAGCTCTAGGGTTATTTTGTAAGAAGCCAGATTTATCTCTACCAAGTTCAGAAGCAAGAGAAGCTAGTCACAATTTTATAAATCCTAAGTGGGAACTTGTATTTCATATCACAACCCTGTTGTGGTCAAGTCAAAGTCTCAATTCATTTCATAAGTCATTTTGAAAACATCTGACGAGGGAACAGTATGGCCACTCCAATCGTCCATAATCATGACGCGGCAATTCGAATAGTTTGACACTCTGCAGAGATTGTACACTTTCACCACAACATTCGATACATCCGTCAGGAACAAATCCTGAATTCACCATACTCTATATGCGGATAATGAATCCTAACCTTTCAATTACACGCCCTAGTATAAGCACCTCTCCTGTGAGTTTGGCCTCCCAACCATGACCAACTGTCATCTTGGGTACTGCACAGGTGGAAAATCTTCACAAGGTAGCCTCAGCTCAGTCCTTGGCCGTGAGGGAACTAATACTAAGGTATATAAGTTTCCAGTCGAGCCCTACCAAATCTTCGGGTATTGTGGTTGTACGGTAAAATTGGAATGGTATCGCATCCAGACAACCATCAGTTTTATACAGGGCTATGGCTCATGCCTCAACATTTTCATCACCAAAATCATCTGGTGTTCGAAAATGCATGTCAAATAATCTCAGTAGAATGATCCATCATTCTAAGGTTTTCATAACCATTTTCACCAAGTATTCCCATCTAAAGTTGATCAAGTTTTATGCTTAGCACTAGCATCTACAAGTGGGGGTAAGCACTAATGAGGGGTGGTAAACAAGTGGAGTTTCAACTAAGTTCAATCTCATGCCTTAGGATGACATCAAGATTATCTAGCTTAGGCTAAATTTTATGCTCTTTATGCAACCTTCAACTATCTTCCTAGAACCTACAAGTTACTTCAGTAAACTCTAAGTTAAAGCTTTGATAAAGGAACTAAAGTAGAAGCTTGCAAGTAAAACTAGGAGTGGGTTATCTAGTGGGTATGATCACATATGCTTAAGGCATATGGTTGGCATGTTAACAATCAAGTATTAGCTTGCATAAGTAAGGTATCTTGCAAGGGTTAGCTTGCTCAATCAACTAGTATTATTAGGCTTGCCTTGTGCAGAGCAGTGGTTGAAGTTCTCCTCGACTTCTTCTTCGTAGTATCCTCCTTCCTCCTCGTATCCTTGGTCGGTACTAGCATCTATAAATAAATACGAGGTACACAATCACCAAACAATACTTAACTACTTGCAATCATCACACAAAAGGGTCCTATAGATGATCTAGCATCATCACTAACATTACAAGATTAAAGCTTGGTTTAATTCCTTTTATTTTTAGAACAGTAATTTCTACTCAATGAAAAACTAGTTAAGATTTAATATTCTCCAAACCAAACATGGGATCATGTTGACACATGTCATCACCACATATTTTAGTTCATGTGAATGTGATTTAAAGTGGTGTCAAAATTTAATAAGGTTTTACCCTTTATTTTAATTAAATAAAGTGACTAGAAATGCCTATGAGCATTCTTTTATTACTTGGTCATTATTTCTGTAAGTAAACCTATATATTTTTATATATTCTAAAAGGTATGGTTAAATGTGATTTTTGAGAGTTGGAATCAACTTAAAAGCTATTATTGTTTAAATTTGAAAAATGTTTGAATGCAGAAAAGCTTCTGCCTTGTTATTTTTACCAAGGATGATCTACAGATCCAAATGACTTAAATCCAACGGTCTTGGATTCAGCATTTCAAGACCTTTCTAACAAAATTAGTTTCATTCTATTTTGTTCACTGAATCGACCTGGGTTGATTTTTGAATCTAGGTGCAGAAGTGTGTTTGAAATAAAATGGAAAAGGTTAACTTCAAACGACTGGGTCAAGGCTGAAGCGACATCGGGCTGCTATGCATTTACGCTGGCTGGTTAAGTCGCTATCCCCACGCCGCTGAGACGAGTGCGGCGGCGGTATGGGGCGATGTGAGCTGTGGGATCTTGTTCTAATCTAACGGCTGAGGGTCATCGTCGACGTTGGGCAACGCCGGCGAGACAGAAACCTAGCGCGGCAGGTGTGTTGGGAATATGCCCTAGAGGCAATCATGTATGATGAGATTTCCCATTGTATTCATAAAGATATTAAGTAGTCCTTGTATAAACATCTGATGTGTATCATTGAATATGTGATTCGGTTGTGGAACTATGCATTCATGTTGTTTGTACTAAATATCCTTGGTCATCGAAGTTGTGCTGGACACACAACTTAGACCAATGTGAAAGTTGGCTTGATGACTCGGTTCCACTTGTCATGGGCATGGAGATGCTATTCCAACTTACACAGATTCGGCTAAAGAGTTTAGCGAGTCGGATTGACCCATATTGAGGTACAACGAACAAGTTGTCATTTGTATATCTCAATCAATGTAATCCTTAGACCTGAGGTTATTGCATAGTCCGAGTTGAGGATCACCGACTTAGGTTCTGTCAAACGCTGATCTGTAACTAGGCAGATATAAAGGCAGGGTTCGGGTCGACTGAGAATCAAGCTGCATGATGTGAATAACCAAGATGGGATTTTGCCCCTCCACTCGGAGAGATATTCTCTGGGCCCTCTCGTGAGATATGATTTGGAAAGCATGGCCATGCACGACTCGGTTAAGTGTTAACCGAGGCAATCGACTAAGAGTTAGTCGGGTGAATGAATTATCTCAGATCGAGAAGAGAGTCGGACTATTTAAGGGATGACAATTATTCGCCTATAGTCTGACAAGGTATATCGTGAGCCAAAAGGGACTCGGACGTAAGTCGCATTGGAAAGGCAAGTCGTCATGACTCTTTGGTACTTGGGAGTCGGCATGTTCTGCTAGGAGCCGCTACCGACTGATCGATTGAGAGTCGGACTCCAATCGTGTCCAAGTAGCCATGAGCCTGCGGGGTCACACACTTAAGAGCGGGAGCAAGTTCAGATTGGATCTGAACCTGTAATCTGGTTGGGTTGGACCTAAACCGGATTAGGACTGAGTTAGTGAGTTGGACTCATGGTGACTAGTGTTATATGGGCTTTAGTGAATGGGCCGCGCGAGCAGGGCCCACGTTCACTCCCTATATATAGTGGAGCACTGTAACCCAGTAAGGTTAATCGTTGTTCGGTTAGGTCATTCCATGTGTTGGAAACCCTAGCTCCACAGCAGTCCTGCCGCCGTAAAGAACCTAGCAATTCGCCGCCGGCGCTCCTCCTTGTACGTGTAGATACCAGCAGAGGTGTTGTGCGATCAGCACCAGGACGATCGGATCGTGAGGACTGCACTGCATCAACTGACGCGCTTCATCAGTAATCCGCAACTGCGCGTCTAGTGGTAAAACTCGTGGCCTTCTACCTCAGCTAGATCTTGGGATCACCACGTTAGAGGAAAAAGTTTTGTTTTATCTCTGCGTGGCCCAACAGTGGTATCAGAGCAAGGGCTTCTGGTTTTAGGCTCGAGATCTCGCATATGTGAGATGCGGTTGGCTGTAGATGAGATCTATGTGCTGTTTGGTGGTCGATCTATGAGATAGATCGTTTTTGTACGAAGTTTATTGGATCAACTATGCTCGGGGAATGGTAGATCTGATTTCCGTGATCGAATCGGAACAATGGTCGGAATCCATGTCGTAGCGCCTTAGATGTCGTTGCGAGTTTCATAACGCCGGTAGATATTGTATCTATGCATAACTTGTTTTTGCACGAAGTTGTGAATGGTATGGTTCATGTGCATGTGATATATGTGTGTAATCCATACGTGATCTGCGAATCATGGTTTTGTCGGCCCGGAGCCTAGGTTGTCATTTTATTGTATAACGACTGCGTGTCGGATTCTCTATGTAATTTACTTTACTAAGCTAGTGTAGCTGTTTGGAGAACCCTAAGGCATGCAGGCGTTGTACATGTCGGCGACATGGAGTAAGACGGCAAGTGACAAGAGTTGGCACGAGTCGGATTACAGGCTTTGTGGAGATGGAGATCGCCATGAAGAGAGCCATACCATTTCACATTATAATCGCTTTATTTTTTGTTATTGTTATGTCTCTGTTTTACCTCTATTAGATAGTTGGTAAAATTTAATCCCTCAAAGAAGGTCTAGTCGGTTTTCCCGCCAGTGTTTGCACCATCACAAGTCAGACATTTTTGGTAGTGGGCTCATAAAATTGAGGTGCTGCCAATTATTTCTGACTAGGTGGGTTCGAGTCGGACTCTTACTGCGGAAACACTCGGTAAGCTAGACGGGTCTATCACAACGGTTGTGGGCCTCGGGGAAAGGTCGGATGGGAGCCAGACTCTTACTGCGGAAACACTCGGCAAGCCACCCGTCCAACAGGAGTCGCATGATATGCGATTGACAAGGAGTTGTCTACCTAGATCACTTGGCGGCTAGTGGTGATGCTAAAGCTCACTAGCCGACTTGCTTATTTAGGATCCTGAATCACTAAGTAACCATCGGAGGGATGTTGGTTCTAGTGGGAGCATAAATATTAAAGTATTTAATATGCTTGCTCTTTTATGAATACATGTCTTAAGTGTTTTGCATATTTTCTGTTGTAGATCATGGCACCAAGTAGCAGTCACTCTCAGATATCCGGTTTTGCGTTGAGAACCATTCTTGAGAAAGATAAACTGAACGACACTAATTTTACCAACTAGTATCGAAATCTGAGAATTGTTCTCAAACAAGAAAAGAAGGACCATGTCCTAGACAACCCACTTCCACATGAGCCGAATGAGAATGCGATCGTCATCCACCAATGCCTACCGGGCTAAGGATGAGTCCACAGATATTAGTCAGATATGCTTGCTCACATGGAACCGGACTTGCAAAAGCAGTTCGAGCATGTTGAGGCCTATGATATGATCGAAACCTCAAAAGTATGTTCGTGCTCAAAGTAAGACTGAGAGGTATCAAGTCTCTCAGGCTTTGCTGAGTTGCAAGCTTAAGGATGGTGATCCACTGAGTCTGCATGTGATCAAAATGGTTGGTTACATGCAGTCTCTGGAGAGGCTTGGCTACCCTATTAGTGAAGAGTTCGCTACGGATATAATTCTGAACTCTCTTCCTAGTGCATATGGGCAGTTCATTTCGAACTACCACATGCATGGTATGGATAAGAAGCTCACTAGATTACATGGGATGCTCAAGCAGGCAGAGGTGGATCTCAAGAAGGGCACCAGTCAAGTGTTGATGGTCTAGAAAAAGGCTAAGTTCAAGAAGAGTTCTTGGACTAAGAAGAAGGCTAAGTCAGGAGGAAAGCAGGCTCCGAACCTGGTCCCAAGCGCTTCCTCAGGGACTAAGCCATCTCCTTCAGCCAGATCCACTTGCTTCTACTGCAAGGCGGATGGCCACTGGAAGAGGAACTGCAGCAAGTACTTGGACGGCAAAGGCATGAGTGGAGGTATGACTTTCGACTCAGGTACACTTGTTTGCAATGTTATAGACATATATCTTGCTGATGCACCTAATAGTTCTTGGGTATATGATACCGGATTAGTTATTCACATCTGCAACTCGTTGTGGACCGTAAGAACTAAGAGCGTAGCAAGAGGCGAGGTTGATATTCGAGTCGGCAACAAAGCAAGAGTTGCTGCGTTGGAAGTCGACACGATGCAACTTCATTTACCTTCCGGATTCATTATGGAACTGAATAATTGTTATTATGTTCTAGTGCTCGGTCGAAACATTATTTCTGCTTCATGTTTGATGAGGCAAGGCTATGAGTCGAATATCAAGAATAATGGTTGTTCTTTTTATTTGAATGATATGTTTCACGGCTTTGCACCCGTCCAGGACGGGTTATTTATTTTGAATCTTGATGGTGAGTCGGTTTATAACATAAATGTTAAAAGGTTGAAACCAAATGATCTGAATATGACTTACTTTTGGCACTGTCGGATTGGTCATATAAGTTGGAAACGCATGAAGAACCTCCATGATGATGGACTCCTAACTTCGTTCGACTTGGAGTCGTTCGAGACATGTGAATCTTGCCTACTCGGCAAAATGACCAAGACACCTTTTGCAAAGAGTTGCGAAAGGGCATCCGACTTGTTGGGACTAGTACATAGTGATGTATGTGGACCAATGAGCACGACAACCAGGGGTGGTTATGAGTACTTAATTACCTTCACTGATGATTTGAGTAGGTATGGATATATCTAATTGATGAAACATAAGTCGGAAGCCTTTGAAACATTCAAAGAATTCCAGAATGAAGCACAGAATCAACTCGGCAAGAAAATAAAGTTTCTTCGGTGGGACCGAGGAGGCGAGTACATGAGCCATGAGTTTGATGACCATCTGAAAAGTTGTGGAATAGTTCCTCAACTTAATCCGCCAGGAACGCCGCAAAGGAACGGTGTTTCGGAAAGGCGGAATCGAACCTTGTTGGACATGGTACGATCAATGATGAGTCAGACAGATCTACCTTTATCATTTTGGGGTTATTTTCTAGAAACAGCGGCGTTCACACTAAACAGAGTACCATCAAAATCGGTAGAGAAGACACCGCATGAGATGTGGACAGGCAAAAAGCCGAGTTTGTCTTTTCTTAAGATTTGGGGTTGTGAAGCATTTGTCAAGCGACTTCAGTCGGACAAGCTTACAGCCAAGTCGGATAAGTGTATTTTCGTGGGATATCCGAGGGAAACCTTGGGTTACTACTTCTACAATCGAGAAGAGGGCAAAGTGTTTGTCGCTCGAAACAGAGTCTTCCTTGAGAAAGAGTTTCTCAGTCGGGGAGTAAGTGGGAGCACGGTGCAGCTCGAAGAAATTCGAGAGGAACCGGCTAGTAGCGAGTCAGCAAAAACCTTGGAGGTTGAGCCGGTCGTGGAAGCTGAGCCGGCAGCAGCACCTGTACTACGAAGATCGGCAAGATTATGAAGTGTTCGTGATATCTTACTGTTAGACAGTGATGAGTCGGCAAATTATTCGGAAGCGATGGTGGGATCTGATTCCGAGTCATGGCTTGGAGCCATGAGATCCGAGATAAAGTCCATGGATGAAAATCAAGTTTGGAACTTGGTTGATCTGCCAGACGGTGCAAGACCCGTCGAGTGCAAATGGGTCTTTAAGAATAAAACTGATATGGATGGAAATGTTTGAATCTACAAAGCACGCCTTGTCGCGAAGGGGTTCAGACAAGTTCAAGGAGTTGATTACGATGAGACTTTCTCGCCCGTAGCGATGCTTAAATCAGTTCGGATCATGTTAGCTATAGCGGCCTATTTTCGACTACGAGATATGGCAGATGGATGTCAAAACTGCTTTCCTTAACAGAAATTTAACCGAGGACGTGTATATGATACAGCCCGAGGGTTTTGTCGATCCGGCTAATGCTGACAAGGTGTGCAAACTTCATAAATAAATTTATGGGTTAAAGCAAGCATCTCGGAGTTGGAATATTCGCTTTGATGAGGTAGTCAAATCGTTTGGATTCATCAAGAGTGATCATGATTCTTGTTTGTACAAGAAGTTTAGTGGGAACAAAGTAAATTTTCTAATCTTATATGTGGATGACATATTACTGATTGTAAATGATGTCCAGATGTTGCAAGAAACCAAGGAATCATTGGAAAGGAGTTTCTCAATTAAAGACTTGGGTGAGGCAACATACATCCTCGGAATCCGGATCTATAGAGATAGATCAAGGAGGCTCATTGGATTGAGTCAGAGTACTTATTTGGACAAAGTGTTGAAGAAGTTCAACATGGAATCGTCTAAGAAGGGGTTCTTACCGTTGTCCCATGGTGTAAAACTTAGCAAGACTTAGTGTCCTTCGACAACTGATGAGCGAAGTCAGATGAGTGCGATTCCATATGCTTCTGCAGTCGGATCCATTCATGTATGCCATGATTTGTACTAGGCCGGATGTTTCATATGCTCTAAGTGTTGTGAGCAGATACCGGTGATCGGAGAGATCCAATCGACATGCTAAAAATATCCTAAAGTACTTGAGAAGGACTAAGGATATGTTCTTGGTTTATGGTGGTGATGATGAACTTAGTGTAAAGGGTTACACGCAGGGGCGATTTTGCCGGTGAGGCTTCATTAGGCTTGAGCCTCACCTCAAATTTTTCGAAAAAGTTATCAAATATATAGGCTCTAGTTAGTTAGCAATCAACTGGAGCTTCTCCTGGACTCCTGTTATTTGTACATGCGTTCACGATAGGTAGGAAAAAAAAGAAAAGGAAGCACAACTGAATTTGAGTGCACATGCGTTCTCCTGGACTCCTGTTATTAGTACATGCGTTCTTATTTTTCTTGTTTATTTTATATTTTCCATCATTGTCATAAGAATTTGAGTGCACAAAATCATATTGCTTTGTTTAAGTCATTATAGTTGAGTGATGTTTTATCTCGAGCCCACCCTCCAATTTCGTTCTAGAATCGCCACTGGTTACACGGATGCGAGTTATATTACCGACTCTGATGATTCTCGTTCGCAATCCGGATACGTGTTTATTATAAACGGAGGTGCTGTGAGATGGAAGAGTTCAAAGCAAGAGACTGTGTCTGCGTCTACAACAGAGGCTGAGTATATTGCCGGAGGCAGAAAGGAAGTTGTTTGGATGAGGAATTTCCTCATGGATCTTGGTGTGGTTCGTGGCTCGTCAATCCGTTAGACGTGTATTGTGGCAACAATGGTGCTATTGCACAAGCCAAGGAACCTAGACACCGGAAGAACAAGCACATACTCATTCGGTACCACCGATTCGCTAGTTCGTGGATCGGGGTGATATCAAGTTATGCAAGGTACACGGATGCAAATATTGCGGATCCGTTGACAAAGCCATTACCAGCCAAGCATGAGGCGCACTGTGAGCCATGGGCATTAGATGCTTAGACATGTGATGTCGGAAGATTGACTCTAGTGCAAGTGGGAGATCATGGGAATATGCCCTAGAGGCAATCATGTATGATGAGATTTCCATTGTATTCATAAAGATATTAAGTAGTCCTTGTATAAACATCCGATATGTATCATTGAATATGTGATTCGTTGTGGAACTATGCATTCATGTTGTTTGTACTAAATATCCTTGGTCATCGGTTGTCTGACACACAACTTAGACCAATGTGAAAGTTGGCTTGATGACTCGGTTCCACTTGTCATGGGCATGGAGATGCTATTCCAACTTACACAGATTCGGCTAAAGAGTTTAGCGAGTCGCATTGACCCATATTGAGGTGCAATGAACAATTTGTTATTTGTATATATCAATCACTGTAATCCTTAGACCTGAGGTTATTGCATAGTCTGAGTTGAGGATCACCGACTTAGGTTACATCAACGCTGATCCAGAATCAAGCGCTTATAAAGGCAGGGTTCGGGTCGACTGAGAATCAAGCTGCGTGATGTGAATAACCAAGATGGGTTTTTGCCCCTCCAGTCAGAGAGATATTCTCTGGGACCTCTAGTGAGATATGATTCGGAAAGCATGGCCATGCACGACTCGTTTAAGTGTTAACCGAGGCGATCGACTAAGAGTTAGTCGGGTGAATCACTTATCTCGGATCGAGAAGATAGTCAGACTATTTAAGGGATGACAATTATTCTCCTATAGTCTGACAAGGTATATCGTGAGAAAAAAGGGACTCGGACGTAAGTCACATTGGAAAGGCAAGTCTTCATGACTCTTTGGTACTTGGGAGTCGGACGCTCGCTAGGAGCCGCTCTGATCGATCGATTGAGAGTCCGACTCCAATCGTGTCCAAGTAGCCATGAGCCTGCGGGGTCACACACTTAAGAGAGGGAGGAAGTTCGGATTGGATCTGAACCTGTAATCTGGTTGGGTTGGACCTAAACCGGATTAGGACTGAGTCAGTGAGTTGGACTCATGGTGACTAGTGTTATATGGGCTTTAGTAAATGGGTCACGCGAGCAGGGCCCACGTTCACTCCCTATATATAGTGGAGCACCGTAACCCAGTAAGGTTAATCGTTGTTCGGTTAGGTCATTCCATGTGTTGGAAACCCTAGCTCCACAAGTCTCCGCCGTAACGAACCTAGCGATTCGCCACGCCTCCTCCTTATGCGTGTGGATACGCAGAGGTGCCGTGATCAGCACCGTGACGATCGGATCGTGAGGATCTGATCGCATCAACTAACGCTTCATCGCAGAGTCCGCAATCGCACGTCTAGTGGTAAAACTCGTGGCCTTCTACCTCAGCTAGATCTTGGGATCACCACGTTAGAGGAAAAAGTTTTGTTTTATCTCTGCGTGGCCCAACAAGGTGGGGGTTGTTGGGGGCTCACCGGGGCTCAGGCGAGGGTCGGCGAGGCAGGCGAACGACGAAGTCGACGACGGCGAACCTCCTGGTACCGGCAACTTCTCCTCGGGCGGCTCCAATCGCTGGCCCCCTTCTTCTCCAGCAGCAGCAGGATCCGGTGAAATTCTGGCGAAGCGCTACTCGCCTTGATCCGGGACGGGGTGGCACGATCAGTGAAGAGAGGGGAGTGAGATGGTGTGCTCAATTCGGCTGGGGGTGGCCTCTATTTATAGTGGCGAGAGGGAACCGACGGGCGCAAGCTGAGCTCATCGTGGCCGACGACACAGAAGGCTAGCGGAGTGGGCGACGGTAGGGGGCCGTGCGGTGCTCTCTGGCGATGCTCAACGACATGGTGGCGAGGTGTTGGGCGGTGCGGTTTGGTCGGAACGCGGCGGTGCTCTGCGCGTGCCTGACGGAAGTTTTTAATGCGCACAACATGCGTGGTCCATGCGGCGGAGAACGAGCGTGTCTGTGGGGTTGCTAGAACGGTGGTGATCACGTATGCACGCGGCGAGGGCGGCGTGCGGTCTGTGGTCGTCGGTCGAGCGTGGCGCACGGGGCGTGCTCTCGGCATGGTTGTTGCCGAGCTTGGCATGGTCCGTGCGTGTGGTCCAGGGGTTGGAAAGGTTTGAGTGCTGGACAGGGATTGGCGGTGGGGTGTTGGCTTGCTCCCAGACATGTTGGCTAGGCTTGTTTCTTCTCCTAGCTCGCTCTCGACATGGGGGTGACAAGGGTGCACTTGGCCCGCTCACCATTGATGGCATTGCCAAGCTTACATTGATGCTAGAGGTTTGCAATTGAGCTAGATGATCTACTAAAGCCTAGTTGTAACCAGAGAGGGGACAAGTTAGGCTTCAATCACTGCTCACAGTAGTGTTTAGATTTTGTTTGATTTGAATCTGCAAGGTGTTTGATGAAATGGCCGCAAGAACTCAAGTTTTGAATTTTGAAAAGATTTTTGGTGGGTGTGCTAGGTTGGTGCTGGTGAGTCTGCAGATGCTTGGGTTTTGAAAGTTGAGCTGTTTTGAGTGGTTTTTGAAAAAGTGGGATCTTCCCATATGATAAAGATTCAATTTTGAACTGTCCTTTAAACCATGCATTTGAATGTTTCTGGATGATCACAAAGTGGGCCTTGATACTTTGTTAGGAGTACTATCAAGGGGTGCAAACAAGTTTATGTTAAGTTCTGAAAGTTTGGGACAGACAAAGTAGGCATGGGAGTTAATTTGGCCAAAATGACCAATCCCTTATTTTGTTTGTTTTGATTTATTTGTCTTTGGGAAAAGTGTGGGGATTGTTTAGATGATATTTATTTCACCTAAGAATCCATTTACAAGCAAAGAAACACACAAACAAGGTGGTTCAAAAGAATTCAAAATGAAATGCATACTCACATGCATGCTTCCATATTTTTATTTAGAAAAGTTTTTGTTAACCCTAATTTTGATGATTAGAGTTTGATGATCCAAGTTTAGTATTTTTGGGATGTTACACTTAGAGTGTCACCACTTCGTGGAGTGAAGAGATTTGGAGTCAAAGGAAAATTGGCCCCAAGATATGTTGGACCATTCAAGATTCTGAGTCATAAAGGAGAAGTAGCTTATGAGATTGAATTGCCAGAATCATTGTCTTCCGTTCATAATGTATTTTATGTGAGTCATCTAAAGAAATGCCATCCAGAGATGGAAGAGAGTTCTTTGAAGGATACTATACCTTTGGAAGAGGTCCAATTGGAAAGTGATATCACTTATGAGGAGAAACCTATCAAGATTCTTGAGACTGCAGAAAGAGTTACTCGGACAAAGACTATCAAATTTTCCAAAGTTCAGTGGAACCATCATTCCGAAGAAGAAGCAACATGGGAAAGAGAAGATGACCTTCGGAAAGACCACCCTCACCTATTTGCTAGCCAATCCGAATCTCGAGGGCGAGATTCACCTTAACGGGGTTAGATTTGTAACATCCCAAAAAACATGATTTCAAAGCTTGCATATCATTCATGCATTCATAATCATTTTAGGATCATTCTCAAATGATATTTCAAAAATAGAAGCATTTTAATGTCTATTATTTTATGTAAGCAAGGCAATGGCCCACTGCTACTCTCTAGTATGAGATTAATTGTTTTAATCAGAAATATTTGAACTTAAGACTGTTTGGTATTTTCCTAAGCTTGGACAAAGTTTTTCAAAACAAAATATGAATTTAAAACCATTCATATGTCTTTATTAAATATATGATAAAGGCTTTGATTATTTTAAATTATATTGGGCCCATGTAAATTTGAGTGAACAACAGTGTTAATTACTCAAATAAGTGCTTGTTCCATCCTGTAAAAATCCAGAGAAAATTCGAATTCAAATTCATTTCAAAACCATTTGAAAATGATTCCAGAAAATCAAAACAGAAAAGGAAAAAGATAAAAAGAATTAGAAACAGGACGGCGCCACACTTTCGGCCTAGTAGCAACTGCAGCCCACCCAGGATTTTTCCCTTCCCCTCCGTTTCTCCCCCGCACGCGTACCCCTCCCTCACTGACGCCTGGACCCACACGCCATGTCACCTTCGTCCCCAAAATCACACCGCGACCAGCACCGCCGCGGCTGTTTCTCCGAATTGATTCTACGCTTGATTGCGAGTAAACGCCAGCGTAATTCCCTCTCTCGCCCCGGCTATTTAACCTCCTCCTCCTTCCGCTCATTTCCCCTCAAGCCACAACTACAGAGAGCCACAAGGCTGCCCACAATCGAGCTCACTCCGCTGCGGTACCGAGCAACTCCGACGGCAAATTCCGGTGAGAACTCCCCGCCCCTTGCCTCCTGGTCTTGCTAGCTTGTTCTCCACATCATTGTGCATCGTTTAACACCACTGCTGTGTGCTAGGATCATCCAGAGCCTCGGCAACGTCGACGATAGAAAGTGTCCGACAAAACCATCAACTCCGGCGAGCTATTCTAGTTAGTTCTGACCGTGCCTTTCCCTCTCTTTGGTACTCGCATGAATAGCATCGCTTCCCACATCTGACGCACTGCTTATTTTTCTCTAGCATGATCTACATCCTCACCAACAACGATGGGAAGCCGCACCCGACAACCGAAGCAACTCCGACGAGCAATCCCTGACGACCCCGTGTGCCCCTTGGTAAACGGCGACCACCTCGAGAACCAGCACTTCACGGCGAGACTGGTGAGCTAATCCCCTTCCCCTAGCACTTCCTATATCACCGGTAGCACCACCACCCGAGTGTGCCGCCGCTCGTCGTTGACTCAGCTTCGCCAGTCTTTGGATCTCACGGCCGCGATTAGATCTTAGGTGAAGCGGTACGGGCAGATCTGAGCCGTGCGTATCTAGTTAGATCCAACGGCCCGCGACCGTGATCTGCGCGAAACGGTATCGACAAATCAGATAGCGCCGCGTGGCCTGTGTTTTGATTTAAAATCTGAAATTAGATCTATTAGTTGTTCAAACTTGCAAAATTCATAACTTTTGATCCACACGTTCAAATTTTGTAAATTTTATATCATTGGAATCAGGAGAAAGAATTCTATCCAACCATACACTTTGTTTAATGAATTGCTTCTGTAAACTTAGTTGTTTTTGCAGAGGCATTTGTAAGCTTATTTTGTGTATAAAAATTATATAGTAAATGTTTTAAGGGCCAAATTAATTTTATTTAGTGTATAATTGTTTTTTTATGATTCAGTACTATTCCACTTGTCTTGTTTGATTTAGAAAATCATCACATGGCATTATCATGCATTCATATATTTTTGCTTGTTTATTTTGATATGTGAATTTGGTGCTATCATTTTATGTGTAGATTTTGGTGTTAGTGGTGATTGTGATTGTGAGGATTGTTTCTACTCCCCAAACTACCAGTGCAAGTGGTGCTTCATATTTTTATCCCAATATTTTGACTATGCATTAGAAATATTTTGTATAGGGATTGCATGAATATTTTTGCTAAGTATCTATATGCTATGCTTGGGAAATCCTAATAGTTGTAGAATTGTTAGAATTTTCTCTAAGTTAAGATACTTGCTATTGCCATGCTTAGCCTAGCTAGTAGCAACCAAGGGTGGAATATATACATGCTATGGAAAAATATTGCTAAGTCTTTGACTTATGGTTTTTGCTTAATAAAACAACTAAGTAAATGAAACACCTGGGTGGAATGGTAATTCCTTGGTGTTTTTTGGTTGAGTGGTTACACAAGGCCCATTTCTATGGTTTACCTTGTGTATCTCACTTGTGGATTGCGACCCAGGAACAAAGGGATTTGAGATGCCAAATGTTAAGAAGCTTCTAGTGCACCCACCTGGCATTATGGGCTCTGCCTGGATCATATAGGTTGCAATAACTTAGCCATTTGGACAGTTGGTGGTAGAGGGATGATAGGTTGGAACGCGTCCATTTGGTCTAAGGGAAGGCTTCTGAAAGGTCCTGTCTTGGTGAAACCAAGTCTTGTGGGGAAAGTGCACCACCTCTGCAGATGGAAGTAACTAAGTACTTAGTCGTTTCCCCGGTAATGGACAACTTGAGCATCAAGACATGGAAGCTATCAAGAATTTCCTCATCCCAATTTTCTAAGTTAAAACATGTGGGTGAACAAGGGTGAAGGTTCACCAATTTCTATTGGTGGTTCCTTGGGAGTTTTTGCCAAACAAAAACTTAGTGTTTTCATCTGATAAGTAAAACCTATTTTAAGCAAAGAAAGCCTAAGCTACACTTAGCCAAATTCATGTAGTGACTAGATGCTAATATTCTACTAAGGTATCACTTGCCAATACTATTCCAATGTATTGACCCACTGTGGCTGTAACTTGTGATGTTGTAGGTTACTCCGATGATGATTTGGGGTTATGAGTCTACACTCAACATGCTTGCCTGTGGCACATGAAGATGGAGACTTTTATTTATATTGTTAAGTTAAAACTCTTGTACTAGCCTATGGCTATGGAGTTGTAAAAGACTATGTTATCTCTGGAATGACGTTGTAATAATGATCTTTGTTTCTGTGTACTTCATCTTAAACTGTGGATGCTAGCAATTGATCCAGGGACTAGCATTGCAATCACAGGGATCTTTACCTTTATAAAGGTGGGATCTTACACAGACAAGAAGGACGGCAAGGCAAACAAAGGTATATATGATATACATGTTATTAATGTGTACTTAACTAGTGCCCGCAGTAGCACCTGGGTATTTGATACCGGTTCAGTTGCTAATATTTGTAACTCGAATCAGGGGTTGCGGAACAAGCGACCGCTAGCAAGGGGTGAGGTTAAGATGCGTGTCGGCAATGGATCAAGTGTTGATGTGATCGCCGTCGGAAAGCTACCTCTCCACATACCATCGAGATTATTAATAAACTTAAATAATTGTTATCTGGTGCCAGCACTGAGCATGAACATTGTATCTCGATCGTGTTTGATGCGAAGTGGTTATTCATTTAAATCCGAGAACAATGGTTGTTCTATTTATATAAATGAAATCTTTTATGGTCATGCACCTATGATGAATGGTTTATTTCTATTAGATCTCGATAATAGTGTTACACATATTCACAATGTTGATGCTAAAAGGATTAAACTTAATGATGATATATCTGCATATATGTGGCACTGCCGTCTAGGTCATATTGGCGTTAAATGCATGAAGAAGCTCCATTCAGATGGACTTTTGGAATCACTTGATTTTGAATCATTTGCTACATGTGAGCCATGCCTTATGGTCAATATGCCTAGAACGCCGTTTTCCGGTACAATGGAATGGGCGACAGATTTATTGGAATTCATATACATTCTGATGTATGTGGTCCAATGAGTGTGTCGGCGCGGGGTGGATATAGTTATTTTGTTACTTTCACGGATGATTTGAGTAGATACGGTTATATCTAATTGATGAAACACAAGTCTGAAACCTTTGAAAAGTTCAAGGAATTTCAGAATGAAGTGGAAAATCATCGTAATAGAAAGATCAAATTTCTACGGTCCGACCGTGGAGGTGAGTATCTAAGTTACGCGTTTAGCACTCACAAGAAAGAGTGTGGAATTGTTTCACAACTCACACCTGCCAGAACACCACAGCGAAATGGTGTGTCGGAACATCGTAATCATACTTTATTGGATATGGTTCGATCTATGATGTCACTGACGGACTTGTCGTTGTCATTTTGCGGTTATGCACTAGAAACTACTACATTCACTTTAAATCGGGCACCATCTAAATCGTTGAAAATTCACCGTGTGAATTGTGGTTTGGAAACAAACCTAAGATGCCATTTCTTAAAGTTTGGGGATGCGATGTTGATGTGAAGAAACTTCAACTGGATAATGTAAGATCCCACCTTTATAAAGGTAAGGATCCCTATGATTGCAATGCCAGTCCCTAGATCAATTGCTAGCATCCACAGTTTAAGATGAAGTACACAAAAACAAAGGTCATTATTACAACGTCACTCCAGAGATAACATAGTCTTTTACAACTCCATAGCCATAGGCTAGTACAAGAGTTTAACTTAACAATATAAAATAGAAGTCTTCATCCTCATGTGCCATAGGCAAGCATGTTGAGTGTAGACTCATAACCCCTAATCATTATCAGAGTATCCTGCAACATCACAAGTTACAGCTACAGTGGGTTAATACATTGGAATAGTATTGGCAAGTGATACCTTAGTAAAATATAAGCATCTAGTTACTACATGACTTTGGCTAAGTGTAGCTTAGGCTTGCTTTGCTCAAAATAGGTTTTACCTATCAGTTGAAACACTAAGTTTTTCTTTGACAAAATCTTCCTAAGGAACCACCAATAGAAATTGGTGAACCTTCACCCTTGTTCAACCACAAGTTTTAACATAGAAAATTGGGATGAGGAGATTCTTGATAGCTTCCATGTCTTGATGCTCAAATTGTCCAATACCAGGGACATGGCTAAGTACTTAGATTCTTCCATCTACAGAGGTTGTGCACTTTCCCCACAAGACTTGATTTTCACCAAGACATGACCTTTCAGAAGCCTTACCTTAGACAAAATGGACGCGTTCCAACCTATCATTCCACTACCACCAACTGTCCAAATGGCTAAGTTATTGAACCTATATGATCCAGGCAGAGCCCATAATGCCATGTGGCTGCACTAGAAGCTTCTTAACATTTGGCATCTCAAATCCCTTTGTTCCTGGGTGTCTTTCCACAAGTGAGGTACACAAGGTAAACCATAGAAATGGTCCTTGTGTAACCACTCAACACAAACCATTCTTTCCATTCCACTCAGGTGTTTCATTCACTTAGTTGTTTTATTAAACAAAACATAAGTCAAAGACTTAGAAAATATTTCTCATAGCATGAATATATATAATCCACCCTTGGTTGATACTAGCTAGGCTAAGAATGGCAATAGTAAGTATCTTAATTTAGAGGAAAATCTAAAAATTCTACAACTACTAGGATTTCCCAAGTATAGCATAATGATACTTATCAAAATATTCATGCAAGCCCTATACAAAATAATTCTAATGCATAGGTAAAAAATATTGGGACAAAATATATGAAGCACCACTTGCCTTTGTAGTTTGCGGAGTAGCAACAATCTTAACAACCACAATCACTATTAGCACCAAAATCTACACATAAAATAATGGCACCAAATTCACATATCAAAATATACAAGCAAAAATATATGAATGCATGCAAATACTATATGATGATTTTTCTAAACCAAACAAGACAAGTGAAATAGTACTGAATCATAAACAAGACAAATACACACTAACCAAACTTTATTTGGTGTCTAAATCATTTTTCAAATAATTTTTATACTCAAAATAAGCCTATAAATGTCTCTACAAAAATAATCAATTTTACAAAAACAAAACATTAAAAACATTGAAAAAATGGATAGAAATCTTTCTCCTGATTCCAATGATATAAAATTTGCCAAATTTGAACGTGTGGATCAAAAGTTATGAATTTTGCAAGTTTGAATATCTAATAGATCTAAATCAGATTTTTATAACAAATAACAAGCCACGCGGCAGCGTCTGATTGGACGATACCGCTTCGCACTGGATCACGCTCGCAGGACGTTGAATCTAACTAACTGTGCATGGTCTAGATTATAACATACCTCTTCATTACAGATCTAATCCTAAGCGCTGGATTCAGATCTGACGGCTGCCAAGCACGCGACCATGGATGGGCGGCGCTAGTGACGACGGCGCGGCGGCGCGGCTCTGCCAGTGGTGTTCCGATGCCTACAGAGGGGGCTGGGGTCAGCAGAGGAGCTTACCAGACTCACGAGGTCGCGTTGATGCTCAACTACTTGCAGGTGTGGACGGGGGCGTGATGTGGAGGTCACTGGGGCTCGTCGGAGTTGCGGGCGACGTCGGGTTCCTGTAGACGACGATGTTGCCTATGATGTGGACATACCTAACATAAACCAAAGGCGTCAGGGTGTGCATAACAATATGGCGATCAAGATAGGGTCAGAGAGAAGGCAAGGGGTGGTCGGGTTTTACCTAAATCATTCACTGGAGTTATGATATGCAAACTTTTGAAATCATGATTTTTGGGATGTTACAAATCTAACCCCCTTAAGGTGAATCTCGCTCTCGAGATTCGGATTGGGTAGCAAATAGGTGAGGGTGGTCTTTCCGAAGGTCATCCTCTCTTTCCCATGTTGCTTCTTCTTCGTAATGATGGTTCCATTGAACTTTGCAGAATGATATGCAAACTTTTGAAATCATGATTTTTGGGATGTTACAAATCTAACCCCCTTAAGGTGAATATCGCTCTCGAGATTCGGATTGGCTAGCAAATAGGTGAGGGTGGTCTTTCCGAAGGTCATCTTCTCTTTCCCATGTCGCTTCTTCTTCGGAATGATGGTTCCATTGAACTTTGTAGAATTTGATAGTCTTAGTCCGATTAACTCTTTCTGCAGTCTCAAGAATCTTGATAGGTTTTTCCTCATAAGTGAGATCTCTTTCGAGCTGGACCTCTTCCAAAGGGATGGTATCCTTCAAAGAAGACTCTTCCATCTCTGGATGGCATTTCTTTAGCTGACTCACATGAAACACATTATGAACGGCAGACAGTGATTCCGGCAGTTCAATCTCCTAAGCTACTTCTCCTTTATGACTCAGAATCTTGAATGGTCCAACATATCTTGGGGCCAATTTTCCTTTGACTCCAAATCTCTTCACTCCACGAAGTGGTGACACTCTAAGATAAGCTCTATCACCCACCTCATAGGTGACTTCTCTACGCTTAGTATCTGCGTAGCTCTTTTGTCGGGACTGTGCTATCTTCAATCTGTCCTTTACTAGCTTGACTTTCTCTTCATCCTCTTTGATTTGTTCTGGCCCGAACAAGTTTCTTTCTCCCACACCATTCCATAGTAATGGGGTAGTACACTTTCTTCCATAGAGAAATTCAAACGGTGCCATTTCAATACTGGCTTGATAGCTGTTGTTATAAGAAAATTCTGCGTAGGGCAGACTTTCATCCCAACTAGCTCCATAGTATAGGGCACATTCCCTCAACATATCCTCTAAAATCTTGTTGGTCCTTTCTGTCTGTCCATCAGTCTGAGGATCAAAAGCAGTGCCGAATTCCAATCTCGTTCCCAATGACTCATGTAGTTGCCTCCAAAAATGAGAAGTGAACTGAGTTCCCCTATCAGACACAATACTCTTGGGTACTCCATGCAGACACACAATCCTATTCATATAGATCTTGGACAACTTAGCACTTGTGTAGGTTGTCTTCACGGGTATGAAATGAGCCACTTTAGTGAGGCGATCCACTACTACCCAAATATTGTCATATCCAGACCTGGTCCTTGGCAATCCGATGAAATCCATGCCAATCTTGTCCCACTTCCAATCAGGAATAGGTAGTGGTTGTAGCAATCCTGTTGGTTTCTGATGTTCCGCTTTCACTCTAATACATACATCACACAAAGCAATATGTTTCGCGATGTCTTTCTTGAGATTATTCCACCAAAATCTTTCCTTCATATCCATGTACATCTTTGTATTACTCAAGATGAATGGAATATGGTGAGTTGTGTGTTTCCTGTAGAATCAGTTTCCGAAGCTCCGGATCTTGCAGAACGCAGATACGTTTTCCATACCATAAAGTACCTTGTTTGTTTTCATGGAATCCTTTGGCTTTTCCTTTGCCAATCTTTTCCTTAATCTCTTCAATTTCCTTGTCTGTCTTTTGGGCTTCCTTGATTTTGTCCAACAAAGTGGGTTAAACATGCAATGACATGAGATGTCCTTCAGGCACAATCTCCAATCTGATATCTCTAAATTGGTCACACAGATCATCTGGCAACTCTCCCTTAGTAAGGCCATTCACAAATACTTTACAGCTTAGTGCATCCGCTACAACATTTGCTTTACCGGGGTGGTATTGCAAACTTAAGTCATAGTCCTTGATGAGTTCTAGCCATCTTCTTTGTCTCATGTTAATTTTTTCTGAGTGAAGATATACTTCAAACTTTTGTGATCTGTGAACACTTCACACCGCTTTCCCAAGAGATAATGTATCCATGTTTTGAGTGCATGGACAATAGAGGATAACTCCAAATCATGAGTAGGGCAATTTACCTCATGAGTTTTGATTTGTCTCGAGGCATAAGCCACAACTTTCCCTTCTTGCATTAGAACTGCACCTAATCCATGATGAGATGCATCACAATACACTTGGAAATCCTTCTCCAAATCTGGCAGACATAGGACCGGTGTTGTCACTAGTCTCTTTTTTAATTCTTGGAAGCTGAGTTCGCATCCTTCAGTCCAAGCAAATTTCTTGTCTTTCTTTAGTAACTCCGTCATTGGCTTAGCTACCTTGGAGAAATTCTCAATGAAACTTCTGTAGTATCCTGCCAAGCCGAGGAAACTATGAATTTACTTCACTGGCTTAGGAGATTCCCATTTAGATACAGCTGACACTTTTGCAGGATCAACTGCTACACCATCTCCTGACACAACGTGTCCAAGAAATCCAACTTCATTTCACTAGAATTCACACTTGCTGAATTTGGCATACAACTTATGCTCTCTAAGCTTCTCAAGTATCAAACGCAAATGTCCTTCATGCTCTTCTTTGCTCTTAGAGTAGATCAAAATGTCATTGATGAAAACGACAACAAACTTGTCAAGGAACTCCATGAACACCTTGTTCATCATATTCATGAAGTAAGCTGGTGCATTGGTCAAACCAAATGGCATCACGGTGTACTCATACAATCCATACCTAGTGGTGAAAGTTGTCTTAGGTATGTCTTGTTCCCTTATCTTAAGCTGAAAATAACCTGACCAGAGATCAATCTTTGAGAATACACAGGCTCCCTCTAACTGATCAAACAATTCATTGATTCTGGGTAAAGGATATTTGTTCTTGATAGTCACCTCATTGAGTGAACGATAATCTATGCATAACCTTTGACTTCTATCTTTCTTTTCCACAAAAAAGACTGGTGTCCCCAAGATGAAGAACTTGGTTGAATAAATCCTTTCTGCAACTGTTCTCCAAGTTGTTTCTTGAGTTCTTTCAACTCATCAACTGACATCTTGTAAGGTCTCTTTGCTATTGGTCCTGATCCTGGTAGCAACTCAATCAGAAATTCCACATCTCTATCTGGTGGCATTCCCGACAATTCTTCTGGAAACACATCCGGATATTCTCTCACAATTGGCACACTGTCTATGCTAACCCCCTTAAGATAATTTAGCTTACTCCCTTTTGATTCAAACTTAGTCTTGAATCTAATCCTTTTATTTTCTGGGGTTGTGAGTGTGACAGTATGATTGGCACAATCTAGCACTCCCTTGTACTTAGTCATCCAGTCCATTCCCAAAATGACATCCAATCCTTAGGAATTTAGGACTATCAGATTAACGGGAAACTTATACTTCCCAAACTCTATGACTAGGTCATGACATCCCGAGTTCACTATCATTTCTCCACCAGGACAACTTACTTTTATAGGACACCCAATAGTTTCAACTGGAAGTTCATTTGTTTCAACAAATGCTCTTGATATGAATGAATGCGATGCACCGGTATCAAAAAGAACAAGTGCTGGAACAGAATTAAGTTTGAACTTACCATCCACAGCATCAAGTTCCTCATAGATCTCTTCCACATTGATGTGGTTCACCTGTCCCTTCTGGAAAGGGTTGGGCTTGTTGGCACCTTCCACCTTCTTTTCTGGGCACTCATTTGCATAATTCCCCATCTTCTTGCACTTGAAGCATTCAACCTGACTGAGATCCTTCTTGACAGGGTGGCTTCCACTACCACTTTCACTTCCATTGTGGTGCCTCTTATATCCACCCTTGTGGTTCTTGTACTTGTCATTATCATGACTACGGTGATGCTTGTTGTCATGATGGCGGTTGGGGTTGTGGTGGCTGTTGTACTTTCCATGCTTGTGGGATCGAGAACTCCCACTATCATCATGATGGGAATTCTTGTGAGACGACCCCGAGCAGTCCTTGTCAGAGCTGTGCTTCCTCTTTCTGCTTTCAACCTGTTTCATCTTGTTCTCCAAGATGGTAGCCTTGTCACAAAGGGATTGGTAGGTGGGGACATAAGCCATAGATAACTGCAGATTCATTTCATCGTTCAGTCCTTCGAGGAACTTCTCTTTCCTCTTGGCATCGGTATCAACTTCATCCGGTGCATAACGCGCCAGATTGTTGAACTCCTCAATATATTCAGCCATGCTACGGTGACGCTGTTTCAGGTTATGGAACTCCTTCTTCTTCAAACTCATCACTCCGGATGAGATGTGAGTTGTACGGAAACCATCTTCAAAGATAGCCCATGTCACATCCTCAATTGGAGTGGTGATCTGGAAGTTATCCCACCAAGTAGCTGCTGGTCCTTCCAATAGGTGTGCTGCAAACCTACCTTATCCTCGCTTGCACCGGCAGCCACAAATCCTTATTCACCGAACGTAGCCAATCATTGGCCACCATGGGATCAGTAGTTCCTGAGAACTTTGCAGGCCTCAGTCTTAGGAATCTGGTGAGTATGTCGAATCCTGGTGGATTGTTCTGATTGTTGTTGTTGTTGTTGTTGTTGTTGTTGTAGTTTTTGTTGTTGTTGTTGTTGTTGTTGTTGTTGTTGTTGTTGTTGTTTTGATTCTGCATGAAAGTGGTCATCATCTGCATCAGCTGTGCCTATGCTGTCATCAGCTGCTGCATCTCGGGGGTGACATGTTGTTGTTTGGGTTGGGGTTGGCACATCGAGGAGGCATCTGTGGTTTTCATAATGATAAGAATGAGATACCCATAGATGTTTAACATGCACAATACATCACATAGACAATCACGAAAACAAACATCAAAATAACATAAAGTTCAACGTCATAAACAACAAGTTTGAAAAGCAAACACACCATAGCAAGCCATCCACATGTTGGATTGTCATTGCGACTCAATAATCATAAGCATGGTAGATGAAAGATAAATGAGTAGTCATCACTACTCCTCTGAATCAACCTCCTCATCACCAGTGTAAGACCTGCATTCTCCATAGCGGTCTTGTATTCCTTGACATTGGTAGTAAAGGCCTTTATCTTGGCCTTAAGAGCCCTCTTCTATGAACGAAGTCTCTCAATCACACCCTGCTGATGCTCGAGCTCGAAGTCCTTGGCCTCTAGTTCTACATTCATCTCTCGAATCCTCTTGTTCCTGTCTTGGACTCTTTTCTCTTGGCTCTTGAACTTCCTGTCCTGGCTCTCAAACTTGGCCTCAATTTCCTTGACTATCTCTTCTTGATCCACGAAGATCTTGTCCTTCTCATGAAGCTGCACCTAGATCTCGTCATTGCTAAGCATGATATTGGTCCTATCGGTATCTAGGTGCCTAATAAGAACCTCTAGATCCTGAAGGTACAGACAAATCAGCTTTGCCGTCTCTCTAGGAGCATCCTCGAACTCAATAGCCTCACCCTCCTCGTCGCGTCTTACGAAGGCGTGAAAGTGAGTACCTCTAAGCTCCCTGGAGAGCCTCCCTAACAGACGCCCAAGTAAATCCTGCATGACTACATCTAAGCCTGTCTCCTTGTCGTCATGCATTAGCTTGAAGGTGATAGCCTCCGTCGGGCTCGGCTCGGCCCCGGATGAGTAACTTTGAAGCCCCAAAGGCCCTTCCTCTCAAACTTGGTGAGGGGGAGCGTCATGATGCTAGGGAGCGGAAGGTTGAGCACACTAGTGAGCTCAATAAGACGAGTGCCAAAACGAGTTCCGTTGAACTCTTCAGCCGTGCTGATAGTAACATTAGGCATCTATTTTATAAGATAGAGAAAAGTTAGAATCAACTTCAGTAGAGATAAATCACAAGACAAAGCTTCACATCCATATCTTTGGCAATCAAACACACAAGTCATGGCATACAAGCATCCAAGGTTCAACATAACTTTAGACAAATTTTTTGGAAATAAAACGATAAGTGTGGTCGTCCAACTAATGAAGTACGTTACAACTCTCACTCACTAGACAAAATGGCTATCCAAGCATCCTTAGTAGCCATCTGTCTATCTTGTTCACAAGATTCCCAAATCAAGTCTATGATGTCTCCCCTTAGTTGTTGGTTGGTAGTCTCCAACTCTTGGGTATGATTCTCTTCTTCCCTAAGGTCATTTTGGGTGTTAAGCATTCTAGACTTGACTCTATCACCAAGCTCCTTGATGGCCTTCCAAGGTGCATCTCTTGCAGAGTCAAAGAATGTGGTGTGCATTACTGAGTTGGTGACAATGCAGAATCCTGATTCCTTGTGGTTGTCTTCCTTGTTTTTGTACAAGTGAAGTTTCACCCACCAATACTCCTCTCCTTCATCCATCACAGGGAAACCTTTGTACACAGTTGCACCACGTATCCCCATGGTAACCATAATGTTCTTGAGGGATTTTGGAAATTCAGTCTCACACTCCAAAGTCATGGTCATGAGTGGTCCCTTCCTTACAGCTTCGTTGATGGAGTTCATCTACAAATAGAGATGAGAAAGAAGATTAGAAAAGTTTACGAGAAGAAAAAGACAAGAGCAGAAACTTTTCAAAGTGTTGAAATTTTCCTTAGTGGTTTCTAATCCAATCCTAGGGTCATAATCCTACAGGCAACACAGTGCTCTGATACCATCTGTAAGATCCCACCTTTATAAAGGTAAGGATCCCTGTGATTGCAATGCTAGTCCCTGGATCAATTGCTAGCATCCACAGTTTAAGATGAAGTACACAGAAACAAAGGTTAGTATTACAACATCACTCCAGAGATAACATAGTCTTTTACAACTCCATAGCCATAGGCTAGTACAAGAGTTTAACTTAACAATATAAAATAGAAGTCTTCATCTTCATGTGCCACAGGCAAGCATGTTTAGTGTAGACTCATAACCCCTAATCATCATCAGAGTTACTACATCACAAGTTACAGCCACAGTGGGTCAATACATTGGAATAGTATTGGCAAGTGATACCTTAGTAAAATATTAGCATCTAGTTACTACATGAATTTGGCTAAGTGTAGCTTAGTCTTTCTTTGCTCAAAATAGGTTTTACCTATCAGTTGAAACACTAAGTTTTTTTTGACAAAATCTTCCCAAAGAACCACCAATAGAAATTGGTGAACCTTCACCCTTGTTCAACCACAAGTTTTAACTTAGAAAATTGGGATGAGGAGATTCTTGATATCTTCCATGTCTTGATGCTCAAATTGTCCAATACCAGGGACATGGCTAAGTACTTAGATTCTTCCATCTGCAGAGGTTGTGCACTTTCCCCACAAGACTTGATTTTCACCAAGACAGAACCTTTCAGAAGCCTTCGCTTGGACCAAATGGACGCGTTCCAACCTATCATCCCACTACCACCAACTGTCCAAATGGCTAAGTTATTGCAACCTATATGATCCAGGCAGAGCCCATAATGCCATGTGGCTGCACTAGAAGCTTCTTAACATTTGGCATCTCAAATCCCTTTGTTCCTGGGTGGCTTTCCACAAGTGAGATACACAAGGTAAACCATAGAAATGGGCCTTGTGTAACCACTCAACACAAACCATTATTTCCATTCCACCCAGGTGTTTCATTCACTTAGTTGTTTTATTAAACAAATCATAAGTCAAAGACTTATAAAATATTTCTCATAGCATGAATATATAATCCACCCTTGGTTGATAATAGCTAGGCTAAGCATGGAAATAGTAAGTATATTAAATTAGATGAAAATCTAACAATTCTACAACTACTAGGACTTCCCAAGTATAGCATAATGATACTTATCAAAATATTCATGCAAGCCCTATACAAAATAATTCTAATGCATAGGTAAAAAATATTGGGACAAAATATATGAAGCACCACTTGCCTTGGTAGTTTGGGGAGTAGCAACAATCTTCACAACCACAATCACTATTAGCACCAAAATCTACACATAAAATAATGGCACCAAATTCACATATCAAAATATACAAGCAAAAATATATGAATGCATGCAAATTCTATGTGATGATTTTTCTAAACCAAACAAGACAAGTGAAACAGTACTGAATCATAAACAAGACAAATACACACTAACCAAACTTTATTTGGTCTCTAAATCATTTTTCAAATAATTTTTATACTCAAAATAAGCCTATAAATGTCTCTGCAAAAATAATCAATTTTACCGAAACAAAACATTAAACACATTGCACAAATGGATAGAAATCTTTCTCGTGATTGCAATGATATAAAATTTGCAAAATTTGAACGTGTGGATCAAAAGTTATGAATTTTGCAAGTTTGAATATCTAATAGATCTAAATCAGATTTTTAAAACAAATAACAAGCCACGCGGCAGCGTCTGATTGGACGATATCGCTTCGCACTGGATCACGCTCGCGGGCCGTTGAATCTAACTAACTATGCATGGTCCAGATCAAAACATACCGCTTCATTACAGATCTAATCCTAAGCGCTAGATTCAGATCCGACAGCTGTCAAGCACGCGACCATGGATGGGCGGCGCTAGCGACGGCGGCGCGGCGGCGCGGCTCTGCCAGTGGTGTTCCGGTGGCTACGGAGGGGGCTGGGGTTAGCAGAGGAGCTTAATAGACTCGCGAGGTCACGCCGATGCTCAACTACTTGCTGGTGTGGACGGGGGTGTGCTGTGGAGGTCACTGGTGCTCGTCGGAGTTGCGGGAGATGTCGGGTTCCTGTAGACGACGACGTTGCCGATGATGTGGACCGCCCTAACACAAACCAAAGGAGTCAGGGTGTGCACAACAATCTGGCGATCAAGATAGGGTCAGAGAGAAGGCAAGGGGTGGTCGGGTTTTACCTAAATCGTTCACCGGAGTTAGGCGGCGGCTCTGTCGCTTGCTGAGGTGGTCGGGGACGGCGACCTGGGTCATGCGCGAGCAAACCAAAGGCATTAGGAGAAGCATAGAGACATGGCGAACTCGACAGGGTCAAGCAGAAGGCAAGGGACGCTCGGAACTCACCGGAATCAGTCGCCGGAGCTCGTCGGGACAGCGGCAGTGCAAGCGAGAATTTGTGGAGCCTGGCGGCGCTTCTAGCTGGCTATGTTGGGGGAAATGGCCGCGAGGGGTAGGGGATTAAGTAGTCGTAGCGGGGGCGATGATTACGCACGCAATCAACGGCACTTAACCGATTTAAAACGCGGCAGTGAAGGAGAGGAAGGAAACGGCGAGGCCAGGTAGTGGGCGGGGTTTGGGGACGACGATGACGGGGATATGGGGTCGGACTGTCAGCGAGTAGGTGCGCGCGGTTGCGGTGATAAACAGAGGGGGAAAGGAAACCCCGGGTGGGATGTTTTGGCTACTGGGCCGAAAGGGTAGCGCCGGCCCATTTCTTATTCTTTAAACTTTTTCTTTTTCTGTTTGAATTTCCAGGAATCAAATTCAAATGATTGCAATTGTGTTTGAATTCAAACTCTTTCTGGATATTTATAAAGTGAAACCTGCACATTTTTTAGTATAAAACCATGCTATTTCATGAAACTTGCTTTGGTCCTTTGGAGTTTTAAAATAAAACAGTGCCTTTACCAATGTTTTAATAAAGATATAAAAATGGTTTTAAAGTCATATTTTGTTTTGAAATTTTGTTCAAGCTTTGGAATACATCAAACAACTTAGGATCAAACATCTTTGGTTAAAAACAAATAATCTCTTACTAGAGAGTAGCATTGGATCAATGCTTTGCTTACATAAAATAATAGGCATTCAAATGCTCCTGTTTTTGTAATGAGTTTGCAAATGATCGTAAATTATTATGAATCCATGGATGATATCCAAACTTTTGAAATCATGATTTTTGGGATGTTACAGATAAACTCGAACCCAAAGCGGAAAAATGCTTCTTCATAGGATACCCTAAGGAAACTATTGGGTATTCCTTCTATCACAGATCCGAGGGCAAGGTTTTTATTGCCAAGAATGGATCCTTTCTAGAGAAAGAGTTTCTCGCGAAAGGTGTGAGTAGTCAGAAGGTAGAACTTCAAGAGGTTATTGAACCTTCTCTTCAATGTATGGCGAGTAGCGCAACACCGAAAGTTGTTCCGGAGTTGGCTTCACCAGTTGAAGAGGGAACTAATGATAATGATCACGAAACTCCAGAAGAGAGTACTACCGAACCTCGCAGGTCTAGCAGGACGCGTGCAGCTTCTGAGCTGTACGGAAACCCTGTTATGAATTACATGGTTGATGAAATTGATGACCCTGCGACGTATGAAGAAGCGATGATGAGCCCGTATTCCAACAAATGGTTAGAAGCCATGAAATCCGAGATGGAAGCCATGTATGAAAATCAAGTTTGGAACCTGGTGGACTTACCTCACGACCGAAAGGCCGTGGAGAATAAATGGATTTTCAAAATGAAAACTGATGCTGATGGTAATGTGACCGTCTATAAAGCTCGACTTGTCGCAAAGGGGTGTTTCGAAAAATTCAAGGAGTTGACTACGACGAGACATTCTCTCCCGTAGCGATGCTAAAATCAGTTAGGATTATGTTAGCAATTGCTGCATATTTCTATTACGAGATATGGCAGATGGATGTCAAAACCGCATTTCTCAATGGTAATATTGAAGAAGAGTTGTATATGATACAACCAAATGGTTTTGTCGATCCTAAGGATGCTAACAAGGTGTGCAAGCTTCAACGATCCATCTATGGATTGAATCAAGCATCACGAAGTAGGAATCTCCGCTTTGATGAGGTGATCAAAGAGTTTGGATTTGTCCAAACATATGGAGAAGCTTGTATTTACAAGAAAAGTGAGTGGGAGAAATGTGGCATTTCTGATATTATATGTGGATGACATATTATTGATCGGAAATGATATAGATCTTTTAAACAGTGTTAAAAGTTATCTAAACAACAAATTTTCAATGAAAGATCTTTTAAATGATATTAGGCATAAAGATCTATAGAGATATATCTAGGAGCCTAATAGGTCTATCGCAAAGTACATACCTTGATAAGATTTTAAAGAAGTTTAAAATGACAGAAGTAAGAAGGGGTTTATTATTTGTATTCCAAGTATATGATAGATGTTTATTTTGCATGCTATAATTGTATTAATACAGAAACGTTAATACATGTGTGTTTAATAAACAAACTAAAAGTTCCTAGGTATGCCTCTCTCATAAACTAGCTCGTTGATTAACAATATGATCAAGGTTTCCTGATCATGGACATTAGATGTTGTTAATAACGAGGTCACAACATTAGTGTAATGGTGTGATGAACATTCATCCGAAGTATAGCATTACGATCAAAGTCATTGAGTTTATATTGCTATAACAACTTACGAAGTGATCCTAATCCTTAGATCATGAGATCATGTCAATCACTAACACCGGAAGAGTTTCTTGTTAACATCAAACGTCACACCGTAACTGGGTGATTATAAAGATGGGTTTTGAACTAATAAAGTGTTATGTTGAGGCCCATGGATCGAGAGTGGAATTTGTTCATCCTGATGAAGGATAGATATACTCTGGGCCCTCTCGGTGATATCACATTGCTTAGCTTGCAAGCAAGTGATTTGATCACTAGAATGTTATATCACAGGAACAAGAAAAGAGTGCATGTCAATAACAAGATCAAACTAGTTATGGAGATACCGATGATCAAATCTCGGACATGTAATATATCATGAAACAAAGGGATTAAGATACTAGCATAAAAGGTTCCGACGATCAAAAGAAAGTCATCGTTGAATGTGTGGGAGTCAGTATGGGTCTCCAGATCCCGCTTCTGATTATTGATCCGAAAGGGGTCTTGATCATGTCCACATTATTTGCGAACTGTATGGTGACACACTTAAGAGACAAGGACATCCAATTGGAGCAAAAGTTTCATGCCATAAAGAATAACAAGCGCAGGAATTTATTTCACTAGATACCGAAACATGTTTTTGGGTGAAATTGCAGAAAGTGTTTTTGCATGTGAAATGGAATTCTAGCAAGGGGTTATATGTTAATGTTGGTCATTAAAGTAATTTACAAAATTATGAATAAAAAAAGGAGTTTTATTTAATGAGAGTTTGCATTAAATTTGGTGGAAATTTGATAGCAATTTTGAGTGGTATTTTGAGTGGAGGGAATTTAAAGGAATTTTGTGAGTGGAGTGTCCACCCACATGAATGAGGGGAGGGCAAGGGGCAGCCCCCATCGTCGGCCACCCCCTTGGGGTCCCCCCTCTCCTATAAAAGGCACCCCCTCCTCACTTCTCACACACACACCTCCTCGTGAAGGATCTCTCTCCCCCTCTAGAATTTATCCCCCATGGTCTCGGACTAGCGAGATACATGTTCCCGGTGGCTATTCGGCAAGAAGAGGGGTTGTGCTTCCGCTGCATCGCTGGAGCGAGGAGGCGGAGTTTTCTCGGTGCCTCGGATGTGTGTGCGAGCACGGATGCGCTGCTGATTTGCGGCTCTAGGACTTCCTCTTGATCTTGAGATCGGCAAAAGATCGTCTACATCAACCACGAGTTTAACTCGTTAAGCTTTGTCAGTCTTCAAGGGTATGTTCTCTACGGATATACATCCGCCCATTGCTTGTATCTAGTAGATAGATCTTGGTACATAGTTGTTCTCATCTTAGGAAAAAAAATTCTATGTTGCAAACCCTACAGGAAATATTTCTGAAAGAAGGTAGAAATCAAGCAATCAGGGCTATTAATGGCTCCAGGAGGTAAATTATTAAACCATGCTTTAGCTTCCCCTTTTAGTGAAAAAGGGAAAATTTTAGCAACAAATTAGGTGCGCATATTAATATCATTAAAAATAAGGCACTCATAATATAAATCTCAGTGATATTTGCCATAGCCCTTTCATTATCAGTCCCACAAAAAGGTTCTTTCTCAACAATGTTTATATAGGATAAATCAAGAGAGAAATCATAATCTTTATCTTTAATGTTTATGGGAAATGTGGCAAACTTAGCATTAGGAGATAGTTTAGGTATAATAGTACGCTTTCCAAGAAGACTCTTATTAGCACTAGAACCATGTGTGTTTCGATATTCTTCAATAAATTCATCAGTCATTTCAATATAACCATCATTAATATCATAACTCTCTATAGACTCAGGTGAGCTAACAGGTGTGATATTATCTTCATTAGGAGTTTCAGTGTTTCCCAATATAGTTCTAGCAATTGTAGCATCTAGGAAAGGACCTAATGAACCATTCTCATCAAGCACTGTAGAAGTAACATCATGAGCATCAGAAGAAATTTCAGATTCAGCAGTAGTAGCAGTGTGTGTAGCATGTGCATGTGGTGGTGGTGTAACAAGCTTACTTATAACAAATGGTGAATCAAGAGCAACAGGGGTGTTTAGAACTGTACCTCTTCTTGTAGTGGATGGTAATATAGGAAATTTTCCATCACGAGTTTTACCCATGATGAAAAGGATAGCAGCAAACAATAATAAATCCAAGTGAACTTACAAGTAAAGCTATGCTCCTCGGCAATGGCTCCAGAAAATAGTCTTGATGGCCCACAAGTATAGGGGATCACAACAGTCTTCGAGGGTAATATAACCCAATTTATTGATTCGACACAAGGGGATACAAAGAATAGTTATAAGCCTTAACAACTGAGTTGTCAATTCAGATGCACCTGGAAATAGTATTGCTCACAGTAGTTTATCAGTAGCAACAGTTTTGTAGTAGAAATAGCAAAGTAACATCAGTAGTAAAATAAAAGCAGTAGTAAGCAAACAGCAGGATTTGAGTATGGTAGGCATAGGGATGGATGGACGAGCGTTGCATGGACAAGACTATTCACATAATATCAAGATCTAGGGCAATTCAAATAAATAAGGTAAAGCATCCAAGTACTAAACAATCATAGGCATGTGTTCCATATATAGTCATACGTCCTCATAATGAGAACATGCACAACACCTTTTGTCCTGGAAGCCCGTTGCAGCGGGGCCTCAAGGGAACTACTAGAAATTAAGGCACTCGTTTTAATAGAGCACCGGAGCAAAGCATTACCACTCTGTGGACACACGTGATCCTCACATCACAGCCATCCCCTCAGTTTGTCCCAATTTTTGTCACTTCGGGGCCTTTGGATCTAGACAATGATATATGTACACAACTTGCAGATAAGATCACAAACAACCCTATCATAATGATTCAATAATAAGTTCAGATCTGAGATCATGGCACTCGGTCCCTAGTGACAAGCATTAAGCATAACAAGTTGCAACAATGTCAAAAAGCACTAACAAAGATACTAGGCACCAAGCCCTAACAATCTTATTCGATTACATGATAGATCTCATCCAATCTCTACCATCCCCATAGCCTACAGCGGTGGATTACTCACTCATGGATGGGGGAAACATGGATGGTTGATGGAGAGGCGTCGGTGATGATGATGGAGATGACCTCCTCCAATTCCCCGTCCCGGTAGGGTGCTAGAACAGAGTTTCTGGTTCCAAATCGCGGTTTCAGGTGGTGGTGGTGCAGCGGAACTCTATATGGAAAAACTTCGAAAACCCCCCTCTGTTTTTAGGTCAGAGAGCTTATGTAGGCTAAGGGCGAGACGGAGGGGGTGCCCGAGGTGGCCACACCACCCCTGGAGCGGCCCGGCCTGGCCCGTGCCACCAGGTGGTGTGGGCCCCTCGTGGCCCTTCTCCGTCTCATCTTCTGGCTCCGTGAGTCTTCTGGTAAAATAGGAGTTTTGCGATATTTTCCGGGATTTTTCCTGAAAGTTGATTTTTTGAACAAAAACGAGACACCAAAGCAATTTTGCTGAAAACAACGTCAGTCCGTTTTAGTTGTATCCAAATCATACAAATTAGAGTAGAAATAATAGCAAAAGTGTTTGGGAAAGTAGATATGTTCGGGAAACAATAGCAAAAGTGTTCGGTAAATTAGACTCATTTTTGTTTTCTTGATGGTTATTCTGGGTTTTCTCAAATTTTTGTTAAAGCACAAGACCAAGAGAAAACAACTTTTACGTGTCCTTATGGAACCTATGCGTATAGGCGTATGCCTTTTGGTTTGTGTAATGCTCTAGCTACTTTTCAGAGATGTATGTCTGCTATGTTTCATGGTTTTGTGAAGAAATCGTGGAAGTATTCATGGAAGATTTCTCCGTCTATGGAACTTCTTTCGATAATTGTTTGCACAATATTGATAAAGTTTTGCAGAGATGTGAAGAAAATAATCTTTTTCTTAATTGTGAGAAATGCCACTTGATGGTTAATGAAGGAATTGTCCTTGGACATAAAATTTCTGAAAGAGGTATTGAAGTTGACAGAGCCAAAGTTGAAGCAATTGAGAAAATGCCCTGTCATAGGGATGTTAAAGGTATTCGTATTATCCTTGGTCATGCTGGTTTCTATAGAAGGTTTATTAAAGATTTCTCCAAGATATCAAAACCTCTTACTAATCTTCTCCAAAAGGAGGTTCCTTTTGTTTTTGATGATGATTGTAAGGAAGCTCTTGAAACTCTAAAGAAATCTTTAACTATTGCTCCTATTGTCGAACCACCTGATTGGAATTTAACCTTTGAAATTATTTGTGATGCTAGTTATTTTGCTGTAGGTGCTATTCTTGGACAAGGAATAGATAAAAATTTGAATGTTATCCATTATGCTAGTAAGACTCTTGATACCGCTCAAAAGAATTATGCTACTACTAAAAAAGAATTCTTAGTTGTAGTCTTTGCTTGTGATAAGTTTAGATCTTATATTGTTGATTCAAAAGTTACTATTCATACTGATCATGATGCTATTAAATACCTAATGACAAAGAAAGACACAAAGCCTACGCTTATTAGATGGGTGTTACTTTTACAAGAGTTTGATCTAAAATCCCATTGCTGATAATTTATCTCGATTGGAAAACATTTCTTTTGATCCTATGCCTGTTAATGATAGTTTTCCAAATGAATAGTTGGCTACAGTAAAGGTAAGCTCGCAAGAGAATCCTTGGTATGCTGATTATGCTAACTTTATCATTTCCAAGTATTTTCCTATAACCTTTACAGCCTAGCAAAGAAGGAAATTCTTTTATGATCTAAGACATTATTTTTGGGATGACCCACATTTATTTAAAGAAGGAGTGAATGGTATTATGCGAAGATGTGTTCCAGAATATGAACAACAAGAGATATTGAGAAAATGCCATGGTAGTGCTTATGGAGTACATCATGCTGGAGATAGAACCGCACAAAAGGTTTTACAATCAGGTTTTTATTGGCCTATTTTTTCATGGATGCGAGGAAGTTTATTTTATCATGTGATGAATGTCAAAGGGTTGGTAATATTTCTAGACGAATGAAATGCCTATGATTTTTTCTCTTATTATTGAACTATTTGACTATTGGGGTTTTGACTTTTATGGGTTCTTTTCCCCCTTCAAAAGGTTACACTCATATTCTTGTTGTTGTTGATTATGTTACAAAGTGGGTACAAGCCATACCTACAAAAAGTGCTGATGGTGAGACCTCTTTAAAAATGCTTAAGGATGTTATTTTTCTTAGGTTTGGAGTACCTATATATCTTATGATTGATGGAGGTTTTCATTTTATTCATGGTGGTTTTAGAAAGACTCTTTCTAAATATGATGTTAACAATAGAATTGCCTCAGCTTATCATCCCCAAACAAGTGGACAAGTAGAATTATCAAACAGAGAAATTAAATATATCTTGCAAAAGGTTGTTAATAGATCTAGGAAAAATTGGGCTAAAAAGTTAAATGATGCTTTATGGGCATATAGAATTGCTTATAAAAATCCTATGGGAATGTCTCTGATACGTCGGAAATGTATCTATAATTTTTGATGTTCCATGCTTGTTTAGTATCTACTTTGCTTTGCTTTGTATACACTTTGAGGTGTTTCTTTATGTTTTTCTGGACTAACCTATTAACAAGTTGCCACAGTGCCAGTTGCATGTTTTCTTATGGTTTTGGTTCTAGAAAAGGCAGAAAATCAATATTCTCGGAATTGGACGGGACGAAAGACAAAGTCAATATTTTACCACGGGGAACACATAGCCAGAGTACGAGACGGAGGGGAGGCACCAGGGGGCCACACCCCCTGCCGGGGCGGTCTAGGGATACCCGCGCCTGGGGGGTGTGACCACCCTGGCCGCCCCTTGCCTCGCCTCTTCGCCTAAAAAGACCCCCGATGTATAAATCCTAAGTACCCAATCAATATTCCAAGAAACAGTCTATAGGTGCCGCCACCATCATCCCTTTATCGAGGGGGATCTGAAGCTCTTCCCGGCACCCTGCCAGAGGGGAGATCATCCTGGAGGCATTATTCATCATCATGCCAGTCGCCGGTATGAAGTGTGAGTAGTTCCACCTTGGACTACGGGTCCATGTAGTAGCTAGATGGTTGTATATCCTCCTTTCTGCTACCATGTTTAGATCTTGTGATCTCCGTTCATGATCAAGATCATCTCTATTTGTAATCATGCATGTTATGTTTGTGGGGACCCAATGGATATTGAGATTACTATGTCAGATTGATTAATGGTTTTCTCTGATTGATTCTATCATGTCTGTGTTGTTTGTGATCTTGCATGCTCTCCGTTTCTAGTAGCTATCTTGGCCGAGTAGATGCTAGTGACTCCAAGAGGGGGTATTTATGCTCGATAGTGGGTTCATGTCTCTATTTAATCTAAGGTAAGTAACATAAATCTCTAAGGTTGTAGCTGTGTTGTTGCCACTAGGGAGAAAACAACGGTCTCTTGTTCATGGAACAAGTGGATTGTTTAACTTACACACTTTGCTAAAAGCAGTGATCTGTTGCTTGCAACATAATACTGGAGGGGGTTCGGATGATAACCTGAAGGTGGATTACTAGTCATAGATGCAGTTGGATGGCGGTCTATGTATCTTGTTATATTTCCCAATGAAATCTCATAGGATCTTGAATGTCTAGTATTGCATTGTTATGACTTGCTTAGTCCTGTCAATTTCCCTGCTGTAATTTGTTTACCCAGCATGCCATGTTTGTTTATATAAGGAGAACACCTCTAGTGAACTATGGACCTCGGTCCAATCTTTACCATTGATACATCTTCCACTGTTACTCTTTACTTTCTGCAAGCTACTATTACCTTCCACACTATATAGTTAATCCTTTGTTACAGCAAACCGGTGAGATTGACAACCTCACTGTTCGTTGGAGAAAAGTCTTGAGTTTGTGTTGTGCAGGTCTCCAAGTTGCTAGCAACACCTTTGAGTCGTTTCCTTCCTCCTACTGGTTCGATAACCTCGGTCTCTTACTAAGGGAAAACTTCCTGATGTGCTCATCATACCTTGATCTTGGGGTCTTCCAATGAAGCGCCTATATCAACACCAGGCGCCATCAAGCTTTCTAACGCCGTTGCCGGGGAGGCTAAGGACGTCTTCACAAGGGGAGTCCTTCACAACCTTTCTCTTTACTTTGTTTTTGTTTTGTTTAGTTTATTTTTCTTTGTTTGTTTGCCTCTTTATTTCAAAAAATCCAAAAAAAATTAGTTTCCTTGGTTTTGATTTCTCTTATCAAAAAAAAAAGTTCCTTCTCTAGTTGATGTTGTTGTTGGCTTGCTCCACTTTTGCCAAAATGAACTCTGCTGAGAACACCAAATTTTGTGACTTCACTTGCACAAACAACAATGATTTCCTAAGTATTCATATTGCTCCACCTGCTCCTGATGCTACCTTTTATGAAATTAAGCCTGCTTTGTTGAATCTTGTGATGAGAGAGCAATTTTCTGGTGATAGTTCTGATGATGCTGCTTCCCACCTCAATAACTTTGTTGAACTTTGTGAGATGCAAAACTATAAGGATGTAGATGTAGATATCATTAAGCTCAAGTTTTTTCCTTTCTCCTTGAGAGGAAAGGCTGAAGAATGGTTGCTATCCTTGCCTATAAATAGTATTGATTCTTGGATTAAGTGCAAAGATACTTTTATTGGAAAATACTATCCTCCTGCTAAGATTATATCTATGAGAAGTGAAATAATGAAATTTAAACAATTTGATAATGAACATGTTTCTCAAGCTTGGGAAAGAATGAAATCTTTGGTTAAGAATTGTCCCACTCATGGACTTACTGCTTGGATGATTATCCACACTTTTGATGCAGGTTTGAACTTCTCTTCAAGAAACCTATTGGATTCAACTGCTAGAGGTACCTTTATGACCATCACCTTGGGTGTTGCAACAAAACTCCTTGATAATATGATGGTTAATTATTTTGAATGGTACACTGAGAGAGCTCCACATGGTAAGAAGGTAAATTTTGTTGAAGAAACCTCCTCTTTGAGTGATAAGAGTGATGTTATAATGGTTATGCTTGTTAATGGAAAAGCTCCTTTAGATCCTAATAATGTTCCCTTAGCCTCTTTGGTTTCTCAAGAAGATAAAGTTGATGTGAACTTCATTAGAAACAACAATTTCAACAACAAGGCCTATAGGAATCATTTTGGTAGTAACAACAATTATAGGCTTTATCCTCCTAATGGCAATACCTATGGAAACTCCTATAGCAATACTACAAGTGTCCCCTCTGAACTTGAAGTCATGCTCAAAGACTTTATTAGTAAACAAACCACTTTCAACAAGAGTGTGGAGGAAAATCTTTTGAATGATGAGAAAAATATATCATGTTTGTCTGAAGCTCAGTCCTCTTTGATTAATAAAATGGCTGCTAAACCCAAAACTTTGGAAAGTACCTTTGCTCTTACTCATGCCATACAAGTTACTATTGATGAAAATGTTAGATTGTTAGCCCAACTACATGCTAAGTGGGAAAGAGAATCTGAAATTTCTAGAAACAATAGTGTGTGCACAATTACCACCACAAATATGGATGATACCAAACCACAAGAAGTCCCTATTCCTCCCACCACTACTCCTAAGCCTACTACCTGTGATGCTAAGTTTGATTTTGATCTTGATGGTTGCAATATTTCTGAAGTGATTATGTTCCTACAAAAGCTTGCTAGAAGTCCTGTGTTAGACCCCTCCTTTATAGAGGAAAGGATCCCTGTGATTGCAATGCTAGTCCCTGGATCAAAGCTAGCATCCACAGTTTAAGATGAAGTACACAAATACAAAGGTCGTTTATTACATTCATTCCAGAGATAAAATATAGTCTTTTACAACTCATGGCCATAGGCCTAATACAAGAGTTTTAAGGAACAATTAAATAAACACAAGTCTTCATCTTCATGTGCCACAGGCAAGCATGTTGAGTGTAGACTCATGACTCCTATTCATCATCGGAGTAACCTGCAACATCACAAGTTACAGCCACAGAGGGTCAATACTTTGGAATAGTATTGGCAAGTGATACCTTGGTATATTTTAAGTGGACTATACAACTATATGCATTTTGGTTAAGTGTAGCTTGGCTTGCTTTTGCTTGAAAATAGATTTTTCCTATTAGTTGAAAATGCTAAGTTTTCTTTGTCAAAACATTCCCAAGGAAACCACCAATAGACATTGGGGTCCTTCACCCTTGTTCACCCAAGAATTTTATTTTAGAAGTTGGAGTGATGAGATTCTTGTAGCTTTCATGTCTTGATGCTCAAAGTGTCCATTTCCTTGGACTAGGCTAAGTACTTAGTTTTTCCATCTGCAGAGGTTGTGCACTTTCCCCACCAGACTTGGTTTCCCAAGACAGGACCTTTCAGAAGCTTTTCCTTAGTCAAATGGACGCGTTCCATCCTATCATCCCATCTACCACCAACTGTCCAAAAGACTAAGTTCTAGCAACCTATATGATCAAGGCAGAGCCCATTTTGCCAAGTGGCTGCACTGTAAGCTGTCTCAACACTTGGCCTCCAAATCCCTTTGTGCCTGGGTGGCTTACCACAAGTGAGATACACAACCCAAGTCCATGGCCTTGTGTAACCACTCAACATAACCCATACTTTCCATTCCGACCAGGAGGTTCATTTGATTTAGTGGTTTTATTAGGAAAGTATAAGTCTCTTGACTTGGAATATTTTCTTTATAGTGTGAGTAGTTTGTCACCAACCCTTGTTTTTCTATAAGCTATGCTAAGCAAAGTATGGTATCTTATCTCAAGAGAAATTTCCTAGCAACTCTACTATTTCACTCTACTTAGGATTTCCCATCTTAGTACTAAGCAAAATATCATGCATTTTACTTTAGCAAAATATCTAATGCAAGTATAGAATCTAAAATAGGAAATTCATGAAAATATCACTTGCCTTGGTAGTGAGAGTATCACTCTTCACAATCACAATCACTATCAAAATCTACACAAGAGATCAAAGCATACAATTACACACAATTTAAATACAACCAAAAATAATATGAATGTATGCATGCAAGAATTTACTATATGGTGATTTTTGAAAATTATATCAAGTATGTTCATTAGTACAAAAACCTAATATGTCACAAGTTTGCCAATTACACTTATTTGGTCTCAAAATAATAAACAAGAATAAAACTATATCTAAACTAGCCCCAAACTTGTTCCACAAATAAAATCACTTTTACTGTTACTATATGCTAAATAAAGTGGATATTCAGAAAGGCCTTATTTCACTGAATTCAACAGTATAAGGTTTGTAAAAATCCAACGTGGGATTCAAAAGTTATAAGCATTTGAAGTTTGAATCTAAATCAGGTTTTAAATTCTGTTTTTAGTCCAAACCTTGCCACGCGTCAGTTATTATCGGCGTGCATCGTTCGACCGGATCACCCTTCTGTACCGTTGGATCTAACTAACGCTGCACGGCTCAGATCACGTACCTCTTCGGTTTAAGTGAATCTATCCTAGCGCTGCGATGTAGATCCAACGGTCCACATCATCAAACCAGAAACGGGCGGCGCTGGCGATGCTGTCTGGCGGCGGCGCGTCTGACTACGGCGGCGCCGGCGTTCTACATTGTTCGCGAGAGGGAGAGGGGTATTACCAGGTTCGCCAGAGGCTGCTGAAGCTCGTCGTGGTACTGGCTTGTGGAGAGGCACTCGGAGATGGGCTCTAGACCTCGTCGGAGTTGCGTCTGGCGTCAAGTGGGGGTTTGAGTCGGTCGTTGCCGATGTTCTGCGTCGCTGAGCACGAATCAATGTGTTTAGAAGATGCGCGGACAAATACGAACACGCCGGGTAAACAAGAAAGCAAGGCGCCAAACTTACCGAGATTGCTCGCCGGAGTTCGCGAAGCGTCACCACGGCCAGTCGACGTTGGCGAGGTTCCTCGTCGTGCTAGGCCAAATTAGGGACACTGTCAGATGCGCACGATGATGAGGATTCTATGTGTATCAACCAGAGGGCAAGGGGCGGTGGCTACTTACGGAGAGAGATCGCCGGAGTTCGTGAAGAAGACGGTGGCGCTACCGTCGACGCTGCAAAGCTAGGGGTCATCACGAAGGCAAACGGCGAGTGTCGAAGATGCGTATAAGTTCACCGAACAAGATAGTGTGAATGAGATGAGGGAACTCGAGGCTCACCGAATCGGTCGCCGAGGGGGCTCACAACAAGATTCGCGGAGGATTGAGGGCAGCCTGGGGGCGTGAGTGTGCGATTGACTGGGGAAAAATGATCGTGGGGAGGTGGGGATCTTATAGCCGGGGAGTCGACAAGAAACGCTCGAGGATTATTGCCCCTTTACTCCGCGCCATTATCGCCATCATCGCCGCATGACGCGTGGTCGTAGGCGCAATCTGGGAAGACGAGGACGGCGGTCCGGTCCCGCTTGTCGTAAACGCATAGTGTCGGTGGGGTCAGTTGTTGTTTACGTGTGTTTGCACGTGTGAGAAGAAAAGGTGATCCCCGGGTGGGCTTGCTGGGCTTGATTGTTTGCTGGGCCAGATTCTGGCCGCGCGGCCCTTTTCATTTGTTTATTTCTTTTTTTTTTCTATTTTTATTTTCGAATGGTTTTGATATGAATTTAAATCCTTTTGAATTCAATTTGCTTTGGGAATTTTACAGGGTTTTGTGGATTCAATTTAACAGTCATAAAACTAGGTGGTTACTTTGCAAGGCTTGGTCCAGCTTGGTTTCTATAATAATTGAGATTTGTTCCTGTTTGCAAATATTTGAAATGGACTTTGGAATCTATTCCTAAAATTTGAAATCTTTGGGGTTTAAAAGTTTCACCTAAACTTTCCCTCATTGAAGGCAAGCATTCAAGTATTTATTCATTCAAACTTCAAAAGGATGATGTTTATTTGGGACAATTTAACCACATGAAATCATAACTCATATTCCATCACTAAGTGATTTTTGATAAAACCCTAAATGAATGAATGATGCAAAGTGATATGAATGAGTTTTGAAACTATGATTTTTGGGATGTTACAAATCTAACCCCCTTAAGATGAATCTCGCCCTCGAGATTCGGTTTGGCTAGCAAATAGGTGAGGGTGGTCTTTCCGAAGATCATCTTCTCTTTCCCATGTAGCTTCCTCTTCGGAGTGATGGTTCCATTGTACTTTACAAAATTTGATAGTCTTGGTCCTGGTGACTCTCTCTGCGGTCTCTAAAATCTTGACAGGCTTTTCTTCATAAGTGAGATCACTTTCTAGTTGAACCTCTTCCAAAGGTATGGTATCCTTCAAAGAAGACTCTTCCATTTCTGGGTGACATTTCTTAAGCTGACTCACATGAAATACGTTATGGACTGCTGATAGAGATTCTGGCAATTCAACTTCATATGCAACTTCTCCTTTGCGACTTAGAATTTTGAATGGCCCAACATATCTTGGGGCCAACTTTCCTTTGACTCCAAATCTTTTCACTCCGCGAAGTGGTGATACCCTGAGATAAGCTCTATCTCCAATTTCGTACGTGACTTCTCTACGTTTAGAATCCGCGTAGCTTTTCTGTCGGGATTGTGCTATCTTCAACCTGTCCTTAACCAATTTAACTTTCTCTTCGGCGTCCTTGATAAGATCAGGTCCAAATAAGCTTCTTTCTCCCACACCATTCCATAATAATGGGTGGTACACTTTCTTCCATAGAGTAACTCAAACGGTGCCATTCCAATACTTGATTGATGCTGTTATTGTAAGAGAACTCAGCGTAAGGTAAACTTTCATCCCAACTTGCTCCATAGTCTAAAGCACAAGCTCTCAACATGTCTTCAAGAATTTGGTTGGTCCTTTCTGTTGTCCATCCGTTTGAGGATGAAAAGCGTATAAACTCTAATCTGGTTCCTAAGGATTCATGAAGTTGTCTCCAAAAGTGAGATGTGAACTGAGTTCCTCTATCGGACACAATACTCTTTGGCACACCATGTAGGCATACAATCTCGCTCATGTAAATTTTGCTAACTTAGCACTTGTATAGGTTGTCTTCATCGGTATAAAATGAGCCACTTTTGTTAGGCGATCTACCACTACCCATATGGAATCATATCCGATCTAGTCCTTGGTAATCCGAATGAAATCCATACCAATATTTTCCCACTTCCATTCAGAATAGTCAAGGTTGAAGCAGCCTGCTGGTTTTGGTGCTCGCTTTGACTGCTACACATCACACAAAGCAATATGTTCATGATGTCCCTTTTGAGATTTTTCCACCAAAACCTTTCCTTCATGTCCATGTACATCTTGGTATTTCCGGTGAATAGAATACGGGAGTTGTGACCTTCTGTAAGATCGGTTCCGCATTCGGGTCTTGTGGAACACATATGCTTTCCGTGCCATAAAGTACCTTTTCATCAACATGAAAACTCTTAGCTTTCCTAAACCAATGTTTACTTTAATCTTTTCAATTTCCTCATCGCCTCCGGACTTCTCGGATCTTGTCCAATAGAGTGGGTTGAACATCTAAGGACATGAGATGTCCTTCTGGTACAATCTCCAATCTGAGTTCTTTGAATTGCTTACACAAGTCATCTGGCAATTCCCCTTTTGTAAGGCCATTTACAAATGTCTTACGACTTAGAGCATCTGCTACTACATTTGCTTTACCGGGATGGTATTGCAAACTTAAGTCGTAATCTTTGATAAGTTCTAGCCATCTTCTTTGTCTCATGTTGATTTCCTTCTGGGTGAAGATGTACTTCAAGCTCTTGTGATCGGTGAATACTTCACAACGCTTTCCCAAAAGGTAATTTCTCCATGTTTTGAGTGCATGGACGACAGAAGCTAACTCCAAATCATGAGTAGGATAATTTACTTCATGAGTTTTGAGTTGTCTCGATGCATAGGCTACGACTTTACCATCTTGCATAAGTACGGCACCCAAACCTTGATGAGAAGCATCACAATACACTTGGAAATCCTTTTCCAAATCCGCGATATAGAACCGGTGTCATACAAGTCTCTTCTTCAATTCTTGAACCGACTTCAAACCTTCACCCAAGCAAACTTCTTGTCCTTCTTTAGTAACTCACATAGGCTTAGCAACTTTCGAGAAATTTTCTATGAACCTTCCTAGTAACTGCTAAGCCGAGGAAACTACTGAACTTCTTTCACATTCTTGGGTGATTCCCAATCGTCCAAATGAAACCTTAGCAGGATCAAGCGCCACACCATCCATCTTTTGTCATCACATGACCAAGAAAACCAACTTTCTAACCAAAACTCACACTTGCTGAATTTGGCATATAGTTTATGTTCTCTCAGTTTCTCAAGTATCAAGCGTAAGTGTCTTTCATGCTCTTCCTTGCTCTTGGAGTAAACCAAGATGTCATCGATGAAAACGACAACGAACTTGTCAAGGAATTCCATGAACACCTTATTCATCATATTCATGAAGTATGCTGGAGCGTTGGTTAATCCAAAAGGCATCACAGTATACTCATACAATCCATATCTTGTGGTGAATGCTGTTTTTGGTATGTCTTGTTCTCGTATCTTGAGTTGAAAATACCCTGGCCGGAGATCAATCTTCGAGAATACGCATGCTCCTTCTAGCTGATCAAATAAGTCGTTGATTCTTGGCAAAGGATACTTGTTCTTGATGGTAACCTCGTTGAGAGAACGGTAGTCGATACATAACCTTTGTGTTCTATCCTTCTTTTCCACGAACAACACTGGGGCTCCCCAAGATGAAGAACTTGGTTGAATAAACCCTTTTTGTAATTGTTCTCCTAGCTGTTTCTTGAGCTCTTTCAGTTCATCAACAGACATTTTGTACGGTCTCTTAGCTATTGGTCCTGATCCTGGCACCAAATCTATCAGAAACTCCACATCTCTATCCGGTGGCATTCCTGGTAGCTCTTCCGGAAACACATCCGGATACTCACATACTATTGGTACACCATCCATGCTAACCCCCTTAAGAGAATTTAGCTTACTTCCCTTGGATTCAAAGTTTGACTTAAATTTTACTCTTTTTCCTTCGGGAGTTGTGAGTGTAACTGTACGATTGGCACAATCTAATATTCCTTCGTACTTATCCATCCAATCCATTCTCAAAATCACATCCAACCCTTGGGAATTCAGGATTATTAGGTTCACTGGGAACTTATGTTTTCCAAATTCTATGACTAAGTCATGACATCCTGAGTTCACTATCATTTCTCCCCCTGGAGAACTTACTCTTACAGGACACCCAATGGTTTCCACAGGTAGTTCATTTCTTTCAACAAATGATTTTGAGATGAATGAATGTGATGCACCGGTATCAAAGAGTATAAATGCTGAAATAGAATTGAGTCTGAACTTACCAGCCACGGCATCAGGCTCCTCATAGACCTCCTCCACATTTATGTGGTTAACCTGTCCTTTCTGGAAAGGATTTGGCTTGTTAGGTCCTTCAACTTTCTTTTCAGGGCACTCATTTTCATAATGCCCTAGCTTTTTGCATTTGAAGCACTCAACCCGTTGATGTCCTTTTAGGAGGTTGGCCTCCACTACCACTACCAATTCCTCCATAGTGGCTCTTATGTCCACCCTTGTGGTTCTTGTACTTGTCCTTGTCATGATCATGTGATGTTTGTTGTCATGACGGTTGTGGTGCTTGCTGAATTTCCCATTTTATGGGATCCTGAATCGCCATCATCATAGTGAGATCGTTTGTGAGACGATCCCATGCTGTGCTTGTAGGAGTGTTTCCTCTTTCTACTCTCGACTTGCTTTATCTTACTCTCTAAAATAGCAGCCTTGTCACACAAAGACTGATAAGTTGGTACATATGCCACAGCCAACTGCAGATTCAGCTCGTCATTCAAACCTTCCAAGAACTTTTCTTTTCTCTTGGCATCTCAGATCAACCTCATCCGGTGCATAGCGCCAGTTTGTTGAACTCTTCTATGTATTCTCGCCACATCGGTGGCGCTGCTTCGAGTTGTGAAACTCCTTCTTTTTCAGACTCATCATTCCTGATGAGATATGAGCAGTGCGAAAGCCATCCTCAAAGATAGCCCAAGTCACCTCATCAATAGGAGTGGTGATTTGGAAGTTGTCCCACCATGTGGCGGCTGGTCCTTCCAGCAGATGTGCTGTGAACCTGACCTTTTCAGCATCCGTGCAGCCCACGGTCACTAAGTCTTTGTTCACAGAACGTAACCAGTCATTGGATACCATGGGATCAGTTGTTCCCGAAAACTTTGCTGGCCTCAGACGCAGAAATCTGGTGAGCATATCGAAACCCGGAGGGTTGTTGTTGTTGTTGTTGTTGTTGTTGTTGTTGTTGTTGTTGTTGGGGTCGTTGTTGTTGTTGTTTTTATTCTGGTTTTGGATGAATGTCGTCATCATTTGCATAAGTTGTGTTTGCGCATTCATCATTTGTTGCATTTCCGGGGTGATGTTGTTGGGGTTGGGGTTTGCGCGACGGGGAGGCATCTGTGGTTTGTTCAAATAGATAAGAATGAGATACCCATAGATGTTTTATGCACAATACAACATAAGCAATCACATAACAAGCAACATAAGAATAAATGTTCAACAACCACATAACAAGCTCATGAAGTGATACACACAAGTGGCAAGCCATCCACATGTCGGATGGTCCAAAAACAAGTTCACAAAAACAAGTATGAATAAAAAGATAAACGAGTAGTCAAGTCTACTCGTCAGTGTCAATCTCCTCCTCGACGAAGGTAAGACCTGCGTTCTCCATCGCGGTCTTGTTCTCCTCAATCGTAGTGGTCAAGGAATAGACCTTGGCCTTGAGAGCCCTCTTCTAAGAGCGAAGCCTCTCAATAACCATCTGCTGCTGCTCAAGCTCGAAGTCCTTGGACTTCAGTTCCTCGGTCATGTCCCGGATTCTTTTGTTCCTATCCTGGACGCGTTTCTCTTGACTCTTGAACTTGCGGTCCTGAGCCTCAAACTTTGTCTCCATTTCCTTGATCATCTCATCCTCTGCGCAAAAGCTTGTCCTTCTCGCGGCTGCACTCAAGCTCGTCATTTCCTAGCATGACGCTCGTCCCCGTATCTACGTGCACGAGAAGAGTCTCTAAGTCCTGAAGATAAAGGCGTATCGGCTCATGGTGCTCCTCGAGTCGTCCTCGAAGTCGATGGACTCTCCATCAACATCACGTCTCCCAAACACGCGGAAGTGAGTGCCTCTAACCTGTCGAGAATGACGTCCTAACAATCGTCCTATCAGATCCTGCATGACTACCTCCATGCCTCTCTCCCTGTCATCGCAGCATCAGCTTGAAGACGATGGCCTCGATAGTAGGCTCACCTGGCCGGGTGATTCACCTTGAAGCCCTGCAGGTCCTTCCTCTCGAACTTGGTGAGTGGGTACACCGTAATGGTAGGAAGAGGGAGATCAGAGTGGTAAGCTCAATGATACGGGAACCAAAACGAGTAACCCGAAACTCCTCAATAGTGCTGATGGCAATAGGCATCTATTTATAAGAATGAAAAAGTTAGAACAACACAAATCAAGGTAATTCTAGACAACATTCATACATATCCATGTAATACAATCTTCACACAAATCATGCATACAAAAAGGTTATTACATTAATCAAAGGTCCAAACTTCTTTAGAATATTTTGGAAATGAGGTGATAGGTGGTGGTCCATCTAACGATGTTTTACAGCCCAATCTCACGGGATCTATTATTAAACACAATGTTCCTAGAGGCAATCCACCAATCTTGCTCTCTTGACTCAATCACTAAGTCTATAACATCTCCCCTTATTTCTTGGTTGTTGTCTTCCAACTCTTGAGTAAGCTCCTTCTCTTTTTCTAAGTCCTTCTGGAGGTTGAGCATTCTGCATTTGACTCTAGCACTTAGTTCCTTGATAGTCCTCCAAGCTACATCCCTGGCTGACTCAAAGAATGTGGTGTGCATTGTTGTGTTGGTGTACATGCAGAATCCCCTTTCTTTGTGGTTGTCTTCCTTGTTTTTGTACAAGTGAAGTTGCACCCACCAATACTCCACTCCTTCATCCATCACTGGAAAGCCCTTGTACACGGCTTCACCATGTGCATCCATTGCCTCCATGAGGTCCTTGAGAATGTTGGGAAACTCAGTCTCACACTCCAATGTCATGGTCATAAGTGGTCCCTTCTTCACGGCTTCGTTGATGGAGTTCATCTACAAAGGAAGTTGAAAGAGATTAGAAGAGTTTTACGAGAAGAATAGACAAGTGTAGAAGTAGTTGAAAACTTTTTCCTTAGTGGTTTTCAATCCTAGGGTCATAATCCTACAGGCAACACAAGGTTTCGATACCATCTGTTAGACCCCTCCTTTATAGAGGAAAGGATCCCTGTGATTGCAATGCTAGTCCTTGGATCAATGCTAGCATCCACAGTTTAAGATGAAGTACACAGATACAAAGGTCGTTTATTACATTCATTCCAGAGATAAAATATAGTCTTTTACAACTCATGGCCATAGGCCTAATACAAGAGTTTTAAGGAACAATTAAATAAACACAAGTCTTCATCTTCATGTGCCACAGGCAAGCATGTTGAGTGTAGACTCATGACTCCTATTCATCATCGGAGTAACCTGCAACATCACAAGTTACAGCCACAGAGGGTCAATACTTTGGAATAGTATTGGCAAGTGATACCTTGGTATATTTTAAGTGGACTATACAACTATATGCATTTTGGTTAAGTGTAGCTTGGCTTGCTTTTGCTTGAAAATAGATTTTTCCTATTAGTTGAAAATGCTAAGTTTTCTTTGTCAAAACATTCCCAAGGAAACCACCAATAGACATTGGGGTCCTTCACCCTTGTTCACCCAAGAATTTTATTTTAGAAGTTGGAGTGATGAGATTCTTGTAGCTTTCATGTCTTGATGCTCAAAGTGTCCATTTCCTTGGACTAGGCTAAGTACTTAGTTTTTCCATCTGCAGAGGTTGTGCACTTTCCCCACCAGACTTGGTTTCCCAAGACAGGACCTTTCAGAAGCTTTTCCTTAGTCAAATGGACGTGCTCCATCCTATCATCCCATCTACCACCAACTGTCAAAAGACTAAGTTCTAGCAACCTATATGATCAAGGCAGAGCCCGTTTTGCCAAGTGGCTGCACTGTAAGCTGTCTCAACACTTGGCCTCCAAATCCCTTTGTGCCTGGGTGGCTTACCACAAGTGAGATACACAACCCAAGTCCATGGCCTTGTGTAACCACTCAACATAACCCATACTTTCCATTCCACCCAGGAGGTTCATTTGACTTAGTGGTTTTATTAGAAAAGTATAAGTCTCTTGACTTGGAATATTTTCTTTATAGTGTGAGTAGTTTTTCACCAACCCTTGTTTTTCTATAAGCTATGCTAAGCAAAGTATGGTATCTTATCTCAGTAGAAATTTCCCTAGCAACTCTACTATTTCACTCTACTTAGGATTTCCCATCTTAGTACTAAGCAAAATATCATGCATTTTACTTTAGCAAAATATCTAATGCAAGTATAGAATCTAAAATAGGAAATTCATGAAAATATCACTTGCCTTGGTAGTGTGGAGAGTAGCACTCTTCACAATCACAATCACTATCAAAATCTACACAAGAGATCAAAGCATACAATTACACACAATTTAAATACAACCAAAAATAATATGAATGTATGCATGCAAGAATTTACTATATGGTGATTTTTGAAAATTATATCAAGTATGTTCATTAGTACAAAAACCTAATATGTCACAAGTTTGCCAATTACACTTATTTGGTCTCAAAATAATAAACAAGAATAAAACTATATCTAAACTAGCCCCAAACTTGTTCCACAAATAAAATCACTTTTACTGTTACTATATGCTAAATAAAGTGGATATTCAGAAAGGCCTTGTTTCACTGAATTCAACGGTATAAAGTTTGTAAAAATCCATTATGGGATTCAAAAGTTATAAGCATTTGAAGTTTGAATCTAAATCAGGTTTTAAATTCTGTTTTTAATCCAAACCTTGCCACGCGTCGCGTTATTACTGGCGCGTACCGGTTTGCACCGGATCACCCTTCTGTACCGTTGGATCTAACTAACGCTGCACGGCTCAGATCACGTACCTCTTCGGTTTAAGTGAATCTATCCTAGCGCTGCGATGTAGATCCAACGGTCCACATCATCAAACCAGAAACGGGCGGCGTCGTCATCTGGCGCGGCGTCTTCGACTACGGCGCCCGGCGTTCTACATTGTTCGCGAGAGGGAGAGGGGTATTACCAGGTTCGCCAGAGGCTGCTGAAGCTCGTCGTGGTACTGGCTTGTGGAGAGGCACTCGGAGATGGGCTCTAGACCTCGTCGGAGTTGCGTCTGGCGTCAAGTGGGGGTTGTCGGAGTCGTTGCCGATGTTCTGCGTCGCCTGAGCACGAACCAATGGGTTTAGAAGATGCGCAGGACAACTACGAACACGCTCGGGTAAACAAGAAAGCAAGGGGCGCTCAAAACTTACTGAGATTGCTCGCCGGAGTTCGCGAAAGCGTTAGCCACGGTCAGTTGTCGACGTTGGCGAGGTTCCTCGTCGTGCTAGGACAAATTAGGGACACTGTCAGATGCGCACGATGATGAGGATTCTATGCATATCAACCAGAGGGCAAGGGGCGGTGGCTACTTACGGAGAGAGATCGCCGGAGTTCGTGAAGAAGATGGTGGCGGCCAGTCGTCGACGTTGCCAAAGCTAGGGGTCATGCGAAGGCAAACGGCGAGTGTCAGAAGATGCGTATAAGTTCACTGAACAAGATAGTGTGAATGAGAGACAGAGGGGAACTCGAGGCTCACAGATCGGTCACGAGGGGCTCTGTCAGCGGCGATTCGCGGAGGATTGAGGGCAGCCTGGGGGCGTGAGTGTGCGATTGACTGGGGAAAAATGATCGTGGGGAGGTGGGGATCTTATAGCCGGGGAGTCGACAAGAAACGCTCGAGGATTATTGCCCCTTTACTCCGCGCCATTACGCATCACTGCCGCATGACGCGGGTCGCAGGCGCAGTCTGGGGAAGACGAGGACGACGTGGTCTGGTCCCGCTTGTCAGCGAAACGCGCATAGTGCTGGTGGGGTCAGGTTGTCGGCGACTGTTTGCGTGTGTTTGCGCGTGTGAGAAGAAAAGGTGATCCCCGGGTGGGCTTGCTGGGCTTGATTGTTTGCTGGGCCAGATTCTGGCCGCGCGGCCCTTTTCATTTGTTTATTTCTTTTCTTTTTCTATTTCTATTTTCTGGAATGGTTTTTGATATGAATTTAAATCCTTTTGAATTCAATTTGCTTTGGGAATTTTACAGGGTTTTGTGGATTCAATTTAACAGTCATAAAACTAGGTGGTTACTTTGCAAGGCTTGGTCCAGCTTGGTTTCTATAATAATTGAGATTTGTTCCTGTTTGCAAATATTTGAAATGGACTTTGGAATCTATTCCTAAAATTTGAAATCTTTGGGGTTTAAAAGTTTCACCTAAACTTTCCCTCATTGAAGGCAAGCATTCAAGTATTTATTCATTCAAACTTCAAAAGGATGATGTTTATTTGGGACAATTTAACCACATGAAATCATAACTCATATTCCATCACTAAGTGATTTTTGATAAAACCCTAAATGAATGAATGATGCAAAGTGATATGAATGAGTTTTGAAACTATGATTTTTGGGATGTTACATCCTGATGCTAGTGATATGAATGTAGCTTTCACCAAACACATTACTGATGCTCTTCTTAAAATTAAGGATGAAAGGTTGAAACACAAAGCCTCTATTCCTAGGAAAGTAGAAGATAGTTGGGAAACCATCATTAATATGCAAGTGAATGACTTTGATCTCAAAGCTTCATGTGACCTTGGTTCTAGTGTCTCTATTATGCCTAGAAAGATTTATAAAATGCTTGTTTTGCCACCTTTGGAAGATTGTTATTTGGATGTCCCACTTGATGATAATGTTAAAAAACTCATGGGGAGTGTTAATGATGTTCTTATTATGGTTAGCAATGCGTATGTCCATGTTGATTTCTATATATGTTTTGGATGTTCAATACAATGCTTCTTGCCCTATTACTTTGGTAAGACCTTTTATTAGAACAGTTGGTGTCATCATTGATATGAAAGAAGGCACCATTAAATATCAATTCTCATTCAAGAAAGGTATTGAACACTTCCCTATGAGGAGAGAGAAATTGATTTTTCTCCTCCTTTGAAAGCAAGGTTTTATGTTAATGCTTCTTCATTTGAAAATACTTGATTCTTGCTTCTTGTGCCTAACTTAAAGGCGTTAAAGAAAAGTACTTATTGGGAGATAACCCAAAAATTTTCTTGAGTCTTGGAAGTTGTTACTTCAGTAATGACCTCTCCTTATCCTTTTTATTTGCTTTTTGTGCTAAGAATGACCTCTAATGAGAGGGAAGTAAGATTTGGGGAGTTGCTGTCCCGAAAAAAAATTTTGTGCTCCACCGTAAAAATTCGTGTAAAATCTCTGTATGTAGGATTGAGCTGATATTTTCTGAATAAATACCAAAGTATGTTAGATAACTGTTGTTAGTTCAACACTTTTTGATTTGAGAAACATAAGGTCTTAGAAACAATCGGTTTCTACCTGCTGGTCTATTTTGACAGATTTCTGCCATTATTTGTATTTGCTTCTTACTGATTCTTTTTGGGGTTATTTTTGGGAAATTGAGCTTTTTGAGGGAATTTCTACATTATCTTGTGTATTTAGTGAAAGTTTTGTTGTTCTAAAGCTAAACCCAAGTGTCTATTATCTTTTGAATAAACTAATGTTGCTAATGAAGAATGTGTGAAGTTTTGTATGAAGGTAAAATTTCAGGTGTAAAGGAAGAATGATGTAATGAGATGAAGAATGGACAAGAGCTCAAGCTTGGGGATTCCACCCCGTGTCACCCCAAGAAATATTCAAGAGGTACAAGCGTCAAAGCTTGGGGATGCCCAAGGCATCCCCTTCTTCATCAATAAAAAGCTCAGTTCTTTCTAGACACTTTGTTTTTAATGTTTAATGCAAAGTTGTGTTTTTCTTGGAACGTCTTAGTTTTGTTTCTTGGTTTTTGTTTTCTTAGTTTGCTTGAATAAAGTAGTTTGTACCCCCGCTTTCGTTATGTTGTTTACAAATAAGTTGGAGTCAGCCAAGAGTAGAAGTTTTATGCTTATAGTGGAAAAGTGAGCTTGCTTTGACTGTGGCTTAGACTTTATCTTATCATGCAAGATGTTGTTTTGACCTTATGCTTAGTGATTTTTGATGTAGCATGACTTGCTCCAAGAAATTTAGAGTGCTTAGTGTGCCTTGAAATAATCATGCATTGTTTTATCATACAAAAGCATAGTATTGTGGTATTCTCCTTTGATGCTTTGTTTGGGTTGACTTGGCACATTCTCACACCATGTTATGACTCAAACAAGTCACCATTAGCCTCTATGATCATTTAGTCCTTGACTTGTAGTATGACCTTATGCTTTGATTAGTAATGTTTTGTCGCTCTGCATGATTATGGCCATTATTGCTCTCTTAGTTGGTCGATCCCAGACTTTTGCTAGCCTTCACTTTTGATGAGTAAGATCTACTCATGCATCCAACTCCCAAGAAACCAAGTTATTCCAAAGTGTCCACTATAAATACCAATGCATGGTGTGTTACACCATTCCAAGTATATTCTTGTTTTCATCTATCTTCTAATTAAAAAGTATTTTGTTATGTGAAAACTTAGTGATTAAAGCTCTCACGAACTTGATGGCACACTTTATTTTTCTTACCCCTAATAAACTTGAACTATTGTGTCATCTGTGTTGTATATGCGTGCACTTATACGTTGGGATTAGCATAACCGTGCTGTCACGGGGAACGCTTTCAACACTTTTGGATATCTATCCAATTGATATCATGCTCTTTTGTTTGCGGATGTCGTCGGTGTGAAATAAAAGGGGAGCTTGTAAGTCCATGGAGTTATGTATTTTGTGTTAGAGAAACGCCTGGGCCGCTAGCCTAATCATGGTGGAAACTTGCAGCATCACCATAGTGAGCTATCTATGAAGCATTATTCTTATAAAAAAGAGATATGAGATTCAAAAAAAGAAAAAAAAGATATTAGAAAAGAGGAAAGAGAGAAAAATCACCATATGCCCATGGTAAATAAGAAAATTGCTGAGATGCTCATTGTCTGCTTGCCTTGTCATTTTGTTATGGGACAGCTCCTGTAGCATGTGCAAGGGGTACCCCGTTGGCGGTTCATAGAGCATCTCAGCAATCTTCTTATTTACCATGGGAATATGGTGCTTTTTCTCTCTTTCCTCTTTTCTCATCTCTTTTTTTCTTTTTCTGAATCTCATATCTCTTTTTTATAAGAAGAATGCATGTTATTCATGATCTTTGTTTGTATCCTTTCATGTTCCATGCATAGTTACTTTGTATTATTGTTAGAACTCCGTCTTTCATGCTCATGTTTAGAGTTCTTTTATCCTAGCTTTCAATACTTGCAAATGGTTTGATCTTTATTTTGATGGTGCATGTCACCTCAAAAATTATTCTTTTTATCACTTACCTACTCGAGGACGAGGAGGAGTTAAGCTTGGGGATGCTTGATACGTTGGAAACATATCTATAATTTTTTATGTTCCATGCTTGTTTATTATCTACTTTGCTTTGCTTTGTCTACACTTTGAGGTGTTTCTTTATGTTTTTCTAGACTAATCTATTAACAAGTTGCCATAGTGCTAGTTGCCTGTTTTCTTCTATTTTTGGTTCCAGAAAAGGCAGAAAATCAATATTCTCATAATTGGACGGGACGAAAGCCAAAGTCAATATTTTACCGTGGGGAACGGGCAGTCTGAGGCGGAGGAGGCACCAGGCCACACCCCACGGTGGCTAGGCTACTGCCTCAGGGGTGTGACCACCCCGGACCGCCCTTTCCTCTTCGCCTATAGAGACCCCCCGATGCAGAAACCCTAAGTACCCGATCAATATTCCACGAAACGACCTATAGCTGCCGCCACCATCATCCCTAGATTAGGGGGATCTGAAGCTCTTCCTGGCACCCTGCCGGAGAGGAGATCAGCCTGGAGGACTTCTTCATCATCATGCCAGCTGATACGTCCAAAACGTATATACTTTCCTGAACACTTTTGCTATTGTTTCTCCTCTAAACTTGTGTGATTTGGATACAACTAACACAGACTGACGTTGTTTTCAGCAGAATTACCTTGGTGTCTTGTTTTTGTGCAGAAAATCAACTATTAGGAAAAATCCCAGAAAATATGCCAAAAATTATATTTCACCAGAAGACCCAGGGAGCCAGAAGACGAGATGGAGAAGGGGCCTAGGGGGCCCACACCCCTGCCAGGAACGGGCCCACCATTGGCCGCGCCTAGGGGGTGCAGCCACCCCAGGCACCCCATCAGCCTCCCTCTGTGCCTATAAGTTTCCTCTCAACCTAAAAACCGAGGGGGTTCGATAGTTTTCCAGAAAGAGTTCCGCTCCGCCGTCGCCACCAGAAACCAAGATTCGGATCCAGAAACTCCGTTCTGGCACCCTACCGGGACGGGGAATTCAGAGAGGATTATCGCCATCATCATCACCAACGCATCTCCATCAACCATCGATGTTTCCCTCATCCATGAGTGAGTAATCCCCCGCTGTAGGCTTGGGGATGGTAGGGATTGGATGAGTTCTATCATGTAATCGAATAAGATCTGTTAGGGCATAGTGCCTAGTATCTCTATTAGTGTTATTTGACTTTGTTGCAACTTGTTGTGCTTAATGCTTGTCACTAGGGCCCGAGTGCCATGATCTCAGATCTGAACTTATTATTGAATCATTATGATAGTATTTTTTGTGATCTTATCTGCAAGTTGTGTACACATATCATTGTTCGGATCCAAAGGCCCCAAAGTGACAATAATTGGGACAACCGAAGGGGATGGGTATGGTGTGAGGATCACATGTGTTCACGGAGTGTTAATGCTTTGCTCCGGTGCTCTATTAAAAGGAGCACCTTAATTGCCAGTAGTTCCCTAGAGGCCCCGCTGCCACGGGCTGGCTTGACAGAAGATGTTGTGCAAGTTCTCATTGTGATCACATATGACTATATATGGAGCACATGCCTAGGATTGTTTAGTACATGGATGCTTGTTATTATTTATCTGCAATTACCTATACCTTGAAGTTACATGTTTAGACTCGTCCATGCAAAGCCCGTCTGTGGCATCCCGCAAAACCACTACTAGAAAATCGCGTTGATTTGTGCATTGCATTGTCATCATCATGCATTGTTTGTCCGCATTATTTGAAAAAGCCTAGTTTTGAATATACAAATACCCCTCTTTATTATAAAAGGCAAAACCCCGAAGGTATCGGATATTTTGGTTCACCTAAATACTATTTGCAAAGTGGTTCTGTTTTAAATTAAAGAGGACCAAACAAACAAAACTAACACACCCCTCTAAATCCTAGTCTCACCCAATCTGCCTACCCCCAATCTCTGGTTGCCACCTCCCCCCTCTCACCCAAAATCTACCCACCTGCCACCTCACCTATCCTCCTCTTTTTCCCCCTCTCTCCCTTTTCTCACCCAGCTCTCCTACCCACTCTCTCTTTTCCCCACCGCCAGTCTGGCCCCACGCGCCATACCCCAACCATCTGACCCGCAGCCCCTCTCTCTCTCTCCCCAGCCGGTCCCACTCGCCCAGCCCCTCCACCTCTTACCCCTGGACCCGCCCGCTTGGTCAACCACCAAGCCCCCTGCCCCTTTCACCCCGGTCCCGCGCCCCTGGGCCCACACGCCGGCCGACCCCGCGTGCCCCCCACCCCTTTCCTCTCTTCCCCGCAAGCTTTCTTCTCCTCCTCCACGCCTACCGCTTTCCCGCCACCCACCGCCTCAGACCTCCGCCCACTCGCCTCCCGTCGCGCACCCCTCCCCGTCTGCCGCCCAGCACCTCGCCTCCGCCGCTTCTGCTCCGTCTCCTCCTGCCCGCCCTCCTCCTGCGGGCCGCCTGCCACCTTGAGCCCCGCTGACCACCTTCCCGCTGTGGCTCCGCCCGCCTCGCTCGCCATGAGCCGCTCCCGCCCGGCCTCCTCTCTTCCCCATCGCACCTCCTTCCCATCTCGCTGGCCCGCTGCCCGAGCTCACGGTCTCCTTGTCCTCCGCTCCCGGCGCGCGCCGCCGCTCCTCTCCGTTTCTCCGACCACCGCCTCGCCCCACCTCCTTTGCCCCGCGCCGGCGCCGCCCCGCAGCCGGCCCGGAGCCCCGCGGCCTCGGCTCCCCCACCGTCCTGCGACCTCGTCCGCCCAGCAGGCCCGAGCACCCTTCCCCGCGACCAGGACGCTGCCACCATCGGGTCCGCCGGGGTCCTGGCTTCCTCCTCCCAGCACCGCGCGCGCGGCCTGCCGCTGTGTTGGCAGACGCGTGTTCGTGCTATCGTGTGGTGCCTCCACACCCTGGAGCTGGGTCGGTTCCTGCCGTCTATGTTCGGTTGTGTGTGACGCGTTCTTGTCCTCCGCTCCAGCCAAGTTGCCCGTTTTTACAATCTCCCCGTGCGTGTTGCTGTGTACTCGTCAAGTTTAGCCGACATCAAGATCTTCTTGTCGGCCGGTACCGCGGAAGAATGCACATGGTGATGCTCGAGGAACCCGACAAGATCCTCGACCCTAGAACCGAAGAGCAGGCTCGAAGGCGAGCCCCGGACCTCCTGGATCGACAAGACCTCCTTCACGGGTCTGAAGACCGACCCCGAAGACCACAATGCGACAAGTACTTCTTCCCGGATCCGATGCCCGCGAACTTCTCCCCCCGGACGCTAAGTACTTCACCCCGAAGCCAAAACCGACTCGATGGCGCGGGCCCGACAAGACCCTCGCAACGGCAAGACCGACCCCGTGGGACCCGGCAAGATCTGGCCGCGACAAGAACGCCCCGACCGGGAAAACCGATGCGCCCCCGACGCCAACCAAGCCCTGCTCCCCGGATGCGACAAGATCTACCCGATGTTTGAGAACACACCGCCGAGACGAACCCGTCGAACCCTGAACCCTGAGACCGGACCCCGAACCCCGAAACCCCAAGATCGTCGAGACCCCTAATGTGTGCACCTCTTATCCGAGAACCCTATTTTATAATCCAATAACAACTTGTTGCATATTGAATTGTCATGCATGCATATTGTCATGTGGTTTTTGGGGGCCTTATGCCGATTCACCAAATAATTAAATATGGGGCCCATATGCGGGCAAACATAGTCTCATATTGGCCTCATTTAAACTTGTGTAGCGAACCGGTATCTTACCTTGCCTTGTTATGAACAACACTTAAATGCGGGGCTTCTAAATAACATGAACCACCTAACTAAGTGTCGGGACCCCGGTTCCGCTTAATATGACCTAATTGCATCGCATCTTGCCATGTCATACATCATACATGCATCATGCCGATCTTCTGCCGTTGTATTAAATATTGCATCCGTGTTTCTTCTAGTGTTTTGGTTCTTCGGATAAGGCCGTTGAGTTGATGTGAGCTTCACCGATCTTCGGTTGAACCCTCGACAATGTTTTCAGGCGAGCATCTCCCCCTTTCTACCTATCTTACTTTTATAGTCTTTATTTCCCTCATGTTGATCTATTGCTATCTGTGTTGCGATGCTTTAGCTTCCGTACCTGTGATATTCCCTGCAGCCTTATATTGCCTTGGATACATCCTATTACCTGTTGTCTGGTAGATAGTTGGACTTGCGCGTCGTAGTTGCTTGCTCAAGTGCGGATGTGTGTTGTCATATGCCACAGTTGCTGATGTATTGCCGCATGTTGTTGTTGGAGATGATCTTAGTTTTACTTATCGTCACTTTAATTTCCGTTTAACAACTAAAATTGAATACGCAGAGGCATCGGTGGGTGATAGATAATATTTGGTTTCCGAACGCCCACTTGTGTCCCGTAAGACCCCGAGTACTTGATTCCTGTTCCTTGTTTTATCGCGCTATCCACATCCGGGAGGTATATGGGACCCCCCTGAGCCAGAGCTTGATTCAGTCTTATTTCTTGGGGCCACAAACTAGTTTGAGGTGTTTTTACTATCCTGTACTTATGCCATGCTACTTTATTTAAATTGTGCGAGGTACACTGTATCTGTTAGGATCGGGACACGATTCCGGTGTCGACAAGCCCAGCCACACTTTCGGGTTCCCGATGTTCACAGCCGCCCACCCAAACCTTAAGTCCGTCTCGAGACAGTCTGGCCGTTGGATTCTACTTAAGGGTGGCCTGAAATAATTCTGAACTGTGATTGTTCAGTCGTGAAAGCCTCGTTGGGTTTTGTTTTGGTTTTTCCGAGGTTGATCGAGCGTGTGTTGCTATTGGTGCACCCCGGCCGGGTAAAACTTTCTGAAAGCCGTGTCCGCGGATATGGACGACTTGGAGCACAGTTTCTTGATCATAGACAAGCATAACTAAAGTTTATTGCTATAAATTTGACTTATAATGACTAGTAATCAGCTTCACTATAATGGAATGGCTAATTAACACTGCCCACCATTGCTTGTTGGCTTGTCGCTTGCGACAATTGTACCTGACTAGTAAGTATTGCAACTACAACGAAATGGCTGAATAAAAGTACCAACAACTGTCGGGTTTGGGTTTATATCATGTTATCTGTATCTGATTAGTAACTGCTGCAACTACAACGGAATGGTTAACTAAAAGTGTCCACTGCTTACTTTATCAGGACGATTATCTATACCTGACTAGTAATTGCTGCAACGATAACTGAATAAATAAAACTGCCAACTGTGTGAGTTCCTCGGTTGACTTCCTCGTCTGGTCTCGAGGGGGAAACGCCAGGATGGGTTTGTTTGGTGTTAGTTGCGGGTTGGATTCGGTTAGGTCATTCTTACCCCTCTCTGATATCCGCCAGTTGTATCGAGTCTCTATAGGTTGTTTAGTGCATGCTGCCGCTGCCGCTCAGTCCACCATACCTATGTAGGCGAGGACCGCCGAATTCTAGCCTCGCTGCACTGGCCTCGTCTTGACGCTCCTTCTTTTTCCTTTGCCCTTTGTCGGCCCCTTTGTTTAAGCAGGTTTTGAGATCGACGTTAGGTGGTTACCCTTCCGGCTTGGCCTGGGCAGGGTTATGGACGCCATTGGTTATTCTTCAGGGCTCTTAGCCCCATTTGCATCTTGTCCGTAGCTGGACGCTCTATCGTTTTCAAGGTGATTTGGATATTTGTATAATATATCTGAATTCTTGACTCTTTGAGTCGCTGTTATATATATCTGTTTTGTGGGTCCCATCGAGGACTGTTGTGTAATGTTATTACTTCGTTTTCCACCTTGCGAAAGTGCTGGTGGCACCTTTGAATCGCTTTGCGCGAGTTTGGTGAATTTTGCCCAAACTTGCATAGGTCCGATTCGAGGGTGTTACTGAGTGGTATCGAGCTCAGCCATGATACCCCACAAGTCCAAATGTGGGATAACCTAGCTAACGGTAAGTAGAGTGTCAAAACTATTTTGCAAAATCGGTTGGATAGTTCTGATTAGGTCTGATTTTACTCCTTACCCCTCTGCTGTTCCCCTCTTACCCCTACGCGTTTTGAATCCGCTCTCGTCTCTTTCTTCGAGTCCAGGAATTCTCGTGTTTGGGTTTCCGTCGTACCTTTAGGGTTTCGCTTCCTCCTTCGATAACGGTGTTGCTACATCTGGTCTTCATGATATCCGAGGAATCCTTCGTTCGTGATGCCGTCCTTTGTTCTTGTCTGTGCCTTCCGGTGTTTTCCGACGCGACGACCTCATCTATGCCAGATCCGATGCAGGGTCTGCATCACTCCGTTGTTCCGAACCTCGCTTGTCGAGATCTTCAGTCTGACTCCGAGAGTTGGTTGCATAATCCGCCTATTCGTGTGCGGAGTCATGGTTTGAGTGCGGGATGGAGTAGCTACCATACCACTACTCTTATCATTCGCTCTTGTACATCGAATCAGTGGATCCAGCAACTTTACTCCGTCCACGGAAGTTAGGGGTGGCTTTATTTGCGATACCTCTACCTCCGACCTTTTGTTCCCGGAGTGTTCTCTCGACGATCAGGAGCAATGAACCTTTGTTGGTGGTGTCGCCGATTTCCAGATGAAGAAGGGACCCTCGTTAGTGGTGTCGCGGGGATCTACACGAAGCAAGAAGACGCAGAACGCCGACCCTTCCTTCCGGTACCATGAGGCGGATCTCGAGGGCGAGATCCCTTGTTAGTGGTGTCGAATTGTGGCATCCCGCAAAACCACTACTAGAAAATCGCGTTGATTTGTGCATTGCATTGTCATCATCATGCATTGTTTGTCCGCATTATTTGAAAAAGCCTAGTTTTGAATATACAAATACCCCTCTTTATTATAAAAGGCAAAACCCCGAAGGTATCGGATATTTTGGTTCACCTAAATACTATTTGCAAAGTGGTTCTGTTTTAAATTAAAGAGGACCAAACAAACACAAAACTAACACAGCCCCCTCTAAATCCTAGTCTCACCCAATCTGTTCCTACCCCCCAATCTCTGGTTGCCACCTCCCCCCTCTCACCCAAAATCTACCCACCTGCCACCTCACCTATCCTCCTCTTTTTCCCCCTCTCTCCCTTTTCTCACCCAGCTCTCCTACCCACTCTCTCTTTTCCCCACCGCCAGTCTGGCCCCACGCGCCATACCCCAACCATCTGACCCGCAGCCCCTCTCTCTCTCTCCCCAGCCGGTCCCACTCGCCCAGCCCCTCCACCTCTTACCCCTGGACCCGCCCGCTTGGTCAACCACCAAGCCCGCCTTTCCCCGGTCCCCCTGGCCCACACGCCGACCCCGCAGGCCCCCACCCCTTTCCTCTCTTCCCCGCAAGCTTTCTTCTCCTCCTCCACGCCTACCGCTTTCCCCCGCCAGTCCACCGCCCCGCAGACCTCCGCCCTCCTTGGCGTACCACTGCCTCCCGTGCCAGACTCCTCCCGTCACGCCCGCCTCATGAACCCTCACCGCTCCTGGCTGCCTCCTCTGCCGCCCTCCTCCTCCTGCCGCCCTGCCGCCAGCCTCCCGCGGACCTCGCACCACCTTCCGCGTCGCGTGGCTCAGCCCGCCCTCCAAGGCCTGAGCCGCCTCCCGCCCACCGCCTCCTCTCTTCCCATCGCACCCTCCTTCCCATCTCTGTAGCCTTGCCCTCAGAGCTTGGCCGGACGGCGTCTCCTTGTCCTCCGCTCCCGTGGCCGCCTGTCCTCCGTTTCTCAAGGCCCTCGGCTCCCCACCGCTCCTGCGACCTCGTCGCCCAGGCCCGAGCACCCTTCCCCGACCAGATGCCACCATCGGGTCCGGGTCCTGGCTTCCTCCTCCCAGCCTGCCTTGTGCCACCGTGTTGTGACGCGTGTTCGTGCTATCGTGTGGTGCCTCCACACCACTGGAGCTCGGTTCCTGCCGTCTATGTTCGGTTGTGTGTGACGTTCTTGTCCTCCGCTCCAGCCAAGTTGCCCGTTTTACAATCTCCCCGCGTGTTCGTGTACTCGTCAAGTTTAGCCGACATCAAGATCTTCTTGTCGGTACCGCTGGAAGAATGCACATGGTGATGCTCGAGAACCCGACAAGATCCTCGACCCTAGAATCAAGAGCGGGCTCGGCGAGCCCGGACCTCCTGGATCGACAAGACCTCCTTCACGGGTCTGAAGACCGACCCCGAAGACCACAATGCGACAAGTACTTCTTCCCGGATCCGATGCCCGCGAACTTCTCCCCCCGGACGCTAAGTACTTTACCCCGAAGCCAAAACCGACTCGATGGCGCGGGCCCGACAAGACCCTCGCAACGGCAAGACCGACCCCGTGGGACCCGGCAAGATCTGGCCGCGACAAGAACGCCCCGACCGGGAAAACCGATGCGCCCCCGACGCCAACCAAGCCCTGCTCCCCGGATGCGACAAGATCTACCCGATGTTTGAGAACACACCGCCGAGACGAACCCGTCGAACCCTGAACCCTGAGACCGGACCCCGAACCCCGAAACCCCAAGATCGTCGAGACCCCTAATGTGTGCACCTCTTATCCGAGAACCCTATTTTATAATACAATAACAACTTGTTGCATATTGAATTGTCATGCATGCATATTGTCATGTGGTTTTTGGGGGCCTTATGCCGATTCACCAAATAATTAAATATGGGGCCCATATGCGGGCAAACCTAGTCTCATATTGGCCTCATTTAAACTTGTGTAGCGAACCGGTATCTTACCTTGCCTTGTTATGAACAACACTTAAATGCGGGGCTTCTAAATAACATGAACCACCTAACTAAGTGTCGGGACCCCGGTTCCGCTTAATATGACCTAATTGCATCGCATCTTGCCATGTCATACATCATACATGCATCATGCCGATCTTCTGCCGTTGTATTAAATATTGCATCCGGTGTTTCTTCTAGTGTTTTGGTTCTTCGCGGATAAGGCCGTTGAGTTGATGTGAGCTTCGCCCCGATCTTCGGTTGAACCCTCGACAATGTTTTCAGGCGAGCATCTCCCCCTTTCTACCTATCTTACTTTTATAGTCTTTATTTCCCTCCTGTTGATCTATTGCTATCTGTGTTGCGATGCTTTAGCTTCCGTACCTGTGATATTCCCTGCAGCCTTATATTGCCTTGGATACATCCTATTACCTGTTGTCTGGTAGATAGTTGGACTTGCGCGTCGTAGTTGCTTGCTCAAGTGCGGATGTGTGTTGTCATATGCCACGATTCTTGATGTATTGCCGCATGTTGTTGGAGATGATCTTAGTTTTACTTATCACTTTAATTTCTGTTTAACAACTAAAATTGAATAAGCAGAGGCATCGGTGGGTGATAGAAAATATTTGGTTTCCGAACGCCCACTTGTGTCCCGTAAGACCCCGAGTACTTGATTCCTGTTCCTTGTTTTATCGCGCTATCCACATCCGGGAGGTATATGGGACCCCCCTGAGCCAGAGCTTGATTCAGTCTTATTTCTTGGGGCCACAAACTAGTTTGAGGTGTTTTTACTATCCTGTACTTATGCCATGCTACTTTCTGTATTTAAATTGTGCGAGGTACTGCACACTGTACTGTTTAGGATCGGGACACGATTCCGCGGTGTCGACAAGCCCAGCCACACTTTCGGGTTCCCAGTCGTTCACAGCCGTCCACCCAAACCTTAAGTCCGTCTCGGAGACAATGGCTTGCTATGGATTCTACTTAAGGGGTGGCCCCCTGAAATAATTCTGAATCATGTGATTGTTCAGTCGTGAAAGCCTCGTTGGGTTTTGATTTGGTTTTTCCGAGGTTGATCGAGCGTGTGTTGCTATTGGTGCACCCCGGCCGGGTAAAACTTTCTGAAAGCCGTGTCCGCGGATATGGACGACTTGGAGCACAGTTTCTTGATCATAGACAAGCATAACTAAAGTTTACTGCTATAAATTTGACTTATAATGACTAGTAATCAGCTTCACTATAATGGAATGGCTAATTAATACTGCCCACCATTGCTTGTTGGCTTGTCGCTTGCGACAATTGTACCTGACTAGAAAGTATTGCAACTACAACGAAATGGCTGAATAAAAGTACCAACAACTGTCGGGTTTGGGTTTATATCATGTTATCTGTATCTGATTAGTAACTGCTGCAACTACAACGGAATGGTTAACTAAAAGTGTCCACTGCTTACTTTATCAGGACGATTATCTATACCTGACTAGTAATTGCTGCAACGATAACTGAATAAATAAAACTGCCAACTGTGTGAGTTCCTCGGTTGACTTCCTCTTGGTCTCGAGGGGAAACGCCAGATGGGTTTGTTTGGTGTTAGTTGGGTTGGATTCGGAGGTCATTCTTACCTCTCCCGATATCCGCCAGTTGTATCGAGTCTCTATAGGTTGTTTAGTGCATCTTTGCCGCCGCCGCCGATCCACCATACCTATGTAGGCGAGGACCGAATTCTAGCCTCGCTGTCTTGGCCTCGATCGACGCCCTTCTTTTCCTTTGCCCTTTGTCGGCGTCCCTTTTGTTTTAGCAGGTGTTTTGAGATCGACGTAGGTGGTTACCCTTCCGCTTGGCTGGGCGGGTTATGGACGCCATTGGTTATTCTTCAGGGCTCTTAGCCCCATTTGCATCTTGTCCGTAGCTGGACGCTCTATCGTTTTCAAGGTGATTTGGATCTTTGTATAATATATCTGAATTCTTGACTCTTTGAGTCGCTGTTATATATATCTGTTTTGTGGGTCCCATCGAGGACTGTTGTGTAATGTTATTACTTCGTTTTCCACCCGCACGAAAGTGCCTGGTGGGCACCTTTGAATCGTTTCTATGCGGGTTTGGTGAATTTTGCCCAAACTTGCATAGGTCCGATTCTGAGGGTGTTACACCGTCCATCCATCCCAATGCCTACCACACTTGAATCCAACTGTTACCATTACTATTACTATTTCTCCTGTTTCACTGTTGTTGTCTTTGTTGCTGTTGCTACTACAAACTATTGCTACTGATAAACTTCTGTGAGCAAGAACTATTTCTAGGTGCAGCTGAACTGACAACTCAGTTGTTAAGGCTTGCAAGTATTCTTTGGCTCCCCTTGTGTCCAATCAATAAATTGGGTAATACTACTCGCGAAGACTGTTGTGATCCCCTACACTTGTGGGTCATCAAGACTATTTTCTTGCGCCGTTGGCGGAGAACATAGCTTTATTTGTAAGTTCACTTGGATTTATTATTGTTCACTACTACTCCTTTCATCATGGGGAAGTCTCATGATGGAAAGTTCCCTATTTTACCATCCACTACAAGAAGAGGTGCAGTCCTAAACACCTCTGTTTCTCTTGATTCACCATTTGTTATAAGTAAGCTTGTCACACCACCACCACATACTCATGCCACACACACTGCTACTACTGCTGAGTCTGAAACTGCTTTTGATGCTCATGATGTTACTTATACTATTCTTGAGGCGAGTGGTTCATTAGGTCCTTTTCTAGATGCTACTGTGGATAGTCTAGGAAATACCAAAACTCCTAGTGAAGACACTGTTACACCTATTAGCTCAACCGAGTCTAGTGAGAGTTATGATATTAATGATGGTTACATTGAGTTCACTGATGAATTTGTTGAAGAGTGCTGAAACACACATGGTACTAGTGCTATTAAGAGTCTCCTTGCTAGACGTACTATTAGGCCTAAACTTGTAGGGGTTCATAGCATGGAAAACAAAAAAATTCTACCGCATGCACACAAACAAGCCAAGATGTATCTAGTAGATTGTAACAACGAGTCGATAGAAGCACTCACCCTCGAAGATTCCAAAGCGGTTAACGATAGAGGATTCTCGTGGGTGATGTAGTAGTACACTTGCCGATCTCAAGATCGCGTAGAAGATCCTTCCAGATCAATTCGGCAGCTGCCTTCAATCGGTCACACGTTCGCTCGTACGATGAAGACCTTCCTCTCCTTGTTCCAAAGAAAGCGGAGGTTGTAGTTCTTCCTCGATTCCAAGAAGACCTGACGGCGTGGTGTCGGAAGTAGAGGGAAGATCCCGTAGGGCTTCACCTAAGCCGGTGCGAGTTATGGTGGATTAGGGTTTCCCGGAGATATAGGGTTTAGATGACCAGGAGGAGGAGGAGGTGTTGGAGGCGGCTAGGGCAGCGGCGACGAACCAGCGGCGGCGACTCGTGTGCGGGGAGAGGGGCTAGGGCTTGTATGCTTTGGGGAATCCCTCCCCCTCTATTTATGAGAGGGGGCACCCTTGGAAGGGGTGGGTTTGAAACCAAACCCAAACCCAAGTTGGATTGAGAGAAGGACATGTTTCTTCTCCCACTAGGAAACCATTGTTCTAGTTTGACTTCTCAAACTCCCGTTTGACTTTCAATTTAGAGCTTTAATTCTCTCTTTCAAATGCACACAAAAGTGACCTAGGATATGATCCAATCATTCCACTTACCCATGACACATTCATGGACGATTCTCCTTCCGGAACGGTGAACCTTCTAGACCTTTCTAGAACCTCTCCGATGAAAACATTGGAAACTTTCCTGAACTCCGAAATAGGACTTTCCTTATATGAATCTTATTCTCCGGACAATTCCGGATCTCCTCATGATATCCCGGATCCCATCCGAGACTCCGAACAACATTCGGTATCCCTACTAACATTCCATATCTACTAAACAACATCGAATCCTTAAGTGTGTCTCCCTACGGTTCGTGAATTATGCGGACATGACCAAGACACTTGTCCGATCAATAACCAATAGAGGAATCTAGAAATTCATATGGCTCGCCCATATTTATACGATTACTTTGCGATCGAATGAACCACTTACATACGGTACCAATTTCCCTTTGTCTCATGATAGTTTACTTATCCGAGGTTTTGATCGTCGGTATCTCTGCATACCTATTTCAACCTCATTACCGATAAGTACTCTTTTCTTGTTCCCGTGATATGTGATCCCTTGTGAGCCAGTCACATGCTTGCAAGCTAATTGGATAAAATTCCACCGAGAGGGCCCAGAGTATATCTATCCGTCATATGGATGGACAAATCCCACTCTTGATCCATGTGCCTCAACCCATACTTTCCAAACACTCAATGCCACCTTTATAGCCACCCAATTACGGTGTGGTGTTTGATGTCATCAAAGCATCCTTCCGGTGATGGTGATTAACATGATATCATGGTCAAAGGAATTAGGTTACTATGTATCAGAAAGCTTATAGCAAACGAATTATTGAAATGACTTGCTCTTAAAGCTACGCTTATCTATAGGAGTATGTCCATCATACCATTATCCTAATGATATGATATTGTTATTAATAACATCTCAATGTTCATGATCGAGAAACCACGATCATCTATTAATCAACAAGCTAGTATTATAAAGAGTCTTTACCAGGGACTCTAATTTAGTTTACAAATCACATAAGTATTAATGTTTCCGGTTAATAATATTATAGCATGAATGTAAACATTTATCATCAACGCAAAGATATAATAATAACCACTTTTATTATTGCCTCTAGGGCATATCTCTAACAATCTCCCACTTGCACTAGAGTCAACTAATCTAGATTACATGGTAATATACCGAACACCCATGGCGGTTTGGTGTTGGTCATGTTTTGCCCTCGGGAGAGGATTAGTCAACGGATCCGCCACATTCAGATATGTGTGTACTTTGCAAATCTTTATGTCACCATCTTGGACATGCTCTCGAATAGCATGAAAACGTAGCTTGATGTGCTTCAGCTTCTTATGTGACCTTGGTACTTGCGCATTGGCTATGGCGCCCATGTTATCACAGTAGATAGACATTGGGTCCAGCGCACTTGGAACCACACCGAGCTCTGTAATGAACTCCTTCATCCATATCGCCTCTTGTCAAACTGACAGCTCTGTAATGACCGTTGTCCAATGATCCACACCTGGATCACTTTGATATCTGCTAGTCAAACTAACAGCATATGCAATGTCGGGTCTAGTACATAGCATGGCATACATAAGAGATCCTATGGCTGAGGCAGAGGGAGTCTTACTCATCCTTTCTCTATCTTCTGCCGTTGCAGGACTTTGAGTTTTACTCAAGGTCGTATTGGGCAACATGGGCAAGAACCCTTTCTTGCTATCTTCCATTCCAAACCTCTTTAGAACTTTGTCCAAATATGTACTTTGTGACAATGATATTAGGCGTCTCGATCTATCTCTATGAATCTTTATGCCTAATATGTAAGTGCTTCGCTAATATCTTTCATTGAAAAACTATTATTCAAATAATCCTTGACACTATTAAGAAGGTCTACATCATTCCCAATCAACAATATGTCATCTACATATAGTATTAAGAATGCTACAGAGCTCCCACTCACTTTCTTGTAAATACAAGCTTCTCCATAAGTTTGTATAAAACCAAAACTTTTGATTACTTTATCAAAATGTTGATTCCAACTTAGGGATGCTTGCTTCAATCCATATATGGACCGTTGAAGTTTGCATACATTGTTAGCATCTTTAGGATCGACAAAAACTTTGGGTTGCATCATATACAACTCTTCATCAATGTCTCCATTGAGGAACGCCGTTTTGACATCCATCTGCCATATCTCATAATCATAATATGCAGCGATTGCTAACATAATCCTCACAGACTTTAGATTCGCTACTGGTGAGAAAGTCTCATTGTAGTCAACTCCTTGAATTTGTTGAAACCCTTTTGCGACAAGTCGAGCTTTATAGATAGTAATGTTACCATCAGCATCTGTTTTCTTCTTGAAAATCCATTTGTTCTCCACAGCCTTCTGACCATCCGGTAAGTCCACCAAAGTCCATACTTGGTTTTCGTACATGGATCCAATCTAGGATTTTATGGCTTCTTGCCATTTATTGGAATCTGGGCTCATCATCGCTTCCTCATATGTCGCAGGGTTATCGGTGTTATCCACCAACATGACACTCATAACGGGATCATACCAATCAGGAGTGGTACGAGTTCTCATTGACCTGCGAGGTTCCATAGTAACTTCAACCGAAGTTTCATGATCAACATCATTAGCTTCCTCTCTTATTGGTGCAGGCGCCACAGGAACTACTTCCGGTGTTGTGCTACTCGCAAGTTCGAGAGAAGGTTCAACAACCTCGTAGAGTTCTACTTTCCTTCCAGTCACTTCTTTCGAGAGAAACTCCTTCTCTAGAAAGGATCCATTCTTGGCAACGAAGATTTTGCCCTCGGATCTATGATAGAAGGTATACCCAATAGTTTCCTTCGGGTATCCTATGGAGACGCATTTTTCCGCTTTGGGTTCAAGCTTGTATGGTTGTAACTTCTTTACATAAGCTTCGCAACCCCAAACTTGAAGGAACGACAATTTATACGGTGTCGTTTCAACGGATTTAGATGGTGCCCTATTTAAAGTGAATGCGACTGTTTCTAATGCATAACCCCAAAACGATAGCGATAAATCTGTAAGTGATATCATAGAATGAACCATATCTAAGAGAGTTCTATTACGACGTTCGGTCACACCATTACGCTGTGGTGTTCCCGGCGGTGTCAATTGTGAAAGTACTCCGTAGTTCTTCAAATTCTCGCAAAACTCGTAACTTAGATATTCACCTCCACGATCAGATCGTAGAAATTTAATCTTCTTGTTATGTTGATTCTCTACCTTACTTTGAAATTCCTTAAACTTCTCGAAAGTTTCGGACTTATGTTTCATGAAATAGATATACCCATATCTATTCAAGTCATTAGTGAAGGTAAGAACATAACGATAACCACCGCGCGATGCTACACTCATTGGGCCACACACATCGGTATGTATGATTTCCAATAAGTCTGTAGCTCGCTCCATCATACTAGAAAATGGAGTCTTAGTCATTTTACCCATCAGACATGCTTCGCATCTTTCAAGTGATTCGAAATAAAGTGACTCAAGAAGTCCATCGGAATGGAGTTTCTTCATACGCTTCACTCCAATATGACCAAGACGACAGTGCCACGTATAGGTCGAGTTATCGCTCAATTTCAAACGTTTATCTTCAATGTTATTAATGTGTGTATTTCCTCAATCGAGATTCAATAAGAATACACCATCTATCCAAGGTGCATGTGTATAAAACATATTACTCATGTAAATCGAACAACCATTATTCTCGGACTTAAACAAGTAACCGTCTCGCAATAAACATGATCGAGATATAATGTTCATGCTCAACGCAGGCACCAAATAACAATTATTTAAGTATAAAACTAATCCCGATGGTAGATGAAGAGGTAGTGTGTCAATAGCGATCAGATTAACCTCTGATCCATTTCCTACGCGCATCGTCACCTTGTTCTTCGCTAGCTTCTGTTTATTCTGCAGTACCTATTTCGAGTTACAAATATGAGCAACTGAACCAGTATCAAATACCCAGGCACTAGTACGAGTACTAGTGTGTTAGACCCCTCCTTTATAGAGGAAAGGATCCCTGTGATTGCAATGCTAGTCCCTGGATCAATGCTAGCATCCACAGTTTAAGATGAAGTACACAGATACAAAGGTCGTTTATTACATTCATTCCAAAGATAAAATATAGTCTTTTACAACTCATGGCCATAGGCCTAATACAAGAGTTTTATGGAACAAATAAATAAACACAAGTCTTCATCTTCATGTGCCACAGGCAAGCATGTTGAGTGTAGACTCATGACTCCTATTCATCATCGGAGTAACCTGCAACATCACAAGTTACAGCCACAGAGGGTCAATACTTTGGAATAGTATTGTCAAGTGATACCTTAGTATATTTTAAGTGGACTATTACTATATGCATTTTGGCTAGTGTAGCTTGGCTTGCTTTGCTTGATAATAAACTTTTCCTATTAGTTAAAATCACTAAGTTTTCTTTGTCAAAACATTCCCAAGGAAACCACCAATAGACATTGGGGTCCTTCACCCTTGTTCACCCACAAATTTTTACTTAGAAGTTGGAGTGATGAGATTCTTGTAGCTTCCATGTCTTGATGCTCAAAATGTCCATTTCCTTGGACAAGGCTAAGTACTTAGGTTTTCCATCTGCAGAGGTTGTGCACTTTCCCCACCAGACTTGGTTTCCCAAGACAGGACCTTTCAGAAGCCTTTCCTCAGTCAAATGGACGCGCTCCATCCTATCATCCCATCTACCACCAACTGTCCAAATGACTAAGTTCTAGCTACCTATAAGATCAAGGCAGAGCCCATATTGCCAAGTGGTTGCACTGCAAGCTTTCTCAACACTTGGCCTCCAAATCCCTTTGTGCCTGGGTGGCATTCCACAAGTGAGATACACAACCCAAGTCCATGGCCTTGTGTAACCACTCAACATAACCCATGTTTTCCATTCCACCCAGGAGGTTCATTTGACTTAGTGGTTTTATTAAGAAAGTATAAGTCTCATGACTTAGAAGTATTTTATTCATTGAAAGTGTAGTTTTCCACCAACCCTTGTTTTGCTATAAGCTAGGCTAAGCAAAATATGGCAACTTATCTTAGGGATAATTCCTTAGTAATTCTACTAGACTACATAGGATTTCCCACCTTTTTCATTAGACAAAATATTATGCAATAATATAATGAAAATATCTAATGCTTGTTCAAAACATAGGACAAATATATATTCATGCAAATATCACTTGCCTTGGTAGTGTGGGGAGTAGCACTCTTCACAATCACAATCACAATCTACACGAAAATCAAACATACAATTACTCACATTTAAATACAACCAAAAATAATATGAATGCATGCATGCAAGAATTTACTATGTGTTAAATTTTGAAAATTTCTACCAAGTGTGTGTTCATGACTACTGAAGCATAACATGTCACAAGTTTGTCCAATAAAACTATTTGGCCAAAACAAAATTTTATAAAGATATTTCTATATCTAAAATAGCCCTAAACTTGTTCCACAAATAAAACATTCTTAACTGTTACTATATGCTAAACAAATTGTATATTCTGATAGGCCTTGTTTTCCTGAATCCAACGATATAAAGTTTGCAAAAATCCAACGTGTCATTTGAAAGTTACAAGCATTTGAAGTTTGAATCAAATTCAGGTTTTAAATTCTGTTTTTAATCTAAACCTTGCCACGCGTCGGCATTATCGGGCGTTGCATCTTCGCACGGATCACCCTTCGGTCGGATCTAACTAACGTTGAGCGGCTCAGATCTGTCCATACCCCTTCGATGAGTGAAGTGTTTCTACAGCGTGAGATCCAGATCTAACGGCTAAGATTCTTCTAACTAAAACGAGCGGCTGGCGGTGACAAAGCGGCGGCGTGGCTCGATGGCGTGCCTAGGTCGCCCGGAGAAGGAAGGAGGTGCTTACCGAACCGTAGAAGGCTACCGATGCTCAAGGTGGCAATGGCTTGGGAAGGCGACGGGTTCGCGGAGATTTCTCGCCGAGTTCGCGAACGGCTCGCCACGCCGATTGTCGACGTTTGGCGAGGTTCCTCGTCGCGCTAAGTCAAAACAGGGGTACTGTCAGATGCGCAAAACGAAGTGGATTCAGGGTGTATCAGTCAGAGGTCAAGGGGCGGTGGTTACTTACGAAGGGAGGTCGCCAGAGTTCTCCCGCAGGACGGTGGCGGCTACGACGCCAACGCTAGGGGTCATCGAAGCAAACGCGAGTGTCAAGATGCACAGGGTTCCCGAACAAGATAGCGTGAACGCGAGACCTGGGAAACTCGAGACTCACGAATTCGCCGCGCAGCTGTCGGATCTGGAGTTGCAGAGAGCAATGCGCAGCCTGGGGCGTTCAGTGCTTGGGGTTTTGGGGAAAGAGAGAGGAGAGGGTTTCTTATAGCACGTCGCGGCGAGAATCACTCGCCAATAACTCGAATTGATGCCGCGAATCAAGACCAGAACGCCGCTGATTTGGGGATGAATGAGTCGTATGGGTGGAGACGACGTGGGGTTGGCCCGCTTGTCGTTGATACGCAGGATTTCGTGGGTCGGCTGTCGTCTGCTTGCTTTGGCGCCGTGAGAGGAGAAAAAGAAGTCCCCGGGTGGGCTTGCTGGGCTAGTTTGGCCGCTGGGCCAGATCCTGGCCGCGTGGCCCTTTTCTATTCAGATGCTCTTTTCTTTTTCTATTTCCATTTTCTGGTATGAATTTTGGTATGAATTCAAATCCTTTTGAAATCAAATTGCCTTGGAAAATTTTGTAGGGTTTTGTGGATTCAAAACAGTCACAAAACTAGGTGGTTACATTGCAAAGCTTGGTCTGGCTTGGTTTCAATACTGATTAGGGATTTGTCCTCGTTTGCAAACATTTGAAATGGATTTTGGAATTAACCTCTAAATTTGAAATATTTGGGTTAAAAAGTTTCACCTAAACTTTCCATCAATGAAGGCAAGCATTCAAGTATTAAACATTCAAACTTTAACAGGATGATGTTTATTTGGGACAATTTGACCACATGAAATCATAACTCATATTCCATCTCTAAGTGATTTTTGAGGGAAAAACCCTAATGAAGGAATGATGCAAAGTGATATGAATGAGTTTTAAAACTATGATTTTTGGGATGTTACAGATCTAACCCCCTTAAAATGAATCTCGCCCTCGAGATTCGGTTTGGCTAGCAAATAGGTGAGGGTGGTCTTTCCGAAGATCATCTTCTCTTTCCCATGTTGCTTCCTCTTCGGAGTGATGGTTCCATTGTACTTTACAAAATTTAATAGTCTTGGTTCTGGTGACTCTTTCTGCGGTCTCTAGAATCTTGACAGGCTTTTCTTCATAAGTGAGATCACTCTCTAGTTGAACCTCCTCCAAAGGTATGGTATCCTTCAAGGAGGACTCTTCCATTTCTGGGTGACATTTCTTAAGCTGACTCACATGAAATACGTTATGGACTGCTGATAGGGACTCTGGCAATTCAACTTCATATGCAACCTCTCCTTTGCGACTTAAAATCCTGAATGGCCCAACATATCTTGGTGCCAATTTTCCTTTGACTCCAAATCTTTTCACTCCACGAAGTGGTGATACTCTGAGATAGGCTCTATCCCCAACTTCGTAGGTGACTTCTCTACGCTTAGAATCCGCGTAGCTTTTCTGTCGGGATTGTGCTATCTTCAACCTGTCTTTAACCAATTTGACTTTTTATTCGGCATCTTTGATAAGATCAGGTCCGAATAGGCTTCTTTCTCCCACACCGTTCCATAACAATGGGGTGTTACACTTTCTTCCGTAGAGTAACTCAAACGGTGCCATTCCAATGCTAGATTGATGACTATTGTTGTAAGAGAACTCTGCGTAAGGCAAACTTTCATCCCAACTTGCTCCATAGTCTAAAGCACATGCTCTCAACATATCTTCCAGAATTTGGTTGGTCCTTTCTGTTTGTCCATCTGTTTGAGGATGAAAGGCAGTACTGAATTCCAATCTCGTTCCTAAGGATTCATGAAGTTGTCTCCAAAAGTGAGAAGTGAACTGAGTTCCTCTATCTGACACAATACTCTTTGGCACACCGTGAAGACATACGATTCTGCTCATGTATATTTTTGCTAGCTTGGCACTGGTATAAGTTGTTTTCACGGGTATAAAATGAGCCACCTTAGTTAGGCGATCCACCACTACCCATATGGAATCATACCCTGACCTAGTCCTTGGTAATCCTGTGATGAAATCCATACCAATATTTTCCCACTTCCATTCAGGAATAGGCAGTGGTTGAAGCAATCCTGCTGGTTTTTGGTGTTCCGCTTTAACTCTACTGCACACATCACACAAAGCGATATGTTCCGCGATGTCCCTTTTTAGATTGTTCCACCAAAACCTTTCCTTCATGTCCATGTACATCTTGGTATTTCCCGGATGAATAGAATACAGAGAGTTGTGACCTTCCTGTAAGATCAGTTTCCGCAAATCTGGGTCTTGTGGAACACATATACGTTTCCCGTGCCATAAAGTACCCTGTTCGTCAACATGAAAACTCTTAGCTTTCCCTAGACCAATATTTACTTTAATCTTTTCAATTTCCTCATCAGTCTTTTGGACTTCTCGGATCTTGTCCAACAGAGTGGGTTGAACATCTAAGGACATGAGATGCCCTTCTGGTACAATCTCCAATCTGAGTTCTTTGAATTGCTTACACAAGTCATCTGGCAATTCCCCTTTCGTAAGGCCATTTAAAAATGTCTTACGACTTAGAGCATCCGCTACTACATTTGCTTTACCGGGGTGGTATTGCAAACTTAAGTCGTAATCCTTAATAAGTTCTAGCCATCTTCTTTGTCTCATGTTGATTTCCTTCTGAGTGAAGATATACTTCAAACTCTTATGATCGGTGAACACTTCACAACGTTTTCCCAAAAGGTAATGTCTCCATGTTTTGAGTGCATGGACGACAGAAGCTAACTCCAAATCATGAGTAGGATAGTTTACTTCATGAGTTTTGAGTTGTCTCGATGCATAGGCTACTACTTTACCATCTTGCATAAGTACGGCACCCAAACCTTGATGAGAAGCATCACAATATACTTGGAAATCCTTTTCCAAATCTGGCAGACATAAAACTGGTGCTGTTACAAGTCTCTTCTTCAATTCCTGAAAACTGACTTCGCAACCTTCTGACCAGGCAAACTTCTTGTCCTTCTTTAGCAATTCTGTCATAGGCTTAGCAACTTTCGAGAAATTTTCAATAAATCTTCTGTAGTAACCCGCTAAGCCGAGGAAACTACGAACTTCTTTCACATTCTTGGGTGATTCCCAATCTGTCACAGCTGAAACTTTAGCAGGGTCAACTGCCACACCATCTTTTGTCATCACATGACCAAGAAAACCAACTTTCTCTAACCAAAACTCACACTTGCTGAATTTGGCATATAGCTTATGTTCCCTCAGTTTCTCAAGTATCAAGCGTAAGTGTCTTTCATGTTCTTCCTTGCTCTTGGAGTAGACCAAGATGTCATCGATAAAAACGACAACGAACTTGTCAAGGAATTCCATGAACACCTTGTTCATCATATTCGTGAAGTATGCTGGAGCGTTGGTTAATCCAAAAGGCATCACAGTATACTCATACAATCCATATCTTGTGGTGAATGCTGTTTTTGGTATGTCTTGTTCTCGTATCTTGAGTTGAAAATACCCTGACCTGAGATCAATCTTCGAGAATACGCACGCTCCTTCTAGCTGATCAAATAAGTCGTTGATTCTTGGCAAAGGATACTTGTTCTTGATGGTAACCTCGTTGAGAGAACGGTAGTCAATACATAACCTTTGTGTTCTATCCTTCTTTTCCACGAACAACACTGGGGCTCCCCAAGATGAAGAACTTGGTTGAATAAACCCTTTCTGTAATTGTTCTCCTAGCTGTTTCTTGAGCTCTTTCAGTTCATCAACAGACATTTTGTACGGTCTCTTAGCTATTGGTCCTGATCCTGGCACCAAATCTATCAGAAACTCCACATCTCTATCCGGCGGCATTCCTGGTAGCTCTTCCGGAAACACATCCGGATACTCACTTACTATTGGTACACCATCCATGCTAACCCTCTTAAGAGAATTCAGCTTACTTCCCTTGGATTCAAAGTTTGACTTAAATTTTATTCTTTTTCCTTCGGGGGTTGTGAGTGTAACCGTACGTTTTGCACAATCCAATACTCCTTCATACTTGGCCATCCAATCCATTCCCAATATTACATCTAGTCCTTGGGAATCTAGGATTATCAGGCTTACTGGAAATTTATGTTTACCAAACTCTATGGTGAGATCCCGACATCCAAGGCTTACTATCATGTCTCCCCCCGGAGAACTAACCTTTATTGGACACCCAATGTTTTCTGATGCAAACCCATTTCTATCAACAAAAGCCTTTGATACAAATGAATGAGATGCACCGGTATCAAAGAGTACAAATGCTAAAATTGAATTGAGTCTGAACTTACCAGCCACGGCATCAGGTTCCTCATAGACCTCTTCCACATTGATGTGGTTAACCTGTCCTTTCTGGAAAGGATTTGGCTTGTTAGGTCCTTCAACTTTCTTTTCAGGGCACTCATTTGCATAGTGTCCCAACTTCTTGCATTTGAAGCATTCAACCTGACTGATGTCCTTTTTAGGAGGTTGGCCTCCATTTCCACTTCCATTTCCACCATAGTGGCTCTTATGTCCACCCTTGTGGTTCTTGTACTTATCCTTGTCATGACTGCGGTGATGTTTGTTGTCATGACGGTTGTGGTTGTGTTTGCTGAATTTCCCATTTTTATGGGATCCTGAACTGCCACTGTCATCATAGTGAGATCGTTTGTGAGACGATCCCGAGCTGTGCTTGTCGGAGTGTTTCCTCTTTCTACTCTCGACTTGCTTTATCTTACTCTCCAAAATAGCAGCCTTGTCACACAAAGACTGATAAGTTGGAACATATGCCACAGCCAACTGCAGATTCAGCTCGTCATTCAAACCTTCCAAGAACTTTTCTTTTCTCTTGGCATCTGTATCAACCTCATCCGGTGCATAGCGCGCCAGATTGTTGAACTCTTCTATGTATTCTGCCACGCTGCGGTGGCGCTGTTTCAGGTTGTGAAACTCCTTCTTTTTAAGACTCATCATTCTTGATGAGATATGAGCAGTGCGAAAGCCATCTTGAAAGACAGCCCAAGTCACCTCATCAATAGGAGTGGTGATTTGGAAGTTGTCCCACCATGTGGCGGCTGGTCCTTCCAGCAGATGTGCTGCAAACCTGACCTTTTCAGCATCCGTGCAGCCCACGGTCACTAAGTCTTTGTTCACAGAACGTAACCAGTCATTGGCTACCATGGGATCAGTTGTTCCCGAAAACTTTGCTGGCCTCAGACGCAGAAATCTGGTGAGCATATCGAAACCCGGAGGGTTGTTGTTGTTGTTGTTGTTGTTGTTGTTGTTGTTGTTGGGGTCGTTGTTGTTGTTGTTGTTGTTATTCTGGTTTTGGATGAACGTTGTCATCATTTGCATAAGCTGGGTTTGCGCATTCATCATTTGTTGCATTTCCGGGGTGATGTTGTTGGGGTTGGGGTTTGCGCGACGGGGAGGCATCTGTGGTTTGTTCAAATAGATAAGAATGAGATACCCATAGATGTTTTATGCACAATACAACATAAGCAATCACATAACAAGCAACATAAGAATAAAAGTTCAATAACCACATAACAAGCTCATGAAGTGATACACCCAAGTGGCAAGCCATCCACATGTCGGATGGTCCAAAAACAAGTTCACAAAACGAGAATGAATAAAAAGATAAACGAGTAGTCAAGTCTACTCATCAGCGTCAATCTCCTCCTCGACGAAGGTAAGACCTGCGTTCTCCATCGCGGTCTTGTTCTCCTCAATCGTAGTGGTCAAGGAATCGACCTTGGTCTTGAGAGCCCTCTTCTGGGAGCGAAGCCTCTCAATAACCATCTGCTGCTGCTCAAGCTCGAAGTCCTTGGACTTTAGTTCCTCGGTCATGTCCCGGATTCTTTTGTTCCTATCCTGGACGCGTTTCTCTTGACTCTTGAACTTGCGGTCTTGAGCCTCGAACTTTGTCTCCATTTCTTTGATCATCTCATCCTGCTGCGCAAAAAGCTTGTCCTTCTCGCGAAGCTGCACCTGAAGCTCGTCATTACCTAGCATGACGTTCGTCCTGTCCGTATCTACGTGCCTGAGAAGGGTCTCTAAGTCCTGAAGATAAAGACGTATCGGCTCCGCAGTGCTCCTCGAGTCGTCCTCAAAGTCGATGGACTCTCCATCAACATCACGTCTCCCAAAGACGTGGAAGTGAGTGCCTCTAACCTGACGAGAATGACGGCCTAACAATCGTCCTATCAGATCCTGCATGACTACCTCCATGCCTCTCTCCCTGTCATCGTGCATCGCCTTAAGATGATGGCCTCGATAGTAGGCTCATCGGCGTCCGGCTGATTCACCTTGAAGCCCTGCAGGTCCTTCCTCTCAAACTTGGTGAGTGGGTACACCGTAATGGTAGGAAGAGGGAGATCAAGCAGTGGTAAGCTCAATGATACGGACCAAAACGAGTAACCCAAACTCCTCAACGGTGCCGATGGCAATAGGCATCTATTTATAAGAATGAAAAGTTAGAACAACACAAATCAAGGTAATTCGAGACAAACATTCATACATATCCATGTAATACAATCATCACACAATTCATGCATACAAAAAGGCTATTACATTAATCAAAGGTCCAAACTTAATTAGAATATTTTGGAAATAAAGTGATAGGTGGTGGTCCATCTAACGATGTCTCTTATCCAATCTCACGGGATCTATTATTAAACACAATGTTCCTAGAGGCAATCCACCAATCTTGCTCTCTTGACTCAATCACTAAGTCTATAACATCTCCCCTTATTTCTTGGTTGTTGTCTTCCAACTCTTGAGTAAGCTCCTTCTCTTTTTCTAAGTCCTTTTGGAGGTTGAGCATTACGCATTTGACTCTAGCACTTAGTTCCTTGATAGTCCTCCAAGTCGCATCCCCGTGACTCAAAGAATGTGGTGTGCATTGTTGTGTTGGTGTACATGCAGAATCCCCTTTCTTTGTGGTTGTCTTCCTTGTTTTTGTACAAGTGAAGTTGCACCCACCAATACTCCACTCCTTCATCCATCACCGGAAAGCCCTTGTACACGGCTTCACCATGTGCATCCATTGCCTCCATGAGGTCCTTGAGAATGTTGGGAAACTCAGTCTCACACTCTAAGGTCATGGTCATGAGTGGTCCCTTCTTCACGGCTTCGTTGATGGAATTCATCTACAAAGGAAGTTTGAAAGGGATTAGAAAAGTTTTACGAGAAGAATAGACAAGTGTAGAAGTAGTTGAAAAACTTTTTCCTTAGTGGTTTTCCAATCCTAGGGTCATAATCCTGTGCAACATGTTGCTCGATACCATCTGTTAGACCCTCCTTTATAGAGGAAAGGATCCTGTGATTGCAATGCTAGTCCTGGATCAATGCTAGCATCCACAGTTTAAGATGAAGTACAGATACAAAGGTCGTTTATTACATTCATTCCAGAGATAAAATATAGTCTTTTACAACTCATGGCCATAGGCCTAATACAAGAGTTTTATGGAACAAATAAATAAACACAAGTCTTCATCTTCATGTGCCACAGGCAAGCATGTTGAGTGTAGACTCATGACTCCTATTCATCATCGAGTAACTGCAACATCACAAGTTACACCACGAGGGTCAATACTTTGGAATAGTATTGGCAAGTGATACCTTAGTATATTTTAAGTGGACTATATTACTATATGCATTTTGGCTAGTGTAGCTTGCTTTTGCTTGATAATAAACTTTTCCTATTAGTTAAAATCACTAAGTTTTATTTGTCAAAACATTCCCAAGGAAACCACCAATAGACATTGGGGTCCTTCACCCTTGTTCACCCACAAATTTTTACTTAGAAGTTGGAGTGATGAGATTCTTGTAGCTTCCATGTCTTGATGCTCAAAATGTCCATTTCCTTGGACAAGGCTAAGTACTTAGGTTTTCCATCTGCAGAGGTTGTGCACTTTCCCCACCAGACTTGGTTTCCCAAGACAGGACCTTTCACAAGCCTTTCCTCAGTCAAATGGACGCGCTCCATCCTATCATCCCATCTACCACCAACTGTCCAAATGACTAAGTTCTAGCTACCTATAAGATCAAGGCAGAGCCCATATTGCCAAGTGGTTGCACTGCAAGCTTTCTCAACACTTGGCCTACAAATCCCTTTGTGCCTGTGTGGCATTCCACAAGTGAGATACACAACCCAAGTCCATGGCCTTGTGTAACCACTCAACATAACCCATGCTTTCCATTCCACCCAGGAGGTTCATTTGACTTAGTGGTTTTATTAAGAAAGTATAAGTCTCATGACTTAGAAGTATTTTATTCATTGAAAGTGTAGTTTTCCACCAACCCTTGTTTTGCTATAAGCTAGGCTAAGCAAAATATGGCAACTTATCTTAGGGATAATTCCTTAGTAATTCTACTAGACTACATAGGATTTCCCACCTTTTTCATTAGACAAAATATTATGCAATAATATAATGAAAATATCTAATGCTTGTTCAAAACATAGGACAAATATATATTCATGCAAATATCACTTGCCTTGGTAGTGTGGGGAGTAGCACTCTTCACAATCACAATCACAATCTACACGAAAATCAAACATACAATTACTCACATTTAAATACAACCAAAAATAATATGAATGCATGCATGCAAGAATTTACTATGTGTTAAATTTTGAAAATTTCTACCAAGTGTGTGTTCATGACTACTGAAGCATAACATGTCACAAGTTTGTCCAATAAAACTATTTGGCCAAAACAAAATTTTATAAAGATATTTCTATATCTAAAATAGCCCTAAACTTGTTCCACAAATAAAACATTCTTAACTGTTACTATATGCTAAACAAATTGTATATTCTGATAGGCCTTGTTTTCCTGAATCCAATGATATAAAGTTTGCAAAAATCCAACGTGTCATTTGAAAGTTACAAGCATTTGAAGTTTGAATCAAATTCAGGTTTTAAATTCTGTTTTTAATCTAAACCTTGCCACGCGTCGCGTTACTACTGGCGCGTACCGGTTCGCACCGGATCACCCTTCTGGGTCGTTGGATCTAACTAACGTTGAGCGGCTCAGATCTGTCCATACCCCTTCGATGAGTGAAGTGTTTCTACGCGTAGGATCCAGATCTAACGGCTAAGATTCTTCTAACCAAAACGAAGCGGCCACGGGCGGTGACAAAGGGCGTCACAAGATGGTGCCGGCGTTCTAGGTCGCCGGAGAAGGAAGGAGGTGCTTACCGAACCGTAGAAGGCTGCGATGCTCAAGGTGGCAATGGCTTGGGAAGGCGTCTGGGTTCGCCGGAGATTTCTCGGAGTTCGCAACGCTGCCGCCACGGCCGACGTTTGGCGAGGTTCCTCGTCGCTAAGTCAAAAGGGGTACCGTCGCGCAAAACGGTGGATTCAGGGTGTATCGGGAGGTCAAGGCGGTGGTTACTTACGGGAGGTCGCCGGAGTTCCTGCAGAGACGGTGGCGGCGATCGTCGACGTTAGCGCTAGGGGTCATGCGAAAGCAAGCGAGTGTCGAATATGCACAGGGTTCCTGAACAAGATAGCGTGAACGCGAGAGGGAAACTCGAGACTCACCGGAATTCGCGCCAGCCGGATACGCGGAGTTGCGAGAGCAATGCGCTGCGCTCGGTGCTTGGGGGTTTGGGGAAAAGAGAGAGGGGACAGAGGGGTTTCTTATAGCCTGGTCGCGAGCGAGAATCACTCTGCCAATAACTCGAATTGATGCCGCGAATCAAAACCAGAAATGCCCGCGTTGATTTGGGGATGAATGAGTCGTGCGGGTGGAGACGACGCTGGCGTGGGGTTGGCCCGCTTGTCAGCGATACGCGCAGGATTTCGGTGGGGTCCGGGCATTGTCTGCTTGCTTGCGCTCGTGAGAGGAGAAAATAAGTCCCGTGGGCTTGTTGGCTAGTTTGGTCATTGGGCGATCTCGGCAGCGTGGCCTTTTCTATTCAGATGCTCTTTTCTTTTCTATTTCCATTTTCGGTATGAATTTTGGTATGAATTCAAATCCTTTTGAAATCAAATTGCCTTGGAAAATTTTGTAGGGTTTTGTGGATTCAAAACAGTCACAAAACTAGGTGGTTACATTGCAAAGCTTGGTCTGGCTTGGTTTCAATACTGATTAGGGATTTGTCCTTGTTTGCAAACATTTGAAATGGATTTTGGAATTAACCTCTAAATTTGAAATATTTGGGTTAAAAAGTTTCACCTAAACTTTCCATCAATGAAGGCAAGCATTCAAGTATTAAACATTCAAACTTTAACAGGATGATGTTTATTTGGGACAATTTGACCACATGAAATCATAACTCATATTCCATCTCTAAGTGATTTTTGAGGGAAAAACCCTAATGAAGGAATGATGCAAAGTGATATGAATGAGTTTTAAAACTATGATTTTTGGGATGTTACATAGTGAGATACACATCAATAACATGTATATCGGATATAACTTTCTTTTTGATGTTGCCGTTCTTCAAATCCGCCAAGTACTTTGGGAAATTCTGCTTCCAGTGACCTTCTCCCTTGCAGTAAAAGCACTCAGTATCAGGCTTAGGCCCAGCCTTAGTCTTCTTCGCCATCGCGGTAACTTTCTTACCGCCCTTCTTAAAGTTTCCCTTTTTCTTAGACTTTCCTTGCTTCTTGAATTTGGTGGTCTTATTGACCAAAAACACTTGGTGCTCTTTCTTGATCTCCACTTCTGCAGATTTCAACATGGAGAAGAGTTCTAGCAATGACTTGTCCATGTTTTTCATATTGTAGTTCATCACAAAGTTCTTGTAACTGTGTGGTAGTGATTGGAGGACACGGTGAATCCCCAAAGCATTAGGAATCACTATTCCCAAGCTTTGAAGCTTGCTTGCATGCCCAGACATCTTAAGCACATGCTCACTGACAGAGCTGCCCTCTTCCATCTTGCAGTTAAAGAACTTTTCAGAAGCCTCATAACTCTCAACTGCCACGTGAGCCTCAAATATCATTTTGAGTTCACGGATAATATCATGTGGGTCATGGTTCTCAAACCTTTTACAAGCTCGATTCCAAACCATACAAGATAGCACACTGAACTATGGAGTACTGATTCTTCCGAGCGAGGAAAACATTCTTTACCTCATCGGTAGCATTAGCTGCAGGCGGGTCACCCAGCGGTGCATCCAGCACATAGGTCAAACTACCAGCATTGAGGACAATCCTCAAATTGCGGAACCAATCCACGAAGTTGCTTCCATTGTTTTTCAACTTTTCTTTCTCTAGGAACACATTAAAATTGATGGTAGGGGCCGCCATTGATCTACAACATATTTGCAATAGTTTAGACTAAGTTTATGACGAATTGAGTTATAATTAATAGTTAAATTAATCTAGGTGAACTCCCACTCAAAAAATATCCCTCAAATTGTTTTAGTGATCACACAAACCAAATCCACCACATCAAAACCGATCATCACGAGAGTTGATGTAGCTTCAATGGCGAACAATCAACATGTTCATCATATCTACTATATGACTCATGCTTTACCTTTCGGTGATCCGTGTTCCGAGACCATGTCTGTACATGCTAGGCTCGTCAAGACCAAACCTTAGCTTCCGCATGAGCAAATCTGGCTTGCTGACGTTGTATACACTCGCGGAATCTAACACACCCAATCATCACGTGGTGCTTTGAAACAACGAGGTTTAGCAACGGTGCTTACTAAGGACGAACACTTTAAAACATGAAATTTTGTGCTTGAGGGATCATCTTATAATGCTACCTTCGCAAACTAAGCAATACAAGATGCATAAAGGATTAACATCACATGCAATTCATAATATGTGATATGATATGGCCTTTCTTCTTGTGCTTCCGATCTCCATCTTAAGGCATGAACATGATCTCCACCATCACAGGTATGGCGTCAAGGTCAATGGCGTCGTTTCATGGTTGTCATCCACCAGCTTCAACTATTATAACTACTTTGAATAGACACGCAGGTCTTAATGGAATTTAAAAGACAACCATATGGCTCCTGCTGGTTGCCAACTTAAAATAAGGAACATTGCATACATCATATATAATCACACTCATGGCCATATCACATCACAGCACACACTACAAGGAATCTGGCTATATATGACCCTCTATTTTCGTCACAAAATCGTCATAGTAGTCCGTTTATGACGATTTTGAGATCGTCGAAAGATGAGCGTCGCAAATAAACTATAACGACGATTTTGGTAAAATCGACATAACTGTCTATGACGATATTGGATCGTCATGACCTCTAGGACGATCAAATATCGTCATAGGCCATCTAGCCACGCCAAGTCAGATCCTACGTGGCCGATCCTACGTGGCAAAATTGTGACGAAATGATATCGTTATCTTGCAAATTCAGCCCGGTCCAATATGGTTGCTTATATGGTCGAGCCCATTAATTCGGCCTTTTTATTTTGTGCACCGTAGCCTTTTAGGTTCCAGTTTTTTTGGGCTATAGCCTTTTTAGATCCATTCATTTTCAATATTCATCCTTTTCTGATATGTCAGATTCAGCCCATTTATTATTTTCATATCAGTTCATTCATCTAAAAGGGCAAAGCCCATTACCAGTTCATCTCCTTATTTCCTATGCTCCTCATTCTTTGGGCTTATGGCCTTCTATGGCCTGGCCACTAAATTTCGATCCAACAATTCCAGAAACAAAATAGACAAACAACCACCTGTATAACATGTCACATTCAAGACGACGGTAAATATGAGATCAAATATTTCATAGCCATATATACATCACACCCATATACATGTCATAGCGATATACAACTCACAACCATATGTAGGTCACACACACGGCAGTAAACATGAACTAGCCTAACAATAGTTTTGGCAGAACGTATAATATGCTTAACCAAAATTTGTTCCTCCAGTGTGCTCTTCTTCCTTGGCAATGACGGGCTAATAAAAAACATCTGCACATTCAAAGAAAACAAATAATTTGATTAACAGGAAAAATAATAAGGTCAACTATTTTTTAGATGAAAACATTGTGAAATCCCACTTGTTCAAAACTACTTTTTTAACAAGGACATGGGAAGAACATATGTTCTCTACACAGCATGTCTGCATCTCATTAGTGTACGAAGTAATCTCATTAGTGACGAAATGATATCGTTATATTGCAAATTCAGCCTGGTCCAATATGGTTGCTTATATGGTCGAGCCCATTAATTCGGCCTTTTTATTTTGTGCACCGTAGCCTTTTAGGTTCCAGTTTTTTTGGGCTATAGCCTTTTTAGATCCATTCATTTTCAATATTCATTCTTTTCTGATATGTCAGATTCAGCCCATTTATTATTTTCATATCAGTTCTTTCATCTAAAAGGGCAAAGCCCATTACCAGTTCATCTCCTTTTTTTTCCTATGCTCCTCATTCTTTGAGCTTATGGCCTTTCTATGGCCTGGCCACTAAATTTCGATCCAACAATTCCAGAAACAAAATAGACAAACAACCAATTGTATAACATGTCACATTCAAGACGACGGTAAATATGAGATCAAATATTTCATAGCCATATATACATCACACCCATATACATGTCACAGCGATATACAACTCACAACCATATGTAGGTCACACACACGGCAGTAAATATGAACTAGCCTAACAATAGTTTTGGCAGAATGTATAATATGCTTAACCAAAAAATTTTCCTCCAGTGTGGTCTTCTTCCTTGGCAATGACGGGCTAATAAAAAACATCTGCACATTCAAAGAAAACAAATAATTTGATTAACAGGAAAAATAATAAGGTCAACTATTTTTTAGATGAAAACATTGTGAAATCCCACTTGTTCAAAACTACTTTTTTACCAAGGAAAAAACAAGGACACGGGAAGAACATATGTTCTCTACACAGCATGCCTGCATCTCATTAGTGTACGAAATAATCTCCCTATCACCCAAAATTTCAGTCAAGTAGTTTTACACAAATGATAAGTAGTTTCAGTCAAGTCATTTAACAACACTACAAAGATACAGTTTCTAGGTATCTCTTCATTTGACAATACTATAAAGAAGAAAACCAAAAAGGACATGATTTGTGTGGAAGAATTTGAAAGTGATTATTTACTTCTTACTAGCAGCAAGGAGACAACCTTAGAAACCTGATGGAATAATTTGTAACAAACTGACAATACAGCCTAAATACTCTAACTAACTAGAAATATAGTCGATGAGACTTAAAAGGGACAAATCTGAGGATAGGGAGACGGGTCATATAAGCTTTTCTCACTCTAGATTTTTTGCTTCCTAGCATTGCTTCAGTTTCTCTAGCTATCAACATACAAATTAAGGAGTACGAGAAAAAATAGAGCATTGACATTGCAATCCTATTACCTTGAGAACCACTAGCGCATGCATCTTACTACATGTACTTGTCGAGGAAGATCTAGCCGAAGAGGATCAGGTGAAGGAGGCCCCTGAGGCGCATGGTGATAAATGAAGATGACAGTACCTAGTAAAGCAAAAAATACAGGTGATAAGTTAAGACTTTATTAAACAAAGAGCACGCCTGAAACAAGTTCTTGTAGATGAAACTATACTAGGACAAAGAAACTACATCTAAAACTGATTAGACTTTCAAGCTTGTATCAGGCATACAAGCAAGAGCTAATGTCTAGATGAATTAACAACCAAGTGAGAATGGATGTAAGTAAGGGAATGAAAGTATTCTATATATAATGAAAGTAAGGGAAATCACAAGTTATTGTAAGATATTGCCTTCATGAAAATATTCTACATAGAATGCAAAAAAATGATGGCAGAAAATATAACACGAAGGGAGATCGCAGTGTACTTCTAGCAAACAAGTAAACAGAACATAGTACATCTATGGTCTTGCAAAATACTAGAATTAGCTTTAATTCTGGAAAGGTTTATGGTGTAAGTGATAAGGATCTGTACTCAAATACAAATCACAGAGAAAAACTCACAGATTCAGTTAACTGTACTAAAATGAAAATCACAGTCAGTTCAACTACTACAGCAGTTCAACTACAACTTATTCATAGTCAGTTTTCAGCAACCTCACAGATTCAGTTAACTGCACTCAAATACAAATCACAGAGCAAACAAGCAAGATTATTGGAGTTAGCAGAATAAGTTTATCTTCTGAAGTGTCGGCGGATTCATATGACCAAGACACTTGTCCGATCAATAACCAATAGAGGAATCTAGAAATTCATATGGCTCGCCCATATTTCTACGATTACTTTGCGATCGAATGAACGACTTACATACGGTACCAATTTCCCTTTGTCTCATGATAGTTTACTTATCCGAGGTTTTGATCGTCGGTATCACTGCATACCTATTTCAACCTCATTACCGATAAGTACTCTTTTCTCGTTCCCGTGATATGAGATCCCTTGTGAGCCAGTCACATGCTTGCAAGCTAATTGGATGACATTCCACCGAGAGGTCCCAGAGTATATCTCTCCTTCATATGGATGGACAAATCCCACTCTTGATCCATGTGCCTCAACCCATACTTTCCAAACACTCAATGCCACCTTTATAGCCACCCAATTACGGTGTGGTGTTTGATGTCATCAAAGCATTCTTCCGGTGATGGTGATTAACATGATCTCATGGTCAAAGGAATTAGGTTACTATGTATCAGAAAGCTTATAGCAAACGAATTATTAAAATGACTTGCTCTTAATGCTACGCTTATCTATAGGAGTATTTCCATCATACCATTCTCCTAATGATATGATATTGTTATTAATAACATCTCAATGTTCATGATCGAGAAACCACGATCATCTATTAATCAACAAGCTAGTATTATAAAGAGGCTTTACCAGGGACTCTAATTTAGTTTACAAATCACATAAGTATTAATGTTTCCGGTTAATACTATTATAGCATGAATGTAAACATTTATCATCAACGCAAAGATGTAATAATAACCACTTTTATTATTGCCTCTAGGGCATATCTCTAACAATCTCCCACTTGCACTAGAGTCAACTAATCTAGATTACATGGTAATATACCGAACACCCATGGCGGTTTGGTGCTGGTCATGTTTTTCCCTCGGGAGAGGATTAGTCAACGGATCCTCCACATTCAGATCTGTGTGTACTTTGCAAATCTTTATGTCACCATCTTGGACATGCTCTCGAATAGCATGAAAACTTAGCTTGATGTGCTTCAGCTTCTTGTGTGACCTTGGTACTTGCGCATTGGCTATGGCGCCCATGTTATCACAGTAGATAGACATTGGGTCCAGCACACTTGGAACCACACCGAGCTCTGTAATGAACTCCTTCATCCATATCGCCTCTTGTCAAGCCTCCGAAGCAGCTATGTATTCCGATTCAATTGAAGATCTCGCCACAACGCTTTGCTTTGCACTCCTCCAGCTAACTACTACACCATTCAAAGTAAATACGTATCCAGGTTGAGATTTAGAATCATCCGGATTGGTGTTCCAACTAGCACCGGTGTAACCATTAACAACGAGTTGTTCATCACCTCCATAAGAAAGAACCATATCTTTAGTTCTTCTCAAGGACTTAAGGATGTTTTTGACCGTTGTCCAATGATCCACTCCTGGATCACTTTGATATCTGCTAGTCAAACTAACAACATATGCAATGTCGGGTCTAGTACATAGCATGGAATACATAAGAGATCCTATGGCTGAGGCAGAGGGAGTCTTACTGATCCTTTCTCTATCTTCTGCCGTTGCAGGACTTTGAGTTTTACTCAAGGTCGTATTGGGCAACATGGGCAACAACCCTTTCTTGCTATCTTCCATTCCAAACCTCTTTAGAACTTTGTCCAAATATGTACTTTGTGACAATGATATTAGTCGTCTCGATCTATCTCTATGAATCTTTATGCCTAATATGTAAGTGCTTCGCCAATATCTTTCATTGAAAAACTATTATTCAAATAATCCTTGACACTATTAAGAAGGTCTACATCATTCCCAATCAACAATATGTCATCTACATATAGTATTAAGAATGCTACAGAGCTCCCACTCACTTTCTTGTAAATACAAGCTTCTCCATAAGTTTGTATAAAACCAAAACTTTTGATTACTTTATCAAAATGTTGATTCCAACTTAGGGATGCTTGCTTCAATCCATATATGGACCGTTGAAGTTTGCATACCTTGTTAGCATATTTAGGATCGACAAAACCTTTGGGTTGCATCAAATACAACTCTTCATCAATGTCTCCATTAAGGAACGCCGTTTTGACATCCATCTGCCATATCTCATAATCATAATATGCAGCGATTGCTAACATAATCCTCACAGACTTTAGCTTCGCTACTGGTGAGAAAGTCTCATTGTAGTCAACTCCTTGAATTTGTTGAAACCCTTTTGCGACAAGTCGAGCTTTATAGACAGTAAAGTTTCCATCAGTATCTGTTTTCTTCTTGAAAATCCATTTGTTCTCGACAGCCTTCTGACCATCCGGTAAGTCCACCAAAGTCCATACTTGGTTTTCGTACATGGATCCAATCTCGGATTTTATGGCTTCTTGCCATTTATTGGAATCTGGGCTCATCATCGCTTCCTCATATGTCGTAGGGTTATCGGTGTTATCCACCAACATGACACTCATAATGGGATCATACCAATCAGGCGTGGTACGAGATCTCATTGACCTGCGAGGTTCCATAGTAATTCAACCGAAGTTTCATGATCAACATCATTAGCTTCCTCTCTTATTGGTGCAGGCGCCATAGGAACTACTTCTGGTTCTGTGCTACTCGCAAGTTCGAGAGAAGGTTCAACAACCTCGTAGAGTTCTACTTTCCTTCCAGTCACTTCTTTCGAGAGAAACTCCTTCTCTAGAAAGGATCCATTCTTGGCAACGAAGATTTTGGCCTCGGATCTATGATAGAAGGTATACCCAATAGTTTCCTTCGGGTATCCTATGGAGACGCATTTTTCCGCTTTGGGTTCAAGCTTGTATGGCTGTAACTTCTTTACATAAGCTTCGCAACCCCAAACTTGAAGGAACGACAATTTATACGGTGTCGTTTCAACGGATTTAGATGGTGCCCTATTTAAAGTGAATGCGACTGTTTCTAATGCATAACCCCAAAACGATAGCGATAAATCTGTAAGTGATATCATAGAATGAACCATATCTAAGAGAGTTCTATTACGACGTTCGGTCACACCATTACGCTGTGGTGTTCCCGGCGGTGTCAATTGTGAAAGTACTCCGTAGTTCTTCAAATGCTCGCAAAACTCGTAACTTAGATATTCACCTCCACGATCAGATCGTAGAAATTTAATCTTCTTGTTATGTTGATTCTCTACCTTACTTTGAAATTCCTTAAACTTCTCGAAAGTTTCGGACTTATGTTTCATGAAATAGATATATCCATATCTATTCAAGTCATCCGTTACGGTAAGAACATAACGATAACCACCGCGCGATGCTACACTCATTGGGCCACACACATCGGTATGTATGATTTCCAATAAGTCTGTAGCTCGCTCCATCATACTAGAAAATGGAGTCTTAGTCATTTTACCCATCAGACATGCTTCGCATCTGTCAAGTGATTCAAGAAGTCCATCGGAATGGAGTTTCTTCATACGCTTCAGTCCAATATGACCAAGACGACAGTGCCACGTATAGGTCAAGTTATCGCTCAATTTCAAACGTTTAGCTTCAATGTTATTAATGTGTGTATTTCCTCAATCGAGATTCAATAAGAATACACCATCTATCCAAGGTGCATGTTTATAAAACATATTACTCATATAAATCGAACAACCATTATTCTCGGACTTAAACAAGTAACCGTCTCGCAATAAACATGATCCAGATATAATGTTCATGCTCAACACAGGCACCAAATAACAATTATTTAAGTATAAAACTAATCCCGATGGTAGATGAAGAGGTAGTGTGCCAATCGCGATCAGATCAACCTCTGATCCATTTCCTACGCGCATCGTCATCTTGTTCTTCGCTAGCTTCTGTTTATTCTGCAGTACCTATTTCGAGTTACAAATATGAGCAACCGAACTAGTATCAAATACCCAGGCACTACTACGAGTACTAGTGAGATACACATCAATAACATGTATATCGGATATAACTTTCTTCTTGATGTTGCCGTTCTTCAAATGCGCCAAGTACTTTGGGAAATTCCGCTTCCAGTGACCTTCTCCCTTGCAGTAAAAGCACTCAGTATCAGGCTTAGGCCCAGCCTTAGTCTTCTTCGCCGGCGCGGTAACTTTCTTACCGCGCTTCTTAAAGTTTCCCTTTTTCTTAGACTTTCCTTGCTTCTTGAATTTGGTGGTCTTATTGACCAAAAACACTAGGTGCTCTTTCTTGATCTCCACTTCTGCAGATTTCAACATGGAGAAGAGTTCTGGCAATGACTTGTCCATGTTTTTCATATTGTAGTTCATCACAAAGTTCTTGTAACTGTGTGGTAGTGATTGGAGGACACGGTGAATCCCCAAAGCATTAGGAATCACTATTCCCAAGCTTTGAAGCTTGCTTGCATGCCAGACATCTTAAGCATGTGCTCACTGACAGAGCTGCCCTCTTCCATCTTGCAGTTAAAGAACTTTTCAGAAGACTCATAACTCTCAACTGCCACGTGAGCCTCAAATATCATTTTGAGTTCACGGACAATATCATGTGGGTCATGGTTCTCAAACCTTTTCTGAAGCTCCGATTCCAAACCATACAAGATAGCACACTGAACTATGGAGTACTGGTTCTTCCGAGCGAGGAAAACATTCTTTACCTCATCGGTAGCATTAGCTGCAGGCGGGTCACCCAGCGGTGCATCCAGCACATAGGTCAAACTACCAACATTGAGGACAATCCTCAAATTGCGGAACCAATCCGCCATTGATCTACAACATATTTGCAATAGTTTAGACTAAGTTTATGAAAAATTGAGTTCTAATTAATAGTTAAATTAATCTAGGTGAACTCCCACTCAAACAATATCCCTCAAATTGTTTTAGTGATCACACGAACCAAATCCACCACATCAAAACCGATCATCACGAGAGTTGATGTAGCTTCAATGGCGAACAATCAACATGTTCATCATATCTACTATATGACTCATGCTTTACCTTTCGGTGATCCATGTTCCGAGACCATGTCTGTACATGATAGGCTCGTCAAGATCAAACCTTAGCTTCCGCATGAGCAAATCTGGATTGCTCACGTTGTATACACTCGCAGAATCTAACACACCCGATCATCACGTGGTGCTTTGAAACAACGAGGTTTAGCAACGGTGCTTGCTAAGGATGAACACTTTAAAACTTGAAATTTTGTGCTTGAGGGATCATCTTATAATGCTACCTTCGCAAACTAAGAAATACAAGATGCATAAAGGATTAACATCACATGCAATTCATAATATGTGATATGATATGGCCTTTCTTCTTGTGCTTCCGATCTCCATCTTCAAGCACGAACATGATCTCCACCATCACCGGTATGGCGTCAAGGTCAATGGCGTCGTTTCATGGTTGTCATCCACCAGCTTCAACTATTATAACTACTTTGAATAGACACGCATGTCTTAACGGAATTTAAAAGACAACCATATGGCTCCTACCGGTTGCCAACTTACAATAAGGAACATTGCATACATCATATATAATCACAATCATGGCCATATCACATCACAGCACACACTACAAGGAATCTGGCTATATATGACCCTCAATTTTCGTCACAAAATCGTCATAGTAGTACGTTTATGACGATTTTGAGATCGTCGAAAGATGAGCGTCGCAAATAAACTATAACGACGATTTTGGTAAAATCGACATAACTGTCTATGACGATATTGGATCGTCATGACCTCTAGGACGATCAAATATCGTCATAGGCCATCTAGCCACGCCAAGTCAGATCCTACGTGGCCGATTCTACGTGGCAAAATTGTGACGAAATGATATCGTTATATTGCAAATTCAGCCCGGTCCAATATGGTTGCTTATATGGTCGAGCCCATTAATTCGGCCTTTTTATTTTGTGCACCGTAGCCTTTTAGGTTCCAGTTTTTTTGGGCTATAGCCTTTTTAGATCCATTCATTTTCAATATTCATCCTTTTCTGATATGTCAGATTCAGCCCATTTATTATTTTCATATCAGTTCTTTCATCTAAAAGGGCAAAGCCCATTACCAGTTCATCTCCTTTTTTTCCTATGCTCCTCATTCTTTGGGCTTATGGCCTGGCCACTAAATTTCGATCCAACAATTCCAGAAACAAAATAGACAAACAACCAATTGTATAACATGTCACATTCAAGACGACGGTAAATATGAGATCAAATATTTCATAGCCATATATACATCACACCCATATACATGTCACAGCGATATACAACTCACAACCATATGTAGGTCACACACACGGCAGTAAATATGAACTAGCCTAACAATAGTTTTGGCAGAATGTATAATATGCTTAACCAAAAAAAATTCCTCCAGTGTGGTATTCTTCCTTGGCAATGACGGGCTAATAAAAAACATCTGCACATTCAAAGAAAACAAATAATTTGATTAACAGGAAAAATAAAAAGGTCAACTATTTTTTAGATGAAAACATTGTGAAATCCCACTTGTTCAAAACTACTTTTTTACCAAGGAAAAAACAAGGACACGGGAAGAACATATGTTCTCTATACAGCATTCCTGCATCTCATTAGTGTACGAAGTAATCTCCCTATCACCCAAAATTTCAGTCAAGTAGTTTTACACAAATGATAAGTAGTTTCAGTCAAGTCATTTAACAACACTACAAAGATACAGTTTCTAGGTATCTCTTCATTTGACAATACTATAAAGAAGAAAACCAAAAAGGACATGATTTGTGTGGAAGAATTTGAAAGTGAGTATTTACTTCTTACTAGCAGCAAGGAGACAACCTTAGAAACCTGATGGAATAATTTGTAACAAACTGACAATACAGCCTAAATACTCTAACTAACTAGAAATATAGTCGATGAGACTGAAAAGGGACAAATCTGAGGACAGGGAGACGGGTCATATAAGCTTTTCTCACTCTAGATTTTTTGCTTCCTAGCATTGCTTCAGTTTCTCTAGCTATCAACATACAAATTAAGGAGTACGAGAAAAAATAGAGCATTGACATTGCAATCCTATTACCTTGAGAACCACTAGCGCATGCATCTTACTACATGTACTTGTCGAGGAAGATCTAGCCGAAGAGGATCAGGTGAAGGAGGCCCCTGAGGCGCATGGTGATAAATGAAGATGACAGTACCTAGTAAAGCAAAAAAATAAAGGTGATAAGTTAAGAATTTATTAAACAAATAGCACGCCCGAAACAAGTTCTTGTAGATGAAACTATACTAGGACAAAGAAACTACATCTAAAACTGATTAGACTTTCAAGCTTGTATCAGGCATACAAGCAAGAGCTAATGTCCAGATGAATTAACAACCCAGTGAGAATGGATGTAAGTAAGGGAATGAAAGTATTCTATATATAATGAAAGTAAGGGAAATCACAAGTTATTGTAAGATATTGCCTTCATGAAAATATTCTACATAGAATGCAAAAAAATGATGGCAGAAAATATAACACGAAGGGAGATCGCAGTGTACTTCTAGCAAACAAGTAAACAGAACATAGTACATCTATGGCCTTGCAAAATACTAGAATTAGCTTTAATTCTGGGAAGGTTTATGGTGTAAGTGATAAGGATCTGTACTCAAATACAAATCACAGAGCAAAACTCACAGATTCAGTTAAGCGTACTAAAATATAAATCACAGTCAGTTCAACTACTACAGCAGTTCAACTACAACTTATTCATAGTCAGTTTTCAGCAACCTCACAGATTCAGTTAACTGCACTCAAATACAAATCACAGAGCAAACAAGCAAGATTATTGGAGTTAGAAGAATAAGTTTATCTTCTGAAGTGTCGGCGGATTCATCTGCCTGTTCATCTGCGACATGGCCTTGGTGACACCCTCTATGGTCTCCCCCATTTCTTGTGTTGATTTCAGTGTCTGTAAATTTTACAAGGAAGCCATTGTCATACAGGGTTCGTGGCCTTCAGCTATAATTAAAAATAAAGCTCCTAGGATATAAAAAAGCCCATTCTGTGTCCCACCCATCAGAATGGGAACATACAAGTATCTATCTAAATGTTTGAAATAAACAAAACAACTGCTCAGAAAAACTACGGAGGAGTAGTGCTAGTACCTGATTTGGCCGGAGTAGAGGAGGATGGTGGTGATGGAGCGCATCCTGAGGGCGTCGAGGGACACGGTGCCAGCATGCCTGGGGTACTGCTTGTAGGTTTGGTAGAGGCGCTTGACGTCCTGGTCGTGCTCGCCGGTGACCATGCCGTGGAAGGCCTTATAGTGCAAGAGGAAGTAGTGGAGGACCTTCAACTCGTCGCTCTGCAGGTCGACAGGCGGCCCCAGGAACCGGGAGAGGTAGGACCCCTGGTATGGACGGAGAGCTCCCGAGAAGATGGATCCGACCGACGCAAGGTAGTGGGGCGGCCGGACTAGCCTTGGGAAGCGCAGGCAGGTTGTTTCACTGGGTAGATCGAAGGGCGAGGTGGGGCGACCTGGCGACAGAAGGAGATCCTGGGGACGGAAGGAGATCCGGTATTGGGGGAGGAGAGGCTAGGGTTCGTATCTGTTACTAGGGAGGGGAGCAGTTTGGTTTGGGGCGGAGGTGGTACCGAGGGGAGGAGAGACGCTGGTGGCTAGCCGACGGTGTTATCAGTAGAGGGCGGGAAAGGAGGAGATGGGGAGTGGATCATATCAAGGTGGAGTGGAGGAGGGGCTCGTGGGTGGGTAGGAGAGGAGAGGAGGGAGGCGGCGGCGCTCATGGTTGGGTCTGGCTATGCGAGGGAGTGGGGATCTGTTGCGAGATGGGCATCGGACCAAAAGAAGGTGGGCATCAGGGGCGGCGCGAGGGATCTGCTACGAGGTGGTGGCGGCGGTGGAGGGGAGGATAGGCCTAGGGTTTCTGTGATCTATGGATGTGGAGTGAGGTAGGTGGTTACGCGGGTTTGGGTAGTGGGGAATTGGTGATGCAGCGGGCGGGATGGGATGTGTGTTTCTTTATGGAGAGACTAAGCCGTTGGATGGGCAGTCAATGGTTCAGATCAAACAAGAATGGACGATCTGTGGGAGGTGATTTGCTGTGATTTGATTGGTTGTGAAATATTTTCCATTTTCTAAATGCCAAACGACCAATGTTATGGCCAAAATCGTGGCATAGTATGTGATACTATTCCCATATTGTGCACACATATGTATCGTGGTATGGCGAACAATGTTACAGGAGGAAGTTTTCATTTTCGTCACACGGAAAAACCATTTTCTATTTTCTGAGCGCAAAAAATGGGCCATTTTGTGAAGAAACCACCAAATGAGAGTCTCAAGATGCTACCATCAAATTTTTCAAAAATAATAGTACACCTTACATGGACAAATGTACCAACCAGGGTATCTCAAACCTTTCTGTCCACCCCTGGCGAAAAAGACAAATTTCTGCCGAATCGGTAGGAAGTGAGTCCGATTTGAACTACAGGTACATGATCAGATGCCCATTATTTTTTGAAAAAATGATTTTTAGACTCACAATATGCTGTTTCTTCAGAGATCCAATGCAAGTTTAGCGAGGCTCAGCCCCGAGCTAAGAATCTTTATGCCCGCCATTTTGACCATAGTTCGAAACGGGCATAAAAAAATCAAAAACGGTCTGATCAATGAAAATCCATCGCGTGGTGTCTTATTATGTGACATAGTTCCAAGTAAAAATACCAAACTTGGTATATTGCAAGTGTCTAGAAAAAACCTTCAAAAATGACCTATCATGTTCGAGGTTTCATGGCTTTCGGGCCAAACGACCAATGTTATGGCCAAATCGTGGCATAGTTTGTGATACTGTTCCCATATTCTGCACACATATGTATCGTGGGATGGAGAACAATGTTGCAGAAGGAAGTTTTCCTTTTCGTCACACGGAAAAACCATTTTCCATTTTCCGAGCGCAAAAAACGGGCCGTTTTGTGAAGCAACCACCAAATGAAAGTTTCAAGATGCTACCGTCCCATTTTTCAAAAATAATAGTACACCTTACATGGACAAATGTACCAACCAGGATATCTCAAACCTTTCTGTCCATCCCTGGCGAAAAACACAAATTCCTGCCGAATCGGTAGGAAGTGAGTCCGATTTGAACTACAGGTACATGATCTGATGCCCATTATTTTTTGAAAAAAATGATTTTTAGACTCATAATATGCTGTTTCTTCAGAGATCCAATGCAAGTTTAGCGAGGCTCAGCCCCTCACAAAGAACCTTCATGCTCGCCGTTTTGACCATAGATTGAAACGGGCATAAAAAAATTCAACAACGGTCCGATCAATGCAAATCCATCGTGTGGTGTCTTATTATGTGACATAGTTGCAACTAAAAATACCAAACTTGGTATATTGCAAGTGTCTCGAAAAAACCTTCTCAGAAATGACCTATCATGTTCGAGGTTTCATGGCTTTCGGGCCAAACGACCAATGTTATGGCCAAAATCGCGGCATAGTTTGTGATACTGTTCCCATATTGTGCACACATATGTATCATGGGATGAAGAACAATGTTACAGGAGGAAGTTTTCTTTTTCGTCGCACGGAAAAACCATTTTCTATTTTCCGAGCGCAAAAAACGGGTCGTTTTATGAAGCAACCACCAAATGAAAGTTTCAAGATGCTACCATCCCATTTTTCAAAAATAATAGTACACCTTACATGGACAAATGTACCAACCAGGGTATCTCAAACCTTTCTGTCCATCCCTAGCGAAAAACATAAATTCCTGCTGAATCGGTAGGAAGTGAGTCCGATTTGAACTACACGTACATGATCTGATGCCCATTATTTTTTGAAAAAATGATTTTTAGACTCACAATACGTTTTTTCTTTAGAGATCCAATGCAAGTTTAGCGAGGCTTAGCCCCTCGCTAAGAACCTTCATGCCCGCCGTTTTGACCATAGATTGAAATGGGCATAAAAAATTCAAAAACGGTCCGATCAATGCTAATCCATCGCGTGGTGTCTTATTATGTGACATAGTTGCAACTAGAAATACCAAACTTGGTATATTGCAAGTGTCTCGAAAAAACCTTCTCAGAAATAACCTATCATGTTCGAGGTTTCATGGCTTTCGGGCCAAACGACCAATGTTATGGCCAAAATCGTGGAATAGTTTGTGATACTGTTCCCATATTGTGCACACATATGTATCGTGGGATGGAGAACAATGTTGCAGGAGGAAGTTTTATTTTTCATCGCACGGAAAAACCATTTTCTATTTTCCGAGCGCAAAAAACGGGCCGTTTTATGAAGCAACCACCAAATGAAAGTTTCAAGATGCTACCATCCCATTTTTCAAAAATAATAGTACACCTTACATGGACAAATGTACCAACCAGGGTATCTCAAACCTTTCTGTCCACCACTGGCGAAAAAGACAAATTCCTGCCAAATCGGTAGGAAATGAGTCCGATTTGAACTACAGGTACATGATCCGATGCCCATTATTTTTTTTAAAAAATGATTTTTAGACTCATAATATGCTGTTTCTTCAGAGATCCAATGCAAGTTTAGCGAGGCTCAGCCCCGATCTAAGAATCTTTATGCCCGCCGTTTTGACCATAGTTCGAAACGGGCATAAAAAAATTTAAAAACGGTCCGATCAATGCAAATCCATCGCGTGGTGTCTTATTATGTGACATAGTTGCAAGTAAAAATACCAAACTTGGTATATTGCAAGTGTCACGAAAAAACCTTCTCAGAAATGACCTATCATGTTCGAGGTTTCATGGCTTTCGGGCCAAACGACCAATGTTATGGCCAAAATCATGGCATAGTTTGTGATACTATTCCCATATCGTGCACACATATGAATCGTGGGATGGAGAACAATGTTGCAGGAGGAAGTTTTCCTTTTCGTCACACGGAAAAACCATTTTCCATTTTCCGAGCGCAAAAAACGGGCCGTTTTGTGAAGCAACCACCAAATGAAAGTTTCAAGATGCTACCATCCAATTTTTCAAAAATAATAGTACACCTTACATGGACAAATGTACCAACCAGGGTATCTCAAACCTTTCTGTCCAACCCTGGCGAAAAACACAAATTCCTCCCGAATCGGTAGGAAGTGAGTCTGATTTGAACTACAGGTACATGATCTGATGCCCATTATTTTTTGAAAAAATGATTTTTAGACTCACAATATGTTGTTTCTTCAGAGATCCAATGCAAGTTTAGCGAGGCTCAGCCCCTCTCTAAGAACCTTCATGCCCGCCGTTTTGACCATAGATTGAAACGGGCATAAAAAATTCGAAAACGGTCCGATCAATGCAAATCCATCGCGTGGTGTCTTATTATGTGACATAGTTGCAACTAAAAATACCAAACTTGGTATATTGCAAGTGTCTCGAAAAAACCTTCTCAGAAATGAACTATCATGTTCGAGGTTTCATGACTTTCGGCCCAAACGACCAATGTTATGGCCAAAATCATGGCATAGTTTGTGACACTGTTCGCATATTATGCACACATATGTATTGTGGGATGGAGAACAATGTTGCAGGAGGAAGTTTTCTTTTTCGTCGCACGGAAAAACCATTTTCTATTTTCCTAGCGCAAAAAACGGGTCGTTTTGTGAAGCAACCACCAAATGAAAGTTTCAAGATGCTACCATCCCATTTTTCAAAAATAATAGTACACCTTACATGGACAAATGTACCAACCAGGGTATGTCAAACCTTTCTGTCCACCCCTGGCGAAAAAGACAAATTCCTGCCGAATCGGTAGGAAGTGAGTCCGATTTGAACTACAGGTACATGATCCGATGCAAGTTTAGCAAGGCTCAACCCCTCGCTAAGAAAAATTCCTGCACATTATTTTTTGAAAAAATGATTTTTAGACTTACAATATGCTGTTTCATCAGAGATCCAATGCAAGTTTAGCGAGGCTCAACCCCTCGCTAAGAACCTTCATGCCCGCCGTTTTGACCATAGTTTGAAACTTCATGATATTTTCCATACTATGAACTAATGTGAGATTAGTAAATCCACTACTTTAAAAAATTTAAGTATTGATAATTAATACCCTAAGATGACCTACTAAATTTTATAAAAATTTAGAGACAAAAATCATTTGTTTTAGACTTCTTATAAAAAAGATATAAAAAAATAAAAAATACAAAAAAGAAAAAAAGGAAAAAAAATCTGCTATCTCGACCAACAGAGTTAGCCCGAACCGAGTCAAGGCCAGCCCAAGCATAGCTAGGCTCCCTTCCCAGGCGGCGAAAAAACTTATGGAGAAAAAAGGACGAGAAGTGGAGTCCATATGCTATGGCCTAGGCCCAACTTCGTGAAACGAAATAATAAAATTCGAGCGCACTAGATTGTCAACTATCCTCGAGTCTTGTGGTGGTTAGGCACGGTGGTAGTTTAGGCCATGGTTGCTGGTTGTTGGTTTGAATCCCCGGCTGGTTCCTTTTTGCGAAAATATTCATGAAGCCAAAAATCAACTTCTACTAATCTCAGTTAAGAGATGGGACCCACGTGTCAGAACAAAAATGCCCCGCATGTCAGTTTGGTTTGTTCCCTCGGTGAGATAATGTATGGTTCCTCGTAGTAGATTCCAAAAGTGCCACATAGGTTGATGTTTGACACATAGTCAAAAACTCACACATAGACACGACACGTAAACGCAATTGCTGATGTGGTCGACAATCCATTTCAACATATCCTAATTTGGACGCAATGACTAAAATCGTCATAGTAAGCTACAAATAATGTCGTAGACTGCATCCGTCAGATTATGACGATTTTAGTTAATAAAACTATGACGTTTATGAGCAAAATCGTCGTAATTTTCTAAGGGTTTGAACCTCCTGAACAGCTTATGACCATCTAGTGCGAAATCGTCATAACTTTATGACGATTTTGTCCGATGTCACTATTAGAAGGTCATAGAATAACACATTCCTTGTAGTGACACCCGCTACAAAACAAAGTTAGACGCCTCTAATTTTCTTTGCATATTTTACATGGTTTGGGGCTTTCAGTAAGTATCGTTCTAACTTACGAACAAGAACCACAACGTTGATGTTTGAACTATCAAGTGCTCATTGTAAATTGAATCTATACTATAATGGGAGAGACAGACACCCGCAAAGCCACTTATGCAATACAAGTTGCATGTTGAGCATGGAGCAAGTCTCATGAACGATGTCATGTAAGGTTAGCCCGGGCCGCTTCATCCCATCATACCGCAAGACGCAAAGTACACAAAAAGCAATTGATAATAAAAGAACCACCGCCCACAATGACCATTGTATTCTACTCGTGCAACAGATCTACATATAGACACGGCTCTGATACCACTTTAGGGGTTCGTAGCATGGAAAAAAAATTCTACCGCATGCACACAAACAAGCCAAGATCTATCTACTAGATTGTAGCAACGAGTCGATAGAAGCACTCACCCTCGAAGATTCAACACGGTTAACGAGAGCAGATTCTCGTGGTGATGTAGTCGTACACTTGCCGATCTCAAGATCGCGTAGACGATCCTTCCGGCTTGCGTTAGCGGCGCTTCGTAATCGATCCTGCGTTTGGTACTTGATGAAGACCTTCCTCTCCTTGTTCCAGTGAGATGAGGTTGTAGTTCTCCTCGCGATTACGGCAAACGATGGCGTGGTGTCGGAAGTAGAGGGAAGATCCCGCAGGGCTTCGCCTAAGCCGGTGCGAGTTTAGATCTAGGGTTTCCCGGAGATCTAGGGTTTAGATGACCGGGAGGAGTCGGAGGTGTCGGCGGCGGCTAGGGCGGTGGCGTCGAACCGGCGGCGGCACGAGGCAGCGGCGGCGCGGCGGCACGGGGAGGCGGCTCGTGTGCGGGGAGAGGGGGTAGGGCTTGTATGCTTCGGGGCAGCCCTCCCCCTCTATTTATGAGAGGGAGGGCAGCCTTGGGAGCGGTGGGTTTGAATCCAAACCCAAACACAAGTTGGATTGAGAGAAGGTCTTGTTTCTTCTCCCACTAGGAAACCATTGTTCTAGTTTGACTTTTCAAACTCCTGTTTGACTTTCAATTAAGAGCTTTAATTCTCTCTTGCAAATGCACACACCAAGTGACCTAGGATATGATCCAATCATTCCACTTACCCATGACACATTCATGGACCATTCTCCTTCCGGACCGGTGAACCTTCTAGACCCTTCTAGAACCTCTTCGATGAAAACATCAAAAACTTTCCCGAACTCCGAAATAGGACTTTCCTTATATGAATCTTATTCTCCGAACCATTCCGGATCTCCCCATGATATCCCGGATCCCATCCGAGACTCCGAACCACATTCAGTATCCCTACTAACATTCCATATCTACTAAACAACATCGAATCCTTAAGTGTGTCTCCCTCGGTTCGTGAATTATGCGGACATGACCAAGACACTTCTCCTATCAATAACCAATAGAGGAATCTGGAAATTCATATGGCTCCCACATATTTCTATGATTACTTTGCGATCAAATGAACCACTTACATACGATACCAATTTCCCTTTGTCTCACGATAGTTTACTTATCCGAGGTTTTGATCGTCGGTATCTATGCATACCTAGTTCAACCTCATTACCGATAAGTACTCTTTTATCGTTCCCATGATATGTGATCCCTTGTGAGCCAGTCACATGGTTGCAAGCTAATTGGATGAAATTCCACCGAGAGGGCCCAGAATATATCTATCCGTCATATGGATGGACAAATCCCATTCTTGATCCATGTGCCTCAACCCATACTTTCCAAACACTCAATGCCACCTTTATATCCACCCAGTTACGGTGTGGTGTTTGTTGTCATCAAAGCATCCTTCCGGTGAAGGTGATTAACATGATCTCATGGTCTAAGGAATTAGGTTACTATGTATCAGAAAGCTTATAGCAAACGAACTATTGAAATGACTTGATCTTAATGCTACGCTTATCTATAGGAGTATGTCCATCATACCATTCTCATAATGATATGATCTTGTTATTAATAACATCTAAATTTTCATGATCGAGAAACCACGACCATCTATTAATCAACAAGCTAGTATTATAAAGAGGCTTTACCAGGGACTTTAATTTAGTTTACAAATCACATAAGTATTAATGTTTCCGGTTAATACTATTATAGCATGAATGTAAACATTTATCATAAACACAAAGTTATAATAATAAACACTTTTATTATTGCCTCTAGGGAATATCTCCAACAAAACTATCCTCTGATCCGAAGTTTGTCACCTCTCCCATAAATATTAAAGACAAAGATTATGATTTCTTTTTTGATTTGTCCTATTTAGATATGGTTGAGAAAGAATCTTTCTGTGAGACAAAAAATGAGAGTGTTGTGGATCATATGAATGGGCTTTCTACTATGAGTGCTTTGTTCTCCGATGATTTTAAGATGCACGAGTACTTTGTTACTAAGATCTTCCCTTTTTCACTAAAAGGAGAAGCTAGGGCTTGGTTTAATAGATTACCTCCTGGTTCCATTGATAGCCCTGATTGCTTGATTGCTTCTTTCTTCCAGAAATATTTTCCTCCCAGTGCTAGACATGCTGCTTTGCAGAGACTTTTAGATTTTAAACAGGGGGGGAAGAAGAGAAATTGCCTCAGTCATGGACAAGGTTCTGTGCCTTGATTCATGCACATCATGGATGTCCATTACCTAAGAATGAGCTTCTTGATATTTATTATAATGGATTAACTGATGATTCTAGGACATACCTAGATAGCTTTGCTGATTGTGTTTTCAGGAAAAGGACTCCTACAGATGGTGAAGAATTAATGGCTAAGATAAGCAAGAATTATGATGATTGGACTTCAACTGGGCTAAATACTTCTGAGACTATTATTACTGAACCAGATATTCCTGAACCAGTTCCAACACCAACACCAAAGAAGAGGGGAGTTATTGCATTAAATGATGAAGTGATGAAGGAAGCTAAAAAATGTCTAAAGGAGAAAGGTATTAGAGCTAAAGATGTGAAGAATCTACCTCCTATAGAAGAATTATGTAAGCCAATTCCCCACTCATCTACTATTGAGGTACACTCTCTCCACTTTAATGAAGGTGATATATTCCCTATGGTAAGCCTCCTGATCAATGCTTAGAGGAACTTGACACATTTATCGTTAAACAAGGTAATTTTAATAAACAAGTTTAGAATCATTTATTGGAAAACTCTAGAGCTATCCATGAATTGAAAGATATTGTGGAAAGAACTTCTAATGATATTAAAATTCTTTGTAAACACTTTGAAATGGTTCAAACCCAACTTGATCAACTTGCTAAGGTACAAAAGGATATGCTAGTTAATGCCTCAGGAGATAAACATGCTTATGGAATTAGAACTAGGAGTGGTATAGCTAATCAAGATCCTTTATATCCTGAAGGACACCCTAAAAGAATGGAGAAGGATTCTCAACAAGGTGAAAGTAGTGGTAGTCCTCGTAAGAGAAAGAAAAATAAACACAAAATAGTTGAGGAACCGCTTGAACCTTCTGTAGATCCTAATAGTATATCTGTCTCTGATGCTGAAACTGAGAGTGGTAATGATAAAAATGAGTCTCCTGATAAGGAGGAAGGTGAGGAAGAACCTGAGAAGCACACTAAGAACACTAGGTACACAAAGGAAAATTTTATTGCTAATAAACATGGTAAAGAGAGAGAACCTGGGGTGCAGAAACGTAAGACTTTTCCAGGAAAGAAACACAAGTCAAAGGAGGAAGAACACTACAATAAGTTCTGTGAGTGGATGAAACCTTTATTTTTGCAAATTCCTTTGATTGATGCTATTAAATTTCCTCCTTATTCAAAGTATATGAAGGATATTGTCTCTAATAAAAGGAAGATTCCTAATGAGGAGATTTCTACTTTGCTTGCTAATTAGTCCTTCAATGGTAAGGTTCCAAAGAAATTTGGTGATCCAGGTATACCAACTATTCCTTGCTCTATTAAGAATAATTATGTTAGAACTGCTTTATGTGATTTGGGAGCCGGAGTTAGTGTTATGCTTTTTTCTCTCTACAAGAGACTCCAGCTAGAAAATTTGATACCAACTGATATGTCTTTGCAAATGGCTGATAAGTCAACTACTATTCCTGTTGGTATATGTGAGGATGTTCCTGTTCAAGTGGCTCATAATTTCTTGGTTTTGACTGATTTTGTTGTGCTTGAAATGCCTGAAGATAATAATATGCCTATTATTCTTGGGAGACCTTTTCTTAATAATATGTCATTAATTGTAATCAAGGGAAAGTAACATTCAATATTAATGACAAAGAGCATACTGTTTATTTCACCAAGAAGGTTGCTAGAAGCTATTGCCTGAATTCCATTGAAAATATTGAGAGAATCAAGGTTGGAGAAATATATTGTGAACACCCGGATTTTTATCCCACATGCCTGTTATGCCATACATCGCAATCCCAGGATTACCATTTTTGCGAGACATAACAGATTTGGATATCACAGTACATCATCCATTACAAACCATACATAAGGTCTTACACAAATAAGGATCTCATGATCCAGTTGTTAATACAACTCAAGCAGCGGAATAATGTAATAATAAAGGTAGAGTAGGCGAAGCTCCATCTTTGGGTTCACAGGCAATGCTGACGATGGGAGATTATCCTAGTTGTTGTAACCTTCCTGCGGTCCATCATCCTGGTACTCCTCTTCATAGTTTGGCCACGGGAATAGCCAGGGACAAAGCCATGAGTACTCTTTAAGTACTCGCAAACTAATACTAACAAGTTAAGGGGGGTTTTGTAGTAGGACACTAAGCTCTAGGGTTGTTTTACAAAAAGCCAGATTTACTTCTACTAAGTTCAGAAGCAAAGAATACTTGTTGAAATTTTATAACGCCTAAGTGGGAACTTGAATTTCATATCACAACTCTGTTGTGGTCAAGTCAAAGTCTCAATTCATTTCACAAGTCATTTTGAAAAACATCTGACGGGGGAACAGTTTGGCCACTCCAACTGTCCATAACCGCGGACGCGCCTATTCGAATAGTTTGACACTCTGCAGAGATTGTACACTTTCACCACAACATTCGATACATCCGTCAGGAACAAATCCTGAATTCACCATACTCAGTATGCGGATTATCAATCCTAACCTTTCAATTACACGCCATAGTATAGGCACCTATCCTGTAAGTTTGGCCTCCCAACCATGACCAACTGTCATCTTGGGTACTGCACATGTGGACAATCTTCACAAGGTATCCTCAGCTCAGACCTTGGCCATGAGGGAACCCATACTAAGGTATATTATAAAGCACAGGACGAAAACGGTGAAATTAAGGGGCATTACTTGAATGTTTCTAGTCAAGCCCTACCCAATTTTCGGGTATTGTGGTTGTACGTTAAAAATTGGAATGGTATCGCATCCAGACAACCATCAGTTTTATAAAGGGCTAAGGCTCACGCCTCAATATTTTCATCATCAAAATCATCTGGTGTTTGGAAACACATGTCAAAACATTTCACTAGAATGACTCATCATTCCAAGGTTTTCATAACCATTTTCTCCAAGTATTCCCATCTAAAGTTGATCAAGTTTTATGCTTAGCACTAGCATCTGCAAGTGGGGTAAGTACTAATGAGGGTTGGTAAACAAGTGGAGATTAATTAAGTTCAATCTCATGCCTTAGGATGACATCAAGATTATCTAGCTTAGGCCAAATTTAATGCTCTTTATGCAACCTTCAATTATCTTCCTAGAATCTACAAGTCACTTAAGTAAACTCTAAGAGAAAGCCTTGAGAAAGAAATAAAGTATAAAGCTTGCAAGTAAAACTAGGATTGGGTATCATCAATGTGTCCAACCAAGCATGCTTAGTGCATTGCATAGGTTATCTAACTTTCATAATTGCAAGTGTTATCTTGCAAGGTTTTAAGTATTGGGTTGCCTTGAGGAGAGCAGTGGTTGAAGTTCTCCTCGGCTTCTTCCTCGTAGTGTCCTCCTTCCTCCTCGTATCCTTGGTCGGTACTAGCGTCTATAATTAAATACGAGGTACACAATCACCATACAATACTTAACTATTTTCAATCATCACACAAAGTTGTACTATAGATGATCTAGCATCATCACCTATCATTACAAGATTAAAGCATTTGTCTTATTTATTTTAATTTGAGAAAAGTAATTTCTGCTCATTGAAAAACTACTTAAGATTTAATATTCTCCAACTCAGACATGGGATCATGTTGACACATGTCATCACCATATATTTCAGTACATGGGAATGTGATTTAAAGTGGTGTCACAATTTAATAAGGTTTAACCTTTTTATTTTAAATAATTAAAGTGACTAGAAATGCCTATGTGGCATTGTTTGATTGCTTGAACATTATTTCTGTAAGTAAACCCATATGTTTTTACATATTCTGAAAGGTATGATCAAATGTGATTTTTGAGAGTTGGAATCTGAAGGGTTTCGCGGCATAGTAAATCAAAATTTTCTACGGATGCGAACAGAGGGAAAGCCAAGATCTAATCTAGGAGATGCAAACAACGAGAGAGATTGGATTAGATCTTCATACTCTTGAAGATTCGCATACGGAACGCTCGGAACATGGGTGATGTAGTCGTACTCGCTTCTCCTCCTCGCGATCCGATCCGATCTAGCACCACAAGTGGCGGTGCCTCCGTGAGATGCACACGTGCAGCACCTCGACGTCTCCTCCTTCCTCGGACCAGCAAGTATGGTGGAGAGACGGATTGGATCTAAAACACGACGGCGTGGTGTATATGGTGGAGGAGTAGGGGGCAAGGAAACCCCCCTTCTAGAAGCTCTATCTAGGGTTTAAACCCTCTTGGCCGGCTGGGCCCTATGGGGCCTTGTGCCCCTGGCCCAATGCGGCCAGGGCACTCCCTCATAGGCCCATGCCCCCTCCCGGAAGGTGGGGCCACGTTGGTCCCCTTCCGGAAGGTTCTAGAAGCTTCCGACAATAGCGATTAACCCGAACAATTCAACTCCAAAACTGCATTGCCTTATATGAATCTTATTCTCGGACCACTCCGAACCTCTCGTGATGTCCCGGATCCCATCCGAGACTCAACAAAAAGTCATAAACCAATTATCCAATCTATCCTAGCGCCGAGACACGTTATGTGTGTGACCCTCGGGTTCGAGAATATGCGTACATGATCTTCTATCAATAATCAACAGCGGGTCTGAAACCCATATTGACTCCCACACATTCATCGATGATCATATCGGATGAACCACGATGCCAGGATTCAATCAATCTCATATATATATTCCTTCGTCGCGATATTTTACTTGCCCAAGATTCGATCGTCGGCATCACATACCTAGTTCAATCTCGCTCACGAAGTACTTTACTGCTCCGTAATCCGATATCACTTTATGATTAACTCTTTAACCACATGCTTGCAAGCGGTGTTGATATCGACACGAGTGGGCAAGTATATCTCTCCGACTTGGGAGGGACAAATCCCATCTCGATACATACAACCCAATGTATACTTTCCGATCACCTGAGAGACACCTTTATGATCACCCTCTCATAGGATGACGTTTGATGACCTCAAAGCTTTCTTCCGATACCAGGGAGTTGTATTATCTCATGGTCTAAGGAATACAATATTTGACATAAGAAAAGCTTCGCAAAGACGAACACGATGAAACGATCTAATTGCTTTGCTTAGTTTGGGTCTGTCCACCATATCATTCTCCCAATGATATGATCTCATTATTAATCGACAACTCATGTCCATGGCTAGGAAACCTTAACCATCATTAATCAATGAGCTAGTCCACAGAGGCATACTAGGGACACGGTGTTGTTCACAAACCACACAAGTATTAAAGTTTCCGCTTAATACAATTCTAGCATGGAATATAAACATTATCATGAACAAGAATTATAATAATAACATCTTTATTATTGCCTCTAGGGAATAATTCCAACAGTCTCCCACTTGCACTAGAGTCAATAATCTAGTTTACATCTAGCAACAATCTCACACCCATGGCACTGAGGTGCTGATCATGTTTTACACGTGGAAGAGGTTTAGTCAATGGATCTGCAACATTCAGATATGTATGTACTTTGATAATCTTCATATCTCCATCTGCTATATAATCTCGGATTATATGAAACTTGCGGTTGATATGCTTGGTATTTGGATGATATCTTGGTTCCTTAGCGAGTGCTATGGCGCCAGTGTTGTCACATAATATATCCAGTGGGTCCAATGCACTTGGAACCACGCCAAGCTCAGTGATGAAGTTCCTGATCCAAAATCCTTCACTTGACGCTTCTGCAGCAGCCATGTACTCCGCTTCATCTTTGAGATCTCGATCACGCTTTGCTTGCAGCTTCTCCAACTCACAGCTCCTCCATTCAAAATATACACGTATCCTGCCCGAGATTTAGAATCATCCTTGTTTGTCAAAACTAGCGTCGACGTAACCTTTACGACAAGTTGTTCATCACCGCCATAGACTAAGAACATTTCTTTAGTCCTATTTAGGTACTTTAGGATGTTCTTCACGGCTGTCCGATGTTCCACTCGGATCACTTTGATATCTCGTCAAACTAAGAGCATTGGACACATCCGGTCTAGTACACAGATGGCATACATGATAGAACCTATGGCCGAGGCATAAGGCACTTTGCTCATAGCTTCCTATCATTACCGTAGTGGACACGATCCTTGCTCAATATCTTACGACAACATAGGCACCGAACCTTTCTTTGCCTTATCCATTCTCGAACCTTTTCGAACTTTGTCTAGGTATGTACTCCGCTTAAAGCTATCAGGCCTTTTGTCTATCTTTATAGATTTTGATGCCCAATATATAAGCAGCTTCACCTAGGTATTTCATTGAAAACACTTGTTCAAATAACTCTTCACATCGTTAAGCATGTTGATGTCATTTCCAATAATCAATATGTCATCCACATATAGTACCGTAAACGTCACCGAGCTCCCACTCACTTTCTTGTAGATACAAGCTTCGTAGAAATTTGGAAAAAATCCAAAGCTCTTGATCACTTGATCAAAACGAAGGTTCCAACTCTGAGATGCTTGCTTCAGTCCATAAATGGAACGCTGAAGTTTGCATACTTTATCAGCATCCTTAGGATCGACAAAACCTTCGGGTTGCATCATATACAACTCTTCATCAATGTTGCCATTGAGGAAAGCAGTCTTGACATCCATCTGCCATATTTCATAATCATGAAACGCAGCAATTGATAATAAAATCCGAATGGACTTAAACATCGCTACGGGAGAGAAAGTCTCATCGTAGTCAACACCTTGAACTTGTCGAAAACCTTTCGCAACAAGCCGTGCTTTATAGACGGTAACATTACCATCCGCGTCTGTTTTCTTCTTGAAGATCCATTTGCACTCAATGGCCTTTCGGTCGCTAGGAGGGTCCACCAAAGTCCATACTTGGTTTTCGCTCATGGATCCCAATTCGGATTTCATGGCTTCTAGCCATTTCTCAGAGTCTGGGCTCATCATCGCTTCCTCATAGTTCGTAGGTTCACTGTCTTCTACCAACAAGACCAAGACAGGTTGCCGTACCACTCGGGAGGGTCAGCGACCTTGTTGACCGCGACGTTCAAGAGTAAAGATCGTCCAAGCTTCATGATCCTTGTCATTAGCTTCCTCTATTGTTGGTTCAGCGGCATGGAACAATTTCAGGTCTTGCGCTACTCTCCAATTCAAGAGAAGGTTCAACAACCTCGTAGCTCTACTTTCCTCCCACTCACTTTTTTTCGAGAGAAACTCCTTCTCAAGAAAGGAACCGTTTTCATAAACACTTTGCCTTCGTTACTGATAGAAGGTATACCCAATAGTTTCCTTAGGGTATCCTATGAAGACGCATTTCTCCGCTTTGGGTTCGAGCTTGTCCGGCATCAACTTCTTGACGTAAGCTTCGCATCCCCAAACTTTAAGAAACGACAACTTAGGTTTAGCACCAAACCATAGTTCATACAGTGTCGTCTCAACGGATTTAGATGGTGCCCTATTTAAAGTGAATGCAGCGGTTTCTAATGCATAACCCCAAAATGATAACGGCAAATCAGTAAGAGACATCATTCATCGGACCATATCTAATAGGGTTCGATTCCGGTGTTCTGACACACCATTGCGCTGTGGTGTTCCGGGTGGCGTGAGTTGTGAAACGATTCCACTTGCTTTAAGATGCGTGAGAAAATCATAACTCAAATATTCACCTCCACGATTGGATCATAGAAACTTAATCTTTCTGTTATGATGGTTCTCCACTTCATTCTGAAATTCTTTGAACTTTTCAAACGTTTCAGATTTATGTTTCATTAAATAGATATACCCATATCTACTCAAGTCATCGGTAAAAGTGAGAAAATAGCGATATCCACCGCGCGTCGAAACACTCATCGGTCCGTATACATCGGTATGTATGATTTCCAACAAGTCCGTTGCTCGCTCCATCATACCGGAGAACGGGGTTTTGATCATCTTGCCCATGAGGCATGGTTCGCATGTGTCAAATGATTTAAAATCAAGAGACTCCAAAAGTCCATCAGAATGGAGTTTCTTCATGCGCTTTACACCAATATGACCTAGACGACAGTGCCACAAATAAGTAGTATTATCACTATCTACTTTGCATCTCTTAGCCTCAATATTATGGATGTGTGTTTCATCCCTTTCGAGATTTAGAAGAAATAAACCATTCAGAATAGGTGCATGACCATAAAAGATGTTACTCATATAAATAGAACAACCATTATTCTCCGATTTAAATGAATAACCGTCTTGCAATAAACAAGATCCAGAAATAATGTTCATGCTCAACACAGGCACATAATAACATTTATTGAGGTTTAAAACTAATCCCGAAGGTAAAACTAAGGAGAGCGTGCCGACGGCCATCACATCAACTCTTGATCCGTTGCCAACGCGCATCGTCACCTCATCCCCTGAAGCCGCTCATTCTCAGAGCTCCTGTTTCGAGTTATAAATATTAGTAACTAAACCAGTATCAAATACCCAGGCACTACAACGAGGGCTAGTAAGGAAAACATCAATAACATGTATATCAAATATACCTTTGATGGTGCCAGCCTTCTTGTCCGCTAAGTACTTCGGACAGTTGCGCTTCCAGTGACCCTTGTCCTTGCAATAGAATGTAAGGGTCCCAACCTTTAAATAAGGCAGAGTCCCCTGTGTTTACAATGCTAGTCCCTGGATCAATAGCTAGCATCCACAGTTAAGATGTAATATCAAGAAACAAAGGTCATAATATAACTTTATAACCAGGAATAACATAATTTTATTACATCTTACATAGCTCATTTGGCTATTACATTACATTGCAGCAGAAATCTATAAGCATGGAGTCCTTCATCTTCAAAGTGCCACAGGCAGACATGTTGGTTGTAGACTTTGTAATCCTAACCAATCAATCTTCACTAAAAACAATCAAACCTGCAACATAACAATTTACAGCCACAAGGGTCAATACATTTGAATTGTATTGGCAAGTGATACTATGGTAGTATAGTGGAGTCTATCATCTATATGCATTTGGCTAAGTGGAGTTGAGGCTTGCATTGCTCAAAATAGATTTTCCATATCATTTTGAAAACACTAAGTTTTAACTTGACAAAATCATTTTTCTGAATCAAAGATTGAAAATCCTTTAACCCTTGTTCAACCACAAGTTTTTAACTTAGAAATTTGAATGATGAGATTCTTGATTGCTTCCATGTCTTGATGCTCAAATTGTCCTTTACCAGGGACATGGCTAAGTACTTAGATTTTACACTCTGCAGAGGTTGTGCACTTTCCCCACAAGACTTGGTTTCCCAAGACAAAATCTTTCAGAAGCCTTCCCTTAGACCAAAATGGACGCGTTCCAACCTATCAAACTCTACCACTAACTGTCCATATGGCTAAGTTCTTGCAACCTATATGATCCAGGCAGAGCCCATAATGCCAAGTGGCTGCACTTGAAGCTTCTCGACATTTGACATCTCAAATCTCTTTGTTCCTAGGTGGCCATCCACAAGTGAGATACACAAGGTCAACCATAGACATGGGCCTTGTGAACCAAATCAACCAAAAACCACCAAGCAATTACCATTCCACCCAGGTGATTCATTAACTTAGTTGTTTTATTAAACAAAAACACAAGTCCTCATACTTAGAATTTTTTTTCATAGTATGGATATATATTCCACCCTTGTTTTCTATTAGCTAAACTAAGCTTGATAGTATTAGGAATCTTAACTTAGGAGATTTCTACTAAGGTTTCATCTACTAGGTTTTCCTATAGCAAGGTTTATACTTAGCAAAATTCCATGCAAGTTTTATTTAGAAAAATCACTAATGCATAGTGAAAGTAATGGGACAAAAAGTATGAAGCATCACTTGCCTTTTTGGTAGAGGGTATATGTTCACTCCTTGTCCTTGCAACAATCACACTCTTCAAGTCACTACAATTCAATCAATCAAGGCACAAACTCAATCTACCAATCAAGCAAAACATCACATAAAATGACAAAGTCAAAGTAATGCATGCAAGCATGCCAAGCTTTGTTTTGTTTGAAAAAGTGGTTCCTAATGGGTCATAAACATTTGAAAACACCTAATGGTCATTTTATAAAGTGTCCAAGTCATTTGCAAAAGATTTCACTTCATAAACCATTTTCAAAAGAAAGTATCATTTTATGTGGTGTAGAAATATATTTACTAAGGCATTAATCTATAGGGTTCACCAAATATGTTTTCAAACCATAAAACTTGGTGTTTGGGGTCAGAGAGTTTAAAACAAAACATTTCCCAAAAGTTTTCTTCCAAAACCATTTTTAATAAATAAACCATATTTTTATTTGACTAGAAATGGTTTTAAATCAAAGAATCATTCTTTTGTTTCACCAAATACATTTTTGAAACCACAAAGTGTTTCCTATGGTCAGTAGGTTCAAATCAATCCAATTTCCAAAGTTTTTATCCCCAAAAACATTTTGGAACAATTTTTATAATCTAAACAAGCATACAAATGTTTCTGCAAAAACAACCATTTTTTCAGAAGCTTTTTACTAAACAAATGGCATGGTTGGCTAGGGCTTGCTCCACTGATTCCATTGATATAAAATTTGCAATTTTTGGACGTGTGGATCAAAAGTTATAAGGTTTTCAAAATTGCATCTAATTATGATTTCAAATTCTGTTTTAACTCAAACCAGTGACACGCGTCCTAATTCTATTCGTCCATACCGTTTCGGTTGGATCGACTGCTCTGGTGCGTTGGATCAAGTCAGATCGTGCGGCACAGGTGGATACTTACCCCTTCGGCTAAGGATCTATCGTGGCGCTTGGATCATCATCTAACGGTGTATAGCGTGCCAGCCATAGATGGGCGGCGCTGCGGTGGCTACTGGCGGCGGAGCGGCCAGATGGTGGCGGTGCTGGCGAAGCAGGAAGCGAGAGAGGGAGGGAGTAGGCTCACCATGTTCGCAGAAGCCTGGGGAAACTCAAGGTGGTGCTGTCTTGGCGAGGGACGCACTGGAGCGGGCTTGATTGCTCGCCGGAGTGGAGCTGCGCCTCGGTCATGCTCAGTCATCGTCGAGGACGGCGCTATGGATCACTCGGAGACAAAAGAAACGCACGGTCAGACGCGCAAAGACACGGCGAAGGTGTGTGCGTGATTGAGAGGGGTCGGGTAGTTTACGAGGGAGGTCCGGAGAAGAACCAGAGCCGGGCGCTCGAGCTTGTCAAAGACGACGCTCGACGCCGCAGTTGAGCGAAAGGCGAGCAGATACGCCGGGAGGGGGAGTATGTCCGTGTCCTTGAGGGGCAAGTGGTGGCGGGCTGCCGGAATCGCCGAGCCGTCGGACAAAGGCGGTGTTTGAGCAAATTCGGCGGCTGGGGCGTGTTGAGATGGGGCGGCGAGGGAAGTGGAGAGAGGGCAGCGCTTTTGCGCGTGGTCAAGGGGCCGATTAATGGCGTGATTAACGCGTATTACGCCGGACTTAATTTGCCTGCAACGGCCGGCACTCGGGAGGGCATAGTCCGCGGGTGGGGAAGAAGGGAGCGTGTAGGGGTCTCAACCTAATAAGGTAGATTCCTCCTTTGTTTACAATGCTAGTCCCTGGATCAATAGCTAGCATCCACAGTTTAGATGTAATATCAAGAAACAAAGGTCATAACATAACTTTATAACCAGGAATAACATAATTTTATTACATCATACATAGCTCATTTGGCTATTACATTACATTGCAGCGGAATAACTATAATCATGGGTCCTTCATCTTCAAAGTGCCACATGCAGATGTTGGTTGTAGACTTTGTAATCCTAATCAAACAATCTTCACTAAAATCAATCAAACCTGCAACATTACAAGTTACAGCCACAAGGGTCAATACATTTGAATTGTATTGGCAAGTTTCACTTTTATATATAAGATAAGTGGATCCTATCAATACATGCATATTTGGCTAAGTAGGATTTTAGGCTCATTTGCATAAAGCAATATTTTATCCTATCTTTTCAAAATGGTTTTGGTCCTTTGTCAAATCTCTTTTCCAAGAATCCCTTGAACTCCTTGGTAGGCACTCAAGTGTTCAAGTCCTTGTCAAAATCTCTTGAGCTCCTTGGTAACCCCAAGTGCATCAAGTTTTTATAGTATCTCATGATTTCCTTGGTAACCCCAAGTGTTCATGTTTTCATCAAAATCTCTTGAGCACCTTGGTAACCCCAAGTGCATCAAGCTTTATAAAACCTCTTTGAATTCCTTGGTAGACACTCAAGGGCATCAAGTTTTTATTTTAGAAGTTGGAATGTCGAGATCTCCCATAGTTCAAACTTTAGTTGCTCAGTATTGTCCATAACCGAGGACACGGCTAAGTACTTAGATTTTATTATCTTCTGCAGAAGGAGTACACTTTACCCACATGTCACAAACCCATCCTTTTGCCACCAGTGGCCTACTGGATTAGCACTCACCAAGATGGAGAACTGGCAGATTGAGAATGTGACGAAGTCTTTCCAAAAGGTCCTCCCATACACCATTGCTAGCTTGTCTTGACAAATCCCATGAAGCATTCCATCCCCATGTCCAAGAACTAAAGACAATGTATGGGTCTTCCTAATGTAATTGAATAAGCCAGAGCCATAATAGCATGTGGTTGCACACGAAAGCCACAATTGGAGAAGCATGTTCAATCTCTAAGTTTCCTAGGTGGGTTTTATTTTGGAGCACAACACAAAGAGATCACCGTAAACATGGTTCCTTTTGTTGCCACCTTCTCCAAAACTTAAAGTATCCTCCACCTAGGTGGTTCATTGAGTCCTTGTTTTATTATGTAAAACACAAGTCCTTTTCTTAACTTTGTAAAATCTTAACATGTATCTCTTTTCTCAAATAATCATGGCTAAGCATGTACAATGTTTTCACTAAGTAATGTAAGGGCATCCTATTAGGATTTAGCATAGTATAAGTATAAATTATTTTCATGCATGTTTCCAAAATCCACTAAGTATAATGAAAATAGTAGGACTTTTGAATGATAGTGTAACTTGCCTTTTTGGTAGGGAATGGTGGTTTACTCCTTGATCTTGCTAGTCTCACACTTCACTAACTTCACTACAAGTCAATCAAGCAAACACAAAATCAACTAACATTCCAAACCAGTAATCACTCAAACAAATTCATACACACAAAACAATGGAAACTAATTTATGCATGGGAGCATGCACAAGATAGTTTTATTTTTGCAAAAAGGTTCTCTATTGGATTTCTAAACTTTGTAAGATCCAAATTGGTCATTTACCAAAGTGGCAAAGTCATTAGCAAGGGGTTTTGTCTAAAATCCATTTTTAAATCCATTCATCATTTTATGTGGTGGAAATTAATTTTATCAAATCTAAAACCTTTAATTCTTCACCCAAAGTTTCTAACTCTCAAGACTTGGTGTTTTGGGGTTAGTAGCTTTGAATCAAAATATTTTCCCAAGGTTTTTATTCCAAAATCATTCTAATAATAAAACCATTATTTTCACTTGGCTAGAAATGGACTAATTCATTTAATCCTTCCTAAATTCTTCCAAATCCATTTTCAAAGCCATGGGTTGGTTACTAGGGTCAGTAAGGTCACAACAAACCCTTTTGCAAAGGTTTTAACCCAAAAATCATTTTTAAACAATTTTTTACTCTAAACAAGCTCACAAAAGAATCTGCAGAATCAAGCAAACTAACAGATACTATTTTCTAAACTAAGGCCATGGTTGGCTAGGTCTTGCTCTCCTGAATCCAACGACATAAAATTTGTAATTTTTGGATGTGTGGATCCAAAGTTACAAGGGTTTGAAATTTGCAATCTATTCAGATTTCAAATCTGTTTTAAATGAATAGAGACACGCGGCGCTTCGCTATTCGCGGGTACCGGTTCGGTTGGATCGCGGTTGTAGGGCGTTGGATCTGATCGATCGCACGGTCCTGGACGTGTAACCCTTCGTCGTTATGTCAAACTATCGTGAGCCTCCGATCTCGATCCTCACGGTCATGGAAGTTTGACCAAAGTGGGCGGCCACGCGGCGGCAAGGATCAAGTGTGTGGACGGTGCCGGTGTTCTAGGAAGCAAGAGAGGAGGAGAAGAGGCTCACGGGGTTCAGGAGGTCACGGTGATGCTCGAGGAGGTGTTGGTCGGGCGAGGGGCGCACGAGGTTTGCTGCAATTCCTCACCGGAGCTTGCAACGGCATCTGGCGGCTCTGGTCGATGACGGGGAGACGCTGCAGTTCACCCCAGGGCAAATTAACGGTATGGATAGATGCGGACGGAGCTGGAGATGATGTGAGCATCCATGGAAAAGCTAGGGGCGGTCGAGGCTTACCGGGGAAGTTCGACGGAGAGGGACAGAATGCTGCCGAGCTTGTCAAAGCCGACGCTCTGGGACGTCTGCGGTCGAATGGGTGATACTGGGAGATACGTCTGGGAGTGGGGAAGCTACTAGGGTGTTCAGGGAGGCACGGGGCGGCAGGATACAGCCGGAATTTGGGAAGGAAGCTCGTCGGAGTAGTGTTCTTGCCACGAACAATCCGAGCAGCCTGGTGGCGAAGAGAGGTTGGCGTCTGAGGGGAATGGAGGAGAAGGCGCTGGCGCTTTATCGAGCATGGTTAAAGCGAGGTAAAGGCCCGGCGTTATTGCGAATTGATCGTGCGGATTGAAGGCAGCAACGGCAGCGAGGTTTGGGGGTGACGGGGTCGCGCGGGTGTGGACGATGAGCAGTAGAGGTGGGGTCCACCGGTCAGTGGGAAAAGAAATGAGAGTGAGGTCCACTGGTCAGTCTCTGCGCGGGTCGGATGCGAGGTGTGAAACGTTTTCCTGCGGGGTGAGGAAACTGGGCTGGTTCCTGGGCCTGTTGGGCTGCTGGGTTGGGTTGGCTTAAATCTTATTTTTTTCTGTTTCTGATTCTTTTTCTTTTTCTATTTCTATATTCTGTTTTAAATTTCAAACAATTTCCAAGCAATCAAAACAATTCAAATCCTCACCCAATTTTTGTAATTATGAATTTAGTTCTGTTTAGTAACCTGATTCAAAATCCAAAGTCAAAATAATAATTTTATTTGTAGGGTCCATTATTAATTAAATAGCATGGTTCATGATTTATTAATCAAATAGGGTTTGATTTTATTAATAAAATCTCCATTTGAAATCCAATTATTTTCAAAACCAAATCAGTAGGTTGTATTTGTAAATAAGGGGTATTTGAAAGCTTGTTTAAATTTAAAATGACATTTTTGTTATGGTGTCCATTTATAATTAAATAAAATGTGCCTTAGTTATTAAATCAATTAGGATTGGTTTTATTTAGAATATTTATTTTGAAATCTAAAATAAAACCAAAACACTTCAATAGGTTTTATTTGAGAATATAAAATATTTGGAAAACTTATTTAAAATAATTTAATAAGTTTTGATATTTCAATTAAAATGGTAACCCCTTTTATTTAGATATAACTTGATGTTAAATCCTTATTACTTTATTTAAATAATTCTTTACTATTTTTATTCAAAACAAAATGTTTTATTTTCAAAAGCTTGGGCAAGGTTTAATTTGGCTTTATAAAATATTCTTTATTTATAAATCCACCTTTTTTTTGAAAGCCAAATTTGTTATTAAAAGGTTCCAAAATAGTAATTCCAAAACATTTTAACTTCCTTTAATAAATGTTTAACCTTTTAAATCCTTTTAGGATTTTATTTAATCCAAATAGATTAGAAGTTCCATTTAAATTCAAAAAGTTTCTTCTGGCCCTGAAAATCAAACCAAGTTTTATTTTATTTATTTATTTTCACATTACAAGATTTGGAAATTCTTGGGATGTGACAGGCTACCACCCTTAAAATAAATCTCGTCCCGAGATTTGGGAAGGTTAGGGTTACAAGTAGGCTCAAAACAACTAGGGTACTACCACCCTTAAAAAAAATTTAAACAAAAATTACATATTGTCCTTCTTGGAATCCTGGAAAAACTTCTCCGGCAAATTTTTGCATAGTGTCCTTTATTTCCATACTTGACTCATGGGCCAAGGTTGAGTTTCTCCATAGGCATGTTCAACTTGTTATTCATCTTTTCTGGACAGTTGCTTTCATAGTGTCCTGGGTTCTTGCAGTTGAAACAATGAATGTCCTTGAGTTCTTTACGTGGCTCCTGTGGACAAGTTGCTACATAATGGCCTGGCTCTTTGCAGTTGTTGCACACCACTTGGTCAATCCCCTTGTTCTTCTTGTTCTCTGGGCACTCACTGGAGTAGTGTCCCATTTCCTTACATTTACGACATTGCACAAGGTGCATGTCTTGTCTTGGTTTCTTGGGTTTCTTTGATCCTTTGAAATAGGTTGTCTTGTTTGGGGGTATAAGTGGTCCTTTTCCTTTGGTAGACTTGGATCCTTCTTGTTTCCTTTGTTCCACCATGGCATAGATAGGGCATTGGTTAGGAGTATGATCACTTCCTTCACATAGGTAACAAGTAGCTTGAGAGGTAGGGCATTGTCCAATAGGATGTTCTTCTTCACAATTGGGGCATTATCCTTCATGCTCCTTGGAAGTATGATCCTTGTCTCCACAAATAATGCAAGCTGGGTATCCATCTAGAACAACATTCTTGTCATCCTTGTTATCATAAACTCCTTTGGGATAGTTTTCTTCCATGCTGATCATTTGATTAGTCACCTTAAGCATCAGTTGGGATTGTTCTTCCAAAAACTTCTGCAGTGCTGGATCTTTATCACTATTGTTGGCTATGAACTGAGCTGTCAGCTGGTTCAATTGGTGTTGGGTTGCTATGAGCTCTTTCATGCTGTCAGCTTGGTTGGTATTGGTGTCATCAACCTTGGAATCTTTTGAAGTAGTCATCTGTTTGGGTTGAAGGGAGGTTAGAATAGGCAAGATATTTCTAAGGACTCAATTCTAATCACACACCTCATATTTCACACAGGCAATGTGCATGCAATCAAAACCAAACATTTCACTCAAACAAGGTTCAAGCACATACTTAGTCAACAAAATATTTTTGTTACACCACATAGGTTGGTGTGTTTTGTCTTAACTAAAATATGGTGGTCCATCTATAGGGTTCACTTGTGATCTTTCCATCATTCTTGGTTGCTTCTTCTTACTTGGGATCATGGTTTCCTTGAGAAAAACTCTTGGTTGCAAGACTTCAAAGTTGTTGATGGCTCCTTATTACTTTGCATTCCCTCAGTCTCTAATTCTTGAGTAAGACCTCCTTGTTTTACTTGTAGTCCTTAGTGGTTTCCAAGTTGGAAGTCCTTGGTGAACATGCTGAAGATGTTGAAGTCATTAGAGTTGAAGAAGTTGAAGTCATTAGAGTTGAAAAAGTTAAAGTCATCCTTTGCACATGGTGTAAACTTTGGCCATGGGTAGGTTTTTCCATCAAGTTTGAAATAGAAGAGATGTAGAGTTGAAACCAAAATGGTTGAGGAAAGAGTTTACAAGTGTTTTTGTAAATAAGTTTTGGATCAAATTATAACTCCTATTTTTCTAAGGGTTTTTGTCCAATCCTAGGGTTACAAATCCTACAGGCAATACAGTGCTCTGATACCATCTGTAGGGGTCTCAACCTAATAAGGTAGATTCCTCCTGTGTTTACAATGCTAGTCCCTGGATCAATAGCTAGCATCCACATTTTAGATGTAATATCAAGAAACAAAGGTCATAACATAAGTTTATAACCAGGAATAACATAATTTTATTACATCATACATAGCTCATTTGACTATTACATTCCATTGCAGCGGAATAACTATAATCATGGGTCCTTCATCTTCAAAGTGCCACAGGCAGATGTTGGTTGTAGACTTTGTAATCCTAATCAAACAATCTTCACTAAAATCAATCAAACCTGCAAGATTACAAGTTACAGCCACAAGGGTCAATACATTTGAATTGTATTGGCAAGTTTCACTTTTATATATAAGATAAGTGGATCCTATCAATACATGCATATTTGGCTAAGTAGGGTTTTAGGCTCATTTGCATAAAGCAATATTTTATCCTATCTTTTCAAAATGGTTTTGGTCCTTTGTCAAATCTCTTTTCCAAGAATCCCTTGAACTCCTTGGTAGACACTCAAGTGTTCAAGTCCTTGTCAAAATCTCTTGAGCTCCTTGGTAACCCCAAGTGCATCAAGTTTTTATAGTATCTCATGATTTCCTTGGTAACCCCAAGTGTTCATGTTTTCATCAAAATCTCTTGAGCACCTTGGTAACCCCAAGTGCATCAAGCTTTATAAAACCTCTTTGAATTCCTTGGTAGACACTCAAGGGCATCAAGTTTTTATTTTAGAAGTTGGAATGTCGAGATCTCCCATAGTTCAAACTTTAGTTGCTCAGTATTGTCCATAACCGAGGACACGGCTAAGTACTTAGATTTTATTATCTTCTGCAGAAGGAGTACACTTTACCCACATGTCACAAACCCATCCTTTTGCCACCAGTGGCCTACTGGATTAGCACTCACCAAGATGGAGAACTGGCAGATTGAGAATGTGACGAAGTCTTTCCAAAAGTTCCTCCCATATACCATTGCTAGCTTGTCTTCAGCCCCCATGAAGCATTCCAGATCCCCATGTCCAGTAACTAAAGACAATGTACGGGTCTTCCTAATGTAATTGACTAAGCCAGAGCCATAATAGCATGTCGTTGCACATGAAAGCCACAATTGGAGAAGCATGTTCAATCTCTAAGTTTCCTAGGTGGGTTTTCTTTTGGAGCACAACACAAAGAGATCACCATAAACATGGTTCCTTTTGTTGCCACCTTCTCCAAAACTTAAAGTATCCTCCACCTAGGTGGTTCATTGAGTCCTTGTTTTATTATGTAAAACACAAGTCCTTTTCTCAACTTTGTAAAATCTCAACATGTATCTCTTTTCTCAAATAAGCATGGCTAAGCATGTACAATGTTTTCACTAAGTAATGTAAGGGCATCCTATTAGGATTTAGCATAGTATAAGTATAAATTATTTTCATGCATGTTTCCAAAATCCACTAAGTATAATGAAAATAGTAGGACTTTTGAATGATAGTGTAACTTGCCTTTTTGGTAGGGAATGGTGGTTTACTCCTTGATCTTGCTAGTCTCACACTTCACTAACTTCACTACAAGTCAATCAAGCAAACACAAAATCAACTAACATTCCAAACCAGTAATCACTCAAACAAATTCATACACACAAAACAATGGAAACTAATTTATGCATGGGAGCATGCACAAGATAGTTTTATTTTTGCAAAAAGGTTCTCTATTGGATTTCTAAACTTTGTAAGATCCAAATTGGTCATTTACCAAAGTGGCAAAGTCATTAGCAAGGGGTTTTCTCTAAAAACCATTTTTAAATCCATTCATCATTTTATGTGGTGGAAATTAATTTTATCAAATCTAAAACCTTTAATTCTTCACCCAAAGTTTCTAACTCTCAAGACTTGGTGTTTTGGGGTTAGTAGCTTTGAATCAAAATATTTTCCCAAGGTTTTTATTCCAAAATCATTCTCATAATAAAACCATTATTTTCACTTGGCTAGAAATGGACTAATTCATTTAATACTTCCTAAATTCTTCCAAATCCATTTTCAAAGCCATGGGTTGGTTCCTAGGGTCAGTAAGGTCACAACAAACCCTTTTGCAAAGGTTTTAACCCAAAAATCATTTTAAACAATTTTTCTACTCTAAACAATCTCACAAAAGAATCTGCAAAATCAAGCAAACTAACAGATACTATTTTCTAAACTAAGGCCATGGTTGGCTAGGTATTGCTCTCCTGAATCCAACGACATAAAATTTGTAATTTTTGGACGTGTGGATCCAAAGTTACAAAGGTTTGAAATTTGCAATCTATTCAGATTTCAAATCTGTTTTTAAACAGAATAGAGGACACGCGGCGCTTCGCTATTCGCGGGTACCGATTCGGTTGGATCGCGGCTGTAGGGCGTTGGATCTGATCGATCGCACGGTCCTGGACGCGTAACCCTTCGCGGTTAAGTTAAACTATCGTGAGTGTCAGATCTCGATCCTACGGTGCTGGCGAGTTTGACCAAAAGTAGGCGGCGCTAACGCGGCGGTGACTGGCGGCGCGGTCAGGTGTGGACGGTGCCGGTGGTCTAGGAAGCAAGAGAGGAGGAGAAGAGGCTCACCGGGTTCAGGAGGTCACGGTGATGCTCGAGGAGGTGTTGGTCGGGCGAGGGGCGCATGAGGTTTGCTGCAATTCCTCACCGGAGCTTGCAACGGCGTCTGGCGGCTCTGGTCGACGACGGGGAGACGCTGCAGTTCACCCCAGGGCAAATTAACGATATGGATAGATGCGGACGGAGCTGGAGATGATGTGAGCATCCATGGAAAAGCTAGGGGCGGTCGAGGCTTACCGGGGAAGTTCGACGGAGACGAGACAGACGGTGGCGCTGTCAGAGCTTGTCAAAGCCGACGCTCTGGGACGTCTGCGGTCGAATGGGTGATACTGGGAGATACGTCTGGGAGTGGGGAAGCTACTAGGGTGTTCAGGGAGGCACGGGGCGGCAGGATACAGCCGGAATTTGGGAAGGAAGCTCGTCGGAGTAGTGTGCTTGCCACGAACAATCCGAGCAGCCTGGTGGCGAAGAGAGGTTGGCGTCTGAGGGGAACGGAGGAGAAGGCGCTGGCGCTTTATCGAGCATGGTTAAAGCGAGGTAAAGTCCCGGCGTTATTGCGAATTGATCGCAGGATTGAAGCGAAACGGCGGCGAGGTTTGGGGTGACGAGGTCAGCGGGTGTGGACGATGAGCAGTAGAGGTGGGGTCCACCGGTCAGTGGGAAAAGAAATGAGAGTGAGGTCCACTGGTCAGTCTCTGCGCGGGTCGGATGCGAGGTGTGAAACATTTTCCTGCGGGGTGAGGAAACTGGGCTGGTTCACAGGCTGTGTTTCTTGTTGGGTTGGCTTAAATCTTATTTTTTTTCTGTTTCTGATTCTTTTTCTTTTTCTATTTCTATATTCTGTTTTAAATTTCAAACAATTTCCAACCAATCAAAACAATTCAAATCCTCACCCAATTTTTGTAATTATGAATTTACTTCTGTTTAGTAACCTGATTCAAAATCCAAAGTCAAAATAATAATTTTATTTGCAGGGTCCATTATTAATTAAATAGCATGGTTCATGATTTATTAATCAAATAGGGTTTGATTTTATTAATAAAATCTCCATTTGAAATCCAATTATTTTCAAAACCAAATCAGTAGGTTGTATTTGTAAATAAGGGGTATTTGAAAGCTTGTTTAAATTTAAAATAACATTTTTGTTATGGTGTCCATTTATAATTAAATAAAATGGGCCTTAGTTATTAAATCAATTAGGATTGGTTTTATTTAGAATATTTATTTTGAAATCTAAAATAAAACCAAAACACTTCAATAGGTTTTATTTGAGAATATAAAATATTTGGAAAACTTATTTAAAATAATTTAATAAGTTTTGATATTTCAATTAAAATGGTAACCCCTTTTATTTAGATATAACTTGATGTTAAATCCTTATTACTTTATTTAAATAATCCTTTACTCTTTTTATTCAAAACAAAATGTTTTATTTTCAAAAGCTTGGGCAAGGTATAATTTGGCTTTATAAAATATTCCATATTTATAAATCCACCTTTTCTTTTGAAAGCCAAATCTGTTATTAAAAGGTTCCAAAATAGTAATTCCAAAACATTTTAACTTCCTTTAATAAATGTTTAACCTTTTAAATCCTTTTAGGATTTTATTTAATCCAAATAGATTAGAAGTTCCATTTAAATTCAAAAAGTTTCTTCTGGCCATGAAAATCAAACAAAGTTTTATTTTATTCATTTATTTTCACATTACAAGATTTGGAAAATCTTGGGATGTGACAGGCTACCACCCTTAAAATAAATCTCATCCCGAGATTTGGGAAGGTTAGGGTTACAAGTAGGCTCAAAACAACTAGGGTACTACCACCCTTAAAATTTTTTTAAACAAAAATTACATATTGTCCTTCTTGGAATCCTGGAAAAACTTCTCCGGCAAATTTTTGCATAGTGTCCTTTATTTCCATACTTGACTCATGGGCCAAGGTTGAGTTTCTCCATAGGCTTGTTCAAGTTGTTATTCATCTTTTCTGGACAGTTGCTTTCATAGTGTCACAGGTTCTTCAGATTGAAACAATGAATGTCCTTGAGTTCTTTACGTGGCTCTGTGGACAAGTTGCTACATAATGGCCTGGCTCTTTGCAGTTGTTGCACACCACTTGGTCAATCCTTGTTCTTCTTGTTCTCTGGGCACTCACTGGAGTAGTGTCCCATTTCCTTACATTCTGACATTGCACAAGGTGCATGTCTTGTCTTGGTTTCTTGGGTTTCTTTGATCCTTTGAATAGGTTGTCTTGTTTGGGGGTATAAGTGGTCCTTTTCCTTTGGTAGACTTGGATCCTTCTTGTTTCCTTTGTTCCACCATGGCATAGATAGGGCATTGGTTAGGAGTATGATCACTTCCTTCACATAGGTAACAAGTAGCTTGAGAGGTAGGGCATTGTCCAATAGGATGTTCTTCTTCACAATTGGGGCATTGTCCTTCATGCTCCTTGGAAGTATGATCCTTGTCTCCACAAATAATGCAAGCTGGGGCTCCATCTAGAACAACATTCTTGTCATCCTTGTTATCATAAACTCCTTTGGGATAGTTTTCTTCCATGCTGATCATTTGATTAGTCACCTTAAGCATCAGTTGGGATTGTTCTTCCAAAAACTTCAGCAATGCTGGATCTTTATCACTATTGTTGGCTATGAACTGAGCTGTCAGCTGGTTCAATTGGTGTTGGGTTGCTATGAGCTCTTTCATGCTGTCAGCTTGGTTGGTATTGGTGTCATCAACCTTGGAATCTTTTGAAGTAGTCATCTGTTTGGGTTGAAGGGAGGTTAGAATAGGCAAGATATTTCTAAGGACTCAATTATAATCACACACCTCATATTTCACACAGGCAATGTGCATGCAATCAAAACCAAACATTTCACTCAAACAAGGTTCAAGCACATACTTAGTCAACAAAATATTTTTGTTACACCACATAGGTTGGTGTGTTTTGTCTTAACTAAAATATGGTGGTCCATCTATAGGGTTCACTTGTGATCTTTCCATCATTCTTGGTTGCTTCTTCTTACTTGGGATCATGGTTTCCTTGAGAAAAACTCTTGGTTGCAAGACTTCAAAGTTGTTGATGGCTCCTTCTTATTTTGCATTCCCTCAGTCTCTAATTCTTGAGTAAGACCTCCTTGTTTTACTTGTAGTCCTTAGTGGTTTCCAAGTTGGAAGTCCTTGGTGAACATGCTGAAGATATTGAAGTCATTAGAGTTGAAGAAGTTGAAGTCATTAGAGTTGAAAAAGTTGAAGTCATCCTTTGCACATGGTGTAAACTTTGGCCATGGGTAGGTTTTTCCATCAAGTTTGAAATAGAAGAGATGTAGAGTTGAAACCAAAATGGTTGAGGAAAGATTTTACAAGTGTTTTTGTAAATAAGTTTTGGATCAAATTATAACTCCTATTTTTCTAAGGGTTTTTGTCCAATCCTAGGGTTACAAATCCTACAGGCAACACAGTGCTCTGATACCATCTGTAGGGGTCTCAACCTAATAAGGTAGATTCCTCCTGTGTTTACAATGCTAGTCCGAGGATCAATAGCTAGCATCCACAGTTTAGATGTAATATCAAGAAACAAAGGTCATAACATAACTTTATAACCAGGAATAACATAATTTTATTACATCATACATAGCTCATTTGGCTATTACATTACATTGCAGCGGAATAACTATAATCATGGGTCCTCCATCTTCAAAGTGCCACAGGCAGATGTTGGTTGTAGACTTTGTAATCCTAATCAAACAATATTCACTAAAATCAATCAAACCTGCAACATTACAAGTTACATCCACAAGGGTCAATACATTTGAATTGTATTGGCAAGTTTCACTTTTATATATAAGATAAGTGGATCCTATCAATACATGCATATTTGGCTAAGTAGGGTTTTAGGCTCATTTGCATAAAGCAATATTTTATCCTATCTTTTCAAAATGGTTTTGGTCCTTTGTCAAATCTCTTTTCCAAAAATCCCTTGAACTCCTTGGTAGACACTCAAGTGTTCAAGTCCTTGTCAGAATCTCTTGAGCTCCTTGGTAACCCCAAGTGCATCAAGTTTTTATAGTATCTCATGATTTCCTTGGTAACCCCAAGTGTTCATGTTTTCATCAAAATCTCTTGAGCACCTTGGTAACCCCAAGTGCATCAAGCTTTATAAAACCTCTTTGAATTCCTTGGTAGACACTCAAGGGCATCAAGTTTTTATTTTAGAAGTTGGAATGTCGAGATCTCCCATAGTTCAAACTTTAGTTGCTCAGTATTGTCCATAACCGAGGACACGGCTAAGTACTTAGATTTTATTATCTTCTGCAGAAGGAGTACACTTTACCCACATGTCACAAACCCATCCTTTTGCCACCAGTGGCCTACTGGATTAGCACTCACCAAGATGGAGAACTGGCAGATTGAGAATGTGACGAAGTCTTTCCAAAAGGTCCTCCCATACACCATTGCTAGCTTGTCTTCAGCCCCCATGAAGCATTCCAGATCCCCATGTCCAGTAACTAAAGACAATGTATGGGTCTTCCTAATGTAATTGACTAAGCCAGAGCCATATTAGCATGTGGTTGCACACGAAAGCCACAATTGGAGAAGCATGTTCAATCTCTAAGTTTCCTAGGTGGGTTTTCTTTTGGAGCACAACACAAAGAGATCACCATAAACATGGTTCCTTTTGTTGCCACCTTCTCCAAAACTTAAAGTATCCTCCACCTAGGTGGTTCATTGAGTCCTTGTTTTATTATGTAAAACACAAGTCCTTTTCTCAACTTTGTAAAATCTCAACATGTATCTCTTTTCTCAAATAAGCATGGCTAAGCATGTACAATGTTTTCACTAAGTAATGTAAGGGCATCCTATTAGGATTTAGCATAGTATAAGTATAAATTATTTGCATGCATGTTTCCAAAATCCACTAAGTATAATGAAAATAGTAGGACTTTTGAATGATAGTGTAACTTGCCTTTTTGGTAGGGAATGGTGGTTTACTTCTTGATCTTTCTAGTCTCACACTTCACTAACTTCACTACAAGTCAATCAAGCAAACACAAAATCAACTAACATTCCAAACCAGTAATCACTCAAACAAATTCATACACACAAAACAATGGAAACTAATTTATGCATGGGAGCATGCACAAGATAGTTTTATTTTTGCAAAAAGGTTCTCTATTGGATTTCTAAACTTTGTAAGATCCAAATTGGTCATTTACCAAAGTGGCAAAGTCATTAGCAAGGGGTTTTATCTAAAAATCATTTTTAAATCCATTCATCATTTTATGTGGTGGAAATTAATTTTATCAAATCTAAAACCTTTAATTCTTCACCCAAAGTTTCTAACTCTCAAGACTTGGTGTTTTGGGGTTAGTAGCTTTGAATCAAAATATTTTCCCAAGGTTTTTATTCCAAAATCATTCTCATAATAAAACCATTATTTTCACTTGGCTAGAAATGGACTAATTCATTTAATCCTTCCTAAATTCTTCCAAATCCATTTTCAAAGCCATGGGTTAGTTCCTAGGGTCAGTAAGGTCACAACAAACCCTTTTGCAAAGGTTTTAACCCAAAAATCATTTTTAAACAATTTTTCTACTCTAAACAAGCTCACAAAAGAATCTGCAAAATCAAGCAAACTAACAGATACTATTTTCTAAACTAAGGCCATGGTTGGCTAGGTCTTTCTCTCCTGAATCCAACGACATAAAATTTGTAATTTTTGGACGTGTAGATCCAAAGTTACAAGGGTTTGAAATTTGCAATCTATTCAGATTTCAAATCTGTTTTTAAACAGAATAGAGGACACGCGGCGCTTCGCTATTCGCGGGTACCGGTTCGGTTTGATCACGGCTGTAGGGCGTTGGATCTGATCGATCGCACGGTCCTGGACGTGTAACCCTTCGTGGTTATGTTAAACTATCGTGAGCGTCAGATCTCGATCCTACGGTCTTTGGCGAAGTTTGACCAAAGTGGTAGCGGCGGCGGCGGTGGCGGATCGGGTGTGGACGGTGCCGGTGTTCTAGGAAGCAAGAGAGGAGGAGAAGAGGCTCACGGGGTTCAGGAGGTCACGGTGATGCTCGAGGAGGTGTTGGTCGGGCGAGGGGCGCACGAGGTTTGCTGCAATTCCTCACCGGAGCTTGTAACGACGTCTGGCGGCTCTGGTCGATGACGGGGAGACGCTGCAGTTCACCCCAGGGCAAATTAACGGTATGGATAGATGCGGACGGAGCTGGAGATGATGTGAGCATCCATGGAAAAGCTAGGGGCGGTCGAGGCTTACCGGGGAAGTTCGACGGAGACGAGACAGACAGCGGCGCTGTCAGAGCTTGTCAAAGCCGATGCTCTGGGACGTCTGCGGTCGAATGGGTGATACTGGGAGATACGTCTGGGAGTGGGGAAGCTACTAGGGTGTTCAGGGAGGCACGGGGCGGCAGGATACAGCCGGAATTTGGGAAGGAAGCTCGTCGGAGTAGTGTTCTTGCCACGAACAATCCGAGCAGCCTGGTGGCGAAGAGGAATGGAGGAATGGAGGGGAATGGAGGAGAAGGCGCTGGCGCTTTATCGACCATGGTTAAAGCGAGGTAAAGGCCCGGCGTTATTGCGAATTGATCGTGCGGATTGAAGGCAGCAACGGCAGCGAGGTTTGGGGGTGACGGGGTCGCGCGGGTGTGGACGATGAGCAGTAGAGGTGGGGTCCACCGGTCAGTGGGAAAAGAAATGAGAGTGAGGTCCACTGGTCAGTCTCTGCGCGGGTCGGATGCGAGGTGTGAAACGTTTTCTGGGGTGAGAACCGGCTGGTTCCTAGGCACATTGAAATTTCTGGGTTGGGTTGGCTTAAATCTTATTTTTTTCTATTTCTGATTCTTTTTCTTTTTCTATTTCTATATTCTGTTTTAAATTTCAAACAATTTCCAAGCAATCAAAACAATTCAAATCCTCACCCAATTTTTGTAATTATGAATTTAGTTCTGTTTAGTAACCTGATTCAAAATCCAAAGTCAAAATAATAATTTTATTTAGAGGGTCCATTATTAATTAAATAGCATGGTTCATGATTTATTAATCAAATAGGGTTTGATTTTATTAATAAAATCTCCATTTGAAATCCTATTATTTTCAAAACCAAATCAGTAGGTTGTATTTGTAAATAAGGGGTATTTGAAAGCTTGTTTAAATTTAAAATAACATTTTTGTTATGGTGTCCATTTATAATTAAATAAAATGGGCCTTAGTTATTAAATCAATTAGGATTGGTTTTATTTAGAATATTTATTTTGAAATCTAAAATAAAACCAAAACACTTCAATAGGTTTTATTTGAGAATATAAAATATTTGGAAAACTTATTTAAAATAATTTAATAAGTTTTGATATTTCAATTAAAATGGTAACCCCTTTTATTTAGATATAACTTGATGTTAAATCCTTATTACTTTATTTAAATAATCCTTTACTATTTTTATTCAAAACAAAATGTTTTATTTTCAAAAGCTTGGGCAAGGTTTAATTTGGCTTTATAAAATATTCTTTATTTATAAATCCACCTTTTCTTTTGAAAGCCAAATCTGTTATTTAAAGGTTCCAAAATAGTAATTCCAAAACATTTTAACTTCCTTTAATAAATGTTTAACCTTTTAAATCCTTTTAGGATTTTATTTAATCCAAATAGATTTGAAATTCCATTTAAATTCAAAAAGTTTCTTCTGGCCCTGAAAATCAAACGAAGTTTTATTTTATTCATTTATTTTCACATTACAAGATTTGGAAAATCTTGGGATGTGACAGAGCGTGGCTGTGGGGCCTAGTATCAGCGAGAAAGGGAGTGAGGGGGAGGGTCCATTCATCAGTGTCCTCGCGGGTTTCTTTCGCGGTGAAAACGATTCGCTCGCTGAGAGGAAGAGGTGGGCTAGGTTGGGCTGGAATGGGCTTAGCTGGGCTGGATTAGTTGGGTCGAGTCTGACTCTATTTTTTTCTTTCAAATGCTTTTTATTTTTCTATTTCTATTTTCTATTTTGATTTTCAAACAACAATTCAAACATTCAATTCAATTCAAACATTCACCATACTTTGTGTTGAATTTGTTTATCAACATAAACCAAAGTCCCAAAATAAAATAATAATTTTAATCTTTTTAGGATCTATTTAATAATTAAATAAAATAGATCTTAATTATTAATTCAAATAGGTTTTGATTTATTTAATAAAATCTTCATTTGAAATCTAAATATTTTCAAAACCGAATCAGTAGGTTTTATTTGAAAATAGAAGATACTTGGAAAACCTGTTTAAAATAAAATAACATTTTTATTTTAGGTTCCATTAATAATTAAATAAAATGGACCTTAGTTATTAAATCAAATTGGATTGGTTTTATTTAAATCTTTATTTTGAAATCTAAAATAAACCAAAAACCTTTAGTAGGTTTTATTTGAGAATATAAAATACTTGGAAAACTTATTTAAAATAAAATAATGAGTTTTGATGTTTAATTAAAATAGTAAAACCTTTTTATTTTTAATAAACCTTGGATATTAAATCCTTATTATTTTATTTAAATAAACCTTTACTCTTTTAATCAAAGCAAAACATTTTAATTCAAAAGATTGGCCAAGGTTTAATTTGGCTCTATAAAATAATCTTTATTTATAAATCCACCTTTTCTTTTGAAAACCAAATCCCTTTTATAAAAAGATTCAAAATAGTAATTTTAAATATTTTGAAGTTTATTGTTTATTTAACTTTTTAAATCCCTTTAGGATTTTATTTGATGCAAATAGGTTTTGAAAGTTCCCAAATGGACTAGAAAGTTTCTTCTCACCCTGAAAATCAACAGAGTTTTATTTTCTTCATTTATTTTTCACATAACAAGATTTGGAAAATCTTGGGATGTGACAGGCTACCACCCTTAAAATAAATCTCGTCCCGAGATTTGGGGAGGCTAGGGTTACCAATTGGGTCAAAAGCATCTAGGGTACTACCACCCTTAAAAGTTTTCCAACTAGTTTACATCTTGGCTTGCTTGGGATCTTGATGTAACTTTCCTGGACAGAAGTTTGCATAGTGGCCTAGTTCCTTGCATTTGAAACATGTGACAAGGCTGAGATCCCTCATAGGCTTGTTTATCTTGTGTTTCATCTTTTCTGGACAGTTGCTTGCTTAATGTCCTAGATATTTGCAGTTGTTGCACCACACTTGGCTAAAATCTTTCTTTTCCTTTGGTATCAATTCTTCTTGTTTGTTTCCTTGATTCTTCTTCTTTTCTGGGCATTCATTGGCATAGTGTCCCTTCTCTTTGCAATTGTAACATTGCACTTGAGTAATATCTTTCTTCTTCTTTTTGGGTCTCTCCAAAGCTAGGCGTTCTTCTAGTTCATGTTCTTCATAGGTGGAAAATCTTTCTCTCTTCTTGGGGCAGTTACTAGAGATATGATCTTCTTCTTCACAATTAGGGAATTGATCTTCATGCTCCTTGCATGTATGATCCTTGTCTCCATAAATATTGCTAGCTTGGGTTCCTTCTAGAATAGCATATTTGTCATCCTTGTTGTCATTAGCTCTTTGGGAATAGTTTTCTCCCATGTTGATCACTTGAGTAACCAATCCTTGCAACAATTGGGATTGAAGTTTCAAAATCCTTTGTATGGCTGGGTCTAGTCCATTGTTGTTGGCTAAAAGATGAGTTGTCTCTTGGCTCAACTGGTTTTGGGTTGCTATAAGTTCTCTCATGTTGTCCTTTTGGTTTTGTTGTTGTCATCAACCTTGATGTTGGAGTTTCTTGGAGAAGTCATCTGTTTGGATTGGTTTGGGATTAGAATAGGCAAAAATATTTCTAAGTAAGGATTCTATTCATGTAGGGTTTCGTAGCATGGAAAACAAAAAATTTCTATCGCATACAAACAAAAAGCCAAGATCTATCTACTAGATTGTAGCAACGAGTCGATGGAATAACTTACCCTCGAAGATTCCAAAGTGTTTAACGAGAGCGGATTCTCGTGGGTGATGTAGTCGTAATCTTCCCGATCTCAAGATCGCGTAGACGATCCTTCCGGCGCTGCGTTCAAGGCGCTCCATGATCGGTCACATGCGTTGATTTGACAAAGACCTTCCTCTCCTTGTTCCAAAGAAAATGGAGGTTGTAGCACTCTCCTCGAGATTCCCAAGACTGGCGTGGTACCTAAGTAGAGGGATATCCCGAGGGCTTAGCCTTAAGGAGGCGAGTATGGTGGAGTATGAGAGCTCCTAGGAGATCTGGGGTTTATACACACCAAGGAGGAGGGGCTAGAGCTGCAACTAGGGTTCCGGGACCCCAAGTGCGGCTAGGGCAAAACCCTAGGTGGTGGCGGCGGCTATGGAGGTGCATCTTTCTAGGGTTTGAGGTGAGGGACTTGTGTGTCTAGAGGAGGAGCCCTGCCCTCCTTATATAGGTGGAGGGGCGGCATGAGGGGAGGAGAGTCCCTCCCCAACTCGGCTTGGAGGTGGGCCGCCGGTTGGAGGAGGGAACTCCTCCCCAACTCGGTTTCCCTCTCCTTCCTCTTTCCCTCTTTCCAATTTTAGCCGTTTGACTTTTCAAACTTGCTATTTGACTTTTCAATTTTAGGATTCAATTTAATCCTTTATTTGGAACAGCGAGAACACTTAGTACATGATGCAATCATTCCAATATGCAATGAAACATTCATGTACCCCTTCCCTTCCGGAGTGTCGGACATTCCGGAACCTTCTAGAACATTTCCAATGAAAACATCGGAATCATTCCCGAACTCCGAAATGGGACTTTCCTTATATGAATCTTATTCTCCGGACCATTCCGGATCACCTCGTGATATCCCGGATCCTATCCGAGACTCCGAACAACATTTGGTCTCTTTCTCATAATACCATAACTACTCAAACAACGTCGAATCCTTAAGTGTGTCTCCCTACGGTTCGTGAATTATGCAGACATGATCGAGACACATCTCCGAACAATAACCAATAGAGGAATCTGGAAATTAATATGGCTCCCACATATTTCTACGATTACTTTGCGATCGAACGAACCATTTACATACGATACCAATTTCCCTTTGTCTCACGATAGTTTACTTATCCGAGGTTATGATCGTCGGTATCTCTGCATACCTAGTTCAACCTCGTTACCGATAAGTACTCTTTTCTCGTTCCCGTGATAAGTGATCCCTTGTGATCCAGTCACATGCTTGCAAGCTAATTGGATGACATTCCACCGAGAGGGCCCAGAGTATATCTATCCATCATATGGATGGACAAATCCCACTCTTGATCCATGTGTCTCAACTAATACTTTCCGAACACTCAATGCCACCTTTATAGCCACCCAGTTATGGTGTGGTGTTTGATGTCATCAAAGCATCCATTCGGTAAAGGTGATATGCATGATCTCATGGTCGAAGGAATTAGGTTACTATGTATCAGAAAGCATATAGCAATTGAACTATTGAAATGACTTGATCTTTATGCTACGCTTATCTATAGGAGTATGTCCACCATATCATTCTCCTAACAATATGATCTTGTTGTTGATAACATCTCAATGTTCATGATAGGGAAACCACAATCATTTATCAACCAACAAGCTAGTGAAGTATAGAGGCTATACTAGGGACTTCAAATTAAGTTTACAAATCACACAAGTATCAATGTTTCCTTGTTAATACTATTATAGCATGAATGTAAACATTTATCATAAACACAAAGATATAATAATAACTACATTTATTATTGCCTCTAGGAATATCTCCAGTCTCCCACTTGCACTAGAGTCATCTAATCTAGATTACATGGTAATATACCGAACACCCATGGCAGTTTGGTGTTGGTCATGTTTGCCCTGGATTGGTTTAGTCAACGGATCCGCCACATTCGAATCTGTGTGTACTTTGCAAATCTTTATATCCCCATCTTGGATATGTTCTCGAATAAGCGTGAAAGCGTAGCTTGATGTGACTTCTTGTGTGACCTTGGTTCTTGCGCATTGGCTATGGCGCCCATGTTATCACGATGAATAGACATTGGGTCCAAGACTAGGAACCACACCCAGCTCTGTAATGAACGCTTTCATCCATATCGCTTCTTGTGAAGCCTCAAGCGACCATGTATTCGATTCGTTGAAGATCTCGCCACAACGCTTTGCTTTGCACTCCTCCACTAACTGCTACACCATTCAAAATAAATCGTATCCGGATTGTGATTTAGAATCATCCGGATCAGTGTTCCAACATCGGTGTAAGTTAACAACGAGTTATTCATCACCTCCATAAGAAAGAACCATATCCTTAGTTCTTCTCAAGTACTTAAGGATGTTTTTGATCATTGTCCAATGATCCACTCTGGATCACTTTGATATCTGCTAGTTAAACTAACGGCATATGCAATGTCGGGTCTAGTACATAGCATGGCATACATTAGAGATCCTATGGCTAAGGCATGGGGTATTACTCATCCTTTCTCTATCTTACGCGATGTCGGACTTTGAGTTTTACTCAAGGTATTGAGCAACATGGGCAAGAACCCTTTCTTGCTTTCTTCCATTCCAAACCTCTTTAGAACTTTGTCCAAATATGTACTGTGACAATGATATTTGGCGTTCGATCTATCTCGTAAATCTTTATGCCTAATATGTAAGCTTGCCAAGATCCTTCATTGAAAACTATTATTCAAATATTCTTTGACACTATTAAGAAGGTCTACATCATTCCCAATCAACAATATGTCATCCACATATAGTATTAAGAATGCTGAGCTCCCACTCACTCTTGTAAATACAAGCTTCTCCATAAGTTTGTATAAAACCAAAACTTTGATTACCTTATCAAAGCGTTGATTCCAACTTCGGGATGCTTGCTTCAATCCATAGATGGACCGTTGAAGTTTGCATACCTTGTTAGCATCTTTAGGATCGACAAAACCTTTGGGTTGCATCATATACAACTCTTCATCAATGTCTCCATTGAGGAATCTTTGTTTTGACATCCATCGCCATATCTCATAATCATAATATGCAGCTATTGCTAACATAATCCTCCACAGACTTTAAGCTCTTTGGTGAGAAAGTCTCATCGTAGTCAACTCCTTGAATTTGTCGAAACCCTTTTGCGACAAGTCGAGCTTTATAAACGATATTACCATCGACATCTGCTTTCTTCTTGAAAATCCATTTGTTCTCGACAGCCTTCCGGCCATCCTAAGTCCACCAAATTCCATACTTGGTTTTCGTACATGGATCCAATCTCGGTTCATGGCTTCTTGCCATTTATTGGAATCTGGGCTCATCATCACTTCCTCATATGTCTGGGTCGTCGGTGTTGTCCACCAACATGACATTCATAACGGAATCAAACCAATGCAGAGTGGTACGAGTTCTCGTTGACCTCAGAGGCTCAGTAGCAACTTCAACCCAAGTTTCATGATCACCATCATTAGCTCCCTCTCTAATTGGTGCAGGCACCACGGGAACTTCTTCGGTCTTGCGCTACTGCAATTCGAGAGAAGGTTCGACAACCTCGTCGAGTTCTACTTTCCTTCGTCACTTCTTTCGAGAAATTCCTTCTCTAGAAAGGATCCATTCTTAACGAAGATTTTGCCTTCGGATCTATGATAGAAGGTATACCCAATAGTTTCCTTCGGGTATCCTATGAAGACGCATTTTTCTGCTTTGGGTTCAAGCTTGTCCAGCTGTAACTTCTTTACATAGGCTTCGCATCCCCAAAATTTAAGGAACGACAATTTAGGTTTCTTCCCAAACCATAATTCATACGGTGTCGTTTCAACGGATTTAGATGGTTCCCTATTTAAAGTGAATGCGGCTGTTTCTAATGCATAACCCCAAAATGATAGCGGTAAATCTGTAAGTGACATCATAGAACGAACCATATCTAAGAGAGTTCGATTACGACGTTCGGACACACTGTCACATCCCAAGATTTTCCAAATCTTGTAATGTGAAAATAAATTAATAAAATAAAACTTTGTTTGATTTTCAGAGCCAGAAGAAACTTTTTGAATTCAATTGGAACTTCAAACCCATTTGAATTAAATAAAACCTAAAGAGATTTAAAAAGAAAAACATTTAATAAAAGGAAAATAAAAACATTTGGAAATACTATTTTGAAACAATTAAATGAAAAGATTTGTTTTCAAATGAAATAGAAGTTTTACAAATAAGGATTAATTTATAAGGCTAAATTAAAACTTGGCCAAGCTTTGGAATTAAAACATTTTGTTCTAAATAAAATTAGCAAAGGTTTATTTAAAGTAAATTAATAAAGATTTAATATCCAAGATTTATTAATAAAGGTTCTATCATTTATAAACCATCAAAACTTATTTGTTTAAATTAAATAAGTTTTCCAAGTACTTGGTATTCTCAAATAAAACCTACTGAATGACTTTGGTACAATTTTAGATTCCAAAATAAAAGATTTAAATAAACAAATCTTATTTGAGTTATTTACTAAAGCTCTTTTTATTTAATTATTATTGGACCCTAAAGTAAAATAATAGTTTGTTTTAAACAAGTATCCAAGTATTATTTACTTCCATATAATACCTAATGATTTGATTTTGAAAATATTTGGATTTCAAATGAAGATTTTATTAGTAAACAACAACCCTATTTTATTAAGAAACCATGGTCCATTTTATTTAATTAATAAATGGAACCTTTAACAAAATTGTTATTTATTTTAAAACAAGCTTTCTAAATATACCTTATTCAAATACAACCCACTATTTTGGTTTTGGAAAATATATGGATTTAAATTGAGTTTGAAATAAATCAAATCCTAATTTGATTAATTAGCAATGGACAACTATTTAATTAATATTGGACTTTATTTATTTAAAAATTATGGATTTTAGATTTAGGTTCAGCACTCTTGAGCAGAACCAAGTCAAACTTACAAAGTTTGGGTGTTATTTGAATTGATGTGAACATTGTTTGTTTGTTTGAAATTCAAAACAGGAAAATAGAAATAGAAAAAGAAAATAAATCAGAAATAGGAAAAAAATAATAAAGAGGGCGACCCAACCCAGGCAGCCCAACAAGGCCCAGCATACAGCCCAGCTTCCCCTCACCCGAAGAAAACGGTTGACACCAACTAACTGACCCACGAAGACGATGACAGGTGGACCTCCTCCTCGTCTCTTTTTCCACTGACGCAACGGCCCCACTCCACTGTTCTTCCTCTCCACCCCGCTCGACCGTTCCTCGCCGTTTACTGCCGAGTAAACTCCCTTGAATTCGCGTTGATGAATGGATTAAACCCGCCATTGACCATGCTATGTTAAACGCCATGCTTCACGCCTCCTTTCCCCTCTGTTTCCTTCCCCGAGCATGCCTCCAGTCCATCCCAATTTCTCCGCGACTGCCCTGTCTCCGATGACGCTCCGACGCCGAATCCGGCAGCCCCTCGCCACCCCTTGCCTCCCCGACCATGCTCCCGTGATCCCCACCTTCTGGCGATCATCCCCGTAGCGCCAGCTTCGCCCGGCGCTCGAGCGTCGGCAACAACTCCACCTATACGCCACCGACGACCCCGCAACTCCGGTGAGCTCTGGCACTCGACACCGTGCGCCCCTTGATCAGTGAGTCATGCCATTTGATTAGTCTGTGTCCTCTGCATCTCCAGGTACTCGCCAAACACTCGCGCGTGGCCTGCAACCTCGTCCCCTTCGACGAGCAGAAGCTCCTGGCGCCAGTAGAAGCTCCAGCGAGCAATTTTCCAGGAACTCGTGCGCCCCTTCGCCAACCAGTGCCTCCTTGAGCTTCCCCAGGCGTCTGCGAACACAGTGAGCACATTATTTTCCTCCCTCGCATCCTGTAGCATCGAACCCGCCGTCGTCTGACCGTCGCCGCCGCGCGCAGCTGTCAAGCGCCGCCCATCCTTGGCCTAGTTCCTTTGAACCGTAGGATGAGAAACGTCTGGCTGGGATTAGATCTGATCGAAACGGTATGCATCCATCTGTGCCGCACGTTCCAGTTAGATCCAACGCACCCCAGTAGTCGATCCACGCGAACCGTTTTCGGCCAATTAGAATATGACGCGTGGCATCAGAAGATCTGAAATAGAATTTGAAATTAGAATTTGATGCCATTTTCAAACCCTTATAACTTTTGAACCACACATCCAAATTTGGCAAATTTTATATCAATGGATTCAGGAGAACAAGCCCTAGCCAACCATGGCCTTTGTTTAGCAAAAAGCTTCTGGAAAAATGGTTGTTTTTGCAGAAACATTTGTATGCTTGTTAAGCTTATAAAAATTGTTTAAAAATGAATATAGGGATAAAATCTTGGGAAAATGGTGTGATTTGAACCTACTAACATTGTGAAACACTTTTTGGTCTCAAAAATGTTTTTGGTGTAACAAAAGAATGATTCTTGATTTAAAATCATTTCTAGTCAAATAGAAATGTGGTTTATTTATTAAAAATGGTTTTGGAAGAAAACCTTTGGGAAATGTTTTGTTTTAAACTCATTGACCCCAAACCCCAAGTTTTGTGATTTGAAAACATATTGGGTGAACCCTATAGGTTAATGCCTTATTAAAAATATTTCTACACCACATAACATGATACTTTATTTTGAAAATGGTTTTGAGGTGAAACCTCTTTGAAAATGACTTGGCCACTTTACAAAATGACGAAATAGGTTCTTGCAAATGTTTATGACCCATTAGGAACCACTTCTTCAAACAAAACAAAGCTTGGCATGCTTGCATGCATTACTTTGACTTTGTCATTTTATGTGTTGTTTTGCTTGTTTGGTGAATTGAGTTGTGCCTTGCTTGATTGAATTGTAGTGACTTGAAGAGTGTGATTGTTGCAAGGACAAGGAGTGAACCTATACCCTCTACCAAAAAGGCAAGTGATGCTTCATAATTTTTGTCCCATTACTTTTTCTATGCATTAGTGATTTTGCTAAGTAAACTTGCATGGATTTTGCTAAGTATAGATCTTGCTATAGGAAAACCTAGTAGATGAATCCTTAGTAGGATTTCCTAAGTTAAGTTTCCTATTACTACCAAGCTTAGCCTAGCTAATAGAAAACATGGGTGGAATATATATTCACACTATGGAAAATTATTCTAATTCTGAGGACTTATGTTTTTGTTTAATAAAACAACTAAGTTAATGAATCCCCTGGGTGGAATGGGCTTGCTTGGTGGAGAATGGTTGAGTGGTTCACAGTGCCATGGGCTTGGATTGTGTATCTCACTTGTGGTATGCCACCCAGAAACAAAGGGATTTGAGATGTCAAATGTTGAGAAGCTTCAAGTGCAACCACTTGGCAATATGGGCTCTGCCATGATCATATAGGTTGCAAGAACTTAGCCATATGGACAGTGGGTGGTAGTGTTTGATAGGTTGGAACGCGTCCATTTTGGTCTAAGGGAAAGCTTCTGAAAGATCTTGTCTTGGGAAACCAAGTCTTGTGGGGAAAGTGCACCACCTCTGCAGAGTGTAAAACCTAAGTACTTAGCCATGTCCCTGGTAAAGGACAATTTGAGCATCAAGACATGGAAGCAATCAAGAATCTCATCATTCCAATTTCTAAATTAAAATCTTGTGGTTTGAACAAGGGTTGTTTGAATTCTTCAATCATTGATGGAGAGATGGCTTGGTACAAGGATCTTGAAATCTTTGATTGAGGAAATGATTTGTCAAGCAAAAACTTAGTATTTTCAAAATGATAAGAAAAATCTATTTTGAGCAATGCAAGCCTCAACTCCACTTAGACAAATGCATATAGATGATAGACTCCACTATACTACCATAGTATCACTTGCCAATACAATTCAAATGTATTGACCCTTGGTGGCTCTAACTTGTATGTTGCAGGTTTGATTGATTTTAGTGAAGATTGTTTGATTAGGATTACAAAGTCTACAACCAACATCTGCCTGTGGCACTTTGAAGATGAAGGACCCCATGATTATAATTATTCCGCTGCAATGTAATGCAATAGCCAAATGAGCTATGATTGATGTAATAAACTTATGTTATTCCTGGTTATAAAGTTATATTATGACCTTTGTTTCTTGATATTACATCTTAACTGTGGATGCTAGCTATTGATCCAAGGACTAGCATTGTAAAACACAGGAGGACTCTACCTTATTAGGTTGGGACCTCTACAGATGGTATCAGAGCACTGTGTTGCCTGTAGGATTGTAACCCTAGGATTGGACAAAAACCCTTAGAAAAATAGGAGTTGTTTTGTTCCAAAACTTATTTACAAAACAATCTTGTAAATTCTTTCCTCAACCACTTTGATTTCAATTCTACATCTCTTCTACTTCAACTTGATGGAAAAGCCTACCCCATGACCAAAGACTACACCATGTGCAAAGGACTACATCAACTCTAATGAATTCAACATCTTCAACTCTAATGACTTCAACATCTTCAACTCTAATGAATTCAACATCTTCAGCATGTTCTCCAAAGATTTCCAACATGGATACCACTAAGGACTACAAGTGAGACAAGGAAATCTTACTCAAGATTTAGAGACTGAGGGAATGCAAAATAAAGAAGGAACCATCAACAACTTTGAAGTATTGTGACCAAGAAATTTTCTCAAAGAAACCATGATCCCATACAAAAAGAATCAAGAAGGATGGAAAGATCACAAGTGAACCATATAGATGGACCACCATAATTTAGTTAAGTCAAACCACCAACTTATGTGGTGTAACAAAAATATTTTGTTGCCTAAGTAAGTGCTTGAACCTTGTTGTTTGAGTGCAAAAGTTAATTGTGAATGTTTGGTTTGTGATTGCTTGCACATTGCTTGTGTAAATTGTAATGTGTGTGTTTAGAAATATTTCCTTAGAAATATCTTGCCTATTCTAATCTCCCTTCAACCCAAACAGATGACTACTCTAAGAAACTCCAACATCAAGGTTGATGACAACAACAACAACCAAGAAGACAACATGAGAGAACTTATAGCAACCCAAAACCAGTTGAGCCGAGAGACAACTCAGCTATTAGCCAACAACAATGGACTAGACCCGGCCGTACAAAGGATTTTGAAACTTCAATCCCAATTGTTGCAAGGATTGGTTACTCAAATGATCAACATGGGAGAAAACTTTTCCCAAAGAGCTATTGACAACAAGGATGACAAGGATGTTATTCTAGAAGGAACCCAAGCTAACAATGTTTTTAGAGACAAGGATCATGCATCCAAGGAGCATGAAGATCAATGCCCCAAGAAGAGAGAAAGATCTCCCACTCATGAAGAACATGAACTAGAAGAACTCCTAGCTTTAGAGAGACCCAAAAAGAAGAAGAAATTTCCCAACACTAGCAAGAAGGATATTACACAAGTGCAATGTTTCAAATGCCAAGAGATGGGACACTATGCCAGTGAATGCCCAGAAAAGAAGAAGAGACAAGAAGTCACACAAAAGCTAGTGAAACCCAAGATAAGGAAGGATTTTAGCCAAGTGATGTGCAAACACTGCAAAGAGTTAGGACATTATGCAAACTACTGTCCAGAAAAGATGAAGCATAAGATAAACAAGCCTATGAGGGATCTCAGCCTTGTCACATGTTTCAAATGCAAGGAACTAGGCCACTATGCAAGCAATTGTCCAGAAAAGATGAAGAACAAGTTAAATCAGTCTATGAAGGATCTCAACCTTGGCCCATGAGTCAAGCATGGAAAGTAAAGACATAAATGCAATTGTTGCTTAGAGAAGTTTTACCCAGGATCCCAAGAAGGACAATATGTAATTTTTGTTTGAAAATTTTTAAGGGTGGTAGTACCCTAGTTGTTTTGAACTTGCTTGTAACCCTAGCCTCCCCAAATCTCGGGACGAGATTTATTTTAAGGGTGGTAGCCTGTCACATCCCAAGATTTTCCAAATCTTGTAATGTGAAAATAAATTAATAAAATAAAACTTTGTTTGATTTTCAGAGCCAGAAGAAACTTTTTGAATTCAATTGGAACTTCAAACCCATTTGAATTAAATAAAACCTAAAGAGATTTAAAAAGATAAACATTTAATAAAAGGAAAATAAAAACATTTGGAAATACTATTTTGAAACAATTAAATGAAAAGATTTGTTTTCAAATGAAATAGAAGTTTTACAAATAAGGATTAATTTATAAGGCTAAATTAAAACTTGGCCAAGCTTTGGAATTAAAACATTTTGTTCTAAATAAAATTAGCAAAGGTTTATTTAAAATAAATTAATAAAGATTTAATATCCAAGATTTATTAATAAAGGTTCTATCATTTATAAACCATCAAAACTTATTTGTTTAAATTAAATAAGTTTTCCAAGTACTTGGTATTCTCAAATAAAACCTACTGAATGACTTTGGTACAATTTTAGATTCCAAAATAAAAGATTTAAATAAACAAATCTTATTTGAGTTATTTACTAAAGCTCTTTTTATTTAATTATTATTGGACCCTAAAGTAAAATAATAGTTTGTTTTAAACAAGTATCCAAGTATTATTTACTTCCATATAATACCTACTGATTTGATTTTGAAAATATTTGGATTTCAAATGAAGATTTTATTAGTAAACAACAACCCTATTTTATTAAGAAACCATGGTCCATTTTATTTAATTAATAAATGGAACCTTTAACAAAATTGTTATTTATTTTAAAACAAGCTTTCTAAATATACCTTATTCAAATACAACCCACTATTTTGGTTTTGGAAAATATATGGATTTAAATTGAGTTTGAAATAAATCAAATCCTAATTTGATTAATTAGCAATGGACAACTATTTAATTAATATTGGACTTTATTTATTTAAAAATTATGGATTTTAGATTTAGGTTCAGGCTACTGAACAGAACCAAGTCAAACTTACAAAGTTTGGGTGTTATTTGAATTGATGTGAACATTGTTTGTTTGTTTGAAATTCAAAACAGGAAAATAGAAATAGAAAAAGAAAAGAAATTAGAAATAGGAAAAAAATAATAAAGAGGGCGACCCAACCCAGGCAGCCCAACAAGGCCCAGCATACAGCCCAGCTTCCCCTCACCCGAAGAAAATGGTTGACACCAACTAACTAACCCACGAAGACGATGACAGGTGGACCTCCTCCTCGTCTCTTTTTCCACTGACGCAACGGCCCCACTCCACTGTTCTTCCTCTCCACCCCGCTCGACCATTCCTCGCCGTTTACTGCCGAGTAAACTCCCTTGAATTCGCGTTGATGAATGGATTAAACCCGCCATTGACCATGCTATGTTAAACGCCATGCTTCACGCCTCCTTTCCCCTTTGTTTCCTTCCCTGAGCATGCCTCCAGTCCATCCCAATTTCTCCTCGACTGCCCTGTCTCCGACGATGCTCCGACACCGAATCCGGCAGCCCCTCGCCACCCCTTGCCTCCCCGACCATGCTCCCGTGATCCCCACCTTCTAGCGATCATCCCCGTAGCGCCAGCTCGCCCCCGAGCGCTCCAGAACGTCGGCAACAACTCCACCTATACGCCACCGACGACCCCGCAACTCCGGTGAGCTCTGGCACTCGACTATGTGCACGCCTTGATCAGTGAGTCATGCCATTTTATTAGTCTGTGTCCTCTGCATCTCCAGGTACTCGCCAAACACTCGCGCGTGGCCTGCAACCTCGTCCCCGTCGACGGCGAAGCTCTGGCGCCGAGAAGCTCCGTGAGCAATTTTCCAGAACTCAGGCGCCTTCGCCAACCAAGTGCCTCCTTGAGCTTCCAGCGTCTGCGAACAAGTGAGCATTATTTTCCTCCTCGCTTCAGAAGGCCGAACCCGCCGTCGTCTGACCGTCGCCGCCGCGCGCAGCTGTCAAGCGCCGCCCATCCTTGGCCTAGTTGCTTTGAACCGTAGGATGAGAAACGTCTGGCTGGGATTAGATCTGATCGAAACGGTATGCATCCATCTATGCCTCACGTTCCAGTTAGATCCAACGCACCCCAGTAGTCGATCCACGCTAACCGTTTTCGGCCAATTAGAATATGACGCGTGGCATCAGAAGATCTGAAATAGAATTTGAAATCAGAATTTGATGCCATTTTCAAACCCTTATAACTTTTGAACCACACGTCCAAATTTGGCAAATTTTATATCAATGGATTCAGGAGAACAAGCCCTAGACAACCATGGCCTTTGTTTAGCAAAAAGCTTATGGAAAAATGGTTGTTTTTGCAGAAACATTTGTATGCTTGTTAAGCTTATAAAAATTGTTTAAAAATGAATATAGGGATAAAATCTTGGGCAAATGGTGTGATTTGAACCTACTAACATTGTGAAACACTTTGTGGTCTCAAAAATGTTTTTGGTGAAACAAAAGAATGATTCTTGATTTAAAATCATTTCTAGTCAAATAGAAATGTGGTTTATTTATTAAAAATGGTTTTGGAAGAAAACCTTTGGGAAATGTTTTGTTTTAAACTCACTGACCCCAAACCCCAAGTTTTGTGATTTGAAAACATATTGGGTGAACCCGATAGGTTAATGCCTTATTAAAAATATTTCTACACCACATAAAATGATACTTTATTTTGAAAATGGTTTTGAGGTGAAACCTCTTTGCAAATGACTTGGCCACTTTACAAAGTGACCAAATAGGTGCTTGCAAATGTTTATGAACCATTAGGAACCACTTCTTCAAACAAAACAAAGCTTGGCATTCTTGCATGCATTACTTTGACTTTGTCATTTTATGTGTTGTTTTGCTTGTTTGGTGAATTGAGTTGTGCCTTGCTTGATTGAATTGTAGTGACTTGAAGAGTGTGATTGTTGCAAGGACAAGGAGTGAACCTATACCCTCTACCAAAAAGGCAAGTGATGCTTCATACTTTTTGTCCCATTACTTTTTCTATGCATTAGTGATTTTGCTAAGTAAACTTGCATGGATTTTGCTAAGTATAGATCTTGCTATAGGAAAACCTAGTAGATGAATCCTTAGTAGGATTTCCTAAGTTAAGTTTCCTATTACTACCAAGCTTAGCCTAGCTAATAGAAAACATGGGTGGAATATATATTCACACTATGGAAAATTATTCTAAGTCTGAGGACTTATGTTTTTGTTTAATAAAACAACTAAGTTAATGAATCCCCTGGGTGGAATGGGCTTGCTTGGTGGAGAATGGTTGAGTGGTTCACAATTCCATGGGCTTGGATTGTGTATCTCACTTGTGGTATGCCACCCAGGAACAAAGGGATTTGAGATGTCAAATGTTGAGAAGCTTCAAGTGCAACCACTTGGCAATATGGGCTCTGCCATGATCATATAGGTTGCAAGAACTTAGCCATATGGACAGTGGGTGGTAGTGTTTGATAGGTTGGAACGCGTCCATGTTGGTCTAAGGGAAAGCTTCTGAAGATCTTTTCTTGGGAAACCAAGTCTTGTGGGGAAAGTGCACCACCTCTGCAGAGTGTAAAACCTAAGTACTTAGCCATGTCCCTGGTAAAGGACAATTTGAGCATCAAGACATGGAAGCAATCAAGAATCTCATCATTCCAATTTCTAAATTAAAATCTTGTGGTTTGAACAAGGGTTGTTTGAATTCTTCAATCATTGATGGAGAGATGGCTTGGTACAAGGATCTTGAAATCTTTGATTGAGGAAATGATTTGTCAAGCAAAAACTTAGTATTTTCAAAATGATAAGAGAAATCTATTTTGAGCAATGCAAGCCTCAACTCCACTTAGCCAAATGCATATATATGATAGACTCCACTATACTACCATAGTATCACTTGCCAATACAATTCAAATGTATTGACCCTTTGTGGCTGCAACTTGTATGTTGCAGGTTTGATTGATTTTAGTGAAGATTGTTTGAATAGGATTACAAAGTCTACAACCAACATTTGCCTGTGGCACTTTGAAGATGAAGGACCCCATGATTATAATTATTCCGCTGCAATGTAATGTAATAGCCAAATGAGCTATGATTGATGTAATAAACTTATGTTATTCCTGGTTATAAAGTTATATTATGACCTTTGATTCTTGATATTACATCTTAACTGTGGATGCTAGCTATTGATCCAGGGATTAGCATTGTAAAACACAGGAGGACTCTACCTTATTAGGTTGGGACCTCTACACACACCATTACGCTGTGGTGTTCCCGGCGGTGTCAATTGTGAAAGTATTCCGCATTTCTTCAAATGCTCGCCAAACTCGTAACTTAGATATTCACCTCCACGATCAGAACGTAGAAATTTAATCTTCTTGTTACGTTGATTCTTTACCTCACTTTGAAACTCCATAAACTTCTCGAAAGTTTCGGACTTATGTTTCATGAAATAGATATACCCATATCTACTCAAGTCATCCGTGAAGGTAAGAACATAACGATAACCACCACGCGATGCTACACTCATTGGACCACACACATCGGTATGTATGATTTCCAATAAGTCCGTAGCTCGCTCCATCATACCAGAAAATGGAGTCTTAGTCATTTTTCCCATCAAACATGCTTCGCATCTTTCAAGTGATTCAAAATCAAGTGATTCAAGAAGTCCATCAGAATGGAGTTTCTTCATGCGTTTCACTCCAATCTGACCAAGACGACAGTGCCACATATAGGTCGAATTATCGCTTGATTTCAAACGTTTAGCCTCAATGTTGTTGATATGTGTATTTCCACTATCGAGATTCAATAAGAATAGACCATCTATCAAAGGTGCATGTGCATAAAACATATTACTCATATAAATCGAACAACCATTATTCTCGGATTTAAACAAGTATCCGTCTCGCAATAAACAAGATCCAGATATAATGTTCATGCTCAACGCAGGCACCAAATAACAATTATTTAAGTATAAAACTAATCCCGATGGTAGATGAAGGGGTAGCGTGCCGACCGCGATCACATCAACCTTTGATCCATTTCCCACGCGCATCGTCACCTCGTTCTTCGCTAGCTTCCGTTTATTCTGCGGCTTTGTTTGAGTTACAAATATGAGCAACCGAACCGTATCAAATACCGAGCACTACTACGAGTACTAGTGAGATACACATCAATAACATGTATATCGGATATACCTTTCTTCTTGATGTTGCAGTTCTTCAAATCCCCAAGTACTTTGGGCAATTCCGCTTCAAAGGACCTTCTCCTTGCGGTAAAAACTCAAGATGTGCTTAGGTCCAGCCTTGGTCTTCTTCGCCCGTCGTGGTAACTTTCTTACCACCCTTCTTGAAGTGTCCCTTTGCTTAGACTTGCCTTTCTTGAATTTGGTGGTCTTATTGACCAACAACACTTGGTGCTCTTTCTTGATCTCCACTTCTCTGATTTCAACATGGCAAAGAGTTACGGCGATGTCTTGTTCATGTTACGCATGTTGTAGTTCATCACAAAGTTCTTGTAACTTGGTGGTAGTGATTGGAGGACGGTAAATCCCCAAAGCATTAGGAATCACTATACCCAAGCTTTGAAGTTTGTTTGCGTGCCTAGACATCTTAAGCACATGCTCATTGTGGGCTGCCTTCTTCCATCTTGCGGTTAAAGAACTTTTCAAGCCTCATAGCTTTCAATTGCCGCATGAGTCTCAAAAATCAATTTGAGATCCTCGACAATATCATATGGGTCTGAATCTTCAAACCTTTTACAAGCTCGATTCCAAACCATACAAGATAGCACCTTGAACTATGGATCTTGATTCTTCCAAGCGAGGTAAACATTCTTTACTTCATCGGAAGCATCATCTGCAGGTGGGTCACCCAGCGGTGCATCTAGCACATAGGTCAAATTACCAGCTGTGAGGACAATCCTCAAATTGCGGAACCAATCCGCGAAGTTGCTTCCATTGTTTTTCAACTTTTCTTTCTCTAGGAACGCATTAAAATTGATGGTAGGGGCTGCCATTGATCTACAACATATTTGCAATAGTTTAGACTAAGTTTATGACAAATTGAGTTCAAATTAATTAATAAAGTTAATCTAGGTGAACTCCCACTTAAAACAACATCCCTCACATTGTTTTAGTGATCACACGAACCAAATCCACTACATCAACACCGATCATCACAAGAGTTGATATAGTTTCTATGGCGAACAATCGTCATGTTCATCATATCTACTATATGATTCATGCTTTACCTTTCGGTGATCCGTGTTCCGAGACCATGTCTGTACATGCTAGGCTCGTCAAGATCAAACCTTAGTTTCCGCATGAGCAAATCTGGCTTGCTCACGTTGTATACACTTGCGTAATCTAACACCCGATCATCACGTGGTGCTTGAAACAACAAGCTTTTAGCAGTGCTAACTAAGGGTGAACACTTTATGACTTGAAATTCATGTGCATGAGGGATCATCTTATAATGCTACCGTTGTCTACTAAGCAATACAAGATGCATAAAGGATTAACATCACATGCAATTCAATATATATATGTGATATGATATGGCCTTTCTTCTTTGTGCTTCCGATCTCTATCTTCAAACACGAACATGATCTCCATCATCACCGGCATTGCATCAAGGTCAATGACGCCTCTCCATGGTTGTCGTCCACCGGCTTCAACTATTACAACTACTTTGAATAGACACGCGGGTCTTAACATAAATTAAAGACAACCATATGGCTCACGCGTTGCCAACTTACAATAAGGAACATTGCATACATCAAATATAATCACAATCATGGCCATATCACATCACTGCACACCCCTGCAAAACAAAGTTAGACGCCTCTAATTTCTTTGCATGTTTTACGTGGTTTGGGGCTTTCTATAAGTGTCGTTCTAACTTACGAACATGAACCACAACATTGACACAAGTATTGTTAATCACCCATTGTGAATTGGATCTTTACTATGCTAGGAGAAACAAGCACCCGCAAAGCCACTTATGCAATACAAGTTGCATGTCAAGCGTGGAGCAAGTCTCATGAACGATGTCATGTAAGGTTAGCCCGGGCCGCTTCATCCCAACATACCGCAAGATGCAAAGTACACAAGAAGCAATCGACAATAAAAGTATCAACGCCCACAATGACCATTGTGTTCTACTCGTGCAACAGATCTACATATAGACACGGCTCTGATACCACTGTAGGGTTTCGTAGCATGGAAAACAAAAAATTTCTATCGCATACAAACAAACAAGCCAAGATCTATCTACTAGATTGTAGCGAGTCGATGGAATAACTTACCCTCGAAGATTCCAAAGTGTTTAACGAGAGCGATTCGTGGGTGATGTAGTCGTACTCTTCCGATCTCAAGATCGCGTGACGATCCTTCCGTATTTGTGTTCGGCGCTCCCGATCGGTAACATGTTCGATTTTCGGAAGACCTTCCTCTCCTTGTTCCAGTGACGGCGGAGGTTGTAGCACTCTCCTCGAGATTCCGGCAACTGGCGTGGTACCAGTAAAGGGAGATCCCGCAGGCTTCCTTAAGCGGGCGAGTATGGTGGAGTATGAGAGAGCTCCTCGGTGATCTAGGGTTTAGACACACCAAGGAGGAGGGGCTAGAGCCGGCAACTAGGGTTCCGGGACCCCAAGTCGGCTAGGGCAAAACCCTAGGTGGTTCTGGCGGCTATGGAGGCTGACTTTCTAGGGTTTGGTGAGGGACATGTGTGTCTAGAGGAGGAGCCCTGCCCTCCTTATATAGGTGGAGGGCGGCAAGGCCAAGGGGAGAGGAGTCCCTCCCAACTCGGCTTGGAGGTGGGCCGCGGTTGGAGGAGGAACTCCTCCCAACTCGGTTCCCTCTCCTTCCTCTTTCCCTCTTTCCAATTTTAGTTTGACTTTTCAAACTTGCTATTTGACTTTTCAATTTTAGGATTCAATTTAATCCTTTATTTGGAACAGCGAGAACACTTAGTACATGATGCAATCATTCCAATATGCAATGACACATTCATGTACCCCTTCCTTCCGGGTCTTGACATTCCTAACCTTCTAGAACATTCGATGAAAACATCGGAATCATTCCCGAACTCCGAAGCGGGACTTTCCTTATATGAATCTTATTCTCCGGACCATTCCGGATCACCTCGTGATATCCGGATCCCATCGAGACTCGAACAACATTCGGTCTCTTTCTCATAATACCATAACTACTCAAACAACGTCGAATCCTTAAGTGTGTCTCCCTACGGTTCGTGAATTATGCGGACATGACCGAGACACTTCTCCGATCAATAACCAATAGAGGAATCTGGAAATTCATATGGCTCCCACATATTTCTACGATTACTTTGCGATCGAATGAACCACTTACATACGATACCAATTTCCCTTTGTCTCACGATAGTTTACTTATCCGAGGTTATGATCGTCGGTATCTCTGCATACCTAGTTCAACCTCGTTACCGATAAGTACTCTTCTTTTCCGTGATATGTGATCCCTTGTGAGCCAGTCACATGCTTGCAAGCTAATTGGATGACATTCCACCGAGAGGGCCTGAGTATATCTATCCGTCATATGGATGGACAAATCCCTCTTGATCCATGTGTCTCAACCAATACTTTCCAAACACTCAATGCCACCTTTATAGCCACCCGATTCACGGTGTGGTGTTTGATGTCATCAAAGCATCCATCTGGTAAAGGTGATATGCATGATCTCATGGTCGAAGGAATTAGGTTACTATGTATCAGAAAGCATATAGCAATTGAACTATTGAAATGACTTGATCTTTATGCTACGCTTATCTATAGGAGTATGTCCACCATATCATTCTCCTAACGATATGATCTTGTTGTTGATAACATCTCAATGTTCATGATAGGGAAACCACAATCATTTATCAACCAACAAGCTAGTGAAGTATAGAGGCTATACTAGGGACTTCAAATTAAGTTTACAAATCACACAAGTATCAATGTTTCCTTGTTAATACTATTATAGCATGAATGTAAACATTTATCATAAACACAAAGATATAATAATAACTACATTTATTATTGCCTCTAGGGCATATCTCCAACAATTCACACAAGCAATGTGCAATCAATCTCAAACAACTTTTCACTCAAACAACAAAGTTCAAGAACATACTTAGGCAACCAAAAATATTTTTGTTACACCACATAAGTTGGTGGGTTTGACTTAAACAAAACATGGTGGTCCATCTATATGGTTCTCTTGAGATCTTTCCATCTTTCTTGGTTGATTCTTCTTGCATGAGATCATGGTTTCCTTGGGGAAAACTCTGGTCACAGAAACTTCAAAGGTGATGTTGGCTCCTTCTAACTTGTGTTTCCTTAGTCTTCAATTCTTGAGCAAGATTTCATGTCTCACTTGTCCTTAGTGATAACCATGGTTGAAGTCCTTGGTGAATATGCTGAAGATGTTGAAGTCACTAGAGTTGAAGAAGTTGAAGTCATTAGAGTTGAAGATGTTGAAGTCATTAGAGTTGATGAAGTCCTTTACACATGGTGAAGTCTTGGGCCATGGGGTAGGTTTTTCCATCAAGTTGAAGTAGAAGAGATGTAGAGTCAAAACCAAAATGGTTGAGGAAAGAGTTTACAAGATTGTTTGTAAATAAGTTTTGGAACAAATACAACTCCTATTTTTCTAAGGGTTTTGTCCAATCCTAGGTTTACAAATCCTACAGGCAACACAATGCTCTGATACCATCTGTAAGGGTCCCAACCTTTAAATAAGGCAGAGTCCCCTGTGTTTACAATGCTAGTCCCTGGATTAATAGCTAGCATCCACAATTAAGATGTAATATCAAGAAACAAAGGTCATAATATAACTTTATAACCAGGAATAACATAATTTTATTACATCTTACATAGCTCATTTGGCTATTACATTACATTGCAGCAGAAATCTATAAGCATGGAGTCCTTCATCTTCAAAGTGCCACAGGCAGACATGTTGGTTGTAGACTTTGTAATCCTAATCAATCAATCTTCACTAAAAACAATCAAACCTGCAACATAACAAGTTACAGCCACAAGGGTCAATACATTTGAATTGTATTGGCAAGTGATACTATGGTAGTATAGTGGAGTCTATCATCTATATGCATTTGGCTAAGTGGAGTTGAGGCTTGCATTGCTCAAAATAGATTTTCCTTATCATTTTGAAAACACTAAGTTTTAACTTGACAAAATCATTTTTCTCAATCAAAGATTGAAGATCCTTTAACCGTTGTTCAACCACAAGTTTTTAACTTAGAAATTTGAATGATGAGATTCTTGATTGCTTCCATGTCTTGATGCTCAAATTGTCCTTTACCAGGGACATGGCTAAGTACTTAGATTTTACACTCTGCAGAGGTTGTGCACTTTCCCCACAAGACTTGGTTTCCCAAGACAAGATCTTTCAGAAGCCTTCCCTTAGACCAAAATGGACGCGTTCCAACCTATCAAACTCTACCACCAACTGTCCATATGGCTAAGTTCTTGCAACCTATATGATCCAGGCAGAGCCCATAATGCCAAGTGGCTGCACTTGAAGCTTCTCGACATTTGACATCTCAAATATCTTTGTTCCTGGGTGGCCATCCACAAGTGAGATACACAAGGTCAACCATAGACATGGGCCTTGTGAACCACTCAACCAAAAACCACCAAGCAATTACCATTCCACCCAGGTGATTCATTAACTTAGTTGTTTTATTAAACAAAAACACAAGTCCTCAGACTTAGAATTTTTTTTCATAGTATGGATATATATTCCACCCTTGTTTTCTATTAGCTAAGCTAAGCTTGATAGTAATAGGAATCTTAACTTAGGAGATTTCTACTAAGGTTTCATCTACTAGGTTTTCCTATAGCAAGGTTTATACTTAGCAAAATTCCATGCAAGTTTTATTTAGAAAAATCACTAATGCATAGTGAAAGTAATGGGACAAAAAGTATGAAGCATCACTTGCCTTTTTGGTAGAGGGTATAGGTTCACTCCTTCTCCTTGCAACAATCACACTCTTCAAGTCACTACAATTCAATCAAGCAAGGCACAAACTCAATCTACCAATCAAGCAAAACATCACATAAAATGACAAAGTCAAAGTAATGCATGCAAGCATGCCAAGCTTTGTTTTGTTTGAAAAAGTGGTTCCTAATGGGTCATAAACATTTGAAATCACCTAATGGTCATTTTATAAAGTGGCCAAGTCATTTGCAAAAGATTTCACTTCATAAACCATTTTCAAAACAAAGTATCATTTTATGTGGTGTAGAAATATTTTTACTAAGGCATTAATCTATAGGGTCCACCAAATATGTTTTCAAACCATAAAACTTGGTGTTTGGGGTCAGAGAGTTTACAACAAAACATTTCCCAAAAGTTTTCTTCCAAAACCATTTTTAATAAATAAACCATATTTTTATTTGACTAGAAATGGTTTTAAATCAAATAATCATTCTTTTGTTTCACCAAATACATTTTTGAAACCACAAAGTGTTTCCTATGGTCAGTAGGTTCAAATCAAACCAATTTCCAAAGATTTTATCCCCAAAAACATTTTGGAACAATTTTTATAATCTCCACAAGCATACAAATGTTTCTGCAAAAACAACCATTTTTCCAGAAGCTTTTTACTAAACAAATGGCATGGTTGGCTAGGGCTTGCTCCACTGATTCCATTGATATAAAATTTGCAATTTTTGGACGTGTGGATCAAAAGTTATAAGGTTTTCAAAATTGCATCTAATTCTGATTTCAAATTCTGTTTTAACTCAAACCAGTGACACGCGTCCTAATTCTATTCGTCCATATCGTTTCGGTTGGATCGACTGCTCTGGTGCGTTGGATCAAGTCAGATCGTGCGGCACAGGTGGATACTTACCCCTTCGGCTAAGGATCTATCGTGGCGCTTGATCGCCATCTAATCAGGTACAACGTGCCGACCATAGATGGGCGGCGCTTACGGTGGCTCTTTGGCGAGCGGCCGATGGCATGGCGGCGGGCGAAGCGAGAGAGGGAGGGAGTAGGCTCACCGTGTTCGCAGAAGCCTGGGGAAGCTCAAGGTGGTGCTGTCTTGGTGAGGGGCGCACTGAGCGGCCTTGATTGCTCGCCAGAGTGGAGCTGCGCCTCGGTCATGCTTAGTCGTCATCGAGGACGGCGCTATGGATCACTCGGAGACAAACGAAACACACGGTCAGACACGCAAAGACACGGCGAAGGTGTGTTCGTGATTGAGAGGGGTCGGGGTAGTCTGGTTTACCAAAGGGAGGTCGCCGGAGAAGAACCAGACGCGGCGGCGCTCGGAGCTTGTCGAAGACGACGTTCTGGGGCACCCACAGTTGAACGAAAGGCACGGACAGATACGCCAGGAGGTGGGGAGTATGTCTGTGTGCTTGAGGGGGCAAGTGGTGGCATGGGGCTGCCGGAATCCTCGCCGGAGCATCGTCGGACAGTAGCGGTGTTTGAGCAAAATTCGACAGCCTGGGGGCGTGTTGAGATGGGGCGACAGAGGGGAAGTGGAGAGGAGGGGCAGGCGCTTTAACGTGCGTGGTCAAGGGGCCGATTAATGGAGTGATTAACGCGTATTACGCCGGACTTGATTTGCCTGCAACGGCCGGCGCTCGGGAGGGCGTAGTCCGCGGGTGGGGAAGAAGGGAGCGTGGCTGTGGGGCCTAGTGTCAGCGAGAAAGGGAGTGAGGGGAAGGGTCCATTCGTCAGTGTCCTCACGGGTTTCTTTCGCGGTGAAAACGATTCGCTCGCTGAGAGGGAGAGGTGGGCTAGGTTGGGCTGGAATGGGCTTAGCTGTGATGGATTAGTTGGGTCGAGTCTAACTCTATTTTTTTCTTTCAAATGCTTTTTCTATTTCTGTTTTGATTTTCAAACAACAATTCAAACATTCAATTCAATTCAAACATTCACCATACTTTGTGTTGAATTTGTTTATCAACATAAACCAAAGTCCCAAAATAAAATAATAATTTTAATCTTTTTAGGATCTATTTAATCATTAAATAAAATAGATCTTAATTATTAATTCAAATATGTTTTGATTTATTTAATAAAATCTTCATTTGAAATCTAAATATTTTCAAAACCGAATCAGTAGGTTTTCTTTGAAAATAGAAGATACTTGGAAAACTTGTTTAAAATAAAATAACATTTTTATTTTAGGTTCCATTAATAATTAAATAAAATGGACCTTAGTTATTAAATCAAATATGATTGGTTTTATTTAAATATTTATTTTGAAATCTAAAATAAACCAAAAACCTTCAGTAGGTTTTATTTGAGAATATAAAATACTTGGAAAACTTATTTAAAATAAAATAATGAGTTTTGATGTTTAATTAAAATAGTAAAACCTTTTTATTTTTAATAAACCTTGGATATTAAATCCTTATTATTTTATTTAAATAAACCTTTACTCTTTTAATCAAAGCAAAACATTTTAATTCAAAAGATTGGCCAAGGTTTAATTTGGCTCTATAAAATAATCTTTATTTATAAATCCACCTTTTCTTTTGAAAACCAAATCCCTTTTATAAAAAGATTCAAAATAGTAATTTTAAATATTTTGAAGTTTATTGTTTATTTAACTTTTTAAATCCCTTTAGGATTTTATTTGATCCAAATAGGTTTTGAAAGTTCCCAAATGGACTCAAAAGTTTCTTCTCACCCTGAAAATCAACAGAGTTTTATTTTATTCATTTATTTTTCACATAACAAGATTTGGAAAATCTTGGGATGTGACATAGAAGCACTTAGTGTCCGGCTTAGGACCAGACTTGAGCTTCTTCTCAGCAGGGGCAACGCGCTTGCCGCCGCCTTTCTTGAAGGGCTTCTTTGCAACCTTACCTTTCTTGAAGGTGGGCTTGTTGACCATCAACACATGATTATCCTTTTTGATGTCCACTTCCGCGTCCTTCAGCTTTGCAAAGAGGTCGGTGATCGTATCAGTGGAACCAATCTGATTATGAGTCACTACAAAACTTTTGTAGCTGGGAGGGAGTGATTGCAGAACCCTGTCAATCTTGAGGTCCTCTGGAATCGTGCATTCCAGTTGCTCAAGGCGTTGAGTGTAGCCCGTCATCTTAATGGCGTGCTCACTAACGGAGCTCCCTTCCTCCATCTTGTAGTTAAAGAACTTCTCAGAGATCTCATATCTCTCGGGCCTGAGTCCGAAACATGGTTTTCAGCTCTTCGAGAATCTCAAAGGGCCGGATAGTCTTCAAAACGATTTTGAAGTTCGGTTCCATAGAAAACAACATGGTGCTCTTAATCACACCATAATCATCTTTCGCTGATCGATAGACAGCTTTCTCATCACCGCAAGCAGCAGGGGGTCACCTAATGCTTTCCCAAGGACATAGTCCTTTTGACCGCAGAGAGAATGATTCTTAGATTTGGAACCAATTGGTGAAGTTAGACCCATTGTTTCTAAGCTTTTCCTTCTCAAAGAAAACGTTAAAGTTGAAGTTGGACTTAGCCATTTGATCTACAATATTTGCAAGTACAAATTAGACTATGTTCATGATAACTAGTTCAACTTTTAATCAAATTACTAGATGAACTCCCACTAAATTCAACATCCCTCAAGTTTTTTAGTGAACACGATCCAAATTCACCACACCTAATCCGATCTTCACGAGAAGAGATGTGGTTTCAATGGTGGACAACGAAGTGTCGATCATATCATTCATATGACTCATGCTTAACCTTTTGGTTCATGTGTTCCGAGGCCATGTCTGTACATGCTAGGCTCGTCAAGTTAGACCCAAGTATTTCCGCCTGTGCAAAAACTGGCTTGCACCCGTTGTATGTGAACGTAGAGTCTATAGCACCCGATCATCAAGTGATGCTTGCACACGACGAACTTCAATGGTGCATACTTGGGGAGAACACAGTTTTATCTTGATCTTTAAGTGAGGAATCATCTTATAATGCTACCGTCGCGATCTAAGCATAATAAGATACATAAAAGGATAAACATCACATGCATACAACTTTATGTGACATGGTATAGCCAATCTTCGCGCAATGATCTCCATCTTGTGCGTTGCGGCATGATCTCCATCACTCCACCAAGATTGCCTGCACCAAGAATAGCAACTACAACTATTGATAACTACTTAGCGATAAAGTGAAACTATTACATGGCGCATAAGAAGTTGACACACAGGTCATACACAATTATAAAGATAACCATATGGCTCCTGCCGGTTGTGTACTCATCGACATGCAAGTCGTGAAACATTACAAAAACATGATCATCGCATACATTATACACATCACATCTTGGGCCATACCATATCACAGAAAACACTCCCTGCAAAAACAAGTTAGACGCCTCTACTTTGTTGTTGCATGTTTTACGTGGCTTATGGGAGTAGATGCTAAGAATGATTCTTACCTATGGAAAGCCACAACGGTGATATTATGGTTGCCAAACTCCGGTGTTAATCCCATGACAACTATAGTGAGAGAAACTGACATCCACCAGCCGCATGTGTGGAACAAGCCACACGTCAAGTGCGAGCGGTCTCGCGAACGACGGCGTCGCGTAAGGTTGTCTGACCGCTTCAATCTCACTATCCCGTGTCATAAGAAGAACACAAACAAGAGGCTTGCAACAGAAAACATCAACGCCCGCAACAACCATGTTGCGTTCTACTCGTGAATCACATCTACGCATAGATCTAGCTCTGATACCACTGAAGAGTTTCGCGGCATAGTAAATCAAAATTTTCTACGGATGCGAACAGAGGGAAAGCCAAGATCTAATCTAGGAGATGCAAACAACGAGAGAGATTGGATTAGATCTTCATACCCTTGAAGATTCGCACAGCGGAACGTTCATCGGAACATGGGTGATGTAGTCGTACTCGCTTCTCCTCCTCGCGATCCGATCCGATCTAGCACCACAAGTGGCGGTGCCTCCGTGAGATGCACACGAGCAGCACCTCGACCATATTTATATATGGACCACCATATTTTAGTTAAGACAAAACACACCAACCTATGTGGTGTAACAAAAATATTTTGTTGACTAAGTATGTTCTTGAACCTTGTTTGAGTGAAATGTTTGGTTGTGATTGCATGCACATTGCCTGTGTGAAATATGAGGTGTGTGATTAGAATTGAGTCCTTAGAAATATCTTGCCTATTCTAACCTCCCTTCAACCCAAACAGATGACTACTTCAAAAGATTCCAAGGTTGATGACACCAATACCAACCAAGCTGACAGCATGAAAGAGCTCATAGCAACCCAACACCAATTGAACCAGCTGACAGCTCAGTTCATAGCCAACAATAGTGATAAAGATCCAGCACTGCAGAAGTTTTTGGAAGAACAAACCCAACTGATGCTTAAGGTGACTAATCAAATGATCAGCATGGAACAAAACTATCCCAAAGGAGTTTATGATAACAAGGATGACAAGAATGTTGTTCAAGATGGAGCCCCAGCTTGCATTATTTGTGGAGACAAGGATCATACTTCCAAGGAGCATGAAGGACAATGCCCCAATTGTGAAGAAGAACATCCTATTGGACAATGCCCTACCTCTCAAGCTACTTGTTACCTATGTGAAGGAAGTGATCATACTCCTAACCAATGCCCTATCTATGCCATGGTGGAACAAAGGAAACAAGAAGGATCCAAGTCTACCAAAGGAAAAGGACCACTTATACCCCCAAACAAGACAACCTATTTCAAAGGATCAAAGAAACCCAAGAAACCAAGACAAGACATGCACCTTGTGCAATGTCGTAAATGTAAGGAAATGGGACACTACTCCAGTGAGTGCCCAGAGAACAAGAAGAACAAGGGGATTGACCAATTGGTGTGCAACAACTGCAAAGAGCCAGGCCATTATGTAGCAACTTGTCCACAGGAGCCACGTAAAGAACTCAAGGACATTCATTGTTTCAACTGCAAGAACCCAGGACACTATGAAAGCAACTGTCCAAAAAAGATGAAGAACAAGTTGAACAAGCCTATGGAGAAACTCAACCTTGGCCCATGAGTCAAGTATGGAAATAAAGGACACTATGCAAAAATTTGCCGGAGAAGTTTTTCCAGGATTCCAAGAAGGACAATATGTAATTTTTGTTTAAAAAAATTTTAAGGGTGGTAGTACCCTAGTTGTTTTGAGCCTACTTGTAACCCTAACCTTCCCAAATCTCGGGATGAGATTTATTTTAAGGGTGGTAGCCTGTCACATCCCAAGATTTTCCAAATCTTGTAATGTGAAAATAAATGAATAAAATAAAACTTTGTTTGATTTTCAGGGCCAGAAGAAACTTTTTGAATTTAAATGGAACTTCAAATCTATTTGGATTAAATAAAATCCTAAAAGGATTTAAAAGGTTAAACATTTATTAAAGGAAGTTAAAATGTTTTGGAATTACTATTTTGGAACCTTTTAATAACAGATTTGGCTTTCAAAAGAAAAGGTGGATTTATAAATAAAGAATATTTTATAAAGCCAAATTAAACCTTGCCCAAGCTTTTGAAAATAAAACATTTTGTTTTGAATAAAAATAGTAAAGGATTATTTAAATAAAGTAATAAGGATTTAACATCAAGTTATATCTAAATAAAAGGGGTTACCATTTTAATTGAAATATCAAAACTTATTAAATTATTTTAAATAAGTTTTCCAAATATTTTATATTCTCAAATAAAACCTATTGAAGTGTTTTGGTTTTATTTTAGATTTCAAAATAAATATTCTAAATAAAACCAATCCTAATTGATTTAATAACTAAGGCCCATTTTATTTAATTATAAATGGACACCATAACAAAAATGTTATTTTAAATTTAAACAAGCTTTCAAATACCCCTTATTTACAAATACAACCTACTGATTTGGTTTTGAAAATAATTGGATTTCAAATGGAGATTTTATTAATAAAATCAAACCCTATTTGATTAATAAATCATGAATCATGCTATTTAATTAATAATGGACCCTGCAAATAAAATTATTATTTTGACTTTGGATTTTGAATCAGGTTACTAAATGTAACTAAATTCATAATTACAAAATTGGGTGAGGATTTGAATTGTTTTGATTGCTTGGAAATTGTTTGAAATTTAAAAAGAATATAGAAATAGAAAAGAAAAGAATCGAAACAGTAAAAAATAAGATTTAAGCCAACTAACCCAACAGCCAACAGCCCAGAACCAGCCAGCTTCCTCACCCCGCAGAAAACGTTTCACACCTCGCATCCGACCTGCAGTGAGACCCAGTGGACCTCACTCATTTCTTTTCCCACCGACCGTGGACCCCACCTCTCGCTCATCGTCCACACCCATGCGCCACCCCCCAAACCTCGCTGCCGTTGCTGCCTTCAATCCGCGCAATCAATTCGCAATAACGCCGGGCCTTTACCTCGCTTTAACCATGCTCGATAAAGCGCCAGCGCCTTCTCCTCTGTTCCCCTCAGACGCCAACCTCGCTTCGCCACGAGGCTGCTCGGATTGTTTGTGGCAAGCACACTACTCCGACGAGCTTCCTTCCCAAATTCCGGCTGTATCCTGCCGCCCCGTGCCTCCCTGAACACCCTAGTAGCTTCCCCACTCCCAGACGTATCTCCCAGTATCACCCATTCGACCGCAGACATCCCAGAGCGTCGGCTTTGACAAGCTCTGACAGCGCCGCCGTCTGTCTCGTCTCCGTCGAACTTCCCCGGTAAGCCTCGACCGCCCCTAGCTTTTCCATGGATGCTCACACCATCTCCAGCTCCGTCCCCATCTATCCATACCGTTAATTTTCCCTAGGGTGAACTGCAGCGTCTCCCCGTCGTCGACAAGAGCCGCCAGACGCCGTTGCAAGCTCCGGTGAGGAATTGCAGCAAACCTCGTGCGCCCCTCGCCCGACCAACACCTCCTCGAGCATCACCGTGACCTCCTGAACCCGGTGAGCCTCTTCTCCTCCTCTCTTGCTTCCTAGACCATCGGCACCGTCCACACTGATCAGCGGCCATGCCGCCGCCACGCCCACTTTTGATCAAACTAGCCATCATCGTAGGATCGAGATCTGACGCTCACGATAGTTTAACTTAACCGCGAAGGGTTACGCCTCTAGGACCGTGCGATCGATCAGATCCAACGCCCTACAGCCGCGATCCAACCGAACCGGTACCCGCGAATAGCGAAGCGCCACGTGTCCTCTATTCTATTTAAAAACAGATTTGAAATCTGAATAGATTGCAAATTTCAAACCCTTGTAACTTTGGATCCACACGTCCAAAAATTACAAATTTTATGTCGTTGGATTCAGGAGAGCAAGACCTAGCCAACCATGGCCTTAGTTTAGAAAATAGTATCTGTTAGTTTGCTTGATTTTGCAGATTCTTTTGTGAGCTTGTTTAGAGTAGAAAAATTGTTTAAAAATGATTTTTGGGTTAAAACCTTTGCAAAAGGGTTTGTTGTGACCTTACTGACCCTAGGAACCAACCCATGGCTTTGAAAATGGATTTGGAAGAATTTAGGAAGGATTAAATGAATTAGTCCATTTCTAGCCAAGTGAAAATAATGGTTTTATTATGAGAATGATTTTGGAATAAAAACCTTGGGAAAATATTTTGATTCAAAGCTACTAACCCCAAAACACCAAGTCTTGAGAGTTAGAAACTTTGGGTGAAGAATTAAAGGTTTTAGATTTGATAAAATTAATTTCCACCACATAAAATGATGAATGGATTTAAAAATGGTTTTTAGACAAAACCCCTTGCTAATGACTTTTCCACTTTGGTAAATGACCAATTTGGATCTTACAAAGTTTAGAAATCCAATAGAGAACCTTTTTGCAAAAATAAAACTATCTTGTGCATGCTCCCATGCATAAATTAGTTTCCATTGTTTTCTGTGTATGAATTTGTTTGAGTGATTACTGGTTTGGAATGTTAGTTGATTTTGTGTTTGCTTGATTTACTTGTAGTGAAGTTAGTGAAGTGTGAGACTAGCAAGATCAAGGAGTAAACCACCATTCCCTACCAAAAAGGCAAGTTACACTATCATTCAAAAGTCCTACTATTTTTCATTATACTTAGTGGATTTTGGAAACATGCATGAAAATAATTTATACTTATACTATGCTAAATCCTAATAGGATGCCCTTACATTACTTAGTGAAAACATTGTACATGCTTAGCCATGCTTATTTGAGAAAAGAGATACATGTTGAGATTTTACAAAGTTGAGAAAAGGACTTGTGTTTTACATAATAAAACAAGGACTCAATGAACCACCTAGATGGAGGATACTTTAAGTTTTGGAGAAGGTGGCAACAAAAGGAACCATGTTTATGGTGATCTCTTTGTGTTGTGATCCAAAAGAAAACCCACCTAGGAAACTTAGAGATTGAACATGCTTCTCCAATTGTGGCTTTCATGTGCAACCACATGCTATTATGGCTCTGGATTAGTCAATTACATTAGGAAGACCCATACATTGTCTTTAGTTACTGGACATGGGGATCTGGAATGCTTCATGGGGGCTGAAGACAAGCTAGCAATGGTGTATGGGAGGACCTTTTGGAAAGACTTCGTCACATTCTCAATCTGCCAGTTCTCCATCTTGGTGAGTGCTAATCGAGGCCACTGGTGGCAAAAGGATGGGTTTGTGACATGTGGGTAAAGTGTACTCCTTCTGCAGAAGATAATAAAATGTAAGTACTTAGCCGTGTCCTCGGTTATGGACAATACTGAGCAACTAAAGTTTGAACTATGGGAGATCTCGACATTCCAACTTCTAAAATAAAAACTTGATGCCCTTGAGTGTCTACCAAGGAATTCAAAGAGGTTTTATAAAGCTTGATGCACTTGGGGTTACCAAGGTGCTCAAGAGATTTTGATGAAAACATGAACACTTGGGGTTACCAAGGAAATCATGAGATACTATAAAAAAACTTGATGCACTTGGGGTTACCAAGGAGCTCAAGAGATTTTGACAAGGACTTGAACACTTGAGTGTCTACCAAGGAGTTCAAGGGATTCTTGGAAAAGAGATTGGACAAAGGACCAAAACCATTTTGAAAAGATAGGATAAAATATTGCTTTATGCAAATGAGCCTAAAACCCTACTTAGCCAAATATGCATGTATTGATAGGATTTACTTATCTTATATATAAAAGTGAAACTTGCCAATACAATTCAAATGTATTGACCCTTGTGGCTGTAACTTGTAATGTTGCAGGTTTGATTGATTTTAGTGAAGATTGTTTGATTAGGATTACAAAGTCTACAACCAACATCTGCCTGTGGCACTTTGAAGATGAAGGACCCATGATTATAGTTATTCCGCTGCAATGTAATGTAATAGCCAAATGAGCTATGTATGATGTAATAAAATTATGTTATTCCTGGTTATATAGTTATGTTATGACCTTTGTTTCTTGATATTACATCTAAACTGTGGATGCTAGCTATTGATCCAGGGACTAGCATTGTAAACATAGGAGGAATCTACCTTATTAGGTTGAGACCCCTACAGATGGTATCAGAGCACTGTGTTGTCCGTAGGATTTGTAACCCTAGGATTGGACAAAAACCCTTAGAAAAATAGGAGTTATATTTTGATCCAAAACTTATTTACAAAAACACTTGTAAACTCTTTCCTCAACCATTTTGGTTTCAACTCTACATCTCTTCTATTTCAAACTTGATGGAAAAACCTACCCATGGCCAAAGATTACACCATGTGCAAAGGATGACTTCAACTTTTTCAACTCTAATGACTTCAACTTCTTCAACTCTAATGACTTCAACATCTTCAGCATGTTCACCAAGGACTTCCAACTTGGAAACCACTAAGGACTACAAGTAAAACAAGGAGGTCTTACTCAATAATTAGAGACTGAGGGAATGCAAAATAAGAAGGAGCCATCAACAACTTTGAAGTCTTGCAACCAAGAGTTTTTCTCAAGGAAACCATGATCCCAAGTAAGAAGAAGCAACCAAGAATGATGGAAAGATCACAAGTGAACCCTATATATGGACCACCATATTTTAGTTAAGACAAAACACACCAACCTATGTGGTGTAACAAAAATATTTTGTTGACTAAGTATGTTCTTGAACCTTGTTTGAGTGAAATGTTTGGTTGTGATTGCATGCACATTGCCTGTGTGAAATATGAGGTGTGTGATTAGAATTGAGTCCTTAGAAATATCTTGCCTATTCTAACCTCCCTTCAACCCAAACAGATGACTACTTCAAAAGATTCCAAGGTTGATGACACCAATACCAACCAAGCTGACAGCATGAAAGAGCTCATAGCAACCCAACACCAATTGAACCAGCTGACAGCTCAGTTCATAGCCAACAATAGTGATAAAGATCCAGCACTGCAGAAGTTTTTGGAAGAACAATCCCAACTGATGCTTAAGGTGACTAATCAAATGATCAGCATGGAAGAAAACTATCCCAAAGGAGTTTATGATAACAAGGATGACAAGAATGTTGTTCTAGATGGAGCCCCAGCTTGCATTATTTGTGGAGACAAGGATCATACTTCCAAGGAGCATGAAGGACAATGCCCCAATTGTGAAGAAGAACATCCTATTGGACAATGCCCTACCTCTCAAGCTACTTGTTACCTATGTGAAGGAAGTGATCATACTCCTAACCAATGCCCTATCTATGCCATGGTGGAACAAAGGAAACAAGAAGGATCCAAGTCTACCAAAGGAAAAGGACCACTTATACCCCCAAACAAGACAACCTATTTCAAAGGATCAAAGAAACCCAAGAAACCAAGACAAGACATGCACCTTGTGCAATGTCGTAAATGTAAGGAAATGGGACACTACTCCAGTGAGTGCCCAGAGAACAAGAAGAACAAGGGGACTGACCAAGTGGTGTGCAACAACTGCAAAGAGCCATTATGTAGCAACTTGTCCACAGGAGCCACGTAAAGAACTCAAGGACATTCATTGTTTCAACTGCAGAACCCAGACACTATGAAAGCAACTGTCGTAAAAGATGAAGAACAAGTTGAACAAGCCTATGGAGAAACTCAACCTTGGCCCATGAGTCAAGTATGGAAATAAAGGACACTATGCAAAAATTTGCGGAGAAGTTTTTCCAGATTCCAAGAAGGACAATATGTAATTTTGTTTAAAAAATTTTAAGGGTGGTAGTACCCTAGTTGTTTTGAGCCTACTTGTAACCCTAACCTTCCCAAATCTCGGATGAGATTTATTTTAAGGGTAGAAATTGTCACATCCCAAGATTTTCCAAATCTTGTAATGTGAAAATAAATGAATAAAATAAAACTTTGTTTGATTTTCAGGGCCAGAAGAAACTTTTTGAATTTAAATGGAACTTCAAATCTATTTGGATTAAATAAAATCCTAAAAGGATTTAAAAGGTTAAACATTTATTAAAGGAAGTTAAAATGTTTTGGAATTACTATTTTGGAACCTTTTAATAACAGATTTGGCTTTCAAAAGAAAAGGTGGATTTATAAATAAAGAATATTTTATAAAGCCAAATTAAACCTTGCCCAAGCTTTTGAAAATAAAACATTTTGTTTTGAATAAAAATAGTAAAGGATTATTTAAATAAAGTAAGGATTTAACATCAAGTTATATCTAAATAAAAGGGGTTACCATTTTAATTGAAATATCAAAACTTATTAAATTATTTTAAATAAGTTTTCCAAATATTTTATATTCTCAAATAAAACCTATTGAAGTGTTTTGGTTTTATTTTAGATTTCAAAATAAATATTCTAAATAAAACCAATCCTAATTGATTTAATAACTAAGGCCCATTTTATTTAATTATAAATGGACACCATAACAAAAATGTTATTTTAAATTTAAACAAGCTTTCAAATACCCCTTATTTACAAATACAACCTACTGATTTGGTTTTGAAAATAATTGGATTTCAAATGGAGATTTTATTAATAAAATCAAACCCTATTTGATTAATAAATCATGAACCATGCTATTTAATTAATAATGGACCCTGCAAATAAAATTATTATTTTGACTTTGGATTTTGAATCAGGTTACTAAACAGAACTAAATTCATAATTACAAAAATTGGGTGAGGATTTGAATTGTTTTGATTGCTTGGAAATTGTTTGAAATTTAAAAAAGAATATAGAAATAGAAAAAGAAAAGAATCGTAAATGTAAAAAATAAGATTTAAGCCAACCCAACCCAAAGCCAACAGGTGGAACCAGCCCAGTTTCCTCACCCCGCAGGAAAACGTTTCACACCTCGCATCCGACCCGCGCAGAGACTGACCAGTGGACCTCACTCTCATTTCTTTTCCCACTGACCGGTGGACCCCACCTCTACTGCTCATCGTCCACACCCGCGCGACCCCGTCACCCCCAAACCTCGCTGTCGTTGCTGCCTTCAATCCGCGCGATCAGTTCGCAATAACGCCGGGCCTTTACCTCGCTTTAACCATGCTCGATAAAGCTCCAGCGCCTTCTCCTCCGTTCCCCTCAGACGCCAACCTCTCTTTGCCACCAGGCTTCTCGGATTGTTCGTGGCAAGCACACTACTCCGACGAGCTTCCTTCCCAAATTCCGGCTGTATCCTACCGCCCCGTGCCTCCCTGAACACCCTAGTAGCTTCCCCACTCCCAGACATATCTCCCAGTATCACCCATTCGACCGCAGATGTCCCAGAGCGTCGGCTTTGACAAGCTCTGACAGCGCCGCCGTCTGTCTCGTCTCCGTCGAACTTCCCCGGTAAGCATCGACCGCCCCTAGCTTTTCCATGGATGCTCACATCATCTCCAGATCCGTCCGCATCTATCCATACCGTTAATTTGCCCTGGGGTGAACTGCAGCGTCTCCCCGTCATCGACCAGAGCCGCTAGACGTCGTTGCAAGCTCCGGTGAGGAATTCCAGCAAACCTCGTGCGCCCCTCGCCCGACCAACACCTCCTCGAGCATCACCGTGACCTCCTGAACCCGGTGAGCCTCTTCTCCTCCTCTCTTGCTTCCTAGACCACCGGCACCGTCCACACTGCGCCGCTGGCCGCCGCCGCCGCCCACTTTTGGTCAAACTCGCCAGCACCGTAGGATCGAGATCGGACGCTCACGATAGTTTGACATAACCACGAAGGGTTACACGTCCAGGACCGTGCGATCGATCAGATCCAACGCCCTACAACCGCGATCCAACCGAACCGGTACCCGCGAATAGCGAAGCGCCGCGTGTCCTCTATTCTGTTTAAAAACAGATTTGAAATCTGAATAGATTGCAAATTTCAAACCCTTGTAACTTTGGATCCACACGTCCAAAAATTACAAATTTTATGTCGTTGGATTCAGGAGAGCAAGACCTAGCCAACCATGGCCTTAGTTTAGAAAATAGTATCTGTTAGTTTGCTTGATTTTGCAGATTCTTTTGTGAGCTTGTTTAGAGTAGAAAAATTGTTTAAAAATGATTTTTGGGTTAAAACCTTTGCAAAAGGGTTTGTTGTGACCTTACTGACCCTAGGAACCAACCCATGGCTTTGAAAATGGATTTGGAAGAATTTAGGAAGGATTAAATGAATTAGTCCATTTCTAGCCAAGTGAAAATAATGGTTTTATTATGAGAATGATTTTGGAATAAAAACCTTGGGAAAATATTTTGATTCAAAGCTACTAACCCCAAAACACCAAGTCTTGAGAGTTAGAAACTTTGGGTGAAGAATTAAAGGTTTTAGATTTGATAAAATTAATTTCCACCACATAAAATGATGAATGGATTTAAAAATTGTTTTTAGACAAAACCCCTTGCTAATGACTTTGCCACTTTGGTAAATGACCAATTTGGATCTTACAAAGTTTAGAAATCCAATAGAGAACCTTTTTGCAAAAATAAAACTATCTTGTGCATGCTCCCATGCATAAATTAGTTTCCATTGTTTTGTGTGTATGAATTTGTTTGAGTGATTACTGGTTTGGAATGCTAGTTGATTTTGTGTTTGCTTGATTGACTTGTAGTGAAGTTAGTGAAGTGTGAGACTAGCAAGATCAAGGAGTAAACCACCATTCCCTACCAAAAAGGCAAGTTACACTATCATTCAAAAATCCTACTATTTTCATTATACTTAGTGGATTTTGGAAACATGCATGAAAATAATTTATACTTATACTATGATAAATCCTAATAGGATGCCCTTACATTACTTAGTGAAAACATTGTACATGCTTAGCCATGCTTATTTGAGAAAATAGATACATGTTGAGATTTTACAAAGTTGAGAAAAGGACTTGTGTTTTACATAATAAAACAAGGACTCAATGAACCACCTAGGTGGAGTATACTTTAAGTTTTGGAGAAGGTGGCAACAAAAGGAACCATGTTTATGGTGATCTCTTTGTGTTGTGCTCCAAAAGAAAACCCACCTAGGAAACTTAGAGATTGAACATGCTTCTCCAATTGTGGCTTTCGTGTGCAACCACATGCTATTATGGCTCTGGCTTAGTCAATTACATTAGGAAGACCCATACATTGTCTTTAGTTACTGGACATGGGGATCTGGAATGCTTCATGGGGGCTGAAGACAAGCTAGCAATGGTGTATGGGAGGACCTTTTGGAAAGACTTCACACATTCTCAATCTGCCAGTTCTCCATCTTGGTGAGTGCTAATCCAAGAGGCCACTGGTGGCAAAAGGATGGGTTTGTGACATGTGGGTAAAGTGTACTCCTTCTGCAGAAGATAATAAAATCTAAGTACTTAGCCGTGTCCTCGGTTATGGACAATACTGAGCAACTAAAGTTTGAACTATGGGAGATCTCGACATTCCAACTTCTAAAATAAAAACTTGATGCCCTTGAGTGCCTACCAAGGAATTCAAAGAGGTTTTATAAAGCTTGATGCACTTGGGGTTACCAAGGTGCTCAAGAGATTTTGATGAAAACATGAACACTTGGGGTTACCAAGGAAATCATGAGATACTATAAAAACTTGATGCACTTGGGGTTACCAAGGAGCTCAAGAGATTTTGACAAGGACTTGAACACTTGAGTGTCTACCAAGGAGTTCAAGGGATTCTTGGAAAAGAGATTTGACAAAGGACCAAAACCATTTTGAAAAGATAGGATAAAATATTGATTTATGCAAATGAGCCTAAAACCCTACTTAGCCAAATATGCATGTATTGATAGGATCCACTTATCTTATATATAAAAGTGAAACTTGCCAATACAATTCAAATGTATTGACCCTTGTGGCTGTAACTTGTAATGTTGCAGGTTTGATTGATTTAGTGAAGATTGGTTGATTAGGATTACAAAGTCTACAACCAACATCTGCCTGTGGCACTTTGAAGATGAAGGACCCATGATTATAGTTATTCCGCTGCAATGTAATGTAATAGCCAAATGAGCTATGTATGATGTAATAAAATTATGTTATTCCTGGTTATAAAGTTATGTTATGACCTTTGTTTCTTGATATTACATCTAAACTGTGGATGCTAGCTATTGATCCAGGGACTAGCATTGTAAACACAGGAGGAATCTACCTTATTAGGTTCAGACCCCTACACTCCCCCCAAGCCAAGGCCGGCGGCCAAGGAGGAGGAGTGGGGGGCAAGGAAACCCCCTTCTAGAAGCACTATCTAGGGTTTAAACCCTCTTGGCCGGCTGGGCCCTATGGGGCCTTGTGCCCCTGGCCCAATGCGGCCAAGGGCACTCCCTCATAGGCCCATGCCCCCTCCCGGAAGGTGGGGCCATGTTGGTCCCCTTCCGGAAGGTTCTAGAAGCTTCTGGTACAATACCGATTAACCCGGAACAATTCCGAACTCCAAAAACTGCACTGCCTTATATGAATCTTATTCTCCGGACCACTCCAGAACCTCTCGTGATGTCCCGGATCCCATCTGAGACTCCGAACAAAAACTCATAAACCAATTATCCAATCTATCCTAGCGTCGAGACACGTTAATTGTGTGACCCTGTTGGTTCGAGAATATGCAGACATGATCTTCTATCAATAATCAACAGCGGGGTCTGGAAACCCATATTGACTCCCACACATTCATCGATGATCATATCGGATGAACCACGATGCCAGGATTCAATCAATCCCATATATATATTCCCTTCGTCTCGCGATATTTTACTTGCCCAAGATTCGATTGTCATTGCATCATACCTAGTTCAATCTCGTTCACAAGAAGTACTTTACTCGTAATCCGATATCACTTTGTGATTAACTCTTTAAACACATGCTTGCAAGCGGTGTTGATATCGATTACCGAATGGGCCCGAAGTATATCTCTCCGACTTGGGAGGGACAAATCCCATCTCGATACATACAACCCAATAGATACTTTCCGATCACCTGAGAGACACCTTTATGATCACCCTCTCATAGGATGACGTTTGATGACCTCAAAGCTTTCTTCCGATACCAGGGAGTTGTATTATATCATGGTCTGAGGAATACAATATTTGACATAAGAAAAGCTTCGCAAAGACGAACACGATGACACGATCTAATTGCTTTGCTTAGTTTGGGTCTGTCCACCATATCATTCTCCCAATGATATGATCTCATTCTTAATCGACAACTCATGTCCATGGCTAGGAAACCTTAACCATCATTAATCAATGAGCTAGTCCATAGAGGCATACTAGGGACACGGTGTTGTTCACAAACCACACAAGTATTAAAGTTTCCGCTTAATACAATTCTAGCATGGAATATAAACATTATCATGAACAAGAATTATAATAATAACATCTTTATTATTGCCTCTAGGGCATAATTCCAACAGAATCAACTCAAAATCTATTATGGTTGAATTTTGAAAAATGTTTGAATGCAGAAATGCTTCTGATTTGTTATTTTTACCAAGGGTGATCTATAGATCAAAATGATTTGAATACAATGGGCTTGGATTAAGCATTTCAGTACCTCTCTAAGAAAATTAGTTTCATGTATTTTGGTTCACTGAATCGAGCTGGGTTGATTTTTAAATCTTGGAACAGAACTGAGTTTGAAATAAAATAGAAAAATCTAAATTCAAACGGTTGGGCTGTGTGGTAAAGGTTAATGGGCCGGCCCAGTGTCACTCCGTAGCGCGGGGCTCAGCTAACAGGGGTTCCACCAGTCAGTGTCTCATAACACGCGAAGCGGTACGGGGATTTGTGGGTCGTCGACGATGAACATGTCACCGGCAAGCTCGAACTCTAGCGGCTCAGTGGGGGTGCATAGGGGGCATACCAGGGCTCCAGCAATGATGGCGAGGCGGGCAAACGAACGAGTGGTCGAGGGCGAGCTCAGGGGTGGTCGAGGCAGCTGTCAACACCCGGATTTTTAATCCCAGGTGCCTGTTATGCCATACATCGCAATCCCAGGATTACCATTTTTGCGAGACATAACAGATTTGGATATCACAGTACATCATCCATTACAAACCATAGATAAGGTCTTACACCAAATAAGGATCTCATGATCCAGTTCTTAATACAACTCAAGCAGCGGAATAACGTAATAATAAAGGTAGAGTAGGCGAAGCTACATCTTCGGGGTCACAGGCAATGCTGACGATGGGAGATGATCCTAGTTGTCGCAACCTTCCTGCGGTCCATCATCCTGGTACTCCTCTTCATAGTCTGGCCACGGGAATAGCCAGGTACAAAGCCATGAGTACTCTTTAAGTACTCGCAAACTAATACTAACAAGTTAAGGGAGTTTCTGTAGTAGGATACTAAGCTCTAGGGTTGTTTTGCAAAAAGCCAGATTTACCTCTACTTAGTTCAGAAGCAAACAAAGCTAGTTGAAGTTTTTTAACACCTAAGTGGGAACTTGAATTTCATATCACAACCCTATTATGGTCAAGTCAAAGTCTCAATTCATTTCACAAGTCATTTTGAAAACATCTGACGGGGGAACAGTATGGCCACTCCAACTGACCATAACCCCGGACGCGACTATTCGAATAGTTTGACACTCTGCAGAGATTGTACACTTTCACCACAACATTCGATGCATCCGTCAAGAACAAATCCTGAATTCACCATACTCAGTATGCGGATAATCAATCCTAACCTTTTAATTACACGCCCTAGTATAGGCACCTCTCTTGTGAGTTTGGCCTCCCAACCATGACCAACTGTCATCTTGGGTACTACACAGGTGGACAATCTTCACAAGGTAGCGTCAGCTCAGACATTGGCCGTGAGGGAACCCACACTAAGTTATATAAGTTTCCAGTCAAGCCCTACCCAATTTTTGGGTATTGTGGTTGTACGGTAAAATTGGAATGGTATCGCATCCAGACAACCATCAGTTTTATAAAGGGCTAAGGCTCATGCCTCAACATTTTCATCATCAAAATCATCTGGTGTTCGGAAACACATGTCAAAACATCTCAGTAGAATGACTCATCATTCTAAGGTTTTCATAACCATTTTCACCAAGTATTCCCATCTAAAGTTGATCAAGTTTTATGCTTAGCACTAGCATCTACAAATGGTGGTAAGTACTAATGAGGGATGGTAAACAAGTGGAGATTAATTGAGTTCAATCTCATGCCTTAGGATGACATCAAGATTATCTAGCTTAGGCCAAATTTAATGCTCTTTATGCAACCTTCAATTATCTTCCTAGAATCTACAAGTAACTTAAGTAAACTCTAAGAGAAAGCTTTGATAAAGAAATAAAGTATAAAGCTTGCAGGTAAAACTAGGGTGGTTTAATAAGGGTTATAAGCTTGCTAGGTTTGCAAGTGTTAACTTGCAAGGTTTCAAGTATTGGCTTGCATAGGTCAACTTGGGTAGTAAGGCTTGCCTTGTGCAGAGCAGTGGTTGAAGTTTTCCTCGGCTTCTTCCTCGTAGTATCCTCCTTCCTCCTCGTATCCTTGGTCGGTACTAGCGTCTATAATTAAATACGAGGTACACAATCACCAAACAATACTTAACTATTTTCAATCATCACACAAAGGTGCACTATAGATGATCTAGCATCATCACTAACATTACAAGATTAAAGCTTTTGTCTTATTTACTTTATTTTTAGAAAAGTAATTTCTACTCATTGAAAAACTACTTAAGATTTAATATTCTCCAACTCAAACATGGTATCATGTTGACACATGTCATCACCACATATTTCAGTACATGGGAATGTGATTTAAAGTGGTGTCACAATTTAATAAGGTTTAACCTTTTTATTTTAAATAATTAAAGTGACTAGAAATGCCTATGTGGCATTCTTTTATTACTTGAACATTATTTCTGTAAGTAAACCCAAATGTTTTTATATATTGTGAAAGGTATTATCAAATGTGATTTTTGAGAGTTGGCATCAACTCAAAGGCTCTTATGGTTGATATTTGAAAAATGTTTGAATGCAGAAAAGCTTCTGACTTGTTATTTTTACCAAGGTTGATCTATAGATCCAAATAATTTGGATCCCATGGGCTTGGATTAAGCATTTCAGTACCTTTCTAACAAAATTAGTTTCATGTATTTTGGTTCACTAAATCGAGCTGGGTTGATTTTTGAATCTAGGTACAGAACTAAGTTGGAATTAAAATAGAAAAATCTAAATTCAAACGGTTGGGCTGCGCGGGAAAGGTTAATGGGCCGGCCCAGTGTCACTCCACAGCGCGGGGCTCAGCTGACAGGGGGTTCCACCAGTTAGTGGCTCATAGTGATGCTCGAACCCTAGCGGCTCAGTGGGGGTGCATAGGGGGCATACCAGGGCTCCAGCGACGACGGCGAGGCGGGCAAACGAATGAGTGGTCGACGGCGATCTCAGGGACGGTCGAGGCAGCTCCGGGGGTGGTGGAAATCAACGGCCCCCTTCTCCTCCAGAGGCGACCTGCTCCGGCGCAATTCCGGCGAGTTGCTGCTCCTCGTGCTCCGGCTAGAGGATGGAACGATCAGTGAGGTGAGGGGAGTGGGATGGTGTGCTTCGAATGACTTTGGGTGGCCTCCTTTTATAGGCTCGACGGCGACACCGAGAGGGATGGGCAGGCGACGGTGGAGACATGGCTACGGGCGACTAGAGGAATGGCTGAGGTTGGCGATCGACGGGCGGTCTCCTGGCGATTCTCTAGGACTTCAATGCGCGCGTAGGGGCGGTGGCAATCGGTCGGGAACGTGCAGTGATCTACGAGGCAGAGGCGGTGAACTCCACGGCAAGCGGTGGCTATGGGGTATGGGCGATGAAACGATCATGTCTAGTGGTCTCCTGGGATGGTGGGGTGCATGCTGGCGGGCGGCAAGGGCTCGAGTTGGTCGGGTTGAGTGGGAACGGTGCATGCACGGTGGTGTGCATCGGCATGGTCGACTATGGCACGGGCACGGCATTCCTGGCGGTTCTTGTCCCTGTCCTTGAGCTAGGGCTAGTCGATAGGGGGCGGTGAGGCATGGGCTACCTCCCAGACAAGGTTGGCACAGCTAGTTCTTCCTCTAGCTTGTTGTCCACACTTGGGTGACATGGTGAGGCTCGGCCTGCTCACCATTGATGGCAATGGAATGCTCATAGTGATGCTAGAGGTTACTAACTAAGCTATATGATCTACAAGATGTTTGTTGTGAGCTAGAGAGGGGACAAGGTTGGCCAAAACACTGCTCAAAATAGTGTTTGTGATTTGTTTGATTTGAATCTGCAAGGTGTTTGATGAAATGGCCGCAAGAACTTGAATTTTGAATTTTGAAAAGATTTTTTGTGGGTGTTCTAGGCATGTGCTGAGGATTCTGTGGGTGCTTGGGTTTTGAAAATTGATCTTGTTTGAGTGGTTTTTGAAATAGTGGGATCTTCCCATTTGAGATATATTCAATTTTAAACTATCATTTAAAATGAGCATTTAAATGTTTTTGGAAGATCACAAAGTGGGACTTGGTACCTTATTATGACTACTAACAAGGGGTGCAAAGATCCACACTTGTTTCTGTTAAGTTCTGAAAGTTAGGGATAGCCAAAGTAGGCATGAGAGTTAATTTAGCAAAAATGACCATTCACTTCATTTGTTTGTTTTGAGTTGTTTGTCTTTGGGAAAAGTTTGGGGATTGTTTAGATGATCTTTATTTTGCCTAAGAATCCTTTTGCAAGCAAAGAAACACAAAATCATGGCAATTCAAAAGAATCCAAATTTTGAATACACACACATGAATGCTTTCATATTTTTAGTTGGGAAAGTTTTTGTTAACCCTAATTTTGATGATTAGAGTTTGATGATCCAAGTTTAATATTTTTGGGATGTTACAGCAGCTCCGGGGGTGGTCGAAATCAACGGCTCCCTTCTTCTCCAGAGGCGGCCTGCTCCGGCGCAATTCCGGCGAGCTGCTGCTCCTCGTGATCCGGCTAGAGGGTGGAATGATCAGTGAGGTGAGGGGAGTGGAATGGTGTGCTTCAAACGGCTAGGGGTCGTCTCCTTTTATAGGCTCGACGGCAAGACCGAGAGGGATGGGAAGGCGAAGGTGGCGACATGGCTATGGACGGCTAGCGGCATGGCTGAGGTTGGCGGTTGACGGGCGGTCTCCTGGCGATGCTCTAGTGCTTAAATGCACGCTTAGGGGTGGTGGCAATTGATCAGGAATGTGCGTTGCTCTACGCGGTACCGACGGTGAACTCCGCGGCGTGTGGTGGCTACGGGGTACGGGCGAGGAAACTATCATGTCTAGTGGTCTCCTGGGACGGTGGGGTTCATGCTGGCGGGCGGCAAGGGCTCGAGGTGGTCGGGTTGAGTAGGAACAGCGCGTGCACGGTTGTGCGCATCGGCATGGTCGACAGCGGTGCGGGAACGGCATTCCTGGTGGTTCCTGTCTCTGTCTTTGAGCTAGGGATGGTCGAGAGGGGGCGGTGAGGTGCTGGCTACCACCCAGACAAGGTTGGCAAGGCTAGGGTGGCTGCTATCTGGCCGGCGACAATGGGGTGGCATGGTGAGGGTCGGCCTGCTCACCATTGATGGCAAGGCAAGCTCACAGTGGTGCTATATGTTTACAATTGAGCTAGATGATCTACTAAAGACTAGTTGCAACCAGAGAGGGAACAAGTTAGGCCAAATTTACTGCACACTATATTGTATGTGATTTGTTTGATTTGCATCTGCAAGCTTTTTGATGAAATGGCCGCAAGAAATTTACTTTTGAATTTTGAAAAGATTTTTGGTGGGTGTGCTAGGCATGTGTTGGGGATTCTGTGGGTGCTTGGGTTTTGAAAATTGAGCTTGTTTGATTGGTTTTTGAAATAGTGGGATCTTCCCATATGAGATAGATTCAATTTTAAATTGTCATTAAACCTAGCATTTGAACTGTTTTTGGATGATCACAAAGTGGGACTTGGTACCTTATTATGAGTACTAACAAGGGGTGCAAAGATCCACAAATGTTTCTGTTGAGTTTTGAAAACTAGGGATAGCCAAAGTAGGCATCAGAGTTAATTTGGCAAAAATGACCATTCACTTCATTTGTTCATTTTGAGTTGTTTGTCTTTCGGAAAAGTTTGGGGATTGTTTATATGATGTTTATTTCACCTAAGAATCATTTTACAAGCAATGAAACACAGAATCATGGCAATTCAAAAGAATCCAAATTTTGAATACACACACATATGAATGCTTTCATATTTTTAGTTGGGAAAGTTTTTGTTAACCCTAATTTTGATGATTAGCATTTGATGATCTAAGTTGAATATTTTTGGGATGTTACATATATTGTCCCATTCCACAAGAAAACTTTGAAACTATTATGATTGGGACCATTGCTATCAAGTATGAGGTAACATAATCACCTTGTGGAATGCAAAGTTTTGTTTCATATAAGATTTTTTTGGTAACAAGACTTGATCAACCTTGTTAACAAAAGGATTTTAATGAACAAAATAATCTGTTCACTATGGTTATACTTGCTTTCTTTTACTTTTCTCCTTCCTAGTCTTTGCCTTTCTTTTGATAGCTTTGGTTTTGCTAGTTGTTTGCTTGGTAGAGTGTCTTAGAGCTCCTGTAGTTTGGCTTTTGGTTTGCTTTTGCTTCTTCTGAAAAAACTGTTTCTAAGAGAAAATCAATTTTCACACCCTAAAAATTGGCCAAAAATAAGGTTTCCCGAAAAATCCCAGAAAATTCAAAATAATTTTTTCCTCGAAAAAATGGGCAGAGGGACACCTGAAGTGACCCAGGGGGCCACCCCAGGCCATCACACCCATGGTAGGCGCGGCCTACCTATGGGCGGCGTCTAGGGGGTCTGGCCCACCTAGGCCCCTCTAGGCTGCCTCCTCAAAGCCATCTTATTTCTCTCTCCCAAAAAACACCGGAAAACTTGCTCAAGCTCGAGTTATTGTTGTTCTGGCTCGCGATTTTCGATCTCCTTGCTCAGCCCATCTTTGCTGCTGATTTTTGGAGAGATTGCTCCTTGGTATGTGCCTCCTCCACTTGTCCAATTAGATTTGTGATTGGTAGATTGTATCTTGAGTATTTTTCTGCTATAGGTGACAAGTTGTTTGAGCTTGCATGCTTGTTCTATTCTTAGAAACTTTATTTTGATGCATGTGTAGCCCTCTAACAAGTTCCTATAGTAGTTGCTCATTATTTATTCAACTTGGAAATCGCTTGGTTTAATGTTTGTCTAAAAATTTCAGCAAGGAAGATGAGTACTTATCCACTGAATCGATATGACTTGATGGTGCCTGAACCAATGAAGGTTCATCGTGAGGAGGCAGTGTTTCCTTCCATATATCCATGCCATGAATTTATGTGAACCGCGGGAATCTCCCAGGATTTCCAAACCTTGATTACAAATGCAGGATTGGAACACTTTGTTTAAGGTGAACCATTTCAATTTGTTAAGATAACCATGGCTTTTGTGCAGGACTTCCGGTTCACTTGGTCTACATCTAATCCCATGGTCCATTACAAAATATATAATATACCTGTCGACCTGCCTTTTGCTGATTTCTGTGCATCAATTAGAGTACCTCAATGGGGATCTTGTGAGAAGATCAAGGAAAGGCCCAAGTCACTTATGGATTTATATGCTGAGACTTTCCAAGGTTTCGACTTCTCAAAGGAAAGTGGTAAAATTCAGAACATTCAGTTCCCAGCTATTAGATACTTTGCCTATTTCATCACCAATTGTGTTCTTGCTAGAAAGATTGCTAGAAATTTGTCTTCTTTTGATCTAGCTTTTATCGTTGCTGCTCTGAATAGGAATAGATCTTATAGCCTGCGTGCTTTGATAGCTCACCGTCTCACCACCAACCGCGAGAAGTGGGGAATTTGTGGAGGTCTCATTGCTTCTAGGTTGCTATCTTTCCATGGTTTAGAGCCTCACTATTCAGATTTTCAGTTCCACATAGAGAGGCTGGATCTTGAATCCATGGTTCAGCACGGTTTTGTCTCCCTGGGGGCTAATGTGAGAAGTTTACCGTATGAATTATATTTTTCCCAACAATGTCGGAGAAAGGGTAGGACTGAGAAAATAATTTTATCTTCCTGCACCTGCTTTGTTTAACTTTGATAACAGGCAAGGATGGTCGCTTACGGAGGAGGAGATTGACACATATGTGGAAGAGCTCTCCCAGCAAGAGGAGAATGTTGAAGAGGATTCCGAAGACAATTCGATTCAGCCCTCCAACTTGGGAGAGTCTTCATACCAGCAGCCCTCATTTGATTGGGGCGCGTCTTCTTCTTCATCGCAAGCGCCTGACTATGATCATTCCTATGATGACCCAGCAGCTTGGGGTTACTACCCGCGCTATTCATCCCCACTTAGGCCAAAAGCCTAATATTGGGGGGAGGTATACCGACATCACACTCATATATATATCATGTTCGGTCGGTTCTTCGTATATCCATTGTTTCGCTTTCTTTTTCGCTATTGTTGCTTCTTTCTCAAAAACACAAAAATACCAAAAATATTTTCGATGGTTTTCTTGGTTTGTTTCTTTACTTTGGTTTGCCTTAAAAGAAAAATCCAAAAAGATTTTCTTTGTTTGGTTTGCTTTTTCTTTGTTTGTTTTTGCCTTGTTTGCTTTCTTTAACACCCTCGCTTGATAAGGCTGAGTTCATGTGTATAGTGTCAATCCCTGGACCGGTTCACTGGCACACACAGTAAAAAATGATAACAAATATAACTGTGCATCATAAATACAACGAATATGATCCAGAATTTACATTATTTATTCAAGTACACAACGGGAAACGAATACAAGGTAGATGTCCATCCTTCAAATGTGCCACAAGCGAACAATTGTTGAGTGGAGTCTCGTGACCTATGAACGATCACTTAGATATGATATAGCCTACAACATGAAACGTTGCAGCCATGAATGGTCAATACATTGAATGTATGTCAAGTATGCTAAAGTGGTTAACAACAGATCTATCAACTACATGCTTATTTGTTTGGTGGAGCTGTGTGTAGCTTGCATTTTCCAAACACTTTGTCCTACTTTGTTAAACCAACTTTGATTCATAACAACCCATTAAGTTCACCCATCAAGTTTTTAGAAATCAAGAAGTAAGGATGAGCGAGAATATGTCATAGTATCAATATCAAGCAACTCAATTGTCCATAACCGGGGACACGGCTAAGCACTTAGATCATACTCCCTGTAGGGGTTTGTACACTTTACCCATGTGACTTGGACAGCCCAGCTCGTACCACCACACGCATACTGTGTGACGATAAGGAGAAGCCTAAGAAGAGACCGTTCGGGAAGTACATACCCAAACCCCACTGCGCACCGGTCCCAACCTATCATTCACTACATCTCTGGCTACGCTGGGTTTGGGTCACCACGACCTACTAAGTCCAACTAGCCACCCATTTCTTACTGGCACATGGTTGCACACGTAAGCTACTGGAATAAAGACAACTAATCCTTCTCAATACCCTGGGCGGCATTCCCCACCATTATTCACACTTCGATGACTAATCCAGCAACTCCGCCCAGTTAGGTCATTAACATTATGTTGTTTTAGTAGAACAAAACCTTTACTTTACCAAAGCATTATCCCTTCCTCGTATCTACAGCAATGCTAAGCACATCTACCATACGGAAGCTCAACTACAAAGGATTTCCCTACCACAATACATAGGACATAGCATAGAATAGTAATTCCTACACATGTATCTACGAAAACATCTATAATGCATAGGAAAACAGTAGGACATTTATGACTAAGATAGAACCACTTGCCTTTGATGTATATGTAGTCGTTTAAATAATCCTCACAATTATAATGGCCTCATTCACAATAACTACAATACTTTTAATCATAGTAGTTGCACTCCTCGCAATCTATTGTTCAAAAACAAAGGCACAACAAGCACACCATTCAAAACATTGCAACAATGCAACAATATAATAAAACAATGATGAGAAAATGCATGCATGATGATTTAATAAGTCACAATGGTTGTATTTAGTTCTCTTAACATTATTAGATCACATGATGCATGTGGAAAGTCATTCAATGCATTAAAGCATTTGTTATTAAAGTTATTTCGATTTAATATGGTTTATACCACTTTAATTGAACTTCTGATGTTTATGTCGTATTAAATTGTGAACTAAATGCTACTGTATAGGAAATGCAATTTAGAGACAGTAGCAATTTGAATCACCTAAAAAGGAGTTATAGATATTTTCTTATGATTAAAACACTATTTCAATAAGTTTAAAGATTTCTGTACGAATTTATATTTTAACTGTATCAAATAATTTGGTATGCAATTTCTCTGTATAGATATTGGCAATACAAAACCTTAGCATTTGGATTCAACCTAATCGGAGTTGCAGATCTTTTTCTATGATTTAATTACTACTTAATAGAGTTTAAATTATCTAAACAGTTTACCACGTCCAAATATAAATCTAATGCCAGATCTAGAATCTACACGGAATTGTGAATCCAGGGACATATTGTTTACAATTTTCTGAATAGTATTTATTTTCTTATGAATTTATTACACCAAAGGGGCCATTAATCAATTTAAATCTTCACGGAAAAATCTTACAGTATTTATCTGAACCAATTGCATATTGATGATCTACTTGGAACCAGCTTTCCATCAGTATATTATTTATATTTTTGTGATATGCAAATAATTTACTATGAATTTAGTTATTTCTAAAGCCATTAATACCAATTTTATTGCTACGGTGTAAATAATGCGCAAAAGCTAGATCCAACCAGATATTATTAATCTACATTATAGTAGCTTCAATTCGATATATTGTTCATATTTTTTGGAGTTATAGACAGTTTCCTATGAATTTATTAACCTAAAAGACTATTAAAACTAATTAAATTGCTACAGTAAACGCATACTGTAAATGTTAGATCTAATGCAGTATTATTATTCTACACGTTTTTCTGAATCCATTGATATATAATTTGCTATTTTTGGATCTACGGATCTTTTTATATGATTTTTTCAAGATTACACAATTTTCTACAATTAAAATTCAATTTCAAATCTACAGGGAATACGCTGACTGGGACGGGTGCTGACCTGGCTTGACACATGGTGAGATCTGGTTGGCTCGTACCCCTTCGTTGATAAGATCTAATCTTGACCGTCGGAATGAGATCTAGTGGCTAGAAAATAAGATCAGCTCGATTTTGACTCATAATAGATAAGAAAGAGATCTGTGTTAGAGAGACAAATCCGTAGATCAAATCAAAAAACTTACAACATAAAAGTTGGAAATAATCATTAGTTCTACCTTTTCACCAAAGCAATTTGGATTTGAAGAAACGAGCGCGAGTAGATCTTGGATTTACACCGTCATATCTGAAATATTGTGATGCGAAATTCTCCAGCTATGGTTGATGAAAAGAGGTGAGGTATGTCGGGGTGGAAAGATTGCGGCGAGATCTACAACTTTCGTGTTTTGGCCGAAGGCAAACGACAAAGTCTAGATGGGTGAATAAACGAAATAAGATTCGGGCATGTGTAGATTCGGGATTTCGAGAAGGAAAACTCATATAGCTGTGGCTCCACGGGTTTATATGGATGTTTAGGACAGTTTATAAATAGGTCTTGGAGTAGGGAACAAGTAGAAACAAACAGAAGTTGATTCGGAGTTATAGGTAAAAAGATATAAGAGTTTGAATAGAGATAAGTTTGAAGGAAATTAATTCGCACGCTTTTTAAGGCAGAGGTGGGGTTGACGGTTGCATGGCTGTTCGGGTGGGTCGGTCTGGGTGGGCCGCCGGCTGGCTTGGCTGGCCCATTTAGTTTTTTTTTCTATTTTTGTATTTCTTCTATATCTTTTGCATACAAACTCCAAATGATATGATTCTTGTTTCTAATTTTTTTCTAAAATCGAATAGATCATCATAGGATTATATTTTTAATCTTTTTACTAGTTTGCAAGTAGTGGATTTATAAACCCTTGTATATTTCATTTTATTTATATCTTTATTTGTTTGTATTTATTCCATAACTTTTTCATAATAGCTCCAAATAAGCTCAATTTTGTTTCTAAAATTTTGTAATAATCATTGGATCTTTTTAGGCTATAATTTAGCAATAATCGCTGCCTTAGAAACAATGGGTTTTTATAAAGCCAATTTAATTCCCTTAAGAAACAAAGTCGCACATACTATTTGGGGTTTTAGATTTTTATTTCGATTTGAGAAATTTTAATGATCATGAATGGCATGCAATGCAATTTTTTTTCTAGTCCCAATTTTCAAAACCTTGGGATGTGACAGACTAACCCCCTTAAGATGAATCTCATCCCGAGATTCGGAATGGCTAGCAAGAAAAATGGTCTAAGGATTCACTAGGGCGCTACCACCCTTAAAAGAAACTGGCTAGGTTGGCTTAGATTAGTTCTCCTTTACAATATTAGCACAATGTCTCTTGTACATTCTAACCTGCATGATTGATAGTTTTTCAGAAAGCACTACTTGAACTAGCAAAACTCCCATGGTGGAAAAAATAGGGAACGTTTGCTTCACGATGCCCATTAATAATGGTTGAGATTTATTCTTACCGTACATTCCTACGCTTAGCAATGAATGCTTCTATAAATGTGCAAAATCATACCATCTAAGGTTTAGGCTCATTGCCGGCTCTCTGCTATGGTTAAAAGGCACTCAAGATTCGCAAAACCAACAATACAAGAGCGAATAATAAGAGTAGTAGGAATGGTGATCAATCCATCCTGCACCCAAATCATTACCGTGCATGAGGATAGGTGAGTCACGTTTTTCTATCACCTGGGCATCCTCACTTGCATTGAAGAAGGTTTCCATGGGCATGAACTAATGCTCGATGTAGACTCCCATGTATTCAATCACAAAGCTACTACAAAACTAAACTATCGATACTTCAACTTTCAGGTTGGTAATCTACTACATAAGATCATTTCAACACTTCATACTCCCACATCTCTTTTTTCCATTAGATAAAGCATTCTCCTTCCTAAATACATTGTGTTGTCAAACCTTCCACTTAACACATCATTATATCTCCAAGGGTTCAAGATAGGGAAGAATCGATTCTATAGGAAAGAAACTACTAAGAAAATAATCCTACCCATAATTATATGAAGCAATCAATGTCACAAACAAACAAACAATCATAAGCAATCAACACACAAGCAAACACTTCCATAACAATAGTACATAGGTCTAAACTTAGTAGTATATAACCACAAAATAGTTTAAAAGTGTCACATCCCAAACTTTTCCAAATTTGGAAATGTGAAAAATAAATAAACAAAAGAAATAATTGTTGGAATTTAGGGTGAAAAGAAACTTTTTGATTTCAAATGGAAATATCAAAACCCTTCTTGAAAAAAATTTGAATCCAACAAAATTCAAATCAAGTGAAATGCATTCATCAATAAATGTATCTTGAAATTTAAACACTTGGACAAGTTAAACCAAAACCCTAAAACCCTAATGGAAGAAAATCATTTCCAAGATCTCTCTAAGACTATGGATTTGGTCCATATAAAAATTTGTCAACAAAACATTTATAAATGAGCAAAAATGATAAACAAAAATATTATAAACCATAGAAAGTGCTTTCATTTAATTTGGAGCCATAGATAAAAACTAATGAGTTTAATATGGAAAAACGAAATAATTTCCAAAGGTAATAAAATCCTATCTAAAATCCATACCAAATTAATCCTAAAAGGATTTAAAAGGATAACAAATATTTAATAAAATCATACAAATTGGAATCACCAATTTTGGATCTATAAATAAAAAGATATGGATTTTACAAGATAAATAAATAAATAAATAAATAAATAACGAATATTTAAAAGCCAAATTAAATCTTGGCCAACCAAATGAAATGAAAGATTATGGAATAAAAATAATAATAAAATATTGTTTAAATAAAATCACAAGGATTGACAATATCCAATTTTGTTTAAATAAACACAAATTGCCTAAATTAAATAATAAATCCCAAGTAAATTATTTAGAAGACAATTTAAATTAAATCCATAGGAAAATGAAATAAAGATAATTAAAATGAAATAAAGGGATAAGGAATATTCAAATAAAATAATATGGCATTAACCAAATTCTATTCCATTGGAGTGAAGACAAAATCCCTAATAGAAATGATTAATTAAATCATAAGAAAATAATAAATGGGAATTTACCAAAGTGGATTAAAAAGTTATCTAATTAACTTATAATTACTTGAATAAAGTTTATATGGAACCATATTAGATTTTATTTGAATAAAGACAATTGTCCAATTTGAATGATTAATAAATCCTATTAAAATATTTTTTGAAATAATAATTCAAGTGAATTATTTGCACTAATGAATAAATAAAACCTACTGAAAAAGGTTTGGTAAAAATTAGAATTCAAATAAGAGTTTGAAAATATAATTAAAATCTTGTTTGAATAAAAACAATTGTCTATTTAAATAAATAAGAAAGCCCAAGAAAATACAAAGAAATATTCTAAATTTAGACTTTAAAATACTTTGTTAAACAATATTAAACTATACTGAAAGTTTAGAAAAGGTTTGATAAAAACCTAAATTAAAATTAAGTTTAAATCATTTGAATCAAAACAAAACAGAAATGGAAAAAGAAAAAGAAAACAGAGGAAGAAAAAAATAAAAAGAACCAGCCCATCTCAGCAAAGCCCAACTGGCCAGCGATCCCACTTCTTCTCTCCTCGCAGAAAAATGTTTCGCACCCAACAATGCACCCACTCAGTCGCTAACGATTGGACCCCACCTGGACCCTCCCTCTCTTGCTGACAGAACGACCCCACTGCCCCGTCAGCATCTTCCCCATCGCGACCAGTTCATTCCCCCCTCCTCGCCGTTTCTGGCTGTAATTCCGTAGGCTTAATTTGCCATAATGCCGCCAGTAATCAGCCCCACGACAGTGCCCTCTTAACCGCCCCCCTCTTTCCTCTCTTTCCCCTTAGACATCGCTGCCAGATTGCCCCTAGGCTGCGCAAATTCCTCCTCGCTCCGCCACTGCCCCGACGACCGTCCGGCGATCGCCTTCCCTTGCTCCCTGGAACCTACGAGCCTACTCCCCAGCCTCTTGCGCATCTCCCAGCAACAACATCTCACTCGTGAGCGCTCAGAAATGTTGGCAACCTCGACGACAGAGCGACGCCACCGTCTGCCTCAACTCCGGCGACGCCCCTGGTAACATTCCGACCACCCCTGTTCTTTTCGATGATAAGAGTGTGACCAGTGACCTCTTACGCAACTGATGCTACCGTTTTCATGTCCTAACTTGCACCGTAGCAACGCCTCCCTCATCGACAGTGAGAGCCAGCTGCCAGAAGCTTCTCCGGCGAGCGATTCAAGTCAGCCCCGTGCGCCCCTTCGGTAACAAAGGACACGACAAGCATCAGAGAGATCACGCGATTCTGGTGAGCCATCCCACTCCTTCTCTCTCTTCCTGTATCGCTCGCAACATCACCGCCCGAGCGCGCCGCCGCCAGCCACCGTTGCTGCACCGCCCATCTATGGTCATTTCGTTCTGGAGCGTTAGATCCCGATACAGCGGCTAGGATAGATGACTTAAGTGAACAGATATGATTAGATCTGAGACGCACAGATTCATTTTAATCCTATGGTCTGTAATGCGTGATCCAGATGAAACGGTACAGGAGAATAGGATTGCTCCACGTGGCCAGAGTTTTGATTTAAAACAGAAACTTGTCTATTAGATGGTTGGATTTGAAAAAATTCATAACTTTAAATCTACATGTCCAAATTTTACAAACTTTATATCAATGGAATCAGCAAAAAGAGTACTTTGCAACCATGCCCTTTGTTTAGTGAATTGATTCTGTAAAATTGATTGTTTCTGCAAAAACATGTGTAGGCATATTTTGTGTATAAAATTTATTCTAAAATTGTTTTTAGGATAAAATATTTTGTAAATGGATTTTTTTGAACCTAATGACCATGGAAACCAACTTTTGGATTTAAAAATAGATTTTGTGAAACTTTGGAATTATTCGTTTGGATTAAAGCATTTCTAGCTAAATAAAAATGTTGAATATGTTTTAAAAAAGCTTTTTGAGTAAAACCTTTTGAAAATGGTTTGAATTAAACTCTCTGACCCTAAACACCAAGTTTTATGATTTAAAAATATATTTGGTGAACCCTAGAAAATAATTACTTTGTTTAAAGGCATTTCCAACAAAATAAAATATTGCTTTGATTTAAAAATGTTTTTTAGATGAAACGTTTGGAAAATGGTTTAATATTAAACACTTGACCTTAAAACACTAACATTTGTGTTTAAAAATATATTGGTCAAACACTAGAAATTACTACTTTGATTCAAATAATTTCTAGCAAAACAAAATGACTTAAAGTGGCCATTTTCACTAACTTGACTTAAAATGGTTTTGCCACTTTTGTAAATGACCAATAGATGTTTTAGAATATTTATACCCTAATAGAAACAACTTTTCCAACAATTTGTTTTATCCTTGCATGCATTGCCTTGTTTATTCAATTTATGTGCTGAATTGTTCGAATGCTAGTTTGAATTTGTGCCTTGATTGAATTGTAGTGAAATTTGAAGAGTGTGTGACTATTGCAAGATCAAGGAGTGAACTTATATTCTCTACCAATAAGGCAAGTGGTGCTTCATACTTTTGTCCCATTATTTTCACTATGCATTAGTGATATTTCTATGTAGGACTTGCATGGAATTTTCTAAGTATAAGTTATGCCATGGGGAATCCTAGTAGATGATTTCTTGGTAAAATTTTCCCTAAGTTAAGATCCCTACTACTATCATGCTTAGCTTAGCTATTAGAAAATAAGGGTGGATTATATTCGTGCTATGAAATATTTCTAAGTCAATGACTTGTGTTTTGTTTAAAAAACAATTATGTGAATGAATCACCTCAATGGAATGGTGAGAATGGGATATGTTGAGTGGTTACACAAGGCCAGGGGACTGGTGAACCTTGTATATCACACTTGTGGAAAGCCACCCAGGAACAAAGAGATTTGAGATATCAAATGTTGAGAATCTTCAAGTGCAGCCACTTGGAATTATGGGCTCTTCATGGATCATATAGGTTGTAATAACTTAGCCAGATGGACAGTTGGTGGTAGGGGAAGATAGGTTTGGAGCGCGTCCATGTTGGTCTAAGGGAAGGCATCTGAAAGATCGTGTCTCGATGCATGTCGAGTCTTGTGGGGAAAGTGCCCCACCTCTGCAGAGAGTCAAATATAAGTACTTAGCCGTGTCCCGGTAATGGACAATTTGAGCATCAAGACATGGAAGCTATCAAGGATCTCCTCATCCCAATTTCTAAGTTAAAAACTTGTGGTTGAACAAGGGTTAAAGGATCTTCAATCAATGATTGGTAGTTGCCTTTTGTGATTTTGACAAACAAAAACTTAGTGTTTTAAACTTATAAGGAAAATATATTTTGAGCAAAGAAAGCCTAAGCTCCACTTAGCCAAATGCATATAGATGATAGATACCACTATTCTACCATAGTATCACTTTCCAATACAATTCAAATGTATTGACTCTTGCAGCTGTAACTTATTATGTTGTAGGTGTGTTTGATGTTAGTGAAGTGTGTTGATTAGGATTACAAGTCTACAACCAACATGATTGCTTGTGGCACTTTGAAGATGAAGGACTCCATGCTATATAGTTATTTCTGCTGCATTGAAATGAGATAGCCAAATGAGCTATGTAAGATGTAATGAATTATTTTATTCCTGGTTATAAAGTTGTATTATGACCTTTGTTTCTTGATATTACATCTTAACTGTGGATGCTAGCTATTGATTCAGGGACTAGCATTGTAAACACAGGGATCTCTACCTTATTAAAGGTTGGAACTCTAGAGATGGTATCAGAGCACTGTGTTTCCTGTAGGATTGTAACCCTAGGATTGGACAAAACCCCTTCGAAAAAATAGGAGTTGTATTTGTTCCAAAACATACTTACAAACAATCTTGTAAACTCTTTCCTCAACCTTTTTGGTTTTGAATCTACATATCTTCTATTTCAACTTGATGGACAAGACTTCAACATGAGGAAAGACTTGAACTTGAGCAAAGAACTTTACCATCACCAATGACTTCAACTTTAGTTTCACCAAGGACTTCAACTTGGACATCACTAAGGACTACAAGTGAGACAAGAATAACACTCAAGACTTGAAGACTAAGGAAACACAACTTAGAAGGAACCATCATCACCTTTGAAGTTTGGTGACCAAGATACAAGAATTTTTCCAAGGAAGGCATGATATCATCCATGAAGAAAACAACTAAGAAGAAAAGGATTGATCTCAAGTAAAACCATATAGTTGGACCACCATACTAGTGTTTAGATCAAACAAACCAACTTATGTGGTGTAGGAAAAATATTTTGTTGCCTAGAAATGTGCTTGAACTTGTTGTTTGAGTGGAATGTTTGTTTATGATTGCTTGCACATTGTTTGTGTGAATTGTTGTGTGTGATTAGACTTTTTCCCTAGAAATCTTTGCCTATTCTAATCACAATCCAACCCAAACAGATGACTTTCCCAAGGGACTCCAACATCAAGAATGGTGACAACAACAACCAAGAGATGCACATGAGAGAACAACTACTAGCAAACCAAACACAGTTGAGTCAAGTGACAACTCAGTTTTTAGCCAACAACAATGAGTTAGACCCAACCTTGCAAAATATCTTGGAAATCCAATCCCAATTGTTGCAAGGGATGACCAATCAAATGATCAACATGAGAGACAACCTTTCCCAAGGAGTTTGTGACAACAATGATGTCAAGGATGATATTATAGAAGGATCTCAAGCTTGCAATGTTTGTGGGGACATGGAACACACTTGCAAAGAGCATGAGGATCAATGCCCTAATTGTGAAGAGAAACATACAACTAATCAATGCCCCATATCCCAAGTGACTTGTTTCCTATGTGAAGGACATTATCATGTTCCTATCCAATGCCCCATCTATCCTATAGTACAGCAAATGAAACAAGGTGGAATGCCTCAAAAGTTTCAGAACCCCTAGGAGGAAACAACTTCTATCAAGAAGGATGAAGACAAAAGCAAACCTCAAATTGCACCTCCATACATTGGGACTCACCTTGATGGACAAAAGAGGAAACATAGGTATCATCCAAGGAATCATTCAAGAGAACGAGGTAGTTTTCCCACCTTTATGGTGAAATATGAAGAACATGAACTAGAAGAACTCCTAGCTTTGGAGAAACCCAAGAAGAAGAAGAAGAAGAACCAAGGAAACAAACAAGAGGAAATGAAATCAAATATAAAGAAGGATATTAGCCAAGTGATGTGCAACAACTGCAAAAAGCTAGGTCATTATGCATCACATTGTCCAGAAAAGAAGAAATACAAGACAAGCAAGCCTATGAGGGATCTCAGCCTTGTCACATGTTTCAAGTGTGGAAACAAAGGACAATATGCAAATGTTTATCCAGAGAAGTTTCATTAAGATCCCAAGTAAGCCAAGATGTAATCTAGTTGGAAATTTTTAAGGGTGGTAGTACCCCAGTTGTTTTGAAGCCAACTTGTAACCTCTAGCCTTCCCAAATCTCGGGACGAGATTTCTTTTAAGGGTGGTAGCCTATCACATCCCAAAATTTTCCAAATTTTGAAATGTGAAAAATAAATAAACAAAAGAAATAATTTTTGGAATTTAGGGTGAAAAGAAACTTTTTGATTTCAAATGGAAATATCAAAACCCTTCTTGAACAAAATTTGAATCCAAAAAAATTCAAATCAAGTGAAATGCATTCATCAATAAATGTATCTTGAAATTTAAACACTTGTAAAAGTTAAACCAAAACCCTAAAATCCTAATGGAAGAAAATCATTTCCAAGATCTCTCTAAGACTATGAATTTGATCCATATAAAATTTTGTCAACAAAACATTTATAAATGATAAAAAATGATAAACAAAAATATTATAAACCATAGAAAGTGGTTTCATTTAATTTGGAGCCATAGATAAAAACTTATGATTTTAATATGGCAAAAGGAAATAATTTCCAAAGCTAATAAAATCCTATCTAAAATACATACCGAATTAATCCTAAAAGGATTTAAAAGGATAATAAATATTAAATAAAATCATACAAATTGGAATCACCAATTTTGGATCTATAAATAAAAATATATGGATTTTATAAGATAAAGAAAGAGATAAATAAATAAATAAGGAATATTTAAAAGCCAAATTAAATATTGGCCAAACAAATGAAATGAAAGATTATGGAATAAAAAAAGAATAAAAGATTATTTAAATAAAATCACAATGATTGACAATATCCAATTTTGTTTAAATAAAGACAAATTGCCTAAACTAAATAATAAATCCCAAGGAAATTATTTAGAAGACAATTTAAATTAAATCCATAAGCAAGTGAAATAAAGATAATCCAAATGAAATAAAGGGATAAGGAATATTCAAATAAAATAATATGGCATTAACCAAATTCTATTCCATTGGAGTGAAGACAAAATCCCTAATAGAAATGATTAATTAAATCATAAGAAAATAATAAATGGGAATTTACCAAAGTGGATTAAAAAGTTATCTAATTAACTTAAAATAATTACTTGAATAAATTTTATATGGAACCATATTAGATTTTATTTGAATAAAGACAATTGCCCAATTTGAATGATTAATAAATCCTATTAAAATATTTTTTAAATAATAATTCAAGTGAATTATTTGCACTAATGAATAAATAAAACCTACTAAAAAAGGTTTGGTAAAAATTATAATTCATATAAGAGTTCGAAAATATAACTAAAATCTTGTTTGAATAAAAAAAATTGTCTATTTAAATAAATAATAAAGACCAAGAAAATACAAAGAAATATTCTAAATTTGGACTTTAAAATACTTGTTAAACAATATTAAACTATACTGAAAGTTTAGAAAAGGTTTGATAAAAACCTGAATTCAAATTGAGTTTAAATCATTTGAATCAAAACAAAACAGAAATGAAAAAAAAAACAGAGGAAGAAAAAAGTAAAGAGAACCAGCCCAGCCCAGCAAAGCCCAACTGTACCAGCGAGCCCACTTCTTCTCTCCCCGTAGAAAAACATTTCGCACTCAGCAACGCACCCACTCAGTCGCTGACGATTGGACCCCACCTGAACCCTCTCTCTCTCGCTGACAGAACGACCCCACTACCCCGTCACCATATTCCCCACCGCGACCAGTTCATTCCCCCCTCCTCGTTATTTCAGGCTTTAATTCTGCGGGCTTAATTCGCCATAATGCCGCTAGTAATCAGCCCCATGACCATGCCCTCTTAACCGCCCCCCACTTTCCTCTCTTTCCCCTTAGACATCGCTGCTAGATGGCCCCTAGGCTGCGCGAATTCCTCCTCGCTCCGCCACTGCCCCGACGACCCTCCGGCGACGATTCCGGCCACTCCTCGCCTTCCCTTGCTCCCTGAAACCCACGAGCCTACTCCCCAGCCTCTTGCGCATCTCCCAGCAACAACAGCTCACTCGTGAGCGCTCTGAAACGTTTGCAACCTCGACGACAGAGTAACGCCACTGTCTACCTCAACTCCGACGACGCCCCTGGTAACATTCCGACCACCCCTCTTCCCTCCGATGATAAGAGTGTGACCAGTGACCTCTTACACAACTGATGCTGCCGTTTTCATGTCCTAACTCGCACCGTAGCAACGCCTCCGTCATCGATTGTGAGCGCCAGCCGCGAGAACCTTCTCCGGGGAGTGATTCAAGTCAGCCCCGTGCGCCCCTTTGCCAACAAAGGACACGACGAGAATCAGAGAGATCACGCGATTATGGTGAGCCATCCCACTCCTTCTCTCGCTTCTTGTATCGACGACAACATCACCGCCCGAGCGCACCACCGCCAGCCACCGTTGTCGCGCCGCCCATCTCTGGTCATTTCGTTCTGGAGCGTTAGATCCCGATCCAGTGGCTTGGATACATGACTTAAGTGAACCGGTATGATTAGATCTGAGCCGCACAGATTCATTTTAATTATACGGTCTGTAATGCATGATCGAGATGAAACAGTACAGGCAAATAGGATTGCTCCACGTGGCCAGATTTTTGATTTAAAAACAGAAACTTGTCTATTAGATGGTTGGATTTGAAAAAAATCATAACTTTAAATCTAAACGTCGAAATTTTAAAAACTTTATAGCAATGGAATCAGCAAAAAGAATACTTTGCAACCATGCCCTTTGTTTAGTGAATTGCTTCTGTAAAATTGATTGTTTTGCAGAAACATGTGTAGGCATATTTGCGTATAAAATTTATTCTAAAAATTTTTTTAGGATAAAATATTTTGTAAATTGTTTGTTTTGAACCTAATGACCATGGAAACTAACTTTTGGATTTAAAAATAGATTTTGTGAAACTTTGGAATTATTCCTTCAAATTAAAGCATTTCTAGCTAAATAAAAATGTTGAATATGTTTTAAAAATGCTTTGTGAGTAAAACCTTTTGAAAATGGTTTGAATTAAACTCTCTGACCCGAAACACCAAGTTTTAAAGATTTAAAAATATATTTGGTGAACCTTAGAAAATTATTACTTTGTTTAAAGGCATTTCCAACAAAATAAAATATTGCTTTGATTTAAAAATGGTTTTTAGATGAAACCTTTGGCAAATGGTTTAATATTAAACACTTGACTTTAAAAAACTAACATTTTTGTTTAAAAATATATTGGTCAAACACTAGAAATTACTACTTTGATTTAAATCATTTCTAGAAAAGCAAAATGATTTAAAGTGGCCATTTTCACAAACTTGACTTAAAATGGTTTTGCCACTTTTGTAAATGACGAATAGATGTTTTAGAATATATATACTCTAATAGAAACCACTTTTCCAACAATATTTTGCATGCTTGCATGCATTGCTTTGTTTATTCATTTTATGTGATGAATTGTTTGAATGCTAGTTTGAATTTGTGCCTTGATTGAATTGTAGTGAAATTTGAAGAGTGTGTGACTATTGCAAGATCAAGGAGTGAACTTATATTCTCTACCAATAAGGCAAGTGGTGCTTCATAATTTTGTCCCATTATTCTCACTATGCATTAGTGATATTTCTAAGTAGGACTTGCATGGAATTTTCTAAGTATAAGCTATGCCATGGGGAATCCTAGTAGATGATGTCTTGGTAGAATTTTCCCTAAGTTAAAATCCCTACTACTATCATTCTTAGCTTAGCTAGTAGAAAATAAGGGTGGATTATATTGATGCTATGAAATAATTCTAAGTCTATGACTTGTGTTTTGTTTAAAAACAATTATGTGAATGAATCACCTGGGTGGAATGGTGAGAATGGGATATGTTGAGTGGTTACACAAGGCCAGGGGACTGGTGAACCTTGTGTATCACACTTGTGGAAAGCCACCCAGGAACAAAGAGATTTGAGATGTGAAATGTTGAGAAGCTTCAAGTGCAGCCACTTGGCATTATGGGCTCTGCCTGGATCATATAGGTTGCAATAACTTAGCCAGATGGACAGTTGGTGGTAGGGGATGATAGGTTTGGAGCATGTCCATTTTGATCTAAGGGAAGGCTTCTGAAAGATCTTGTCTCGATGCATGTCGAGTCTTGTGGGGAAAGTGCACCACCTCCGCAGAGAGTAAAATCTAAGTACTTAGCCGTGTCCCGGGTAATGGACAATTTGAGCATCAAGACATGGAAGCTACCAAGGATCTCCTCATCCCAATTTCTAAGTTAAAAACTTGTGGTTGAACAAGGGTTAAAGGATCTTCAATCAATGATTGGTAGATGCCTTGGGTGATTTTGACAAACAAAAACTTAGTGTTTTCAACTTATAAGGAAAATCTATTTTGAGCAAAGAAAGCCTAAGCTCCACTTAGCCAAATGCATATAGATGATAGATACCACTATTCTACCATAGTATCACTTGCCAATACAATTCAAATGTATTGACCCTTATGGCTTTAACTTATTATGTTGCAGGTTTGTTTGATGTTAGTGAAGTGTGTTGATTAGGATTACAAGTCTACAACCAACATGATTGTCTGTGGCACTTTGAAGATGAAGGAATCCATGCTATATAGTTATTTCTTCTGCATTGAAATGAGATAGCCAAATGAGCTCTGTAAGATGTAATGAATTATTTTATTCCTGGTTATAAAGTTGTATTATGACCTTTGTTTCTTTTTATTACATCTTAACTGTGGATGCTAGATATTGATACAGGGACTAGCATTGTAAACATAGGGATCTCTACCTTATTAAAGGTTGGGACCTCTATAGAAATCATTGGGAACAATACTAGAGTAAAATAGAGCAACATATAAGCAATAAACAAAATATGTCAAAACGGTACAGCAGGTTTCACGAATTTTTCTGACCGACTTAGACTCGTCAGGAATTTTAGCCAATTATTGTGCATTTATTATAGGTAATTATGCTCCATATCCTATTGTTTTACATTTTTCTAAGTTACCAATAAAATATGAAAAATCGCGCGGTACAGCAGGCCAGAAAGAAAATAGCAGCAGTAATCTCACGAATTTCAATCAAATTACACCAGTAAAATGATTTTAAAACCACACGACAACTCCAGCAACTTTAGAGTTTCAAAACAACATATCGTAAATAAGGCATCACACAATATGGTACAGTACAAACAAGCAAGCAACCTATATTGTCATACCACATAAGTTGGTAAGAACAATATACTAACACGATAGCGATGATCTCCTAAAGAGATAAAATATGGTGGTCCGGACCTACCCAAACTTGGTGATATATTCATATGTGTTATCCTATTTATTATTTTACTTAGCTAACTCTCATATAATTATCAAAATAATGGACAACTACAAATTCTGAACAAGAAGAGGTCATGGAAAAGAAAGACAAGGAATATAAGATCTCTAATAAGTAGAAAATACGATAGTTCTCCTAATAGCTCTCCTATTGCTAATCCATTTTTAAGGTCGAGGTCCTACAGTCAACACACAACTCTTATACCATCTTGTAACACCCTCGCCTAATAAGGCTGAGTTCATGTGTATAGTGCCAATCCCTGGATCGGTTCACTGGCGCACACAATACAAAATGATAACAAATATAACTGTGCATCATAAATACAACGAATATGATCCAGAATTTATATTATTTATTCAAGTACACAGCGGAAAACGAATACAAGGTAGATCTCCATCCTTCAAATGTGCCACAGGCGAACAATTGTTGAGTGGAGTCTCGCGACCTATGAACGATCACTCAGATACGATATAACCTGCAACATGAAACATTGCATCCATGAATGGTCAATACATTGAATGTATGGCAAGTGGTTAACAACAGATCTATCAACTACATGCTTATTTGGCTGGTTGAGCTATGGCTAGCTTGAATTTTCCAAACACTTTGTCCTACTTTGTTAAACCAATTTTGATTCATAACAACCCATTAAGTTCACTCATCAAGTTTTTAGAAATCAAGAAATAAGGATGAGCAAGAATATGTCACAGTATCAGTATCAAGCAACTCAATTTTCCATAACCGAGGACACGGCTAAGCACTTAGATCATACTCCCTGTAGGGGTTTGTACACTTTACCCATGTGACTTGGATAGCCCAGCTCGTACCTCCACACGCATATTGTGTGATGATAGGGAGAAGCCCAAGAAGAGATCGTTCAGGAAGTAGATCCCCAAAACCCACTATGCACTGGTCCCAACCTATCATTCACTACATCTCTGGCTACGCTGGGTTCGGGTCACCACGACCTACTAAGTCCAACCAGCCACCCATTTCTTACTGGCACATGGTTGCACACGTAAGCTACTGGAATAAATACAACTAATCCTTCTCAGTACCCTGGGCGGTATTCCCCACCATTATTCACACTGCGATGACTAATCCAGCCACTCCGCCTAGGTAGTTCATTAACATTATGTTGTTTTAGTAGAACAAAACCTTTACTTTACAAAATCATGATCTCTTGCTCGTATCTACATCAATTCTAAGCACATCTACCATACGGAAGCTCAACTACAGAGGATTTCCCTACCACAATACATAGGACATAGCATAGAATAGTAATTCCTATGCATGTAGGTACGAAAACATCTATAATGCATAGGAAAACAGTAGGACATTTATGACCAAGATAGCCACATTCATAGTAGTTGCACTCCTTGCAATCTATCGTTTAAATAATCCTCACAATTATAATGGCCTCATTCACAATAACCACAATACTTGTAATCATAGTAGTTGCACTCCTTGCAATCTATCGTTCAAAAACAAAGGCACAATAAGTACACCATTTAAAACATTGAAACAATGCAACAATATAATAAAACAATGACGAGCAAATGCATGCATGATTATTTAATAAGTCACAATGGTTGTATTTAGTTCTCTGAACATTATTACATCACATGATGCATGTGGAAAGTAATTTAATGCATTAAAGCATTTGTTATTAAAGTTATTTCGATTTAATATGGTTTATACCACTTTAATTGAACTACTTATGTTTATGTCGTATTAAATTCTAAACTAAATGCTACTGGATAGGTAATGCAATTTAGAGACAGTAGAAATTTGAATCACCTAAAAAGGAGTTATAGATATTTTCTTATGATTAAAACACTATTTCAATGAGTTTAAAGATTTCTATATGAATTTCTATTTTAACAGTACCAAATAATTTGGTATGCAATTTGTTTGTATAGATATTGTCAATACAAAACCTTAGCATTTGGATTCACCCTAATCGGAGTTGCAGATCTTTTTCTATGATTTCATTACAACTTAATAGAGTTTAAATTATCTAAATAGTTTACCATGTCCAAAAATAAATCTAATGCCAGATCTAGAATCTACACGGAATTTTGAATCCAGGGACATATTATTTACAATTTTCTAAATAGTATTTATTTTCTTATGAATTTATTACACCAAAGGGTCCATTAATCTATTTAAATCTTCACGGCAAAAGCTTATAGTATTTGTCTGAACCAATTGCATATTGATGATCTACTTGGAACAAGCTTTCCATCGGTATATTATTTATATTTTTGTGATATGCAAATAATTTACTATGAATTTACTGATTTCTGAAGCCATTAATGCTAATTAAATTGCTACGGGGTAAATAATCCGCAAAAGCTTGATCCAACCAGATATTATTAATCTACATTAAAGTATCTTCAATTTGATATATTGTTCATATTTTTCAGAGTTACAGATAATTTCCTACGAATTTATTAACCTAAAAGACAATTAAAACTAATTAAATTGCTACAGTAAACGCATACTGTAAATGTTAGATCTAATGTAATTTTATCATTCTACACGTTTTTGTGAATCCATTGATATATAATTTGCTATTTTTGGATCTACGGATCGTTTTATATGATTTTTGCAAGTTTACACAATTTCCTACAATTTAAATTCAATTTCAAATCTACAGGGTATATTCCCTGGGAATATTCTACGCTGATTGGGACGGGTGCTGACCTAGCTTGACACATGGCGAGATCTGGTTGGCTCGTACCACTTCATTGATAAGATATAATCTTGACCGTCGGAATGAGATCCAGTGGCTAGAAAAGAAGATCGGCTCGAATTTGGATCATAATAGATAAGAAAGAGATCTGTGTGAGAGAGACAAATCCTTAGATCAAATCGAAAAACTTAAAACATAAAAGTTGTAGAGAATCATTAGTGCTACCTTTTCACCAAAGGAATTTGGATATGAAGAAACGAGAGCGAGTAGATCTTGGATTTACACCGTCATATCTGAAATATTGCGATGAAAAGAGGTGAGGTTTGTCCGGATTGAAATATTTCGACATGATCTACAACTTTCATGTTTTGGCCGAAGGAAAACGACGAAGTCTAGATGGGTAAATAAACGAAATAAGATTCGGGCATGTGTAGATTCGGGATTTCGAGAAGGAAAAATCATACAGCTGTGGCTCCATAGGTTTATATGGATGTTTAGGATGGTGTATAGATAGGTCTTGGAGTAGGGAACAAGTAAAAACAAACGGAAGTCCATTCGGAGTTATAGGTAAAAAGATATAAGAGCTTGAATAGAGATAGGTTTGAAGGAAATTGATTTGCACGCTTTTTAAGGCAGAGGTGGGATCGATGGTTGCATGGCTATTCGGGTGGGTCGGTCTGGGTGGGCCGCCGGCTGGCTTGGCCGGCCCATTTAGTTTTCTTTTTCTTTTTCTTTTTTTTCTATTTTGGTATTTCTTCTATATCTTTTGAATACAAACTCCAAATGATATGATTCTTGTTTCTAAATTTTTCTAAAATCGAATAGATCATCGTAGGATTATATTTGTAATCTTTTTACTAGTTTGCAAGTAGTGGATTTATAAATCCTTGTATATTTCATTTGATTTATATCTTTATTTGTTTGTATTTATTCCACAACTTTTTCATAATAGCTCCAAATAAGCTCAATTTTGTTTCTAAAATTTTGTAATAATCATTGGATCTTTTTAGGCTATAATTTAGCAATAATCGCTGCCCTAACAACTATGGGTTTTTATAAAGCCAATTTAATTCCCTTTAGAAACAAAGTGGCACATACTATTTGGGGTTTTATATTTTTATTTCGATTTGAGAAACTTTAAGATGCCAAAATGCAAGGCAATGATCATGAATGGCATGCAATGCAATATTTTTTCTAGTCCCAATTTTAAAAACCTTGGGATGTGACATATTTGTTGTTCTTCTTTGGTTTTGTGAGTTCTTTGTAGGGTTCAGCCGTCCTCAGTGGATTTTTGTTTCATGTTATTATTCAGGTCACACAAGTGAATGGCAATAATGAAGATTAAGACAACTTGAGGAGTGATAAGAGGCTGGTAACGAACTCTATTTGTTTTCACTTGTGTGACTCTTGAGCACCCCTTTGAACTGGTCGGAAGTAGGAGAGAGTCAGATTTTCGGACCTGAAATCCTACGAGAAGCAGAAGAGAAGGTTCACAAGATTCGTGAGAACCTCAAGACATCCCATTCCAAACCGAAGAGTTACGCCAACAAGAGACGTCGAGACCTCACCTTCAACATAGGAGATTTTGTGTATCTGAAAGTGTCGCCATTGAAAGGAATGCAGTGTTTCCAACTCAAAGGAAAGTTAGTCCCCAGATATATAGGACCCTTCAAGATTCTGAACAATCAAGGAGAAGTGTCGTATCAATTGGAACTTCCCGAAGAGATGTCAGCCGTGCACAATGTGTTCCATATCTCATTACTTCGCAAGTACCTCGAAGTTCCAGAGAAGACCGAAGTGTTCCAGAATATCGATCACCGGACCATAGAGATCAACGATGATCTTACCTATCCCGAAGTACCCATCCGTAGTTTGGAAGAACCCTTTAGAACTACCATAACCCGAAGCATCAAGTTACTCAAGATTCAGTGTGGCAACCACTCTGAAGAGGAAGCTACCTGGGAGCGCGAAGATCATATCAGGACGAAGTTTCCTGATCTCTTCAAATCCTAGGTAATCTTTTTGTCCTTTTTTAAATCTCGGGACGAGATTTTGTTTAAGAGGGGAAGGTTTGTAACACCCCAAAAATACTAAACTTGGATCATCAAAACTCTAATCATCAAAATTTTGGATTAACAAAAACTTTTCTAATTAAAAATATGAAAGCATGCATGTGTGTATGCATTCCAATTTGGATTCTTTTGAATTGCCTTGATTGTGTGATTCTTTGCCCTTAAAAGGATTATTAGGTGAAATAAACATCATCTAAACAATCCCCACTCTTTTCCCAAAGACAAATAAATCAAAACAAACAAAATAAGGGAATGGTCACTTTGGCCAATTTAACTTGCATGCCTACTTTGGCTGTCTCTAACTTTCAAAACATATTAACAGAAACTTGTTTGGATCATTGCACCCCTTGATAGTACTCATAACAGAGTACCAAGGCCCACCTTGTGATCATCCAAAAACATTTGAATGCATAGTTTAAAGGACAGTTCAAAATTGAATATATATCATATGGGAAGATCCCACTTTTGCAAAACAAATTTAAACAAGCTCAACTTTCAAAACCCAAGGATCCACAGACTCACCAGCACATGCCTAGCACACCCACCAAAAATCTTTTCAAAATTCAAAACTTGAATTCATGCGGCCATTTCATCAAACACCTTGCTGATCCAAATCAAACCAAATCAAAACACTATAGTGTGCAATGTTTTGAGCCTAACTTGTTCCCTCTCTGGACACCACTAGCCTTAGTAGATCATCTAACGACCCTAACTAATACCTAGCACCACTGTAAGCTTGGCAATGTCATCAATGGTGAACAGCCGAGAGAACCCATGTCACCCCAGCGTGGACAGCAGGCTAGAGGAAGAACTAGTCGTGCCAACCTTGTCTGGGAGGTAGCCCATGCCTCACCGCCCCCTCTCGACCAGCCCTACCTCGCGAACAGCAGCCAGAACCGCCAGGAACGCCACGCCCGTGCCGTTGTCGACCCTGCTGAGCATGCGCGCCAAGACGTGCACACACGCCCCTCAACCGCAGCCGTGCACCGCCGCCGCCATGACCCAGAGCATGCCGGACATCCCGTCACGCCCCATGCCTCACCGCCGCCGTCAAGACGCCGCCTCTGCCACAGAGCATCGCACGCCTGCACTGCTTGCCACCGCCCCTACACGCGCATTAAAGCCATAGATCATCGCCAGGAGACCACCGATCGATCGGCACTGTTGGCCATGCCTCTAGCAGCCTGTAGCCATGTCGCCACCGTCGTCTGCCCATCCCGTTCGGTCTCGTCGTCGAGACTATAAATAGAGGCCTCCCCCGCTCAAACTCTCCACACCATCTCACTCCCCTCTCCTCACTAAATTTGACGGTACCAGGAGGTTAGCCGTTGTCGACTTTGTCGTTCGCCCGCCTCGCCAACCCTCGCCTGAGCCCCGGTGAGCCTCCCACGAACCCCACTGAGCCGCTAGGGTTCGAGCTCGCCGGTGATTAGTTCATCGTCGATGACGACCCTCAGCCGTTGATCTTACTTCTAATCCAACGGAGCACGTTGCCCGGTACCGCTTCGCACCCCCCGACTCACTGACGCATGGGGACAACAACTTAACCAGCCCGCGTAAGCGTTGTGCGTAGCAGGCCGGCCCATTTTATCTTCCCGCGCATCCCGCTCGTTTGAAATTGGATTTTTCCATTTTCATTCAAACACAGTTCTGTACCTAGTTTCAAAAATAAACCCAGCTCGATTCAGTGAACCAAATTGAATGAAACCAATTTTTTAGAAAGGTCTAGAAATGCTGAATCCAAGCCCGTTGGATTCAAATCATTTGGATCTGTAGATCACCCTTGGTAAAAATAACAAGGCAGATGCTTTTCTGCGTTCAAACATTTCTCAAATTTAAACCATAATAGCTTTTGAGTTGATTCCAACTCTCAAAAATCACATTTAACTATAAGTTTCATAATATATAAAAATATATGGGTTTACATATAGAAATCATGTTAAAGTAATAAAAGAATGCCACATAGGCATTTCTAGTCACTTATTTTATTTAAAATAAAAAGGTTAAACCTTATTAAATTGTGACACCACTTTAAATCACATTCCCATGGACTAAAACATGTGGTGATGACATGTGTCAACATGATCCCATGTTTGGTTTGGAGAATATTAAATCTTAAGTAGTTTTTCAATGAGTAGAAATTACTTTTCTAAAACAAAAATCATTAAGACAAATGCTTTAGTCTTGTAATGTTAGTGATGATGCTAGATCATCTATAGAACCCTTGTGTGTGATGATTGAAAGTAGTTAAGTATTGTTTGGTGATTGTGTACCTCGTATTTATTCATAGACACTAGTACCGACCAAGGATACGAGGAAGAAGGAGGATACTACGAAGAAGAAGCCGAGGAAAACTTCAACCACTGCTCTACACAAGGCAAGCTAATACTTGCAATCTATTAATTTAGCAAGCTTATACTTGCAACTATGAAAGCCCATACTTGCAAGCCTAATACTACTAGTTGAATGTGCAAGCTAACACTTGTCAGATACTCCACTGATGCAAACAAATACTTACTTGTTACCATACCACCCATATGCCTTAAGCATATGTGATCATACCCACTAGATAAACCAATCCTAGTTTTACTTGCAAGATTTCTACTTAATTCCTTTATCAAAGCTTTCTTCTAGAGTTTACTTAAGTGACTGGTAGATTCTAGGAAGTTAACTGAAGGTTGCATAAAGAGCATAAAATTTGTCCTAGGATAGATAATCTTGATGTCATCCTAAGGCATGAGATTGAACTTAGTTAGAACTCCACTAGTTTAGCACCCCTCATTAGTACTCACTCCCACTTGTAGATGCTAGTGCTAAGCATAAAACTTGATCAACTTTAGATGGGAATACTTGGTGAAAATGGGCATGAAAACCTTAGAATGATGGATCATTCTACTGAGATGTTTTGACATGTGTTTCCGAACACCAGATGATTTTGGTGATGAAAATGTTGAGGCATGAGCCTTAGACCTTTATAAAACTGATGGTTGTCTGGATGCGATACCATTCCAATTTTACTGTACAACCACAATACCCAAAGATTGGGTAGGGCTTGACTGGAAACTTATATACCTTAGTATTGGTTCCCTCATGGCCAAGGTCTGAGATGAGGCTACCTTGTGAAGATTTTCCACCTGTGCAGTACCCAAGATGACAGTTGGTCATGGTTGGGAGGCCAAACTCACAGGAGAGGTGCTTATACTAGGGCGTGTAATTGAAATATTAGGATTGATTATCCGCATACTGAGTATGGTGATTTCAGGAATTGTTCCTGACGGATGTATCAAATGTTGTGGTGAAAGTGTACAATATCTGCAGAGTGTCAAACTATTCGAATAGCCGCGTCCGCGATTATGGACAGTTGGAGTGGCCATACTGTTCCCCTGTCAGATGTTTTCAAAATGACCTGTGAAATGAATTGGAGAATTTGACTTGACCACAACGGAGTTGTGGCATGAGATACAAGTTCCCACTTAGGTTGTATAAAATTTGACTAGTTTTCTCTTGCTCCTGAACTTAGTAGAGGTAAATCTGGCTTTTTGCAAAACAACCCTAGAGCTTAGTGTCCTATTACAAAAACCCCCTTCACTTGTTAGTATTAGTTTGCGAGTACTTAAAGAGTACTCATGGCTTTGTCCCTGGCTATTCCCGTGGCCAGACTATGAAGAGGAGTACCAGGATGATGGACCCCAGGAAGGTTACGACAACTAGGATCATCTCCCATCACAAGATTGCTCGTGACCTCAAGATGGAGCTTAGCCTACGATACCTTTATTATTACGTATTTCCGCTGCCTGAGTTGTATTAAGAACTGGATCATGAGATCCTTATTTGTGTAAGACCTTATGTATGATTTGTAATGGATGATGTACTGTGGTATCCAATTCTGTTATGTCTCGCAAAAATGGTAATCCTGGGATTGCGATGTATGGCATAACAGGCATCTAGGATTAAAAACCCGGGTGTTGACAAGTTGGTATCAGAGCCATCCTGACCATAGGAGACCCTAGTTAGACTGGACGTTTGAATCAAAAACTTAGTTTCAAAACCAAAGGAAGCAAATATTTACACAAACTTATTCCCATTCTTATCACTTTGATTCTTTCATGAAAATTCATGTTCCTCAAAAACTCTTTCAGAATACATAAAGTTTGACACACTTTATCACTCTACTAACTTACTCATCCTATATTCTTAATAGATGGACGTGAAGTACAGCAAGTTGGGGAATGGAGGAGACCTTATCTTTGAGAGGGATTTGGACCATCTTTCGGAACTTCTGGAGCGTCCGCACCCCGAGTTCTTCGGAGCTCAGCTCAATGATCAAGGAGGAGAATATCTGTAGTGGCTAATTGTTGCAAGTCTCCGAGGAAAGATTGAACCTCCCACTGCTGAGGGAATTCAGTTTACCTTAAGAGAGAACAACTGGCTCGATGGACTTGCCAGGGCCATGCAGGAAGCTCTTGCCCGTCTGTGTGGGAAGAGTATCAACCAGATCAAAGGAACCCGCTTTGAGTTTTTCCCAGGGCGTGATGCAAATGGACAACCACTAGAAGCCCCATACCACCCCGAGATGAAGACTCAATTGGACCACCTTAGCTTCATGATGTACAATCGTCAGTAGGAATTGGACAATTGGCGTGACTACTCCAACCACAAGTCCGCCATCATCAAGACGAAGGATCAAACCATTGCCATGCTAGCAAAGGATCGCAAGTCTCGCCGCCGTCAGCTCGACAAGAAGGTGTGCATCATTGCCCGTCTTCGCCACCGTATCTTGGCTTTGGAGGAAACCATCCACGAGAGAGACATGCAGTTGGAGGATAGGGAGAATGCCGGAGAGGATCTTCGTGGAGATCCCTACTCCTATCTCAGCGATGATGATGATTTTCTGGAGGATCAGGCTATGTACTTCTTCACCGATGAGGATGATTTCGCCTTCATCAATGACGATGATGATGATGACTACACCGACTCTGAGGAGTAGTTAGCACTTGAGCACTAGCGTAGTGAGTAGTTTTCGGTCCCACTGTATCGTAGTTTCCAGAATGGTTCCTAAAACCATCTGTTTACCTTTGTTGTGGTGTGTGTTGTATCGTGTGAATGAATGAATGAAAAGCAAGTTGCTAGAAAATCTGAGTCAAACTTTAAAAACTTTTCAAAATCCCAGAACCTTAGAAATTTCCCTCTTTTCTCATGATCTATCTCAATCTTCAGATGCCATGCGGAGGAAGTGGTTCATCCCCAGACCCGATGTTGCAGATCCTGCAAATGTTGGTTTCTGACCATGAAGCCAAACGAGCCGAACGTCAAGCCAATCTAGCCACCCTCCAGCAGATAGCTCATCTAGCCCACAACAACCAAGGCCAAGGAAATCAGGATAACCATGGATCTAAGCTCAAGAATTTCCAGAATACCAACCCACCTGTTTTCACTAAGTCGGAAGAGCCTCTAGATGCCGAAGATTGGCTACAAACCATGGAAAATAACCTAGAAGTCGCCGGAGTGGAAGCCAACGAGAAAGTTCTGTTTGCCACCCATTATCTAGCCGGAGATGCCAGAGCCTTGTGGAACAGTGTTCGTGTAATGACCGGAGGACAAATGATGACCTGGGAGGAATTCAAGGTCAAGTTCAGCAGAACCCATGTGCCACCGGGTTTGATCAAGAGAATGAGATATGAGTTCAGAGAACTGAAGCAAGGAAGGATGACCGTAGTAGAATACCGTGACAGTTTTTTGTCATTAGCTAGGTATGCCCCAGATGAGATAGACACCAAAGCCAAGAAGAAAGAAAGATTCCTGAATGGTCTGCACGATGAGATGCAGACTGTGTTAGTCAATATCCCCTTTGCTGATATTGAAGCCCTGGTCGACTCTGCCATCCAGATGGAAGGAAATATCAACCAAGCCAATGAGAACCGCAAGCGTCGCATGATGCATCAGCCAGGAACCCATCAGACCCCAAAGTATCGCCCTAACCCATCTCCAGGATTTGCCCCAAGAACCAACAGACCCCCAATGAACCGTCCGACCTATCCCAACCATGGAAACCCTAGGCCCGGAGGAAATAACAACAACCCCGACAACTCTAGCAATTTCAACCATGCCCCACCCAAGTTCAACAACAATGCTGCCGCCAACACCAACACTGCCCCAAGAACTGGAAGCAATGTTGTGCCTGTTGCAGAAAAGGACAAGTCGCAAGTAAATTGTTATGACTGTGGAAATAAGGGTCATTACTCCAACGAGTGCCCCAACAAGAAGAATGTCGCAGCCCCAATACCAATGCCCCAGCTCCGAAACAGCGTCGTGTTCAGCCCGGAAGAAGATTTGCCCCAGGGAATTCGCTCAACCGCAACGGCCGTATTCTTCTCATGCATGCTGAAGAAGCTCAGGAAGCACCAGACGTCGTACTGGGTATGTTTTTTGTTAATTCAGTACTTGCTAGAGTGTTGTTTGATTCTGGTGCATCACACTCATTTGTCACCGAAGAATTTGCATGCACTAGTAAAATTCAACCAACCAAACTGAAGCATGTCATGATTGTTCAAATCCCCGGTTCAACCACCAAGGCTAGGCAAATTTGCAAAGCCGTCCTATCTGAATCCATTTTATAGATTTTGCTAATCTGATAGTACTCGGAACTAAAGGTTTGGAAGTAGTACTAGGAATGGATTGGATGCCCAAACATAAAGGATTGATTGACTGTGCCAAGAAAGCCATAACCATGACCAGTACAGCCGGAATATCAGTCGAGCATATATCTGAAACCTTACCTCGTAAATTCAAGTGCAACAAGAGTATAGCCCAACCTACCATTGATCAAGTTCGGATAGTTTGTGAATACCCCGATGTATTTCCAGATGTTTTGTCCGGTATGCCCCCAGATCGGGATATCGAGTTTATCATCGAACTAATCCCCGGAATAGGACCCATAGCCTAGAGACCATATAGTATGAGCCCGTCTGAACTAGCAAACTGAAGAAGCAACTGGATGCCATGTTGGAAATTGGATTGATTCAACCAAGTGCGTCACCATGGAGATCACCTGTTTTATTTGTGGACAAGAAACATGGAGGTAACCGTTTGTGTACGGATTATCGGAAGTTGAATGATGTCACCATCAAGAACAAATACCCGTTGCCCAAGATAGAAGATTTGCTTGATCAGTTGACCGGTGCCAAAGTGTTTTCAAAGATTGATCTTAGAACTGGTTATCATCAACTCAAAATTCGTGCAGAGGATATTCCAAAGACTGCTTTTACCACCAGATATGGATTATACGAGTATACTGTCATGTCTTTTGGATTAACCAATGCCCCCGCTTATTTCATGAATCTCATGAATAAGATTTTTATGGACTTACTAGATAAGTTTGTCGTTGTTTTCATCGATGACATTCTAATTTACTCCAAATCAGAAGAAGAACATGAGCTACACCTAAGGACCATTCTTGGAACCCTTAAAGAGCATCAGTTGTATGCCAAGTTTAGCAAATGTGAATTTTGGTTACAGGAGGTAGGATTCCTCGGTCACATTGTATCAGCCTGAGGAATTTTCGTTGACCCTGCAAAGGTGAAAGATGTCGAAGATTGGCAAGCCCCAACCACTCAAACCCAAGTTCGTGCATTTCTCGGATTGGCGGGATTCTCGAGTATCGCTAGACCCATGACCCAATTGCTGAAGAAGGACAAGAAGTTTGAATGGACCGACATATCTGAAGCGAGTTTTCAAGAACTCAAAAGGAGATTGATTTCAGCCCCAATCTTAATCATGCCATATATCACGAAGCCCTTCGACGTGTATTGCGATGCATCCATGATCGGTCTCGGATGTGTGCTAATGCAAGAAGTCAAAGTTATATCTTATCTATCTCGAAAATTGAAACAACATGAGCAAAATTACCCAACCCATGACCTCGAACTCGCAGCTGTAGTTCTATCCCTGAAGACATGGAGGCATTACCTAATGGGAAACCGTTGTGAGATTTATTCGGATCACAAGAGCATGAAGTATATATTCACTCAGAAGGAGCTGAATATGAGGCAGAGAAGATGGATTGAGATAATCAAGGATTACGATCTGGACATTCAATATCACCCAGGTAAAGCCAATGTGGTAGCAGATGCCCTTAGCAGATTGCCATGCCGCTTGAACTCCATGATTTTAAAGGAGCAACCAAGCTTGCACAAAGAGATGGAAGATTTTCGAATGAAATTACTAAGTGAAGGATTTTTGGCTAGCATAGAACTTCAACCCACTTTGATGTAACATCCCTAAAATCATGTTTCAAAACTCATGCATCCGGTGCTCATTATTTTATGTAAGCAGGACAATGGTCCAATGCTACTCTCCAATGAGAGATTATTTGTTTTTAACCAAGCTTTTCTTGCTCTCATGTTGTTTTAATTGAATGTTAGTGCTTGGACCAAAATTTACAAAACAGATATGGTTTTAAAATCATTTCCAAAACTTATTCAAATTAAGTGCTATAGCACTGTTTATTTTGTGTAATCAAAGGGACCAAGCTAGTACAGAGAGACCACTTGGTTCTATGCCCAAAATTATGAGTGTTACACTCTACAAAAATCCAGAAAAATATTTGAATTCATTTGCTTTTAAATTCATTTGAATTGATTCCTGAAAATCAACTCAGAAAAAGAAAAAGAAATTTAAAAACCCATTTGGGCCTGGCGCCAGCATTCCAGCCCACCAAGTGAATCAGCCCACCCGGGTTCCCCCTCTCTCCTCTATTTCTCACCGCGTTCGCGCACACCCCCTCGATGACAAATGGGCCCTGCAGCCACGTCACTCCGTCGTCCCCATTGACGCCCCGTGTTAATCTCGCGCCCGCTCCAGCTACTTAAACCCCTTCCCCTCGCGGCCATTCCCCCCAACAGAGCTAGACAGAGGCACCACCAGGCTGCTAGTATTTGTCCTCACACCGCCGCGATACCGACAGACTTCGGCGTGCGATTCCAGTGAGCTCTCGTCGCCCCTTGCCGTCTAATTTTGCCAGCGTGATCGCAGCATCCTTGCGCATCTTCTAATCCCATTGGTGCATGCTAGGACTATCTGGAGCCTCGCCAACGACGACGAACGCAAGTGCCTGACGTAGCCGCAAACTCCGACGAGCTCTCCTGGTTTGTACCGACCGCGCCTCCCTCCCCTCATTCATACTCACATGCTCGCCTTGACTGTATGCGTCTAACGCCACCTCTATTGTGACTTAGCGTGAGCCATAGCATCACCACCGTCTCCAACCGCACAAGCCCGACGACAGCAACGACTCCGGCGAGCAATACCTGTCAACCACGAGCGCCCCTTCGCCAACCAACCCCACCTCGAGCATCAGCAGCGCACGGCGAACTCGGTAAGCCACCTCACCCTCTCCCGCGCGACCTAGTTTGCAAATGGCCCCATTTGAATTCATGTATGGAAGGAAGTGTCGCACCCCTTTAAACTGGTCGGAAGTAGGAGAGAGTCAGATTTTCAGACCTGACATCCTACGAGAAGCAGAAGAGAAGGTTCACAAGATTCCTGAGCACCTCAAGACATCCCACCAGATGTAAGAGTTACGACAAGAGACGTCGAGACCTTGCCTTCAACATAGGAGATTTTGTGTATCTGAAAGTGTCGCCATTGAAAGGAATGCAGCGTTTCCAACTCAAAGGAAAGTTAGCCCCCAGATATATCGGAACATTCAAGATTCTGAACCGTTGAGGAGAAGTGTCGTATGAATTGGAACTTCCCGAAGAGATGTCAGCCGTGCACAATGTGTTCCATATCTCATTACTTCGCAAGTTCCTCGAAGTTCCAGAGAAGATCGAAGTGTTCAAGAATATCGATCACCAGACCATAGAGATCAACGATGATCTGACCTATCCCGAATTACCCATACGTATTTTGGAAGAAGCCTTCAGAACTACCAGAACCCGAAGCATCAAGTTTCTCAAGATTCAGTGGAGCAAACACACGGAAGATGAAGCTACCTGGGAGCGCGAAGATCACATCAGGACAAAGTTTCTCGATCTCTTCAAATCCTAGGTAATCTTTTTGTCCTTTTTTAAATCTCGGGAAAAGATTTTGTTTAAGGGGGGAAGGTTTTTAACACCCCAAAAATACTAAACTTGGATCATCATAACTCTAATCATCAAAATTTTGGATTAACAAAAACTTTTCTAAATAAAAATATGAAAGCATGCATGTGTGTATGCATTCCAATTGGATTCTTTTGAATTGCCTTGCTTGTGTGATTCTTTGCTTGTAAAAGGATTCTTAGGTGAAATAAACATCATCTAAACAATCCCCACACTTTTCCCAAAGACAAATAAATCAAAAAAAACAAAATAAGGGAATGGTCACTTTGGCCAATTTAACTCCCATGACTACTTTGCTGTCTCTAACTTTCAAAACTTAACAGAAACTTGTTTGGATCTTTGCACCCCTTGATAGTACTCATAACATAGTACCAAGGCCCACCTTGTGATCATCAAAAAACATTTGAATGCCTAGTTTAAAGGACAGTTCAAAATTGAATCTATATCATATGGGAAGATCCCACTTTTGCAAAAACCGTTCAAACAAGCTCAACTTTCAAAACCCAAGCATCCACAGACTCACCAGCACATGCCTAGCACACCCACCAAAAATCTTGCTGATCCAAATCAAACCAAATCAAAACACTATAGTGTGCAGTGTTTTGAGCCTAACTTGTTCCCTCTCTGGACACCACTAGCCTTACTAGATCATCTAACGACCCTAACTAATCCCTAGCACCACTGTAATCTTGGCAATGTCATCAATGGTGAACAGCCGAGAGAACCCATGTCACCCCAGCGTGGACAGTAGGCTAGAGGAAGAACTAGTCGTGCCAACCTTGTGTGGGAGGTAGCCCATGCCTCACCGCCCCCTCTCGACCAGCCCTGCCTCGCGAACAGCAGCCAGAACCGCCAGGAACACCGTGCCCGTGCTGCCGTCGACCTTGCCGAGCATGCGCCAGAGCACCGCACCTGGCACGCGTGCACATGCCACCCCTCGACCGCAGACCGTGCCCATCGCTTCGCCATGACCCAGGGAGCATGCCAGACATCCCCGTTCGCCGCCTCATGCCTCACAGCCACCGCTCGCCGTCGAAGACGTCGCCTCTGCCGCGCAGAGCATCGCACGTTCCAGACCGTTTGCCACCTCCCCTACACGCACATTAAATCCATAGAGCATCGCCAGGAGACTACCGATCGATCGCCACCGTCGGCCATGCCTGTAGAAGCCCGTAGCCATGTCGCCACCGTCGTCTGCCCATCCCGTTCGGTCTCATCGTCGAGACTATAAATAGAGGGCTCCCCCGCTCAAACTCTCCACACCATCTCACTCCCCTCTCCTCACTAATCGTTCCACCCCGTTCCCGGAGCAAGGCGAGCAGCGCATCACCGGAATTGCGCCGGAGCACGCCGCCTCTGGAGAAGAAGGGCGCCGTCGATTTCGTCCACCCCAGGAGAAGCTGCCGGTACCATGAGGTTCGCCGTCGTCGACTTCGTCGTTCGCCCGCCTCACCGACCCTAGCCAGAGCCCCGGTGAGCCTCCCACGACCCCCACTGAGCCGCTAGGGTTCAATCTCGCTGGTGACTAGTTCATCGTCGACGACGACCCTCAGCCATTGATCTTACTTCTAATCCAACGCACCACGTTGCCCGGTACCGCTTCGCACCCCCTGTCTCACTGACGCGTGGGGACAGCAACTTAACCAGCCCGCGTATGCGCTGTGCGTAGCAGGCCAGCCCATTTTCTCTTCCCGCGCAGCCCACTCGTTTGAAATTGGATTTTTCCATTTTCATTCAAACGCAGTTCTGTACCTAGTTTGAAAAATCAACCCAGCCTGATTCAGTGAACCAAATTGAATGAAACCAATTTTTTTAGAAAGGACTGGAAATGCTGAATCCAAGCCTGTTGGATTCAAATCATTTGGATCTGTAGATCACCCTTGGTAAAAATAACAAGGCGGATGCTTTTATGTATTCAAACATTTTTCAAATTTAAACCATAATAGCTTTTGAGTTGATTCAAACTCTCAAAAATCACATTTAACCATACCTTTCAGAATATATAAAAATATATGGGTTTACTTACAGAAATAATGTTCAAGTAATAAAAGAATGCCACATAGGCATTTCTAGTCACTTATTTTATTTAAAATAAAAAGGTTAAACCTTATTAAATTGTGACACCACTTTAAATCACATTCCCATGGACAAAAAATGTGGTGATGACATGTGTCAACATGATCCCATGTTTGGTTTGGAGAATATTAAATCTTAAGTAGTTTTTCAATGAGTAGAAATTACTTTTCTAAAACAAAAATCATTAAGACAAATTCTTTAGTCTTGTAATGTTAGTGATGATGCTAGATCATCTATAGAACCCTTGTGTGTGATGGTTGAAAGTAGTTAAGTATTGTTTGGTGATTGTGTACCTCGTATTTATTCATAGACGCTAGTACCGACCAAGGATACCAGGAAGAAGGAGGATGCTACGAAGAAGAAGCCGAGGAAAACTTCAACCACTGCTCTGCACAAGGCAAGCCAATTGTAACACCATCAGAATCGACCCTATGCAAGTTTCAGCGCTTCCCGCCAAAACCCGCATAGAAACGATTCAAAGGTGCCCACCAGGCACTTTCGTGCGGGTGGAAAACAAAGTAATAACATTACACAACAGTCCTCGATGGGACCCATGTAATGATATATATACAACACGACTCCATGAGTCAAGAATACATATATAATATACAAAGATCCAAAACACCTTGATAATGATAGAGTCCGACTACGGACAAGATGCAAATGGGGCTAAGAGCCTGAAGAATAACCAATGGCGCCCATAACCCGCCAGCCAAGCCGGAAGGGTAACCGCTAACGACGTCGATCTCAAACCTGCTTAAACAAAAGGTGCCGACAAAGGGCAAGGGAAAAGAGAGAGCAAGATCTTGAGGCCAGTACACGGCGAGGCTAGAATTCGGCGGTCCTCGCCTACATAGGTATGGTGGACTGAAGCGGCATCGGCAGCATGCACTAAACAACCTATAGAGACTCGATATAACTGTCGGCTATCAGAGAGGGATAAGAAAGGTCTATTCGGATCCAACCTGAATCTAACACCAAACAAACCCATCCTGGGATTTCCCCCTCGAGACCAATCGAGGAAGTCAACCGAGGAACGCACACCGTTGGCAGTTTTACTCATTCCGTTATAGTTGCGGCAATTACTAGTCAGGTATAGATAGTCATCCTGATATAATAAACAGTGGGCAAATTTTAGTTAACCATTGCGTTGTAGTTGCAACACTTACTAGTCAGATACAATTATCATGAGATATCCCAAAACCCAGCAGTTGTTGGTACTTTTATTTAGCCATTCCGTTATAGTTGCAATACTTACTAGTCAGATACAATTAGCAAGCGACAACCCAAACAAGCAATTGTTGGCAATTTTATTTAGCCATTCCATTATAGTGGAGCTGATTACTTGTCATTATAAAGTCAAATTTATAGCATTACTTTAGTTATAGTTGTCTATGATCGAGATACTGTGCTCCAAGTCGTCCATAACCCGGACACGGCTTTCAGAAAGTTTTACCCTGCAGGGGTGCACAAATAGCAACACACACTCGATCAACCTTGGAAAAACCAAATCAAAACCCATCGAGGCCTTCACGACAAAGCAATCACAGGATTCAGAAATATTTCAGGGGGCCACCCCATTGAGTAGACCCGCAACGAAGCTAGCTGACTCCGAGATGGACTCAAGGTTTGCGCTAGTGGCTGTAAACGACTGGGAACCCAAAACTGGGCTTGTCGATACCGCGTAAACATTCCGCTTACCTAAACAGTACAAGTGCTCCTCGCACAATCGTAAATAAAGCAGTAAAGCATGGCATAAGTACAGGATCGTAAATAAAACCTCAAACTAGTTTGTGGCCCCAAGAAATAAGAATGAATCAAGCTCTGGCTCAGGGGGATCCCATAATCCTCCCGGATGTGGATAGCGTGAATATTCAAGGAACAGGTATCAAGTACTCGGGGTCCTACGGGACACAAGTGGACGGTTAACAACCAAATAACATCTATTGCCCACCTGTGCCTCTTCTTACTTACTTCAATTTTAGTTATTAAACAATAAATGAATTAAACGATAATTAAAGTCATGATCATCTCCAACATCAAACATGCGTCAATAATCCAACAACTGCGGTACTTGGCGACACGCAACAGCACCCGAGCAAGCGACTACGACGCGCAGGTCCAACTATCTACCAAACAACAGGTAATAGGAGGTGTCCAAGGCAATATAAGGCTGCAAGGGATATCACGGGTACGAAAGCTAGAGCATCGCAACACAGATAGCAATAGATCAACAGGAGGGAATAAATACTATAAAAGTAAGATAGGTAGAAAGGGGGAGATGCTCGCCTGAAAACATTGCCGAAGGTTCATCCGAAGATCGGGGCGAACCTCACATCAACTCAACGGCCTTATCCGCGAAGAACCAAAACACTAGAATAAACACCGGATGCAATATTTAATACTACGGCAAAAGATCGGGCATGATGCATGTATGATGTATGGCATGGTAAATATGCGGTGCAATCAGATCATATTAAGCGGAACTGGGGTCCCGACAATTAATTAATAGGTTCATGTTGTTTATTTACCCCGCAAATTAAATGTTGTCTTAACAAGGAAAAAGATAGCACCGGTTCGCTACACAAAATTAAATGGGACCAATATACGACTAGATTTGCCCGCATATGGGCCCCATATTTAATTATAAGGTGAATCGGCATAGTGCCCCCAACCACATGACAATATGCATGCGAGTATGACAATTTAATATGCAACAAGTTTATATAGCATTTATAAAATATGGGCTCGGGAAAAGGTTCACACATCTGGGTTCGGACGATCTTGGGGTTCGATGTGTTCGGGGTCGGGTCTCAGGGTTCAGGGTTCGACGAAATCGGTCTTCGAAGGTCGGTTGCAAGATGAAGAGCTTGCCGTTCCGGGAAGAAGGACTTGGCGTTGCCGAGCGGAAGTCTTGATGGTCCTTGGGTCAGAGAAGATCTTGTCGCACGGTGTCCGGGTAGGCGAACTTGTCGGTTCCGCGGTTTCGATTGTCGGTGTCAGACTCGGGCCTCGGCACTGGGAGATCTTGGTGTTCCGTGACGGAGAACTTGGCGTCCTGGGTCTCGGCGTCTTCAGGTCCGAGAGAAAGAACTTGGCGTATCCGAGTTGACGACCTTGGAGTTCAGGGAGGAGTTCGGTGTCCGTCGCGGAAGGCCTCGAGGGTTCGGTGACGGAGATCTCCACGGGTCCGTGGATATCTTGGTTCGGCATCGGATCGGCCCTGTCGTCGAGATGATCCTATCGGCCCCAACATTGGGCATTGGTTTCTCTGCGGGATAGCTTGTCGAACCATCGAGGCATCGGGTCTGGGTACTAGATAGCGTACAAAGGCAGCGCACGATTGCATCTCGACAGGTTAGAGAAAACTATGGCTAAAGGAAAAATTGGAACATCGGCAGAGACGAGGCCACCAGGTTGCAACAACAAAAGCGGAGTATCACAGAGACGCGTAGGAGGCGAACGTGAGGAGCGCCAGTGACGAGGAAGCAGGCGTTGGCGGATCTCGATGACGTACGGAGGCCCAGGTCGCGCAGGGCGGCCGACGCCGGACTGTGGGCGGGCGCCAGATCAAGCGGTGAGCGGGCGAGGCGGTGATGGGCCGGGCAGGGGAAGAATGGAGGAGGAGGGCCTGCCGGGCACGCGAGCCGGCGAGGTCGACGCAGGTCGACGGCGCTGGGGCCGGGAGAGCGCGACCAGGGCGCAGAGGTGGCAGCGACTGAGGCGAGCGGGCGGATTGGTGACGAGGCGGGCGAGGTCGCCAAGGCACCGAGGAAGGCGGCAAGAGGGCGAGGACGGCGAGGCCGGCCGGAGAGGAGGGCGACGGGGCGACGCGGGAGGAGGAGCCGGCGCTGGAGGGGAGGAAGAAGGGGCGGGGAGGCAGAGGAGCCCCAGGGCGGGCTCGTCTGGCTGGAGGTGGTGGAGGCGAGGAGGCCGCGGGCTCGGGCGGCGGCGAGCCGGAGAGGTGGCGGTCGGAGGCGCCATGGCGAGGATGGGCCGGCGGCCGGAGAGAGACGCTGGCGGCGCTCGCTGGGGACCGAGGAAGAAAGAGGGCGAGGCGGGTGAGGCCATGCCACGGGTCGACGGAGAGGAGGCCAACCTGGCTATGAAGGAGGAGGAGGGGCGATCGAGGCAGAGGAGGTCTGGCCGGGGGAGAGGAGAGAGGATCCCATGCGGGGGGGAGGGAAGGTGGGACTGTAGGGTGGGGCCACGCTGGGGGGTGGGGCCTGGGGGTGTGGCGTGGGCAGGGAAGAGGGTGGGAGTGGGGCAGAGTGGGTGAGGTGGCATTGGGGGAGAGAGAGGGGTGAGGATAAGATGAGGTGGCAACGTGTGATTGGGTGGAGTGGGGTGGAGGGGTGAGGTGTCGCCAAGTGATTGGAGGGGGTGAGGTGGCTGAAAGGTGGGTGAATAGGACTGGGTAGAAAAAGGGTTTAGGTGGACCGATCTTATTCTGGGGGTGGTCGACTGGGTCGGATCGGCCCGTTCGACTGCCGCCTAAAAATAATATAGATTTTTATTTAATTTAAAAATAACTTTTGTAATTAGTTTTTGGACAAATAAAAGACCCGGAAAAGCCCGGCGCTATAATTTGAAATTGAGACGAGGAATATTTAGAAAACCAAACTAGGCTTTTAGAAAATAGGTTTCGACAAACAAATGCATGATGACATGATGATGCTCAAGTGCAAGGTGGCATGATGACATGAGCATGCAGTCATGATGATGCAATGCACAAAAACAACGCGATTTTATAGTAGTGGTTTTTTTTTTGGGATGCCACAATTCGACACCACTAACAATGGATCTCGCCCTCGAGATCCGCCTCATGGTACGGGAAGAAGGGCGGCGATCTGCATCTTCTCGCTTCGTGTAGATCCTCGCGACACCACTAACAAGAGGTCGTTGTCCGTGATCGTCGAGATAACACTCCGGGAAACAAAGGCGAAGGTAGAGGTATCAACCAATAAAGCCACCTCTAGCTTCCGTGGACGGAGTAAAATTGATGGATCCACTGATTCGATGTACAAGAGCGAATGATAAGAGTAGTCGGATGGTGATCAGTCCATCGCGCACCCAAACCATTACTCGCTCGCATACACGAATAGGCGGATTATGCAACCAACTCGTAATTCAGTAGATCTCGGCGCGAGGTTCGAACAAAGGAGTGATGCGACTGATCGGATCCGCGTAGATGATGTCGGTCGGAAACACCGGAAGGCACAAACAAGGAACAAAGAATGGTACCACGAAGGATTCCTCGGATAGCATGAAGACCATGTAGACACACCGTTACCAAAGGAGGAAGCGAAACCACAAGGTGCGACGAACCCAACCACGAAATCCTGGACTCAAGAGAGAAGACAGCGGATTCAAAACACGCAGAGGTGAGAGGAGAATAAGAGGGGTAAGGAGTAAAATTAGACCTAATCGAACTATCCAACCGATTTTTCAAAAATAGTTTTGACACTCTACTACCGTTAGCTAGGTTATCCCACATGGACTTCAGGGTATCGCAACTGCGTGCTCGATACCACTCAGAACACTCGAATCGACCCTATGCAAGTTTCAGCGCTTCCCGCCAAAACCCGCATAGAATCGATTCAAAGGTGCCCACCAGGCACTTTCGTGCGGGTGGAAAACGAAGTAATAACATTACACAACATTCCTCGATGGGACCCACAGAACAGATATATATACAACACGACTCCATGAGTCAAGAATACAGATATAATATACAAAGATCCAAAACACCTTGATAATGATAGAGCGTCCGACTATGGACAAGATGCAAATGGGGCTAAGAGCCCTGAAGAATAACCAATGGCGTCCATAACCCTGCCCAGGCCAAGCCGGAAGGGTAACCCTGCTAACGACGTCGATCTCAAACCTGCTTAAACAAAAGGGGTGCCGACAAAGGGCAAGGGAAAAAGAGAGAGCGGTCAGTACTGAGGCCAGTACACGGCGAGGCTAGAATTCGGCGGTCCTCGCCTACATAGGTATGGTGGACTGAAGCGGCATCGGCAGCATGCACTAAACAACCTATAGAGACTCGATATAACTGTCGGCTATCAGAGAGGGATAAGAAAGGTCTATTCGGATCCAACCTGAATCTAACACCAAACAAACCCATCCTGGGATTTCCCCCTCGAGACCAATCGAGGAAGTCAACCGAGGAACGCACACCGTTGGCAGTTTTACTCATTCCGTTATAGTTGCGGGAATTACTAGTCAGGTATAGATAATCATCCTGATATAATAAACAGTGGCCAAATTTTAGTTAACCATTCCGTTGTAGTTGCAACACTAACTAGTCAGATACAATTAGCATGAGATATCCCAAAACCCAGCAGTTGTTGGTACTTTTATTTAGCCATTCCGTTATAGTTTCAATACTTACTAGTCAGATACAATTAGCAAGCGACAACCCAAACAAGCAATTGTTGGCAATTTTATTTAGCCATTCCATTATAGTGGAGCTGATTACTAGTCATTATAAAGTCAAATTTATAGCACTACTTTAGTTATAGTTGTCTATGATCGAGATACTGTGCTCCAAGTCGTCCATAACCGCGGACACGGCTTTCAGAAAGTTTAACCCTGCAGGGGGGCACAAATAGCAACACACGCACGATCAACCTCGGAAAAACCAAATCAAAACCCAACGAGGCCTTCACGACAAAGCAATCACAGGATTCAGAAATATTTGGGGCCACCCCATTGAGTAGACAAGAACGGCTAGCCGACTCGAGACGGACTCAAGGTTTGCGCTAGTGGTCAGAACGATCGGGAACCCAAACTGGCTTGTCGACATCACGTAAACACTCCGCTTACCTAACAAAGACAGTGCTCCTCGCACAATCGTAAATAAAGCAAGAAGCATGGCATAAGTACAGGATCGTAAATAAAACCTCAAACTAGTTTGTGGCCCCAAGAAATAAGAATGAATCAAGCTCTGGCTCAGGGGGGTCCCATAATCCTCCCGGATGTGGATAGCGTGAATATTCAAGGAACATGTATCAAGTACTCGGGGTCCTACGGGACACAAGTGGACGGTTAACAACCAAATAACATCTATTGCCCACCTATGCCTCTGCTTACTTACTTCAATTTTAGTTATTAAACAATAAATGAATTAAACGATAATTAAAGTCATGATCATCTCCAACATCAAACATGCGGCAATACTCCAACAACTGCGGTACTTGGCGACACGCAACAGCACCCGAGCAAGCGACTACGACGCGCAGGTCCAACTATCTACCAAACAACAGGTAATAGGAGGTGTCCAAGGCAATATAAGGCTGCAAGGGATATCACGGGTATGAAAGCTAGAGCATCGCAACACAGATAGCAATAGATCAACAGGAGGGAATAAATACTATAAAAGTAAGATAGGTAGAAAGGGGGAGATGCTCGCCTGAAAACATTGCCGAAGGTTCATCCGAAGATCGAGGCGAAGCTCACATCAACTCAACGGCCTTATCCGCGAAGAAGCAAAACACTAGAATAAACACCGGATGCAATATTTAATACTACGGCAAAAGATCGGGCATGATGCATGTATGATGTATGGCATGGTAAATATGCGGTGCAATCAGATCATATTAAGCGGAACCGGGGTCCCGACAATTAATTAATAGGTTCATGTTGTTTACTTACCCCGCAAATTAAATGTTGTCTTAACAAGGAAAAAGATAGCACCGGTTCGCTACACAAAATTAAATGGGACCAATATACGACTAGATTTGCCCGCATATGGGCCCCATATTTAATTATAAGGTGAATCGGCATAGTGCCCCCAACCACATGACAATATGCATGCGAGTATGACAATTTAATATGCAACAAGTTTATATAGCATTTATAAAATAGGGGCTCGGGAAAAGGTTCACACATCTGGGTTCGGACGATCTTGGGGTTCGATGGGTTCGGGGTCGGGTCTCAGGGTTCAGGGTTCGACGGAATCGGTCTTCGAAGGTCGGTAGCAAGATGAAGAGCTTGGCGTTCCGGGAAGAAGGACTTGGCATTGCCGAGCGGAAGTCTTGATGGTCCTTAGGTCAGAGAAGATCTTGTCGCACGGTGTCCGGGTAGGCGAACTTGTCGGTTCCGCGGTTTCGATTGTCGGTGTCGGACTCGGGCCTCGGCACTGGGAGATCTTGGTGTTCCGTGACGGAGAACTTGGCGTCCTGGGTCTCGGCGTCTTCAGGTCCGAGAGAAAGAACTTGGCGTATCCGAGTTGACGACCTTGGAGTTCAGGGAGGAGTTCTCGGTGTCCCGTGCGGAAGGCCTCGAGGGTTCGGTGACGGAGATCTCCACGGGTCCGTGGATATCTTGGATCGGCATCGGATCGGCCCTGTCGTCGAGATGATCCTGTCGGCCCCAACATTGGGCATTGGTTTCTCTGCGGGAGAGCTTGTCGAACCATCGAGGCATCGGGTCTGGGTACTAGATAGCGTAAAAAGGCAGCGCACGATTGCATCTCGACGGGTTAGAGAAAACTATGGCTAAAGGAAAAATTGGAACATCGGCAGAGACGAGGCCACCAGGTTGCAACAACAAAAGCGGAGTATCACAGAGACGCGTAGGAGGCGAACGTGAGGAGCGCCAGTGACGAGGACGCAGGCGCTGGCGGAGCTCGGTGACGTACGGAGGCCCAGGTCGCGTAGGGCGGCGCACGCGCCCGGACTCCATGGCGGCACCAGACTAAAGCGGTGAGCGGGAAGGGCTCCGACGGTGATGGGCCGGGCAGGGGCAGAACGGAGGAGGAGGGCCTGGCCGGCGACGCGAGCCGGCGAGGTCGATGGCAGGTCGACGGCGAGCTTCGGGCCGGGGAGAGCGCGCGACGGCAGGGCGCAGAGGCGGCATCGGACTCGAGGCGAGCGGCGGTGGTTGGCGGGCGGGCGAGGCCAAGGGCGCCGGGAGGAAGGCAGTGGCGAGGACAGCGAGGCCGGCCGGAGGAGGGCGGGCGACGCGGAGGAGGAGCGCCGGGAGGGGAGGAAGAAGGCGGGAGGCGAGGAGCCCTGTAGGCGGGCCTGGCTGGAGGTGGTGGAGGCGAGGAGGCCGCGGGCTCGGGCGGCGGCGAGCCGGAGAGGTGGCGGTCGGAGGCGCCATGGCGAGGATGGGCCGGCGGCCGGAGAGAGACGCTGGCGGCGCTCGCTGGGGACCGAGGAAGAAAGAGGGCGAGGCGGGGTGAGGCCGCGCGGCCACGGGTCGACGGAGGAGGGCCGCGGCGCTGGCTGCGAACGGGAGGAGGAGGGGGCACATCGAGGCAGAGAGGAGGTCCTGGCGCCGGGGGAGAGAGGAGAGAGGATCCCGTGCGGGGGGAGGGGAAGGTGGGACTGTAGGGTGGGGCCACGCGGGGGGTGGGGCCTGGGGGGTGTGGCGTGGGCAGGGAAGAGGGAGGGAGTGGGGAAGAGTGGGTGAGGTGGCATTGGGGGAGAGAGAGGGGTGAGGATAAGATGAGGTGGCAGCGTGTGATTGGGTGGAGTGAGGTGGAGGGGTGAGGTGTCGCCAAGTGATTGGAGGGGGTGAGGTGGCTGAAAGGTGGGTAGAATAGGATTGGGTAGAAAAAGGGTTTAGGTGGACCGATCTTATTCTGGGGGTGGTCGACTGGGTCGGATCGGCCCGTTCGACTGCCCCCTAAAAATAATATAGATTTTTATTTCATTTAAAAATAACTTTTGTAATTAGTTTTTAGACAAATAAAAGACCCGGAAAAGCCCGGCGCTATAATTTGAAATTGAGACGAGGAATATTTAGAAAACCAAACTAAGCTTTTAGAAAATAGGTTTCGACAAACAAATGCATGATGACATGATGATGCTCAAATGCAAGGTGGCATGATGACATGAGCATGCAGTCATGATGATGCAATGCACAAAAACAACGCGATTTTCTAGTAGTGGTTTTTTTTTGCGGGATGCCACACCAATACTCGCAAGCTATTAATTTAGCAAGCTTATACTTGCAACTATGCAATCCCATACTTGCAAGCCTAATACTACAAGTTGAATGTGCAAGCTAACACTTGCCAGCTACTCCACTGATGCAAACAAATACTTACTTGTTACCATACCAACCATATGCCTTAAGCATATGTGATCATACCCACTGGATAAACCAATCCTAGTTTTACTTGCAAGCTTTCTACTTTATTTCATTATCAAAGCTTTCTTCTAGAGTTTACTTAAGTGACTGGTAGATTCTAGGAAGTTAACTGAAGGTTGCATAAAGAGCATAAAATTTGGCCTAGGATAGATAATCTTGATGTCATCCTAAGGCATGAGATTGTACTTAGTTAGAACTCCACTAGTTTACCACCCCTCATTAGTACTCACTCCCACTTGTAGAAGCTAGTGCTAAGCATAAAACTTGATCAACTTTAGATGGGAATACTTGGTGAAAATGGTTATGAAAACCTTAGAATGATGGATCATTCTACTGAGATGTTTTGACGTGTGTTTCCGAACACCAGATTATTTTGGTGATGAAAATGTTGAGGCATGAGCCTTATCTCTTTATAAAACTGATGGTTGTCTAGATGCGATACCATTCCAATTTTACAGTACAACCACAATACCCGAAGATTGGGTAGGGCTTGACTGGAAACTTATATACCTTAGTATCGGTTCCCTCATGGCCAAGGTCTGAGTTGAGGCTACCTTGTGAAGATTGTCCACCTGTGTAGTACCCAAGATGACAGTTGGTCATGGTTGGGAGGCCAAACTCACAGGAGTGTGGTGATTTCAGGATTTGTTCCTGACGGATGTATCGAATGTTGTGGTGAAAGTATACAATCTCTGCAGAGTGGCCATACTGTTCCCCCGTCAGATGTTTTCAAAATGACTTGTGAAATGAATCGGAGAATTTGACTTGACCACAATGGAGTTGTGGCATGAGATACAAGTTCCCACTTAGGTGTTATAAAATTTGACTAGTTTTCTCTTGCTCCTGAACTTAGTAGAGGTAAATCTGGCTTTTTGCAAAACAACCCTAGAGCTTAGTGTCCTATTACAAAAACCCCCTTCACTTGTTAGTATTAGTTTGCGAGTACTTAAAGAGTACTCATGGCTTTGTCCTGCTATTCTGCATGACTATGAAGAGGAGTACCAGGATGATGGACCCGAGGAAGGTTACGACAACTAGGATTATCTCCCATCGTCAGCATTGCCTGTGACCCCGAAGATGGAGCTTAGCCTACGCTACCTTTATTATTACGTATTTCCGCTGCCTGAGTTGTATTAAGAACTGGATCATGAGATCCTTATTTGTGTAAGACCTTATGTATGGTTTGTAATGGATGATGTACTGTGGTATCCAATTCTGTTATGTCTCCCAAAAATGGTAATCCTGGGATTGCGATGTATGGCATAACAGGCATCCGGGATTAAAAATCCGGGTGTTGACACCTACCTATTATCATCATTTTCTATTTCAGTGCATATTCAATATGCCTTGTTTTCTTCCAAATAAAATGTTTGTCTGTTTTGAGAAAGTTAGTTAGTAAAGCTCTCACAAACTTGATGGAACACTTTATTCCTTGCACTTAATAATCCTGAACCATTGTGACTTGTCCATGAAAGTTTTATGCTTGCAAATTATATGTTGGGAGTCAGCAGAACCGTTGTGTCACGGGGAACGCTTTCACCACTTTTTGGATATCTCATCCAATTGATACTTTGCTCTTTTGTTTACGGATGTCGACGATGTGAAATAAAATGGGAGCTTGTGAGTTCATGGAGTATATATATTGTGTTAGATAAACACCTGGGCCGCTAGCCTAAGCCATGCCTAATCATGGTGGAAACTTGCAGCATCACCATAATGAGAATTCTATGAAGCATCCTCGATAAAAATCTATGCACATAGTAAATAAAAGATCACTGAGATGCTCATAGTCTGCTTGCCTTGTCATTTTGATCACAGGATAGCTCCTATATCATATGCAAGGGGTACCCCGTTGGTGGTTCACTGTGATATGCATGTATTTACAATGACAAAAAATTACATGTAACCAAAGTTGAGTAGCATGCGGAGCGGCCCTCGTACTCAAGGGACTTGGGATTTCCAGTCTATGGTCTGTTAAGCATATGATTCAGAGTGGACCTCACTTTCACCTTAACCATATGAAGATGCCTATGATAGGGGCAATGAGAGCTCAAAGCTAATGAGTACCTTCCTTTCAGCATTAGGAAGCCTTTCAAACTTTTCAAAACCGTTTTCACTCCCTTGTTGAGTCACCACTTATTTTATGAGCACCTTCTTGAGAGCATAGTTGTCATTTTTGTGTTTGTTCCAAAACTTGGTTAATTATGTCATGACTTTGATGCTTGTATCTCTGATATCTTTATCTCTAGTCTTCACTTGAACTTCAGAGGTGCCTTGGCATTTATATTGTGCTCTTCAAGCAAAGGCAAGCGAGATACCACTCTATCATAACTTACTATGAACATTGCATTGTTGCTTATGTTTATGTTTCATGCTACTTATTATTATTGAGTTGGTTTCTCTTCATAGCTTGCAATGACTATTGAGTAGACTTAGTTGCATACTTCTTATTATGAATGGTTTAAGCATCTACTCCTGTGCTGAGAATATATACTTCACATGAAGCAAATGTGTTCGTGAAAGTTCTTTTATCGCACTCAGTTTTCAACTGAATTGCTTGAGGACAAGCTATAAGCTAAGCTTGGGGGGAGTTGATACGTCCAAAACGTATCTAATTTCCCGAACACTTTTGCTATTGTTTCTCCTCTAAACTTGTGTGATTTGGATACAACTAATACAGACTGACGATGTTTTTAGCAGAACTACCTTGGTGTCTTGTTTTTGTGCAGAACATCAACTATCAGGAAAAATCCCGGAAAATATGCCAAAAATTATATTTCACCAGAAGACCCACGGAGCCAGAAGACGATACAGAGAAGGGGCCTGGGAGACCCACACCCCTGCCAAGCGCGGGCCCACCACTAGCCGCGCTTAGGAGGGTGCAGCCACCCTAGGCACCCCCTCGGCCTCCCTCTGGGCCTATAAGTTGCCTCTCGACCTAAAAACCGAGGGGGGTTCGATAGTTTTCCAGAAAGAGTTCCGCTCTGCCGCCGCCAACAGAAACCAAGATTCGGATCCAGAAACTCCGTTCTAGCACCCTGCGGGGACGGGGAATTTGGAGAGGATCATCGCCATCGTCATCACCAACGCATCTCCATCAACCATCGATGTTTCCCTCATCGTGAGTGAGGAATCCCCCGATGTAGGCTTGGGGATGGTAGGGATTGGATGAGTTATTCAAATAAGATCTGTTAGGGCATAGTGCCTAGTATCTCTATCTAAGGTTCCCAACCTTTAATAAGGTAGAGATCCCTGTGTTTACAATGCTAGTCCCTGGATCATTAGCTAGCATCCACAGTTAAGATGTAATATCCAGAAACAAAGGTCATAATACAACTTTATAACTAGGAATAAAATAATTTATTACATCTTACATAGCTCATTTGGCTATTACATTACATTGCAGCAGAATATCTATAAAGCATGGAGTCCTTCATCTTCAAAGTGCCACAGGCAAACATGTTGGTTGTAGACTTGTAATCCTAATCAACACACTTAACATCAAACAAACCTGCAACATAATAAGTTGCAGCCACAAGGGTCAATACATTTGAATTGTATTGGCAAGTTTCACTACTATGTAGAAATAAGTGGATACTATCATTACATGCATATTTGGCAAAGTAGGGTTTAGGATCATTTGCAGAAAGCAATATAGTTTTATCCTATCTTTTCAAAATAGTTTTGATTTTTTTGTCAAATCTTTCTGAACTTCTTGGAAAACTCCAAGTGCTTTTAATCCCTTGTTGTCACCATCAAGTTTTACTTTGAGAAATTGGAATGTCGAGATCTTCCATAGCTTCAGGCCTTAGTTGCTCAGTATTTGTCCATAACCGAGGACACGTCTAAGTACTTAGAATTTTGATCTTCTGCAGAAGTTGTACACTTTACCCACATGACACAATCTCATCTTGATGCCACCAGTGGCCGCTGGATAAGTACTCACCAAGATGGAGTACTGGAAGATTGAGAATGTGACAAAGTCTTTCCATAGAAGTCCTCCCAATACACAATGCTAGCTTGTCATCCAGGCACCAATGTAGGGTTTCAAGTTCCCTTACACAATTCTAGTTAACCTGAAGATGCCAATGCATGGGTCTTCCACTATGTAGTTGACTAAGCCAGAGCCCATTTAGCATGTGGCTGTACACGGAAGCCACTGTACGAGAAACATGTTCAATCTCTAAGTCCCTGGGTGGTTTTCTTCTAGTGCACATACAAAAAGAGATAGCCATATAAACATGGTTCCTTTTATTGCCACCTTGTCCAATCTTGAGTATCCTTGTCCACCCAGGTGGTTCATTGAGTACTTCTTTTATTATATAAAACATATATCTTTTCAACTCTTCATATAGTCATAACATGTATCCCATCCCAAATATATAGCTGGGCTAAGCATACTACAACTACAGTGTTTCCACTAAGGAATATATAAGGGTATCCTATTAGGATTTAGCATAGCATAAAATATAGTAATGCTTATCATGCATGTTACAAAAATCCACTAAGTGTAATGAAAATAGTAGGAAATGGATGATAGTGTCACTTGCCTTTTTAGTAGAGAATGTTGGTTCACTTCTTGATCTTGCTAATATCACACTCTTCTAATTTCACTACAAATCAATCAAACAAACACAATTTCATCTAGCATTCAAACCAATTCTCACACATAAAATAACAAAAACAAGGTCATGCATGCAAGCATGCAAAAGATAGTTTTATTTGAAAAATTGGTTTATACTAAGCTCTAAACATTTTAAAGTTCAAAATTGGTCATTTACTAAAGTGGTAAAATCATTTGCAAAAGGTTTTATCTATAAACCATTTTAAATCAAATCATTATTTTATGTAGTTGAAAATATTTTTAGCAAAGCAATATTCTTTAAAGGGTTCACCAAATATATTTTTAATTCTCAAAACTTGGTGTTTACGGTCAGAAGGTTTGAATCAAAACATTTCCCAAGGGTTTTACTCAAGATTCAATTCTAAACCAAAATCAATATTTTTATTTGACTAGAAATAAGCTAATTCAATTATTTACTCCTTAACTTCACAAAATATATTTTTAAATACATAAGTTGGTTCCTAGGGTCAGTAGGTTCACAACAAACCATTTTGCAAAGATTTCATATTAAAATTATATCTAAAACAATTTTTATATTCAAAATAAGCCTACACATGTTTCTGCAATTTCAACCAATTTTCCAGAAGCAAATCATTAAACAAAGTGCATGGTTGCAAAGTACTCTTTCTACTAATTCCATTGGTATAAAATTTGCAAAATTTGGACGTGTAGAACTAAAGTTATGAATTTTTCAAGTTTGCATAACAAATAGATTCTAATTTCTGTTTTAAACAAAACCTTGTCCACGTGGCGTGATTCTATTGGCCGGTACCGTTTTGTTTGGATCGAGCTCTCTGGACCGCAGGATTTAAGTGAGATCGTGCGGAGCAGAGCACATGATACCCTTTCGCTTAAGTTCTAATCTCAGCCAAAGGATCCAGATCTAACGGACACGGTTCCTCTGACCATGGTTGGGCGGCGCTGGCGGCGGCGACTGGCAACGCACGCTCGGGCGGCGATCTTGTCGACGATGCAGGGAGCGGGTAAGAGGGGTAAGTGGCTCACCGTGCTCGTAGGAATATGCTGAAGCTCAACGCGTGGTCGGCTTGGCGAGGGGTGCACCAGAGAGGCGACGATTGCTCGTCGGAGTGTGCAGCGGCGTCGGTTGTGCTTAGGCGTCATCGGGGATGGGGCTACAGGTCACCCTGAGGCAAGATGGATGCACGGTTAGACGCGTGCGAACGTGGGGTTCACGTGAGCATGATGGAGAAGGCTCGGGGCGGTCTGGCTTACCAGGGATACTTCACCGGAGCGTCAGCAGATGGCGGTGGAGCTCAGATGATGTCGAAGCCGAGGCTGTGGGGCACTCGCGGGCGAGTTTGAGGCATTGGCAGATGCGCTTGGAGGTGGAGAACAAGCTCGTGTGCAGTGGGAGGCGAGAGGCGGCAGGGTGTGGCCGGAATTGCTCTGGGACGTCGTCGGAGACAGTGGGATGCGAGCTCGAATTAGAGCAGCCTAGGGGCAATGGGGAGGCGATGTTTGGGGGGAAAGGTAGAAGAGAGAGGGGCGCTTATGCGTGCGTGATCACAACGAGGTTTTACTCATTTGGAAGGTAGAGATCCCTGTGTTTACAATGCTAGTCCATGGATCAATAGCTAGCATCCACAGTTAAGATGTAATATCAAGAAACAAAGGTAATAATACAACTTTATAACCAGGAATAAAATAATTTATTACATCTTACATAGATCATTTGGCTATATCATTACAATGCAGCAGAATATATCAATAGCATGGGTTCCTTCATCTTCAAAGTGCCATAGGCAAACATGTTGGTTGTAGACTTGTAATCCTAATCAATAAGCTTCACTAACAGCAAACAAACCTGCAACATAATAAGTTACAGCCACAAGGGTCAATACATTTGAATTGTATTGGCAATTGATACTATGGTAGTATAGTGGAGTCTATCATCTATATGCATTTGGCTAAGTGGAGCTTAGGCTTGGTTTGCTCAAAATAGATTTTCCTTATCATTTGAAAACACTAAGTTTTTGCTTGACAAAAATCACCCAAGGCATCTCCCAATAGAAATTGGTGATCCTTCAACCCTTGTTCACCCGCAAGATTTTAACTTAGAAATTGGGATGAGGAGATTCTTGATAGCTTCCATCTCTTGATGCTCAAATTGTCCTTTACCAGGGACATGGCTAAGTACTTAGATTTTTCACTCTGCAGAGGTGGTGCACTTTCCCCACAAGACTTGGTTTCCCAAGACAAGATCTTTCAGAAGCCTTCCCTTAGACCAGAATGGACGCGTTCCAACCTATCATCCCCTACCACAACCTGTCCATTTGGATACGTTATTGCAACCTATATGATCCAGGCAGAGCCCATAATGCCAAGTAGCTACACTTGAAGCTTATCAACATTTGACATCTCAAATCTCTTTGTTCCTGGGTGGCCATCCACAAGTGAGATACACAAGGTAAACCATAGAAATGGGCCTTGTGAACCACTCAACACAAACCATTCCTTCCATTCCACCCAGGTGATTCATTCACTTAGTTGTTTTATTAACAAAACACAAGTCCTTGACTTAGAAATATTTCATAGTGTGAATATATATTCCACCCTTGTTTTCTACTAGCTAAGCTAAGCATGATAGTAGTAGGAATCTTAACTTAGGAAATTTCTACTAAGGTTTCATCTACTAGGATTTCCCATGGCATAGTTTATACTTAGCAAAAATATTCCATGCAAGTCCTACTTAGAAATATCACTAATGCATAGTGAAAATAATGGGACAAAAGTATGAAGCATCACTTGCCTTTTTGGTAGAGAATATAATTTCACTCCTTTATCTTGCAATATTCACACTCTTCAAATCACTACAATTCAATCAAGCAAGCAACATTTCAATCTACCATTCAAGCAACAACACATAAAATAATAGAAACACACCAATGCATGCACGCATGCCAAACATTGTTTTATTTACAAAAGTGCTTTATAATACGTTATAACCATTCTAAAACACTTATTGGTCATTTTATAAAGTGTCAAAACTATTTGCAAAAGATTTTACTTATAAACCATTTTTAAACCAAATCTTTATAGGATTCACCAAATACATTTTCAAATCATAAAACTTGGTGTTTGGGGTCAGAGGGTTTTAAATCAAAACATTTCCCAAAGGTTTTCTCCAAAAAAGCATTTTTAACAAATAAACAATATTTTTATTTGACTAGAAACGGTTTAAATCAAAGATTTATTATTTTGCTTCTCCAAACATATTTTTGAAAGCAAAAATTGATTTCTATGGTCAGTAGGTTCAAAACAAACCATTTGCCAAAGGTTTTATCTCAAAAATCATTTTAGAACAAATTTTATATTCTAAATATGCCTACACAAGTTTCTGCAAAAACAAACAATTTAACAGAAGAAATTTACTAAACAAAGCGCATGGGCAGAAAGTAATTGTTTTGTTGAATCCATTGATATAAAATTTGCAAAATTTGGATGTGTGGTTTGAAAGTTATGGATTTTTCAAATTGGAACATCAAATAGATCAATTCTGTTTTAAATCGAACCAACCAGGCCATGTGTCGTGTTTCTATTTGCTGGTACCGGTTCGCACGGATTAAGCACTATGAGGAGTTGGATCTAGTTAGATCGAGCGGCACAGATCTATCCATAACGGTTCAGTTAAGTGATCTATCGTATCCCTACGATCTTCATCTAACGGCTATCAACACTCTGACCATGTTCTGGCGGCGCTGCGATGGTGGGCGGCGGCGGCGCGCTCGGCTCACGGTGCTGCGGCGGTTACATGAAGCGACGGAGAGAAAGGAGGTGCTCACCGGGTTTGCAGCTTGCTGATGATGCTCAACGTGCTCGAGGGGAGGCAAGGGGCGCTCGGGGTTGACCGCAATTGCTCGTCGGAGGAATGCCTGGCGTCGGGTGCGGTCAGTCATCGTCAAGGGCGACGCTACGGAGCACGAGGGAGCAAACGGAAGATGCGGTTAGATTCGTACGCGAGTCACGGACATGTGTGCATCAAAAGAAGGGCAAGGGGGGTCTGGTCTCACCGGGAAAGGTTGACGGAGCGGAGGCAGACGACGGCGATGTTTAGACGAAGACGGAGTCGACGATACAGGGCACGCGCGAGTGAGATGAGGATGCAGAGAGGTGCGCCAGGGCCTGGGGGTCACGTTCGTGTGCTTGAGGAGGCGAGGGGCGGAGGAGGCTGGCCGGAATTGAAGAAAATGTTCGCCGGATACAATGGCGTTCTTGGAGGAATTGGAGACAGCCTGGGGGCAGAGAGGGTTGGGCGAGAGAGGGGAAAGAGAGAGGGAACACAGGCGATTAAGAAGGTGTGGTCAGGGGTGGAGTAACGCAGGAAATAAAGTGTATTGATGCCGGCTTCAACGGCCAGAAACGGCGAGGAGGAAAGAGGGGGCGGGTTTCACGCGAGGAAGACGATGACGTGGTGCTGGGGTCCGTCTGTCAGTGAGAGAGGGAGTGGGGAAATGAGGTCCATCGGTCAGCGACGCTGTGGGTTGATTCGTGAGTGAAAACGGTTCGATGCGGGTGGGGTGGGGAATGGGCTTGCTGGGCCTTGTTGGGCTAGCTGGGCTGGGTCGACCTTGCTTTATTTTTTTCCTGTTCTGATTCTTTTTCCTTTTCCAATTCCAATTTTTCTGTTTTGATTTTGTTGAATTATTTCAAACATCAATTTGAATTCAAACCTCAACCAAAATTTGTGTAGGTTTAAATACTAATTAGTAGTTCATTTCAAAGTCCAAAATAAAATAATATTTTTATTCTTTTAAGATATATTAATAATTAAATAAATAGACCTTAGTTTTTATTTCAAAAAGGTTTTAATTTATTTTTAAAAACACTATTTGAAATATAAATAAAAACCTTTTCAGTAGGTTTCCTTTGAAAGACAAAACATTTGGAAATCCTATTTAAAATATTTTAATAAGTTTTAGTGTTTATTTACAAATGGAAAAGCATTTACTTAAATAAAAATGGATATTAATAAATCCTTATTATTTTATTTAAATAAGCCTTTACTATTTTTATATAACAAAATATTTTATTTTAAAAGCTTGGCCAAGATTAATTTGGCTCTTTAAAATAAACCTTATTTATATTTCTATCTTTTCTTTTGAAAACCAAATCTTTTTATTAAAAGATCTAAAAATACTAATTCCAACTAACATAATTTTATTTATTATTTGTTTATCTTTTTAAATCCCTTTAGGATTTATTTGATCAAAATAGGTTTGGATGTTTCCAATTGGAATAAAAAAATTTCTTCTCATGCTAAAAATCAACAATCTTTTATTTTGTTTATTTATTTTTCACATAACAAGATTTGGAAAATCTTGGGATGTGACATCTTACTTCCACTCTTCTTCAAAGAAGCCTGGTACTTGCTGCAGTTTCTCTTCTAGTGGCCATGTTCATGACAAAATAAGCACTCAGTGTCTTCTAAAGGTCCAGCCTTTTGCTTGGGTGCAGACTTAGGGATCGTATCCTTAGCCTTGCCCTTCTTCTTCCAAGAAGTACCCTTTTTCTTGAAGCTAGGCTTGTTCTGCACAGCCATCACATGGCTATGCCCTGCACACTTCTTCAGGTCACTTTCTACTGTTTTAAGCATCCCACATAATTCATTAAGGCCCTTCTCCACCCCATGCATATGGTAGTTCGAAATGAACTGCCCATAGCTGGATGGAAGAGACGCCAAAATGAAGTCAGTGGCCAACTCTTGGCCTAGTGGAAAACCAAACTTTTCCAAAGTCTGACTGTAACCAACCATTTTGATCACATGGGGGCCTACAGATGCTCCCTCTGCTAGCTTGCATTCGACAAAGGACTTGGCAACATTGCACCTCTCAGTCCTTGCCTGATCTTGGAACATGTCCTTAAGCGCTACGATCATATCGTACGCTTCCTGATCCTCAAACTTCTTTTGGAGTTCAGGTTCCATGCATGCAAGAATAAGACAGCTAACCTCAAGAGAATCATCACATGCTCTCTTGTAGGGGTTCTTTAGGGAAACAGATGCATTATCAGCAGGTTCATCAGGGATTGAGGTATCCAGAACCATTTCCTTTTTATCAGACCTAAGAACGATTCTCAGGTTACGGACCTAGTCCGAATAGTTTGTTCCATTTAGTTTATCTTTGTCAAGAATCGAATGCAAAGAGAAAGGTGATGTAGTGTTCGGTGCCGTTGATCTACAACAGAAAACATGCAAAATACTAAGCCATGTAACCATGAAGGAGTAAAACATATTAAACAATTTAATAGCATATACTCCCACTTAAATCAATATCCCTCTATTTATACTAAGTGATTCAAGATCCACAATTAACAAGTCGACTAGTGAGCTTTAGCATCACTGCTAGAAGACAAGGTAAATCGGTAAGCAACACTTGCTAATCATATCACATATGACTCTTGTTGTTGGGTGACATCTCTATGTCAAAACTAGGCGCCCAACCTTTATGCCCCAAGGTCCTGAACTGTTAAGATGACCTTGTCAAGTTCACCAACCCTTATGCGTGTAGGTATCTGATACAAACCCATCCAGCCAAAGAAAACCACGGCACCCTAATTTCATAGGCCCACCAACGATGGTACAGGACATAGGATGGTGCAAGGTTTGGTTGGGAGGGCATGGTTTAACTTAAAATTTGTGAGGGATCGTTCTACTTCTATCATCTAAACATGCATAGTAGTAAAACGCATAAGAATAGCATTCACGTAGATGTGACACAGTATGGCCCATTTTCTCATGGTGATCTCCATCGCCATAGAACCTGTCCACCATGATGATCTCCATCTTCATGTTCCATGTGAGCCATCTTCCAAGTGATGAGTCCTCCAAGAAATAATGCAAGCTATTACTCCTAACAGCTAGTAATCAAAATTACATAGTATTGGGATCATCACAAGTTGGCACGGACGCCATTACAATAAATGACAACACATATGGCTCCAGCCGTGTTTCCCTACTGACGACACGCAGGTCATGCAAATTTTCATACATGTATCACATACATATATGGGCCATACTGATCACATACATCCTGCAAAAACAAGTTATGCATAGAATCGCATTCTACCGGATCATGTGACATCGCAGCACCTAGTTACTTTAACGAGATACAAAAGGGGCTACGATTACGGGGGGTCTAGGGAGTCTCCCCCTCGCGGTATCTACAAAATTTTCTTTAAGGATCTTGATCGGCAAATCAAATTTACCATATTGATCGGCAAACCGACTCCTGTCCCGATTCAATCAAACTCCTTTGATCACGGTACATCAATTTTAGGTCTAGGTTCCGATTCGATCAATCATATTGATCTTCGCGTGACTCAACAGGATTTATGTGTCACTGTCTACCCCGATGGCGGAAACCGACCGGTAGAGGTAAGTCGTTCGACAACCTCAGAATCACGATTACGGAAAGCAAGATCATAGATCAATCCTGAACCACCGCCATATAAACGATCACATCATTCATATCAATCTGCATATCACCATATGCAACCATCCCGAACCTATAATTGAATAGCATCGGCTCTGATACCACTGAAGGGATACGGGTAGGCTACACTAGCGCAAATCAAAAAAATTCTACCGCGTATACCAGGATTACTGTTGACATAGATCACAGGATTACCACTAGACGCGCAGTTGCGGAATTTATGAAGCGCGTCGAGGCAGTGCAGACATTCCACGTCTCCTCCTTGTCCTCGTCCCACGAGAAGCTCACCTTACGCGGCTCGTCCAAGCGCAACAGATGCAGCGCCTCCGAGGTATCCACACGTATAGGGTGGAAGCGTCAGACGCTGGACTGCTAGGTCCGCGCGTGCAACACAAGCGTGAGGAGTGGCGGTTGGGAATGATCTGAGGTCTTACCCTGGTCAGCTCGCCCCACCCTCTCTTATATAGGCGTCCCTAGTGGGCTTCTACATTAGCAGCCCATTAGTAGCCTAAGCCTGGTCTAATTAGGATCCAATCCTCATTAGGCTTCCAGCCCCTTAAGTGTGTGACCCTATAGGTTCATATGCGTATAGACATGACACGAATACACTTATTCTGTTAATAGTTGGTAGCGGCCTCTAGCAAGACGTGCCAACTCCTAAATGCATACAAAGATCATATCGGACGAACCATCACAAGGTTTAGTACATGTCTTTCCCTTTGCCTCACGATATTTTTTCTAGCTCCAAGCTGACCTCCCTTTCTCGATACCGTGATTCGGAATCCCTTTACTAGGTTAACTCTTAACCATATGTAGCACGGTCATGCATTTCTGGATCAGATCACTCGAGGGGCCCAGAGATATCTCTCTCAAGTAGAGAGGGGCAAATCCCATCTTGATTGACCATGCCTTGCAGCATGCTTCAGGACAAACCCGAAAGCTACCTTTATAACTACCGATTCTGGTGCAGCGTTAGATAGCCCCAAAGTAGGTCGATCCACATCTCAAGTACATGCGACAATCTCAGGTCTAAGGACAAAACGTACACGATGTGTAGAGAGAGAGAGCTACAACTAATTGCCAGTCTCAATTTGGGTCAGTCCAACCCCATGTTCATAACATGTGTCCACATCATTGGTTTGACATCTCCATGTCTATGACTTGCGAAACATAGTCATCAACCAATCGATGTGCTAGTCTAATATTCACGTGTGTCCTCACATGAACTCCGACTAGGTACAACTCTTAAATAACCATGCAAGTAAAGAGTTTCACAAACAATTCACATAATTGCCAATCAATACAAGTTACTGTTGGAATTATGCCCTAGAGGCAATAATAAAGATGTTATTATTATAATTCTTGTTCATGATAAAGTTTATATTCCATGCTAGAATTGTATTAAGCGGAAACATTAATACTTGTGTGGTTTGTGAACAACACCGTGTCCCCTGCGCCTCTAAGGACTAGCTCATTGATCAATGATGGTTAAGGTTTCTAACCATAGACATGAGTTGTCAATTGATAATGAGATCATTTCTTTGGAGTGATATGATGGATGCACCCAAACTAAGCGAAGCAATTAGATCGTTCATCGTGTTCATCTTTGCGAAGCTTTTCCTGTGTCAAATATTGTATTCCTAGACCATGAGATAATGCAACTCCCTGGTACCGAAGAAAGCTTTGAGGTCATCAAGCGTCATCTTATGAGAGGGTGATCATAAAGGTGTCTCTCGGTGATCGGAAAGTATCTGTTGGGTTGTATGTATCGAGATGGAATTTGTCCCTCCCAAGTCGGAGAGATATACTTGGGCCCACTCGGTAATCGATATCAACACCGCTTGCAAGCATGTGGTTAAGGAGTTAATCACAAAGTGATATCGCATTACGAACAGTAAAGTACTTTTGTGAGCAGATTGAACTAGGTATGGCGGTACCGACGATCGAATCTCGGGCAAGTAAAATATCGCGAGACAAGGGAATATATATATGGGATTGATTGAATCTGGCATCGTGGTTCATCCGATATGATCATCAATGAATGTGGGAGTCAATATGGGTGCCCAGACCCTGTTGATTATTGATAGAAGATCATGTCGCATATTCTCGAACCCGCAGGTCACACATAACGTATCTCGACGCTAGGATAGATTGGATAATTGGTTTATGAATTTTGTGTTGAGTCTCGGATGGGATCCGGATATCACGAGAGGTTCGAATGGTCCGGAGAATAAGATTCATATAAACGATTGCAGTTTTGGAGTTGAATTGTTCCGTCGGTTAATTGTACCGGAAGCTTCTAGAACCTTCCGGAAGGGACCAACGTGGCCCCACCTTCCGAGAGGGGCATGGGCCTATGAGGGAGTGTCCGGCGCATTGGGCCAGGGCACAAGGCCCCATAGGGCCCAGCCGATCCTAGAGAGTTTAAATCGTTTAAACTAGAGATAGGGTTTCTAGAAGAGGGAGAGTCCATGCCCCACTCCTTATCCTTTGGGCTTGGGGAGGGGCTAGGCTACTCCCGTCTATATAAAGAGGGTGGGGGCGCACCAACTCCCACACCTCTCCTCCAAACCCTAGCCTTGCTAGATTTCCTCTCTCCTCCCATTTGTTTGTAGGCGAAGCCTCTGCAGAAATTCTCCACCATATACACCACGCCGTCGTGTTGTAGATCCAATCTATCTCTCCACCATACTTGCTGGTCCGAGGAAGTAGGAGACGCCGATGTGCTGCACGTGTGCATCTCATGGAGGCACCGCCACTTGTGGTGCTAGATCGGATCGGATCGCGAGGAGGAGAAGCGAGTACGACTACGTCACCCACGTTCCGACGAATGTTCCGCTGTGCGAATCTTCAAGGGTATGAAGATCTAATCCAATCTCTCTCGTTGTTTGCATCTCCTAAATTAGATCTTGGCTTTCCCTCTATTTGTTCCGTAGAAAATTTTGATTTACTATGCCGTGAAACCCTTCAGTTCCCTGAGATGGATATTCAAGGAACATTACAATAACTCATGGATACATATGAAATATAATCATCTCTATGATTGCCTTATGGGGATATGCCTCTTTGGGGTATACCTGCAGCGTTCCGATCGCCCAGAACCTGGCGAGTGGGCTGCAAGACGGCGGATCAGACTGGTGTGGATCCAAGCGATGGAAGTTGAAGGCCCGAGAGTAGATAGGCCAGGATTAAGTTAAACAAGTGCGAAACCTTAACTGATTCGGTTGAGATATGTAAACCACAGGGAGGGTGAGTCTATAAACCCCCTATAGGGCGGTAAACGTTCCATCATCACCAAGCGACTCGCCGCCAGCCGAGCTCGCCCCATTGTACTTCAACATAATACAATCTAGCGAGTAGGTCTTTACCTCGGGGCGAACTCGGTAAAACCACGTGTCTTCGCCTCATCTCGCACCGATGGCTGGCCACCCTTTCCTTCGTTACTACTGCCGATTGCAACATCTGCCGTGGTCATTCCACGGCAGTGGCGCCACCGTGGGGCCGGCCTGGCCGGTGTTCGTGGCAAGATCCAATCGCCCATCAACGAGTCGGTCACCACCGCCGCATGATAGCAATCGGCGAGATGCTCCGGATCTTGCCGAGAGCAGCTACGTCCGACGGCCACGCACTACAAGGAATGGCTATATATGACCCTCAATTTCGTCACAAAATCGTCATAACGGTCCGTTTATGGCGATTCTATGACGATTTTGAGATCGTCGAAAGTCAAGGCGTCGCAATGAACTATAACGACGATTTTAGTGAAATCGTCATAAATCTATGATATTGGATCGTCATAACCATTATGATGATCCAATATCGTCATGGGAAAACTGATCTCGCCATGTCAGATCCTGCGTGGCTAAGCCTACGTGGCACACAATCAGCCCGGTCCATTTCTGCCATTTGTATGGGCCAAGCCCAATAATATGGTCCATCAAATTTTCTATAAAAATCGGCTGATTACTTGAGCTAAGTCCAACATTTTGGCCTTTTGTATGTTCAGGGCCTTAGCATTTTAAGATCCGTTTCTTTTTAATTTTCAACCATTTACTCAAAATTGTATATTTCTCTAGTCCAATGTTGGACGGGCCGTAGGCTTTTTTAATCCCATCTAACATTTGATTTATTTCAGACATACGGCCATAAAATAGACAATATTTCTTAAACACAGCCAATATCACATTATTTTTCACAGATAATAATAAAAGTTAAAACATATATTACAATCAGTACATAGTGCACGTCACCCAGGAATATAAAACCACTACAAATGTACACTGTAGTATATTACAACAATTCCATAGTTCAAATCACCGAGAAAATATAAATAAATATCAAAAAATAAGACTATCTACTCTTTGTTGAGTACGGAATCCCTTTTCTTCTTCCAACTTCGGTATGTAACCTTTAAAAAAGAGACGAAATAGGTTATGGAGACAACAAAAGCAACATGTTCAAACAATAACATAGACCAGCTAGGAAGAAAATAAAGAACATATATATACTAGCATCTACATAAACTATAGTTGATTTTATTTTCTGTTGTAGGAACAAAAACATGGTTTGAATTAGCTAAAATAGCAAATGAGTAAAAAAAATGACAAGCCTTAATCACAACATTGTCTATCAGTTTGTCCAAGATTACAATCAAGAATGAAGTATGAGTAGCATTTTACAACACCAAAACTAAAATCATCATAAATACAAGATATACAAATTCAAAATAAAAAATCTCTATGTCACAGAAATATCTAAACACCTTCATGCATAACCAGCAGAAACATACATCCATTCTCACAATTTATAATCTCGCAGAAAGTAAAATTATTTCGACTATAAGAAAATCAGATAGAAGTACTCTAACCTGTTTGATCAGAGCAGCAGAGAGACAAGATTGATCTCATTGCCATCAAGGACTACCTCAAAACAACAATAGCTCCAGATGTTATATCTGTTTCATGCACAATTTAAAAGAAAGGTTTTGTTCATGGCAAAAAGTATATTACATGTGGTAATCAGTCTAAACAGATAATATAATACAGGCACACACACAAGCAACTCAGCAATTCAATGCCCACTAGAAGTCAGTGAAGAGTCTTGATCTTTACACCAAGCCTGTGTTGGGGGAGAGCAGCGCAATGACCATGTTGTCGTCTTGCCTGCACAATGCAAAGTAATCAACTGAATCTTCAAGGCATACAAGCTCAAAGAGATATCAACTGAAACTATCAACAATGCAATAGCAAATACTGCAATCACAATGACATTACTATAATCACTAAAGCAAAGCTAACAAGAAGCAGCATATTTTATTCCCTCGTGAACACAAATCAGACCCAGCAGATGTTATACAAGGAAATGGTTCATATGAAGAGGAAAATTTATGACTGATCAATATGAAGGAATACAACAGAAGAGTTGAATGACGGGACAATGCAAAACTTCTAGACAAACTATAGGAAGTTATGCAAGTATTCATCCATGAGTTGACAGAACATAATTGAACAAGAAAACACAACTGACCAATGTTCCCACTTAGCATGACTGCACACATGAATGAAACCAAAGACTAGGAGAAACAAGCTTACAGGGGCAACACAGGAAGATGGAGACGCCGCTGGGCCTTGGTTGAGGTGTCGTACGGCAGGCCAACTGCTCTTGTGTCGTGCCTAGCCCCCTCCTACAGCGGCGCCAGCTCGCTCGTCTTTGCCGGCGCTGGTCCTCCCCTCCGTCGCCATCCCAAGCTCCACCCTACGACATGACCGCCCACGGGCTCTAGGGTGACAAACCTGACGCCCTCTAGATCCTGCCGCAGCCTCTCCTTCAAGCCCAGGGTCGACCACATGTTCTTGTGCCACTCGCCGCCACTGGAGATCGTCACTGTAGCTCCTCAGGTGACCAAAAAATAGCAGGCGCCGCCACCCAAGTGTCGCCCACGCTCGCGAGCGTGCTTCTCCCCTGCTACCAGTGAGCTCCCTGCTACTGCTCCCCTGCAATCGAGATTCAGAGTTTCTGAAAAACAACAAATAAGGTACAGTTTCAGAACAAATTTTGAAGTGCTAGTTGCAAGTAAATGAAAATGTTGCCTAGCTCAATATTAGTTGTACTCCATGTGCTATGAACAATGATGGTTTGACAAAGTGACAGGTATTAGCTGTATGTGTGTGTTATGAGTATACATGAGTAGTACGTGATCAGGTAGCAGATGAACTAGTTCAGTTGTACCATGTGCTCAGGCTAATGACTTGTAGTTCAATTTATCTCATGCTATTTAAATTTAGTACTGATACAAGTATGATTGGCGGCGTTGAGATACTGATACGGGATAGTGCGACACCTACATCACCATATAAAAAACTTACATTCTTCAGCTGCTGCCACACTTGTGCATTCTCATGACCCAGCTATGAGTCCTGTTTCTAGAGGCGTTTGTTCTCCTCGATAAGAATTTTGTTCAGAGCTGACACCTTTCTATTCATGGACTCAATCTGTGGAGACTCCTTCAAGACTTATCTTGGCACCGTGACAACCGGGCACAATAGTCCACCTTAGTACAAGATGTAAAAACAAGAAGTTGAGACTCGATACGTAAAATGCAAAGAGCTGCATGATCAAATGTGACTATAATGATAGATGAATTATAATGTATTCAACTCCTCGAACATTTCTCCTTACCAACTAGAGAATCATATTAAGAGGTGGAAAATAGATACGCCGGAACATAGGCACTTACCATAGGGACCACTTGTTGGGGTGCTGCTTCCGCTAGTCCTTCCCGAAAACCTCCGCATAGACGCTAAACACACCAAACCTCTATGAATGCAAGTTAAAAGGAGCATAAAACATCATTTAGACTTAGGAAAGTAATTGCCAAAAGTAAATGATCCAACACAAAGCAATACAATGTGGTATACAATATTATTTTAGTAGCAAGGCATTACGTCATGATATAGAATGAGAGTACCAGATTAAAATGCATGGACATCACAATGACAAGTGCAAGCACTCGAGCTATCCCGACAAGAATTTTCAAGCTTGAGAAGAAATAGAATGTTGACTGTACATGCCAAGATCATGTATGGCCATGATATTAAACATGGTAGAAACCACAACTAAGTTTCAAGTATATCTGCCTAGGATCATACGACTTTGCAAACAACAAGCACACCTACTCTTATCTAAGTGCACCTAATATTGTGCTCAAACAAAGTAACAGATTAGCAACCATGTGATTCAATTAATTTTCTGTGAGTAGCTTTCCTTAATTAGGTCTATATACGCAACACAGAATGCAAGTAAACAGAACATAGTAAACCTGTCTCACAAAGATGAGAAATGTGAGGAACTGGGGACTTATCTACACCATGGAAATCATGAAGAAGATGATTACTATATTAGAGCCATAATCATGTTGGCAAATACCCCTGCAACTACTCATGGCTTGTTCAAAGCATGTCTGCAACAATCATTGGTTATAGTTAGTATAACAGATTAAGTAAAAGACGGAGCTAGCATGATAAAGAATAGCACTAGGTATGCTTAAAATTTTGCATTGCGGGCGAAACTATAACTGTTCTAGAAAGTAACAAGGAAAAAATGGGTTCGGCCTTAATGTGTACAGGTGTGGCATCCCGCAAAAACCACTACTAGAAAATCGCGTTGTTTTTGTGCATTGCATCACCATGACTGCATGCTCATGTCATCATGCCACATTGCATTTGAGAATCGTCATCATCTTGCATTTGCTTGCATAAAACTATTTGCGGAAAAACCTGTTCGTGTTTTCTAAACGGCCCGCCTTTGTTCAACACGCAAAACCCGGGTCGCCGGAATACTTTGCTTTGTCTGCTATCAGTTTGCAAAAGGCTTGTTTGAAATAAATAAAACACTTAATTATTTTTAGTGGGGCAGTCGAACGGGCCGAATCGACCCGAACGACCACCCCAGAATAACAAACGGTCCACCCATAATCCTAAAACTACCAGTCCTATTCTACCCACCCCTCCTCCACCTCACCCCACCCAATAGCTGTTCGCCACCTCATCTCTCCTCTACCCCCAACCAATCGAACACTGCCACCTCATCCCCCCAACCCTCTCTCCCTCCACCCCACACACCCTGGCCACCCCAACCACCCACGCAGCCTCTCTACCCTCCCTCTCTGCAGCCGGGCCCCACCCTCTCTGGTCCCACCCACCGACAGCCACCTCCCCAGATCCCACCCACCGGTCCCACCCCTGGCCCGCGCCCCGTCTCCCACCTCCCGTTCTTCCCTTCCTCCAAGCTTCTCCACAAGCTCCCGCCTCTCTCCCTGGCTGGCAGCCACGGTGCGCCTCACCCTCCGCCTTCCGCCCGCCTTCCTCTCCCGCCTCGGGGCCCTCTCCACCACCTGCCTGTCCGCCTCCTCCCTCTGCGTCACGCGCCCCACTCGCTCCACACCGGGCGACCTCACCGGCGCCGCCTTCTCGTTTATCCTGGCCTGCCCACCGCCTGGCCCGCCTCCGCACCTCCTCCCCGCCGCCCTCGTACTGCCCCCGACCATCCGCCGGCCAAGGCGCCCGCCTCGCCAGACTCTCCTCCGCCCTGCCCCACCGGGCGCCGCTCACCATCGCCCGCCTGCCGCCGCCTCCCCGCCGGCCGCCGACGCCAGCCTCGCCTCGCTCGTCTGCCGCCTCGCCGCACTAGCATGCACGCCTCGTCGCTCGTTGCTCGTTGTCGCCCCCATGGCGCGGGCGCCGCCGGACGACTGCCAAGGCTGCCGAGCGTCGTCATCGCTCGCGAGCTCAACTGTGAGGAACTTGTGGTGGTGGAGATGTATGTGTCAAGATGACGATGTGCCACCACGTCAAAGAATATCTCCGGCTCCGACGGAACAAGGGTGGATTATGCCGATGATGCGGACCTCGGCAGACAAGATCTACCATTGATCAAGGACCCTCGAAACATCAAGGCCTTGTTCATGGACCCGATGGCCAAGATCTACATCACGGAGCACCAAAAACCCCTTCATGGAACCGGTGGCCGAGACCCTGAAGGCCGATCCAAAGCGCCAGGACCCGAACCTGAAGAACGCCAAGATCTCCAATCGGAACGCCAAGTTCGCCACCTTGAACGCCAACCCGATACGCGGACCCGACAAGTTCTTCTCGACGACAAGATCATCGACAGGGAACCCGAAGACCACATGTGCGACAAGTACTCCCTCGAGAACGCCGAGTACCTCACCCCGGACACCGACACCCTGGACGACAAGTTCTCCTTCCCGGAAGCATTGACGCTCGTGCGACAAGAGCTACTTCCCCGATCCGAAGACCCTAAATCCCGGAGTCCGAGAACGATCCCGTCGAACCCTGAACCCCGAGACCGGACCCCGAACCCCCCGGAACCAAGACCTTCGCAACCCTAATGTGTGACCCTTATCCGAACCCCTATTTTTATAAATGCTAAACATAAAACTTGTTGCATGTTAAATTGTCATACTTGCATGCATACTTGTCATGTGGTTTGGGGGCACTATGCCGATTCACTACATAATTAAATATGGGGCCCATATGCGGGCAAATCTAGTCTTATATTGGCCTCATTTAAATTTGTGCATCAAACCGATACTATCTTCTGCCATGTAAAACAACATTTAAATTGCGGGGTAGCTAAATAACAGGATCCATCTAATTAATTGTCGGGACCCCGTTTCCGCTTAATATGACCTAATTGCATTGCACCTTTGCCATGCCATGCATCATATCATAAGCATGGCCGATCTTTTGTCATAGCATTAAATATTGCATCCGGTGTTTCTTCTAGTGTTTTGCTTCTTCGCGGATAAGGCAGTTGAGTTGATGTGAGCTTCGCCACGATCTTCGGTTGAACCTTCGACAATGTTTTGCAGGCGAGCATCTCCCCCTTTCTACCTATCTTACTTTTATAGCATTTATTCCCTCCTGTTGATCTATTGCTAGCTGTGTTGCGATGCTCTAGTTTTCGTACCCGAGATATCCCTTGTCGCCTTATATTGCCTTGGCCACATCCTATTACCTGTTGTTTGGTAGATAGTTGGACTTGCGCGTCGTAGTCGCTTGCTCAAGTGTTGTTGCGTGTCGCCATGTACCACAGTTGTTGGAGTATTGCCACATGTTTGATGATGGAGATGATCTCGGCTTTATTTATCGTTCACTTTAATTCCTGTTTAACAACTAAAATTGAAGTAAGTAAGCAGAGGCATCGGTGGGCGATAGATAACATTTGGTTTCCGACCGCCCACTTGTGTCCCGTAGGACCCCGAGTACTTGATACCTGTTCCTTGATTTATCGCACTATCCACATACGGGGAATTATGGGCCCCCCTTAGCCAGAGCTTGATTCAGTCTTATTTCTTGGGGCCACAAACTAGTTTGAGGTTTTATTTACTATCCTGTACTTATGCCATGCTACTGCTTTATTTACGATTGTGCGAGGAGCACGCTGTACTGTTTAGGTAAGCGGAATGTTTTCGCGGTATCGACAAGCCCCGTTTGGGGTTCCCAGTCGTTTACAGCCATTGTCACAAACCTTGAGTCCGTCTCGGAGTCAGCTAGCTTCGTTGCGGGTCTACTCAATGGGGTGGCCCCCTAAAATATTTCTGAATCCTGTGATTGCTTTGTCGTGAAAGCCTCGTTGGGTTTTGATTTGGTTTTTCCGAGGTCGATCATGTGTGTGTTGCTATTTGTGCACCCCGGCCGGGTTAAAACTTTCTGAAAGCCTTGTCCGCGGTTATGGGCGACTTGGAGCACAGTATCTCGATCATAGACAACTATAACTAAAATAGTGCTATAAATTTGACTTTACAATGACTAGTAATCAGCTTAACTATAATGGAATGACTAAATAAAACTGCCAACAATTGCTTGTTTGGTTTGTCGCTTGCGACAATTGTATTTGACTAGTAAGTATTGCAACTATAACGGAACGGCTAAATAAAAGTACCAACAACTGCTGGGTTATGGGTTATCTCATGCTAATTGTATCTGACTAGTAAGTGTTGCAACTACAACGGAATGGTTAACTAAAACGGCCCACTGCTTATTTTATCAGGATGACTATCTATACCTGACTAGTAATTGCTGCAACGATAACTGAATAAATAAAACTGCCAACTGTGTGAGTTCCTCGGCTGACTTCCTCGTTTGGTCTCGAGGGGGAAACACTAGGATGGGTTTGTTTGGTGGTAGTATCAGGTTTGATCCAGATAGGTCTTTCTTACCCCTCTCTGATATCCGCTAGTTGTATCGAGTCTCTATAGGTTGTTTAGTGCATGCTGCCGCTGCCGCTTCAGTCCACCATACCTATGTAGGCGAGGACCGCCGAATTCTAGCCTCGCTGTCTTGGCCTCAAGATCTTGACGCTCCTCTTTTCCTTTGCCCTTTGTCGGCACCTTTTGTTTAAGCAGGTTTTGAGATCGACGTCGTTAGGTGGTTACCCTTCCGCTTGGCCCGCAGGGTTATGGATGCCATTGGTTATTCTTCAGGGCTCTTAGCCCCATTTGCATCTTGTCCGTAGTCGGACGCTCTATCATTTCAAGGTGATTTGGATCTTTGTATATTATATCTGCATTCTTGACTCTTTGAGTCGTTGTTGTATATATCTGTTCTGTGGGTCCCATCGAGGACTGTTGTGTAATGTTATTACTTCGTTTTCCACCCGCACGAAAGTGCCTGGTGGGCACCTTTGAATCGTTTCTATGCGGGTTTGGCGGGAATCGCTAAAACTTGCTTAGGGCCGATTCTGAGGGTGTTACAACAGGTACTTAGATGTATCATGGAATCCTCTTGCATGGAAATGCAATGTGCAATTTTTGCCAAACTTGCACTCTAGATCACAAGGGCACAAATAAACCACATAATATGCAAATGATTCAGTACAAACAAAACCATGACTGTAAAAAATTCCACATGGCACTATAAATACATATAGTTTCCATTAAACTATTTTTTACTTCTCTACAAGATCTACAAGACTGCATAGTGTCAACCATGTCCTAAGTTCCAATAGAAGCAGATTCATCAACAAGTTCAAGGCAGGACTATTTCAGACTTCAAGTAAACTGCTTGCCGACTACCAATATTTTAGCCAACATGTATGTATTATCAAAAGGAGATCAGAGGGTGTTGGGGATCAGATTTGCCAATTTACCGGATGGGAACGCAGACCAACCCTCCTGCACGGCCACCATTGCTCAACGACGAACTCAATCACCGCCACACCGCCACCACATCCCGAATTAGTTCCCAGATCCGAGATGGAGGATCAAGAACCACCAAGACGGGCGTGTACTTCGTGGAGAGCAGCAGAAGAAGGTCACCTCACCGCTATGCGGTGATGCATCAGGAGGAACCAGTGGCCATCCTCCCGGATGAGTGCCGGAAATGGAACGGGCGGACCTCGCCGCCGACGAGCGCGGGCATCCATGCCGCGTAGAGGGAGGTCGGAGAGGAAATGGAGTAGTTGCGAGAGACCGGGCTTTCTCGTCCATGACAGTGGCCTGTAGTGTCCCATCTAGGGTTCGCAGGCGCTGTGTCGAGATCCATGTCGACGAGGACAGATTGGGCAAGGGTGTAGTGATGGATTGTGTCTTGAATGGTAAGAGAGGTGCGGTGAGGAGAGGAGGATAGGGTGGTGGTGTTGTGGATCCATCGGAGGAGAAGAGCGAGGGGAGAGAAAGACCGGAGATGGGCGTGGTGTGGCGGTGGGGGAGAGATAAGGGTTAGGGTTAGAGGATAGAGGGGTCATGGCGGCGGGGACTTTGGTGTGTGCGCCAAATATTTGCCACTATGCGCACGCTGGATGCCAGGTCATCGATCCACACAACAAGTTTCCATACTTCACCATCCATCCATTCATTATGTTTACATCCAACGGCTGATATTGACCTTCTCTTATATCTTGATCTGTCTAGCAATTATGACGATTTTGTCCATAGAAATTACGACGTTTTTTCACGAAATCGTCATAGTTTAATAAGGATTTGGCCCACCCAAACAACCTACGACCATATGATGTAGAATCGTCATAAATCTATAACGATTTTATTTACGGTCACTACCAAAATGTCATAGTTTGACACATTCCTTGTCGTGACGCGCAGCGTGATTTTGCCAGTCGGCACGATCAGCCTCTTCGTCGGCCTCACCGACGTCATCATCTCGGAGGACTCGGCTCGCATCCGTGAGTCGCCGCCACGCGACCGGCTCTCCGAGAGCCAGGTCTGCACAATCCATCGCTTTGCCTCCGAGTACAACTCGTCCCACAATGATGTGGCCGAAAACTCCGCGGCCACGGAAGACGTGGCCCTCAACGACGACGCCGACTCGGCGACCCCAGCGTCACTCGCCGGATCCATCACCGCGTCTTCGCCCGCAGGCTCCATCACCCAGGTCTCCAACGTGGGAGACTTCGAGGATCCCTCCATCCTTGGGATCTTCGACTTTGACTCCGGGTCGGAGAACTCCGCCGATCTCCGCGACGGGACCGGTCGCCATGCCGCGACCTACATGGCGACTGGCACCGATCCGCCGGAGGATCCCTTCTCCGCCCCGATCCCTCCTAACACCACGGCAACGGAGGTCGAGGAACTCCGCTGGCTGGCGAGGCAAGACACAAGGAGGCCGAGCGAAAAATTTCGCCGAAAGGTGTGACGGCAGAGTCGCCACGCTACCACAGCATAATCAGGTCGCCGCGAACCCCACCTTCAGGGCGCGCCGAACTTCGATGACAAGAACGACCTGCCCGCGGGTCAACGCGACCGCGAGAATGCGCCACTAGGAGGAAGCGCCCGGCCCCCACCAGGGTCGACGGTGAACGGCACCCCACCTCCACCCAACCGCACACCCCCCAGGGACCAGCCGCGGATAATGGTGTCCTCACGGGAGCGAGACGCGAACGGCCTACCACTGTTCTCCACCCGATGGACAACCTCGTGGCGGGCCGAGCAGCGGCCGACAACATCACGGCCACCGGTGACGGCGCCCTACAGATCCTGTACGTCAGGGCCCTGCTCGCAAAGGCGGTCGAGCAGCAAAACGCGGGCGCCGCCTCGCAGGGTCGGGTGTACTCGCGCTCTTCAGGCAGTAGAGCGGCCTCAAGCGGCCGCCCATTGGCACAAAAACCCTCAACTGCCCGCCACCCGAACCACTGCAGCTCCAACACCGACCCGCAAACGCGGCACTCTCCACCAACGACCCCAGGCCAGAGACCAACTTCGTCGCCGCCAACGGTCAACCCGTCGATGCCCACACCCACATCATCAACAACAAAAGCTGGCGCGCACGCCAGCCCGACGACCTGCGACAACCCTAACCAATCGCCGCGATAGCGAGCCGATGGGGTCTCTAAGCCGACTCGGGCCCAGGTGCTTCGGACCGATGATCCGAGGCGAAAAATACCCGGCGAACTTCAAAGCGCCGAAGAAAATAGAGAAGTACGACCCTTTGTACGACCCCTCCGTGTGGCTGGACACATACCTCATGGCGATGGGGATCGCGGGCCACACCGACCTGCTAGCCGCCTGCTACCTCCCCCGAATGATGGAGGGAACGTGCAGGCAGTGGATCAACACCCTCCGCAGGATAGCATCGACTCCTGGGAAGATATGCGAGACGCCTTTGTTAGGCACTTCGAGTGCTCCTACACCCGCGCCACCACCATCGAGGACCTGGAATGATGCGTCCAGGGACCCCGCGAGTCGACCAGCAACTGGGTCCAGCGGTGGCAAGAACTATGGTACAACGCGGTCGTCATCCACCCGGACACCGCGATCCACTGCTTCAAGACCTCGTGCCGCTACGAGCCCTTGGTCGCCAAGCTCAAGCGACATTCCCGCACACTCGACAACATACCGGACCTCCTCGAGATCGCCAAAAGATACGCGGAGGAAGACCCAAACCAGGAAACCGACGACGAGTCGGGAGGACAACGCCGCACGAGCGGCAACGACAACGGACGACGGTCCGACCTATGCTACAGCAACACTCGCCTCACCGACAAACGCCGAAGTGACGGGCGAGTCGACTTCGTCGCCAACGCCGGGCACGCGCAGCGCGAGCCCAAGAGCTTCCGCCGCGACGGAGGGCAACGCCGCGACGGCGACAACTAAAAGGCGAAACCAAGGTTCGACCCCGCGGCCCTCCTTAACCAGCCTTGTGCGTTTCACAGCAGGAAGGGAAGCCCGCCACGCACACGACCGCCAACTGCCACTCTCTCAAAGAGATCGAGTAGGCACGGCGAGCGCGGGAGGACCCCGACAACAACCTGCCAAACGGAGGAAAATTCTGCAGTGTGGCTGGCTCGCTCCACACCTTCACAGGCTTTAACACGAAGCGCGAGAAGAAGGTCATCGCCCGCACCGTCGCCGTCAACGCGGTGGCGAAGGTGGATGTTCCCCAGTTCCTCAACTGGTCGGAGCAGCCCATCACCTGGAGCCACCAGGACCACTCGCCACGCATCGAGTACCCAGGCCGAGTCGCCCTGGTTGTCAATCCCAAGGTGGGAGACTACTGGCTCCCCAAGACATTGATGGACGGCGGCAGCTCCATTAACATCCTGTACTTGGACACCTTCAGGCAACTGCGGCTCCTGCAGTCGATGGTCGAAACGACCTACACCACGTTCCATGGCATCGTCCCCGGTCGGAAGGCGTACCCGATCGGCAAGGTCATGCTGCCAGTCACCTTCGACACACCGGCAAACTTCCGCACCGAGCGGATCATCTTCGAGCTGGTGCCCTTCGACAGCCCGTACCACTGCGTCTTGGCGCGCCAGGCGTTTGCTGAGTTCATGGCAGCGCCCCACTATGCGTACAACGCGATGAAGCTCCCCGGGCCGCGCGGCGTCATCACCATCCACGGCGACCCCGACATGGCTGCCGAGTGCGAGGCCAAAGGAGCCAAACTCGCCGACGCCGTCATCGCGGCAGAAGCCAACCACACCGACGAGCTCGCCAAGTATGCGAGCGGGGTCAACAACGACAACCCCACCATCCTCAAAAAGACCAACTCGGAGGGCGCCAACACCTCAGCCTTTGACGCAACAACACAAGACTGCCTAGCTGGTCCCGCGACTCCAGACGGTGACGATCGGGATGGGCATGAGCCCAGCCTAGGAAGGCGCGCTCATCGAGTTCCTCCGTGAGAACAGGGACATCTTCGCATGGAAGCCCTCTGACATTCCTGGTGTCCCTAGGGAACTCGCTGAGCACAAACTAAACGCCGACCCCAAAGTGCGACCCGTCAAGCAGTCGCTGCGGCTCTTCAATGAAGAGCGCCGCCGAGCCATTGCCGAGGAGGTGTAGTGTCTACTCGCTGCAGGCTTCATCCGGCCAATCAAATACTCCAAGTGACTGGCAAATCCAGTCCTAGTCGAGAAGAAAAATGGGACCTGGAGGATGTGTATCGACTACACAAACTTAAACAGCGCCTGCCCGAAGGAGCAGTTCGTCCTCCCGTGGATCGACCAAATAATCGACTCCACCGCGGGATCGGAGTCGCTGTGTTTCCTCGACGCCTACTCTGGGTACAACCAGATCAAGATGGCCGCTGAGGACGAGGAGAAGACGGCATTCATCACGCCATTCGGAGCCTTCTGCTACACTGCCATGACCTTCGGCCTCAAGAACGCCGGGGCAACTTACCAGTGGTGTATGCAGGAATTCCTTGCGAGCCAAATTGGCCGCAACATCCACGTCTACATCGACGACGTGGTAGTGAAGTCCACTCGCCAGGGCGATCTACTCGCCGACCTGGCGGAAACATTCGCCAACCTGCGGAAATACAAGATAAAGCTCAACCCAGGCAAATGCACTTTCGGTGTACCAGTAGGGCAACTACTGGGCTACGTCGTCTCCAAGCACGGGATCGAGGCGAACCCCACCAAGATCGACACGATCGCTCGACTCGGCAAACCCGAGTGCCTGCGCGACGTCCAAAAACTGGCCGGGCGAGTCGCGGCTCTAAGTCGCTTCATCCCCCGATTGGGCGAAAAGGCGATGCCCCTATACCGCCTGATGCGAAAGAGCCCCACCTTCCAGTGGGACAAGGAGGCGGACGACGCCCTCCGCGACCTCAAGAAGGTGCTACTCGCAGCACGCTCGCCGCCGTCGACAAAGAACCCATGCTGGTTCACGCCGCGCTTCCGAGCGTCTGCCGGGCCGCCATGGTTGTCGAAAGCGGAGGACGGAAAGGAGCGCCTTACAACGACGGTGTATTACATCAGCGAGGTCCTCACCGAGTCGCGCCAATGTACCCGCAATACCGTAAACTGGTATACGCAGTCTTGAGCACAGCGACATCAGACTACTTCCGTGAGCACCCGATCACGGTCATCTCCTCAAAGACCGTTGCAGACATCATCAAGAACTGTGAGGCGACCGGGCGAAGTCGCCAAGTGGGCCGTCGAAATCGGCGCCCATAACATCATGTATGAGCCACGGCGATCAAGTCGCAGCTCGCGACTTCATCGCCGATCGAAGAGGCCCAAAGATCCTAAAAGCTGCCATACCTCCACTATTTGAACCTGCACTTCGACGGCTCAAAGAACACGGACGGCGCAGGAGCAGGGATCGTGCTGACTTCCCCGAAGGGCGACAAGCTCCGCTACGTCCTCTGCCTCGACTTCACCCCCTGCACCAACAACAAGGCCGAGTACGAGGCACTACGCCATGGCATGCGAGCTGCCAAGGAGATGAATGTCAACCGCCTACGTTGCTACGGAGACTCCGACCTATGATTGACAGGCGGAAGAACAAGGAGGCCGACGCACTCTCTCGCATCGGGTCGGCTCGACTCGCACCACCCGCCGGCGTCTTCCTCGACAGGATCACCAAGCCATCAGTCTCTCCCCAAGGGAGATCGACATCGGAGTCCCGCTGCAACCAGAGGCAGCCCTAGTCGCACTCATCGCCGAGCCAGACGACTGGACCAAGCCGTACATCGCCTACCTGGAGGCTGGAACCTTGCCAGCAGACGAGACAGACGCCCGGATGGTGGCACGTCGATGCAAATCCTTCACCATCATCGACGAGCTCCACAAGTGCAGCGTGACCGACGTATTCCAACGCTGCGTACGACCCGCCGAAGGACGCAAGAGCCTCCACGACATCCACTCCGACGACTGCGGCCACCACGCCGGAGCCCGCTCTCTGGTCGCAAAGGCTATGCGGCACGGCTTCTACTGGCCCACCGCACATGCCGACGCCGTCGACATCGTCCAGCGGTGCGCCGGGTGCCAGAAATACGCCAACCAGACACACGTGCCGAGCTCAGCGCTCAAGACAATCCCCATCACCTGGCCATTCGCCGTGTGGGGTATGGACATGGTAGGCCCTTTCAAAAAGGCCCCCTCCGGCTTCACCCACCTCCTGGTCGCTGTCGACAAATTCACGAAGTGGGTGGAGGCCAAGCCAGTCCGGAAATACGATGGGAAGACTGCCACCAAATTCCTACGCGAGCTCATATATCGCTACGGGTTCCCAAACAGCATCATCACGGACAACGGCACCAACTTCGCCAAAGGAGCCATGGCCGAGTTATGCGAGGAACATCACATCCGGCTCGACCTCGCGTCAGTCGCCCACCCGGAGTCCAACGGTCAGGCGGTGCTGGGTCGAGGAGCTACCCTCCGTCATCTGTGGTATCCGCACCTTGGTCAACAGGTCGACAGGGTTCACCCCCTTCTTCATGGTGTACGGTGCCGAGGCAGTCATGCCCACCGACCTCGAGCATGACTCGCCAAGGGTCGTCCACTACATGGAGGCGGCGAACGAACTCGCACGTCAGGACGGAGTCGATCAACTCGACGAGGCACGCGACCTAGCTCGCTCCCGCACGGCCATCTACCAGCAAGGACTCCGCCGCTACCATAGCCGGCGAGTGATGACTCGTACCTTCCAGGAAGGCGACCTGGTGCTACGCCTCATTCAGGACAAGAAGGGCATGCACAAGCTCTCCCCCCCGTGGGAGGGACCATTCTCCATCGGGCGCGTACTCGGCAACGACGCCTACTACCTCTTACGGAAGTTCTACTCCTAGAACTCTATCCATGTACCATCCACTCGCTATGAAATAAAACATATTGGTTACCACAACCTGTGTCTGCTCTCCGTGTCTTGTGCCACTCGCACTCGTAATAACAGCGTCAAGCTAAACCGCAGAAGTCAACCTCTAGCACAACGACCAGCACAGCCAAGTAGTGCGTTACGAGGGCACTGGGATACCCCAGGACTCGCAACGTCCACGAAAATCGCCTACCCGGAGCCCCATTGGAGTCGCCTAGCTCGACTGGCTTAACGAGCCAAGACTATTGCCTTCGCTCCTCACAGCGACCATGATCCTCCGCACCCTCGGCACAGCGACTCGAACGGCCAAGTACCACGCTCGGGGACTGACAACCAGTTCAACGCGAGCGACTCGGGAACAACGCCAAGTATGAGAGCATGCCCAGGACTCGCCATGCGACCCGACTAAGCAGGAGTGATGCGCCACTTTACTCTACGCCAAGTCCTCACCCACCCTAGAGTCGCGCCTAGAACAACCAAGTACCATGCTCGGCGACTCGGATACCCGACCTCGTCAAGAAGGAAAACGGTGAAGCAGAGCACTCATGGAGTCGCTTATGATCGCTTTCCGAGTTTGGGCGAGTCGACCTCACTAACAAAACGTTCAAAACCGCAAACACATAACAAACGAGGTAAACCCCATAAAAAGGGCAGATGCGCTCGGGGACTAGTTCAACCCTCAATCACCAACACAAGACAATCCAGAAAATAAGACGATATCTCATTATAGCATATCACAAATGTCACAAAATACAAGGCATGCCCAACTGCCGAACTTCTACTAACGCCCCAGGGCACAGTGTTTTATTCTGCAGGCTTCGATGTCGACTTGTCGCCACCCTTGCGGTTGCGAATGAAGGGAGTATACGGGTTCGACGGGTACGTCGTCAGCTCACCCGCAATCGCCGCACGGAAGGGCTGCTCGATCTTGAAGTCCCGGTGCTGCGGCTCGGGGTCGTTTAGCGCAACGATCGTCTCCTGATAAGGAAGGAGATCGCCCATCGCCCAGACTCGATCGGAGTATACCGCGGCGCGGTCCGTCAGCTTCAGCACCTCAGCGATCTCCACCGAGCCCGTCGACGACGGATAACCACTCGTCACGTCGTCCAGATCAAAATCTTCCGGGAAGTGGGCGAGCCCGAGGCTCAGCGCCGTCGCTGCACCACGCCGGAACGCCGACCGCGTCATGAACTCGACGACTGATGGCGCTTTCTCCAAGTACCGCCACACTTCGACGAGATCACTGGGAATCACTTCTGTGGGCGATATCTCTTGAAGGTACGCCCGAATACAAGTCGCGGACAGCGTGGCCGAGTCGACAAGAGTGGCCACACACTGCCGCGCGTCGAACGACTGCGCCTCTTCTGCGCTATCAATAATCCGACCTGTGGACAAGAGGGGTAATGAGTACATCAAACATCACATAATGGAAACATCATAGGTAGAGGCGGCACACATACCAATCAAAGGACGGGAGAGATTCGTGATGAAGTCTTGAAGAGAGGAGTAGTCGTCTTCAAGGCCAGCAACAAGGGCGTCGGAGACCTTACGCTCCTCGGCGGTGGCCGTAACAGCAGCCTTGGCTCGCCCTTCCGCCGAGCTCGCCTCCTCCTTCGAGTCCGCAAGCTCGCGCTCAAGGTCGGCAATCCGCTTCTCCGCCAAACTCAACGCCGATTGCGCCGCCGTCAGCTCACTCGGGACAAGTGTAGCACCCCGGGTAAAACCACTACTAGAAAATCGCTGTTGTTTTTATTATGTGCATCATCATGTCATCAACATGCATCTAATTGACTAAAACTATTTTGCTAAAAGGCCTACTTTGTTTTCCATATTAATATTGTTCCCTCTTTGTTCAAACCAAAACCGTTGGTCCAGCCGGATCTTTTATTTGGCTAAAACTGTTTACAAAAGTTTATTTTAAAACAAAAAAATAAAATAAAAAAACTATTTTTTTGGGGGAGGCAGTCCAGCCGTCCGGCCCAAAAGCCCAACCGGCCAAACCACATACTACCCAACCCAAACCCTAGAACTACCCTACCTAATCCCTCCCCACTCCCTCACCCCGCCGCCACACTCCCTCTCTCCACCCACAAGACCCAGCACTCACCTGGTCAACCCACCACCCCACCTAACATCGATCACGCACCCTGGCCGTACCCCGAGCCCCACCCGCGACCCCGGGCCCACCTGGCTGCGAGACCCACCCCGCGCGCGACCGAACCGCCAGGTCTCCCACCCTCTCCCCTCGCGACGCCTCTCTCGCCTCCATCCCCAATCCACGCAGCAACCGCCGCCGCCGACCTCATTGTGCACCGCCGCCAGACCCCACCTCGTCGAGCTCTGCCGCAGACCTCGCCGCTGCCACCCTTTCTCGCCACCTCCAGTCGGCCGCCTCCGCGCGTTCCCCGCTACCTCTGGTCGCGAGCACCGCGGCTCCATCTACCTCTGCCGCACTGTCGTCCGCCACCTATGCCCTCCACCTCGCGCCGCGAACTTCCGTCACTCGAGCTTGTCGGCCGCGCAAGCTCTGTCGTCCTCCAACGCCCATCGCGCGCGTCCCTGAGGCCTCCTGCTCGTGGCCCTGCCCATCCTCTCCTCGTTGTCGGGCTTTCCCGCTGAAGTCCTGGCCGCCACCGCCCTGTACCGCCTCGCCGGCCGTCGTCGACGTACGACCTTCCTCAACCTCAAGTCCTGCCGGTGCCCCTGCGAGCATGACAAGCCCGTGTACCCCTCTTCTCCGGCTGCGTCGTCCCGTGTCTGTTTTACGCCGCCGGCCTTTGCCCATGTCCTGTAGCCTGCCGTGTGCGTGATGCCCGCTGTTGTTCACAGCGGAAACCTTTGGGCATGTTGCGTTTGGCCAACTTGTTTTTGTGAGATACCAATGGTACCCTGCCAAGATCGACATCGACCGAGCCGATTCGATGAACCCCGGGTGCCCATCCGAGTTCGCGATCGACCATATAGTCGAAGTCGGAAGCTCCCCTTCACGGAAACCAAGCTCTCCTCACGGACATGAAGACCCTTGATCCCCGGATCCAAACCCCGATGCTTCGATCCGAAGACCGATCCCGGTGTTGAGACCGAACCAGACCCCCGGAGCCATGATCGTCGACCCCTGTGTGTGACCCCTATCTGAGAGCCCTATTTTATAAATGCCATATATACCTATTGCATATCATTATTCATACTCGCATGCATATTTGTGTGGTTTGGGGGCATTAAGCCGATTGACCTTATAATTAAATATGGAGTCCATATGCCGATGAATCTAGTCTTATATGGGCTCTATTTAAATTTGTGTAGCAAACCGATGCTATGTTTTGCCATGTTAAGGTAACATTTAAAATGTGGGGTATCTAAACAACATGAACTTAATAACTGTCGGGACCCCTATTCCGCTTCATATGGCCTAATTGCATCGCATACTTGACATGTCATACATCATACATGCATCATGCCCGATCTTCTGCCGTAGTATTAAATATTGCATCCGGTGTTTCTGCTAGTGCTTTGCTTCTTCACGGACTAGGCCGATGAGTTGATGCGAGTGTCGACCAGATCATCGGATGAACCTTCGGCAATGTTTTCAGGCGAGCATTCTCCCCCTTTCTACCTATTTTACCTTTCTAGTCTTTATTTCCTTCTGTTGATCTATTGCTATCTGTGTTGCGATGCTCTAGTTTTCGTACCCGTGATGTCCCTTGCAGCCTTATATTGCCTTGGACACATCCTATTACCTGTTGTTTGGTAGATAGTTGGACTTGCGTGTCGTAGTCTCTTGCTCAAGTGCTGTTGTTTGTTGTCAAGTACCACAGTTGTTGGAATAATGCCGCATGTTTAATGTTCGAGATGATCATGGTTTTAATTATCGTTTAATAACTAAAATTGAAATAGGTAAATAATGCAGAGGCACAGGTGGGCAATAGATGTTATTTGGTTTTTAACCGTCCACTTGTGTCCCGTAGGACCCCGAGTACTTGATACCTGTCCTTTGAATATTCGCACTATCCGCATGTGGGACCATGAATCCCCCTAGCCAGAGCTTGAGTCATATTTATTTCTTGGGGCCACAAAGTAGTTTGGGGTTTTATTACTATCATGTACTTATGCCATGCTTTACTGCTTTATTTGCGATTGCGCGTGGAGCGGCTGTAATTTTTAGGACAAATGTGGAATGTTTTCGCGGTATCGACAAGCCGAGTCACACTTTTGGGTTCCCAGTCGTTTACAGCCATTGGCACAAACCTCTGGGTCCGTCTCGGAGCCGGCCAACTTCGTCGCGGGTAGCTTGGTGGGGTGGCCCCCTGAAATTTATATGAATCTTGCAATTGCTCTGTCGTGATGCCTCGTTGGGTTTCATTTGGTTTTTCTCGAGGTTGATCGTGCGTGTGTTGCTATTTGTGCCCCCCTGCAGGATAAAACTTTCTGAAAGCCGTGTCCGCGGTTATGGACGACTTTGAGCACAGTATCTCGATCATAGACAACTATAACTAAAGTAGTGCTATAAATGTGACTTTATAATGACTAGTAATTAGCTTCACTATAATGGAATGGCTAAATAAAAGTGCCAACAATTGCTGGTTTGGGTTGTTGCTTGTTAACATTGTATCTGACTAGTAAGTATTGCAACTACAACGGAATGGCTAAATAAAAGTACCAACAACTGCTGGGTTTTGGGGTGTCTCATGCTATATGTATCTGACTAGTAAGTACTACAAATACAACGGAATGGTTAACTAAAACTGCCCACTGTTTATTATATCAGGATGACTCATGCTATCTATATCTGACTAGTAATTGTCGCAACTATAACGAAATGAATAAAACTGCCGACTGTGTGAGTTCCTCGGTTGACTTTCTCGGTTGGTATCGAGGGGGAATACCAGGATGGGTATGTTCGGTGTTAGAATCAGGCTGGATCCGAATAGGTCTTTCTTATCCCTATCTAATAGCCGCCATATGTATTGAGTCTCTATAGGTTGTTTAGTGCATGCTGCGCTGCCTCTTCAGTCCACCATACCTATGTAGGCGAGGACCGCCGAATTCTAGTCTCGCCGTGTACTGGCCTCAATACTGACCGCTCTGTTTTTCCTTTGCCCTTTGTCGGCACCCCTTTTGTTTAAGCAGGTTTTGAGATCGACGTCGTTAGCAGGGTTACCCTTCCGGCTTGGCCTGGGCAGGGTTATGGACACCACTGGTTATTCTTCAGGGCTCTTAGCCCCATTTGCATCTTGTCTGTAGTCGGACGCTGTATCATTTTCAAGTTGATTTGGATCTTGTGTTGTATATCTGTATTCTTGACTCATGGAGTCGTTGTTGTATATATCTGTTCTGTGGGTTCCATCGTGGACTATTGTGTAATGATATTACTTCGTTTTCCACCTGCACGAAAGTGCCTGGTGGGCACCTTTGAATCGTTTCTATGCGGGTTTGGCGGGAATCGCTGAAACTTGCATAAGGTCGATTCTGAGGGTGTTACAACAAGGCCCTGACGAACCTCTTCTGCCTTCGCAGCAATCGCTTGGAGTCCCTTGTTCGCCTCTTGAGCGGTGACAAGTTCCTTCTCCGCGCGACACTTCGCAGCAAGCCGATCGGCTGATTCACGCTGCAAACGCTGTGCAAAATTCAAACAGTTAACAAAAACGAAATCCTAAGTGCCCACCCGCTGAAATTCAGCGACTGGACACTCGGGGACTGGCGATCAAAAATCTTGAGCGCCCACCTGCTGAAATTCAGCGAATGCGCACTCGGGGACTGGGCGCAAGAAATAAAAGCAAATCACCAAAAGAATCTGACCACTGCAATTCAGTGGCACGATTCTCGGGGACTGGACATACCTGGATGGCTGCGCCCAGCATGCCATGAAGTTGTAGTGCGTCGACGGATGTGAGAAGAGCCAGAGTGTTCCCGCGACGCTGCTCGACCTCCATCTCGGCGACCCCAGGTGTGTGGCTCGATGGCGTGGTACCACTCGCCGTGGCCGCTCTGGCCATGAAGCGGGGGAAGGTCGCGATGCATGCGCCGACACCAAAAGAGGTCGGCTCAGCCATCCCAGGCGAGGAAGCACCCTCCTTGGTCGCCGAGGCCGCCCCTGCCGCAGGATCACTCGGAGCAATCGTCGTATTGTCAGACACCATGACGACTTCGTCGCTCTTGGTCTTCTTGGCACTACCCGTGGGGGCAGCGACTTCATCATCCTTCCTCTTCCGAGAAGGGTCCTCCTCGGCGGCGACTGGCGCAACCTTGGCCACAGACAGGTGGCCTATCTTCTTAACCCCAGTCCTGCAAATCGATTACATGAGCAAAGTGGTTCTAGTACAACGAAAAATAAAGCAGGTGAATAAAACTCACTTGGCGACTGGTATGAACCGCAGCCCCATGCGAATGCTAGCCGGTTTCTCCAGTTCGGGACCCAGTCTCCGACTGAGGCCCATCTCAAAGACGTCAGGCGCCCAAGACACAGACGACCTCTTTGTTGACGAGGCCGCGACAGGAGCCTCCGCAACATTTTTGTCAGGAGCTCTCCTGGGAGGCGAAGCTGCCATGGCTGGAGAGACCCCCGACCCAGAGACTGGGGCGAATGGGGGAGGCATTGAGGCCAGAGGCACCTCACTCAGGACGGTGATGACATCCGGTGCTGCCGTCATCTATGGCGCTTCATCCTTGGCCAGGCTGGTGCCGTCGGAGCTGCTCGTCGAATGAGGCGGAGATGCCTGCCTCGCCGGCTTCATCTTCCTCTTCGGAGGGGCCTTCACCTACTTCTTCTTCTTCGACGGAGTGGCCTCGCGACGCGAGGTGAGCTCGGGAAGCTCATCGTCTTCATAATTATGACGTTCGAGGCTTCTGCTCGCTTCGAGTTCACGTTGACGCTGTCCGCGAGTTTTGCGAACCAACGGGGCGGCCTCTTCCTCGGACTCGTCGTCGTCGCCGCTCCTGTCGCTCTCGATGCCGCCCCTTGCAGGAGGCGATTCGCCCCCCTCCTGGACGGACGAGCTCAATTCGCCGTCATGGAAGCCAGCCTTCCACCACTTGAAATAACTGCAATAGGCATAAGACAATATCAGTGTAGCCGCGACAGCATCAACTGCGACTGCGAATGATAGAAAGATGACTTACCGTCGGGGCTAGGTGCTTCGCAGTGTAGGGGGCGACCCCGGCCTTCGCATCCAGGTACACCTCCTGGGTGATCTTCTTCAACGCCAGGATGTAGTCCTCGACTTTCCACTCGGCGAGGCATGATTTCGTCGAGTCCTCTCGCCCCGTGTACTCGTACATATAATGGTCACGGCGGGCCAGGGGAACGAGTCGCCGCCCGATCCAGCAGTTGTACAAATTGATGGTCTGAAGACCTTTCTTCATCAGGCCGCGGATGGTATGAAGCATCTCATCCACGACCATCCGCTGGTATGTTGGAAGCTTGCCGACTTGGAGTCGGCGAGGTTCGGGCCGGTCGGCGGAGTATCTTGGGATCGCCACCTCGCCGTCTGGGGTCGCTTCGGTGACGTAAAACCAAGACTTCTTCCACTCGCTCGCCGCCTTGGTAGGTAGCATCAGATCAAAAAAGGAGGCCTTCGACTTCAATTGAAACGTCAAGCCACCCGCAGCAAGCATTGGGCCGCCCACTTTTTGCGACTGATCCGCCCGTGGAACAGATCTTGCCACAGGGGGAAATAGGGCCTGCAGCCCAGGTAGCACTCGCAGAACTCCAGGAAGATGGCGAGCTGCTCGATGCTGTGCGGGCCTAGGTCCGCCGGCTGGATCCCGTAGAAGGCGCAGAAGCGCCGGAAGAAGAGAGACGTGGGCAATCCCAGCCCCCGTTCCAGGTGGCTGGTGAAGCAAACGAATTCTCCCTCGCGTGGGTCCGGAGTCACCTCTCCGGCCGCGGGAATGCGCCACCTGCCGACGCACAGGATCCCGGCCTCCTCGAAAGACGCCAGTAGCGCTCTCGTACACTTGGACCTGCCCCATGCTTCGGTGGAGGGGGCCATTGGCGGAAAGGTTCGTGGAGGTCGGAGGATTTGGGGTCGGCTGGATCGCGATGCGGAAGAAAACGGAGGTACGCGCAATCGGAAGAAATGACAACGGGGTGGTTCTCCGATCGCCTACCATTCCCTTTATATAGCGGTTGTTACCCGCCAAATCAGGAAGCCGTTACTACACAGTGATTACGCCAAAAGTTACAGTTGGATTACCCCAACGGCTAGTTTTAACTATGTTTGACGGTCCAACTTCAGCCACTCGGCTTGCCGTCCTGATCACTCCGACAGTGACTAAATATTCCGCCGACCCGTTCGCCGAGCTGCGACCAGAATGACTAGTTTTTTCCTTTATTCAGGAGCCCGCCACCGATTCGACTGGGTATCCGCATTGGACCCGTATGCTCCGACTGCAAGAAACCACCTGCGCCCAATCGATGACGGCCTCGGGGACTACTGATGGGGATATTCCTACCGGGGTATACCCAGCAGGACGTTTCCGATCGCCCAGAACCGGTAGTGGGCTGCAAGACGGCGATCGATCAGACCTGTGGATCCAAGCGACTGGAAGTTGAAGGCCCAGGAGAGTAGATAGGCCCAGACGGATTAAGTTAAACAAGTACCGAAACCTTAACTGATTCGGTTGAGATATGTAAACCCTAGGGGAGGGTGAGTCTATATAAACCCCCTACAGGGCGTGTAAACGTACGTTCCATCATCCACCCAAGCGACTCGCCGCCTAGCCGTCGAGCTCGCCCCATTGTACTTCCAACATAATACAATCTAGCAGGAGTATGTCTTTACCCTCCGGGGGGCCGAACCTGGGTAAAACCCTGTGTCTCCGCCCTCATCTCGCACTGCAGATGGCTGGCCGCCCTTGCCCTTCGTTCTACAACTCGCTGCCGATTGCAGCATCTGCCGTGGTCATTCCCACGACATTGCCTCTAGGGCATATTTCCTTCAGAATTGTGTTGAGAAATATTCAATCGTTTAATCATTAGCATAGGTTTACCCACACAACACTTATTCAACCAAAGAAGATTAATCAACTAGATGAAGCGAAACCACTTGACATTATTCCCATGTGTCCTCGAGAATGTTTGGTCCTTATAAGTAGTACAACCGTCTTGTCCTTTGCTAAAGAAAGGATTGGGCACTTGCTGCAATTATCATTATTGTCTATTATTTACTTACACTTTATTTTTGTTCATTATCAAAAACCACTAAAAATCTGTTTGCTAAGTATTTATAGAGAATTCCTGATCCAAAGCACTAGTCAACACCTTCTGCTCCTCGTGGGATCGACACTCCTATTTATCGAAAGTACTACGATACACCCCCTATACTTGTGGGTCATCAAGGATACCCAAGGGAAACTATTGGGTATACCTTCTACAACAAAGCTGAGGGCAAAACGTTTGTCGCTAAGGACGACACGTTTCTAAAGAAAGAGTTTGACGCAAAAGGATTTAGTGGGAGGAAGATAGAGATTGATGAGGTCATTGACCCTTCTCTCCAAATACCGAGTAGCACAACAAAAACTGTTCCGAAACCTCCCTCTATAGTGGAAGAAGAATCAAATGATACATATCATAACATCAAAGCTCCCATGGTTCAGAGATCTGCAAGAATATGTACCACTCTAGATTGGTATGGTAATCTTGTGATTTCTGTCTTGTTAGGTGAACAACAAGAAACTAGAAACTACAAGGAAGCAATGGAGAGTGTTGACTCCGAGAAATGGCTAGAGGCAATGAAATCCGAGATAGGATCCATGTATGAGAACCAAGTTTGGAACTTGGTAGATCTCCCTGGAGGTCGAAAGGCCATGGAGAATAAATGGATCTTTAAGAAGAAGACATATGTTGATGGCAATGTGATTGTCCACAAGGAAAGACTTGTCACAAAAGGTTTTTGACAAGTGGAAGGAATTGACTACGACGAGACTTTCTCTCATGTAGCAATGTTGAAATATTTCTGGATTTTACTAGCAATTGTTGCATATTATGATTATGAGATATGGCAAATGGATGTCAAGACCGCCTTCCTCAATGGACACATTGATGAAGAGTTTTATATGATGCAACCAGAGGGGTTTGTTGATCCTAAGGATGCTAGAAAAGTATGCAAGCTTGAGCGATCCATTTATGGACTAAAGCAAGCATCTAGGAGTTGGAACAAGCGATTTGATCAAGTGATCAAGAATTTTGGATTTGTCCAAAATAATCAAGAGGCTTGTGTTTACAAGAAAGTGAGTGGGAGCTCGGTGCCATTCCTAGTACTATATGTGAAATCAAGTGGCATTCCTAGTACTATATATTACTCATTGGAAATGATGTGAGATTATTAGGGAGCGTAAAGGAATATCGAAGTAGTCAGTTTTCCATGAAGGATCTATATATTAGGTATCAAGATCTATAGAGATAGATCAAGACACCTGATAGCATTAAGTCAGAGTACTTACATAGATAATATTTTGAAGAAGTTCAAAATGGAAGGCACCAAAAGGGGTTTGTGCCTCTTGTGAAAGGTGTGTCATTGAGTAAGACTCAATGTCCAGCGACAGCTGCTGATAGAGAAAGGATGGCTAAGATACCCTATGCCTCATACATAGATTATATCATGTATGCTATGCTATTTACTCGACCTGATGTGGCCCTGGATCTTAGTTGGGCAGGCCGTTTCCGGAGTGGAACATTGGACAACTGTAAAAAATATCCTGAAGTATCTTAAAAGAACTAAGGATATGTTCCTAGTATTTCGAGGTAGTGATAAATCTCTAAACGTAACTGGTTACATGGATGTGAGCTGGAACACATACTTCGATGACTCGAAGTCTCTGACGGGATATGTGTTTCTGGTGAATGGTGGCACAGTGACCTGGAGAAGTGTGAAGCAATCAGTGGTGGCACAATCTTCAATGGAGTCAGAATACATCATAGTTAATTTTGTGGCAAATGAAGTTGTCTGGCTATGGAATTTCATCGTCGAACTAGGAGTTATTCCTAATGCGGATGACCGTGTGATACTCTTTTACGATAACACAGGTTCCATCGCAAATGCGTCAGAACCAAGGACTCATTCCATAATCAAGCACATCCAGGTGAGATTCCACACCATTAGACAAAATGTTGAGAATGGCGAAGTCAAGATTTGCAAAGTGCATACGGATCGGAATGCCGTAGATCTGTTTACCAAAGGACTTCCATAATCCAAGCATGAGTAACATCGGGATACTATTGGTGTTAAGTCATTGCGTATTGTAAAGCTAAATTAATTTGTACTGTAGTGCAAGTGGGAGACTAAAGGAGATATGCCCTAGAGGCAAATAATAAATTGTTTTTATTTGATGTATCTCTTGTATGTTCATAATATGTTTCTTACCGTTTTATAACTGTATTAATATGAAACATTAATACACGTGTGGTATGTAAACAAATCAGGTCTCTCATTACCTCTATAAAACTAGCTCATTGGGCAAGAGATGAACTTATGCTTTTGAGATCATGGGTGATAGTGCCAATTGACAATGAGGTCACATTATTGGTTGAATAATGTGATAGACAAACACCCAAATTTAATCACAATGAGATCTAGTTACTTAACGTTCATCATTGATGATAACACAGAAACATCATGGACTAAATCCTTCAACTATGAGAAAATGCATAATCACCATTTTAGAAGGAGACTTTGATGATATCAAGTATCGATATGTGAAAGGGTGATCATAAAGGTATCATTGGGTTTCCAGATGAGACGGGTTGAGGAGTTTTTATCAAGACCAAGATTTTCCAACCCAAGTAACGGATAGATACACGTGGCCAACTCGGTGACATTGCATTAACGCCGATTGCAAGTGTATGACTAGGTCATGGAATGTAACAACAGAGGAACGAGTAAACAAGATCATCAGAAATAAGATCGAACACAAGTATGGAGATGTTTGAGATCAAATCTAGGATGAGGTAGGTATCATATGGCAAAGGGAATAGGACTACATAGTTAAAGGTTCAAGCGATGAGATTCGTGAATGCATGGGTGGTCATTATGGATATCCAGGTCCCGTTGATGATCATTTACACAAGAGGGTTCTTGGTCATGTCCGGAGCATCTACGAACCAAATGGTGGCACACTTAAGGGTGGGGATGCTTACGGATCGAACCGGCACCGCAGGAGAAATGAGATAGAGAAACCAGATAGGTTCCGGGTAACACCGATGTTGATCGAAGTGGTCCGAAAGGTGTTCTGGAGTAAGAGATATATTAGTCTATGTGTTTTATATATTAATTGGTTAAATTAATATTAAAACATATTTTATTATTTATATTTTGGACAACCTCTATCTTATTGGTTAAATTAATATTAAAACATAGGGCAAGGCGGAAAGGAGGAGGTGGGCCCCATGCACCAAGGCGCCTAGGGTCCCCCCCCCCGCGTGGGGCCCTAGGGCCGGCGACTGCCTAGGGAAGCGGTGGAGATGCCCTGGAGGCGGCGGCAGGTGGGGTTCCCACCCCCTGCCCTAGGGTTTGCCATACCCCCTCCCTACTATAAATAGAGGAGCCCCATCCCCTCTATTTGCACAACAAGTCCCCCCCCCCCTCTCTCTCTATTCCCTAGAGCTCTCTCCATCTGGATTGGATCCAACTCTCTGGGAATAATTCTCCATCTCTACACAACCATCGTGCGTAGGACGGTTCGGCTTCCATATTCTTCCGCTACTCGGGTGGATCAGAGCCTGGAGACGTCCCTACACCGAACGTGTGTAGAGCTTCGGGGCGCAACACTTGGGGCGCTCATCTTCATCGCTATATGTCTTCCTGCGTAAAGCGTGCCATGGTCTTTAAGGGTATGAACTCCGTCCTCCATCTCCATTACTTATGTCTATATAGAATAGATCTTGGTTGTCGTGTTTGCGTAGCTAGATTTTTTTTGTTTTCTGATGCAAGCCCCAGCATATGCTGCCATTCTACTCTCCACGGATGGACCTGTCTGTAGATTTAAAAAGTCGTTTAAATTTTATAATTGGTGGCTTATAGAGGGATACCTGGAAGATTATGCTAAATCCATTTGTACAACTTCCAAAAATAAATATTTCTCGTACAGGACTAACCATAATGTAGGTTTTCTCAAAGTTTGGTGCAAAAATAAAAAAGCCTTTGCAACAGGAATTAAATAACCTTGAAGATGAGATCAAACAAATCCATATGAAGCCCCTGCATCAACAAGATCACATAGCTGAAGCTTGTCTAGTAGAAAGGTCTAAACAAACGATGACAAAGTTAACAAACTTGTACATACAGAGAGCAAAAATCAATGGATCAAAGATGGAGACATGAACACTTCTTTTTTTCACTGATCCATTGTCAAGACGAGAAGGAGAAACACTATAGTTTTTGTAAAGGATGAAAGAAATATTCTTCATTTTATGCCGGACAAAATTGGTAATATTTTTGTTAACTACTTCAGATCTATTTTTGCCTCCACTCAGACTAACAATGGTAAGCCCTTCATACATACACAGCTACCTCAAGATTTGCAGGATTACACTTATTCAATTCCAGGTGACAAGGAGGTACTAGCAACACTCAAAGAGATGAAAATAAATGCCTCCTCGGGACCAGATGGTTTCGACGTACAATTCTACATTGCCACATGGGAGTGGATAGAGAAAGATGGTATACAGTTTATCAAGAAATTCTTTCAAACAGGTATTATGCCAGCTCATATTAACAATACCCATATTGCTCTTATCCCTAAAAAAAAGCTTGTTCATTTGGTTCCGGCTGATTATAGACCTATAAATCTTTGTAATGTCATCTACAAAATCATCGCTAAATGCAATGCAAATAGATTGACGCCCCACTTGTCGGATTATATTCACTCCTCGCAACAAGTTTTTATTGAAGGTAGACGCATAAGTAATAACATTATAATTGCCCAACAAAATCACCCATTCCTTTGATATTAGCTCCTAGGAAAATAAAGCCTTTATGCTTAAATTAGATCTTGCAAAAGCTTTCGATAGGCTAGAGTGGAATTTCATTGTCGCTGCTCTCGCACATAAAGGATTGCATGTTCATTTCATTAATCTTATCCTTGCTTGTGTCTCCTCGCAAACATTCTCTATGATCATTAATGACCAACCGTTTGCGAAATTTTGAGGAGATAGAGGTATCCGACAAGGCTGTCCTCTATTCCTTATCTTTTTGTCCTTTCCATAAATGAATTTTCTATTGCGTTGTGGGTGTAGGGGTTTGTAGCATGGAAAACAAAAAAAATCTACCGTATGAACACACAAATCAAGATCTAATCTATGATCAAGCCAAGATCTATCTACTAGATCGGTGCAATGAGTTCATAGAGTACTAACCCTCGAAGATCCAAATCGGTTAACGAGATTGGGTTCTCATGGGTGATGTAGTCGTTCACTTGCCGATCTCAAGATCGCATAGAAAATTCTTCCGGCGTCGCGTTCCGGCAGTGCTCCCACAGTCGGTCACACGTATGGTACTCGATGAAGACCTTGCTCTCCCTTTTTACAGCAGGCAGCGGAGGTTGTAGCTCTCTCCTCGCGATTCCGGCAGCATGTCAGCGTGGTGTCGGAAGTAGAGGGGAGATCCCGTAGGACTTCGCCTAAGCCGGTGCGAGTATGGTGGAGTATAGGGAGCCCGACGATCTTGGGTTTAGAGGGCCGAGGTTTAGAGGTGGCTAGCAACTAGGGTTTAGCTAGTCGGTAGCTGTTTGGAGGAGGGTCTAGAGACAACGACTTGGAAGGGGCCATGGCCGGCGGCTAGGGTTTTTAGTGGGGGGCCAAGGGGACACCCCCTCCCCTATATTTATGAGAGGGAGGGGCGGTTGGGGAAGGGGATTCCTTCCCCAACTCCATCTCATGGGCCGGCGGCAAGGGAGAGGGAGGAATCCTCCCTTAGGTAGGATTCCTTACCTCCCTTCACTTAGAGACAATGTCCCACTTTGACTTCTTCAAAGTGCCTTTTTGACTTCCAAATTAGAGTTTGATTTCTCTCTTCCAAGGGTCCAACCAAGTGATCTAGGACATGATGTAACCATTCCACTTTGTCATGAAACATCCATGTACCCTTCCCCTTCCGGATCGGTGAACATTCTAGACCCTTCTAGAACATTCTGGTGAGAACACCGAAACCATTCCCGAACTCCAGAATTGGACTTTCCTTATATGAATCTTATTCTTCGGACCATTCCGGATCGTGATATCCCGGATCCCATCCGAGACTCCGAACTAAATTCGGTATCTTTACTCACTTTCCATATCTACTAAACAACATCGAATCCTTAAGTGTGTCTCCCTATGGTTCGTGAATTATGCAGACATGATCGAGACTCTTCTCCGATCAATAACCAATAGAGGAATCTGGAAATTCATATGGCTCCCACATATTTCTATGATTACTTCATGATCAAATGAACCATTTACATATGATACTAATTTCCCTTTGTCTCGCAATACTTTACTTATCCGAGGTTTGATCGTCGGTATATCTACATACCTAGTTCAACCTCATTACCGATAAGTACTCTTTTCTCATTCCTGTGATATGGGATCCCTTGTGAGCCAGTCACATGCTTGCAAGACAATTGTATGACATTCCACCGAGAGGGCCCAGAGTATATCTTTCTGTCATATGGCTGGACAAATCCCACTCTTGATCCATGTGTCTCAACACATACTTTCTGAATACTCAATGCCACCTTTATAACCACCCAGTTACGAAGTGGTGTTTGATGTCATCAAGGTATCCATCCGGTGATGGTGATTAACATGATCTCATGGTCTAAGGATTTAGGTTACTATGTATTGAAAGCTTATAGCAAGTGAACTATTTAAATGACTTGATCTTATGCTACGATTAACTATATGAGTATGTCCATCACATCATTCCCCTAATGATATGACTTTGTTGTTAATAACATCTCAATGTTCATGATCAGGAAACCATGATCATATATATTGTCACATGTAACATCCCAAAAATCATGTTTTCAAAGTTGCACATCATTCATGCATTCATACTCATTTTTTGGATCATTTCTTCAAAAACAGAAACTTGTGATCTGTCATTTTATGTAAAGCAAGGCATTAGCCTTTGTAACATCCCTAAAATCATGTTTACAAAGCTTTGCATATCATCCATGCATTCATGATCATTTAGGGTTCATTTTCAAAGTCATTACAAAAATAGAAGCATTTAATGCTTATTATTTTATGTAAGCAAGGCAATGGCCATATTACTACCTTCTATTAGTAAAAATACTTATTTTAATCAGTAAGGATTTGATCTTGAGCTTAAGTGTTGTTCCTAAGGTTTGGTCATGGTTTTCAAAAACAAATTATTATTTATGAACCATTCATATACTAATTATAAACATTTAACTAAGGCATGGTTTAAATTTCTTTTTCAAATGAACAGATGGGTTACACACCCCAGGATGCAAGATTCAATAAACAAATGTTTGGAGAAAGTTTCATTTGAAACAGATTTGATTTGAGCATTTGAATTCAACCCAGAAATTCAATCAGAAAAAGAAAAAGAGAAAGGGAGAAAAAAATAAAGCAAACTAACTAATCTAGCCCAACCCAGCCCACTAAGCCCATTTAGCCCAGCAGCTTCTCCCCGCAGAAAAACGTTTCGCACCGATGGGTTAACCCGCGTAGTCGCTGACGACTGGCCCCCACTCCGTAATTCTCTCTCTCAATGAACACCAGGCCCCACTCGCCAGTCATCGTCTTCACCCCGCGACTCCTTCTTCCCCCAAATCACGCCGGTTGTTTCCGGTGATTAAACCTCGCATCAATTCGATTGATTGCGCGAGTAATTCTCTCCCCCGACCTTGCGTACTTAATAGCCTGTGTCCTCCCCTCCTCACTACTAGGAAAAAGGTTGTTCGTGGCGCACCTGTAAACATCATCTGTGGCGCACTAGGGGTGCGCCACGGGCCTTGCGCTACGGCTATCTCCTAGCCGTGGCGCACTGCCTGGTGCGTCATGGTTATGTCGAGATAGGCGTAGCGCACCTGCTAGTGCGCCATGGCTATGTGGGTAGGTGCGCTACGCGTAGGATCTTCTGTGGCGCACTTCCTAGTGCGCCACTAAGATTCTGAGGTGCGCTTTAGACGTAGTGCGCCACAAAAGCTAGGTCATGTGCGTCACAGGTGTTTTTTTGTTTTTTTTTAATTTCCGAGCCAGATTATATACAATATTACAGGCAGATATACACACAGATACAATACATACAATTATATATATAAATACACAATTTGAAAAACAAGATTGAAACAAATACATATAGATAAGTCTCATACATGAATACATCGTATAAGTTACATTGTTTCGATCAAGTTACAAAGTAGTTGGTGACATGCGAATACATGTGTCGATCGAACAATTTAGAGCTCGGAAGCTCGCCTAGACATCTAAACTAGCTAGACACAAACGCGGGATAAACAACCAAAGAAGATAAGCATGATCACCGCCGCGACGAAGGTGTAGGTCTTCATCCGGTTCCTTTTCCTAACTCCCTCTAGATAGCGTGTGTATCTAGCTTCCACCTCCACCATAGTGTTGTACTCTTTGTAGCTATTTCCGCTGAAATGGTGCACCTGTCTCCGGCAGTCTTCCCAATCATCGTAGACTCCGGGAACCCGTCCCTTGTACACGACATACCACGTCATCTATAAGTTGACAATAATAATTAACCGATGATTGAAAAAAACATATATAATTAAATTCGCATATGAAGATACACTTATAGAAAGTACTCCTAAATCAAAAAGACCAAACTCAAAAAGCATGCCTCATATATAACTAGGTTGTTCGACACAGGAATATGCTACGATGGAACTGTTCGCCAAGTAGGATGCACAACACCTGGACCTGTGCATAGCACAAGGCGGACAATCCCATCGCAGCACATTCACAACTATATTGTTCCAAGACATTTCAATCATCGGACTTATTCTCGAAAAAGACCAAAGTAACTCGAAAAGAATACCTCATATATATATATATATATATATACATAGGTCATTGGACACATGAATATGCTACGATGGAACCGTAAGCCAAGTAGGATGCACAACATCTAGACTTGTGCATAACACAAGGCTTATAGTCCCGTCGTAGCACATTCACATATATATTGTGCCACGACATTTCAATTATCGGCATTATTCTCGAAAAAGACCAAAGTAACTCGAAAAGAATGCCTCATATATAACTAGCTAGGTCGTTGGACACAGGAATATGCTACGACAGAACAGTTAGCCAAGTAGGATGCACAATTCCTGGACTTGAGCATATCACAAGGATAACTATCCCGTCGTAGCACGTTCACATATATATTGTGCCACGACATTTCAATCATCGGCATTATACTCAAAAAAGACAAAAATAACTCGAAAAGAATGCCTCATAATATACATAGGTCGTTGGACACAGGAATATGCTACGATGGAACCGTGAGCCAAGTAGGATGCACAAGACCTGGACTTGTGCATATCACAAGGCTCACAATCCCATCATAGCACATTCACATATATAGTGTGCCACGACATTTCAATCATCGGCATTATTCTCGAAAAAAGAGTAAGGAAAAAAAGAAGGACCAAAGAGTAAGCAAAAAAACCAAACATTGATTGATATATAATAATAATAAGCAAAAGAAGTAAGCGATGATTCATAAACCTAATAAGATAAGTATAGTAGCATGTACACTTTTCCACACACACACACACAAAGGTCATCTATAGTTTGTAACTACAACTAGGCCAACATCAATCCTTCTAGCTCGGCTTAGGAAACGGGAGGACGCCTTGTCTCATCATGAACTTCCTATAGTCACCCTGCATCTCTAGGCGATCTTCTATGTCATGGTTACTCGGGATATTTCCTCCGTAGAAGATCCCCCCGAAGTCATGACATCACGAAAGATGATTGCCCCAAACTGCTGCTGGATGCGATACATCTCTTGTCTAATATCTGAATCAGTGATCTTGGCCTTTGCTTCGGCCCACTGTTTGAGATGATCTGGCAGCGTAGAATTCGGTTGGTCAAGTAGGAACGCCCTCATGTGATGGAGTGCGTAGTAGGCTTCCTTCTTACTATTTTCCGTCTGCTTCAAGCAGGGGAACTCCGTTACGTGGTTGAAGACGTGCCTGCCGAACTTGACCTTCGTACGCACGAAGGTGGTGCCTTCCGTCGAGGCAAAGCCAGTGAGAGCATCATCCAGAACTTCCTTGATCTTGTCGTAGTTTTTCTTCTTTTCTAGACTGAGCGTGCAGTGTTCATCTCTGCGCAAAAAATACAAATGGAATGTGTTGGAAAAAGAATGATGATAATCTAATAAAGCCAATCGACGGTGGCGAGTGAATAGTGACTTACTCGGGAAAGTAAGGCACGAGAGTGTATTCCTTTGTCTTGTTCTCCATGAGGATTCTTTTTAGGTACGAGGCCACGATACATCGTTTGGCGGGGGAACCCAAGCAGCCGTCACGCATTTAGTAGGGGTCCACTACAGCGATGCCCGGTGTGTTCTCTCTAATGATCTGCATGGCCAGGCTGAGAGAAATCAGACGGACCATGGTATAGTGCAGCGGGTATAGGTGGAACATATTGAAGATGTCGTCGAACCGTAGGAAGAACAGATCCGCAGGGGCATTGTCGATGAAGCCCAAGCCTGGTGGCACCTTAACCACGAATACCGAGTGTGAGGGATCTTTCTCTGATAGAAGGCGTCTCTATCGCCAAGACGCCATGCACACTCTGCAATTCCGAACTGGCGAGCTTTCGCAAATTCTTAGGTAGCATGGGCTCACCCGCCACATGAATCCTCCACATAATACCCTCGGGTCTTGGTGACCCGTCCCGAAACCTGATCGGATTCGTAGTTGTTGACGCCACCGGCTGGCTCGAGCTGCTAGATTTTCTTTTCCTGCCCTTTTTTTCCTTTTTGAGAGCGGGCAGTCACCACAATCTGAGCACCGGCCACCCTATGTAGTGTGTCAGGTCTTAGAATAAAGGTCCGGTTGGTTGTATCAGCTGGTGGCTCTGTAAAGGCGCAAGCTGGAGGCGTCTCCTGAGAACCAAATAGACGCTTGGTGATAGTGGCTTTCTCTGTGGGGCCACCAGCTAGGTCTTCGTTGCTAAACTGAGTGTTGAAGAAGTGATCATTCCAGTCTTCCTCGTCCTCGGCCGGATCCTGCGCCATGTGCATATCATCAATATGATCATCCGACCCACCGCGTGGAGGTGACAGCGAGGGCGGTAAGGGGGCCTTGCCACCGCTTGTCGCTGGCACGACAGGCGGTGCTGTTGTCTGTGGCGTGATGGGCCCCGCCGTCCCCAAACGGATCATTCTCTTTGGCCATAGCAAGAATAAGCCGAAGCAAGTTCTGAGGATAGCCGGCTCTTCTTCATCCGCTCCTGGGGTTGAATGGGAGGTTCCAGGTCATCGCAGCCCCTTAGCACCCGACTAATTTTAACCCTGTGCACGCTATCTGGCATCGTCCTTGAGTGGAACGTGCGCTGCAAGGGTTGAACGATGGTACCCTTGGTAACATCCCTCAGCTCGTTGTTCACGTAGCATAAGAGAGTGCAAGGAACATCCGTTTGCGGAAAACATGTACGGCATCGTCAGAGATGCCATAAGAGTAATAGATGGCGTGAAAGGCGGTAAAGAAATTTGTTTACCGTGATGGCGTCGAGATCGGCTAATGTCGACGCACTGCATACGTCCACGGGCGTGCAAGAGATGGAAGGGCTACTTGATGGCGCGGTGCTGGCCGCCGGTGTATTCTCCCTACCGACGGGTGCTTGGAGCTCCAGTGCCGCCGCGACGATGGCAGGGCAGGCACCAACATATACTCCGGCACCGCGGTGATGGCAGGGGGAGTCACCAACACTTGCGGCGCTGCAGGTGCTAACGGGCGGAGTCACAAACATGTAGTTCGCCTGATTCGTCAGCGCCGCGTTGTTCGAGTGGCTGCTGACCATGCTTGGAATCGGGCATGGCCCTACACGACCACCCGCACTCGAGTTCGCTATTGACTCCACCAAGGTAGGCAGGAAGGACGTGAGGGTGATTGCCAGGTTGTGTTGGACGATCTGCGGGATCCACGCCACTTGTTCCTTAAGTTCTTGAACCTCGCGGTTTTCTTCCTCGCTCCTTCCCGACGGCACCACATGCGTCCTCGGCGGTGGACCAAAATGATCCACCCAATTCTTACCCCCGAGGCCGGCCAGACGGCCGGGCAACTTCTTCAGAATCGCTCTATTTTCTTGGCCGGTTCATCGCCTGAAAGGGTTATACCACCGGTGGCCTCAATCGACCACAGGATGAGGAACCACAGGATCCATGACTAGTCGATAAGAGGCTGCCACCCCTTGCTAACATTAGCGCCTTATCCCACGGTTCATGCCTTTGCTCTATTCTAAACTCAGCACCGTGTTCAAATCCTGGTGCCCACATTTATTATTTTTATTTTAAAAATACTTTTAAATGTTCCAAAAAATGCCCAAAAGTGGTGATATATGCTACAAAAGTTTTGTTTTGTTTTTAAAATACTTTTAAATATTCCAAAAATGCCCAAAAGTGATAATATATGTCATAAAAGTGGTACAAATTAAATATGATTCAAATATGTCATAATAATTTGTCAATGAATATTACAATCTTTTTCGACCACGCGTTTTACAATATTTTTTGAGCTAGCGGTTTACAATCTTTTTTCCCTTCTTTGTCGCGGTTGAATAATTTAGCCCCGGCACTTTAATGTTTCTTCTTTCGAATGGGCTACCTTTTTTGGGTAGGGTTGTCCTTTTTCTTCTTGTGATGTATGTTGTCTTTGCATCGTCGTCATCTTCAATCTTTGGATCGCCGTACTGGTCGAAGTCTTGCTCGTTGGCGACTCCATCCATTCCGATGATGTTTCTTTTTCCTCTCCTCACGACAACACGGCTAGGCTTTGTCGGTTCCGTAATTAAAAAACATTGGTCCACTTTGGTAGCCAGTACCCACGGTTCATTTTTCGCGGCCACGTTCGCACCGACGGCCTTGGATTTGGCTGCTTCGGGTATAACCATGGTTGTGAAATACCTGTCTTCTCTTTTGACACTCTTTGCCCATATGACACGGAACATCGGCACCTTTTCTCCATAGTAGTCGAGCTCCCAGATCTCCTCAATTCTTCCGTAGAATCTTTCCTTCACGTTGTCATCGGTGTAGAATTCCGACGTTACGCCTGAGTTCTGATAATCACACTTGTTGTCCTTTTCCTCCGTGTAGAATGTGTAGCTGTTGATATCATACGCCTGATAGGTCACCAGGTTTTGCATCGGTCCCTGCGACAAGGTGAATATGATCTTTTCTGTGTTAGAAGAATGCGATCGCGGGGGATTATCAAGGAGCGTCTGCCTAAACCAACGCGTGAAATCTGAGTTGTGCTCTTTGATTATTTCTCCCTGCGTCCTCTATATGCCCCGGTCATTGTACTTCTTCTCGATTAAACTTTTGTGCTTCTTTACCCAAGGATCGACCAGTTCTAAATGCTGTAGCACGACGAGGTTTGCTCGATCAAAGTCTGTGCGTCGAAAATCGAAGTCTGCATGCAGTATGCGACGACCGTCTCAGTGACCAGATCCGTCGAGCTTGCCAAGGTGCCTATTGACGGGAAGACCGACAAGGTTCTCGATGTCTAGATAATTCATGCAGAAAGAGATGCACTCTTCGGCCAGAAAGCCCTTGGCTATGCTTCCATCTAGACGGGACCTGTTGCGAACGTATCCTTTGATGTCTCCGTTCATCCTTTCGAACGCCATCATGCTGCGGAGGAACATCGGCCCGAGTTGTACGATGTCCTCCACGACATGGACCAGCAGATGCACCATAATGTTGAAGAATGCTGGTGGGAAGTAGACCTCAAGCTCACATAGTATCACCACAATCTCCTCCTGTAGCCTCCCGAGCTGATTCACGCCAATCGACTTCCTAGAGATGACGTCGAAAAACTTGCAGAGGCCAAATAAAGTTTCACGGACGTGCTCGTCCATTATCCCTCTTAGTGCGACCGGAAGTACCTGCGTCATTAGCACGGCACAGTCGTGAGACTTCATGCCACTGAACCTCTTCTTCGCCTCGTCTAGGTATCTTCTTATCTTTCCCGCGTAGCCATAAGGAAATTTGACTCCTAGAAGGCACTTGAAAAACTGTTTGATCTCATCTTGGCGTAGAGTGAAGCAAGAAGGAGGGCAGTAATATTCGTTCTTCTTGAACTTTTTACCCTTCCGACGACCTTGTGTCGTCTCCGACTCATGATCATCGTCATCTTCCTGATCATCAGGAGTACTGCGTCCTCCGTGAAGCTCCTTCCGGATACCCAAGCATATCAGGTAGTGCCTTGCTTTCGGGTCATCTTTCGTCCTATCTGGCATGTTGATTATGGTGGCGACGGACTCGCACGTTTTCGTGATATGCATGATGTCGAGGCTATGAGGCGTGCGGAGAAACTTCGAGATGGCAACCCGAACAGACCTTGTTTTCCATACCTTCATCAGCGGCTTGTCTTGTTGCTACCTCTTTCGCTTCTTTCTAGGCTTAGGACAATCTTTCCAGTTTTTCAGCAACTCTTCCACTTCTTCGCTGCTCCTATGCTCTGGGATTCCTCGGGTCTCGGATTTGTCATCGAACAGGTCTCCACGTTTTCTCCATGGATCATTCTTGCCGAGCCACCTCCGGTGCGCCATGAACACGGTTTTCGATGACCTTGGATCTTTCTCTAGTTGGAGATAGCTTGTGTTATCCATGCACCTAACGCATGCGCAGAATCCTTGGATAACCTGCCCCGAGATATACCCGCAACCTGGATAGTCTTGCATCGTAGTGACCAACGCGGCTCTCATAGTGAAATAATCTTGTGCGACGACGTCGTAAGTATTTGCTCCAGATTCCCATAACGTGGCTAGCTCCTCTTTCAACAGCCCGAAATACAGATTGATGTTGGTACCAGGTTGTTTTGGCCCTTGAATTAGCATACTCATTTATATGTACTTCTTCTTCATGCACAACCATGGAGGGAGGTTGTACATCCATACAAACACGGGCCAAGTGTTGTGCATGCTGCTTGGCTACCGAACGGATTGAGTCCATCGGTGCTCGCACCAAGCCTGATGTTCCTAGAATCTCCACCGAATTCTGGGAATTCGAGGTCCAATGCTTTCCACTGGCTAGCATCCCGAAGGTGCGTCGGCTCATCCTTTCGGGTCATCATCATCATCTCGGCTTCTTCCTTTCCGTGCCATCGCATGAGCTTCGCTTCCTTAGGGTCCATGAAATAGCGCCGCTGAGGAGTGATAGGAAATTACCATACCACTTTTCGAGGTGCTTTCTTCCCTTTCTTGTATCGACTCATGCCGCACACCGGACATGTGGTTTTCTCCGCATCCTCGCCCCGATAAATGATGCAATCGTTGATGCATACGTGATATCTAATGTGTGGTAGATCGAGAGGACAGACGATTTTCTTGGCGTCCTCGATACTAGTTGGACATGTGTTCCCCTCCGGGAGACGATCATGCCAGAATTCCATCATATCGTCGAAGCTTGCATCGCTCAATTTGTGTTTTGCCTTCATCTCCATAGCCTTGAGCGTTACATTCAACCGGGTATCATCGGGCCTGCATCCTTCATACAATGGAGTAACCGCGTATTTCTCAAGTTGCGCAAGCTTGTCTTTCTCTCTAGCGGCAGCCCTGGCGTTACTCGTCTGCTTGAGAAGCAGCTCTTGCACATAAGGGTCCCGCACCCAGCCTGACGTTGTTCCATCGTTGTCTCCTCCTCCGGCATCTAGATCATCATCATCCCGGTCTGCTTCCGCACCTACACCATCTCCAGGAGACTCTTCATCATCTCGCCCGTTCTCGTCGTGATGATGATCATCGTCATGTTGGCCACCTTCACCGTCTCCATCGTCTTCGTCATCTCTTATCCAACGAGTGTATCCATCCATGAAACCATGGCAGAGCAGGTGCTCCTGCAGATTCCCGGAATCTGGGTCGATCACCCAGTTGAGTTTGCATCTTCTTCACGGACATCTTATATACGTCTTGTTATTTCGTATCATGTCGGTCGTCACACATTTCAAAAATCTAGCCACAATGCCTTCGCTCATTATGCGGACCATTTTTGCCTGCACGGTGTACACGGTATAATTAGAAGTCTATTAGAACCACATAATGAATGCATGCATGCAATGGTCGATAGAAAATTTCGGCATGACCTATCCTAAAATTAGGACCTTTGCGAAATGCCAAAGTCTTGCCAAAATGGAAATGAATAAACATTTTGGCAAAACAAATGGCAACTTGTTCACATACAAACACAAGAGAGAGAGAGAGAGACCGAGATCCATACACACATGAACATATCATTATCCTCTCCATACACACATGCATGAGAATCATCGATACTCTCCATATATACACACATATGAACATATCGATCCTCTCCATACACACATCATGAGCATCGATCATCTACATACATATGACCATATCATACATATACACATCCTTACATGGACAACTTACCGAGATGAGAGACCAATCGCGAGAAGATGGAAAGGTGAGGTGCGCGCGAGACCGCAGAAGGAGATGAGAGAGGAGAGCTTCCTCTATTACTTATGTAACATCCAAGGCAAGTTATACATGCTAAAAATGGTGAATGGGTGGAGAAATTGTGGTGGGAAGGAGAAGGATCCCGACTAGATCTAAGGAGGAAGAATAAGGGGAAACTGAAGTGTGGGGTGGTGGAGAGATGATCACATGATCACATATGTTTGTGCAGGTGGACACATCCGTGGCGCACAGGGCCCCAGTGAGCCACAGGGAAAAATCACATTAAATGGCGCACAGGCGAGTGCGCCCACGGATTATGTTTATCCCGCTTAAGGCGGAGGATTCACATAGGCGTGGCGCACTTTCCTCATGCGCTTACGGCTATCTCAACAATGGCGCACCACCCCAATGTGCTCGGTGTCTGCGTTATGCTGCCAACAGGGCCCTGGCCCACACATATCTGTGGCGCACTTTGGCCATGTGCACCACGGTTGTTCTAGTTACTAGTAGGGCACTGCCCATAGGTGAACCACGCCTGTTTAGTCGTGGGGCACTTCAACCATGTGAGACACGGATGTGATGATTACCTATAGATGTTTTCCTAGTAGTGCCTTCTCCCCAGTCGCCACCCTCTCTCTCCCCCTAGGCTGCTCGGAATCGACCCCGAACCACCCACTGCTCCGACGAGCTTCAGCTCAAATTCCGGCCAACCACCGTCGCCCCTTGCCCTCATGACACCGCGAGTGAGTTCCCCATCTCCCTCTGCACCTGCCAATATCAACAACTCGCCCGCGCGCGCTCCCATTCGTCGACAACCTCAACGTCAAGCAAGCACCGCCGTCTGTCTCAACTCCGGTGACGTCTCCTGGTAGTTCCCGACCATCCCCGTCTCTCTTTTTGTTGCTCACGTATTTTCCAGACTAGTGCACATCTAACACACTGCTTGTTTCACTCTGGCATGATCTACAACACCGGCAACAACGACGAACAGCCGTGCCCGATGACAGACTCCACTCCGACGAGGAATTTCCACCATGTCCGTGCGCCCCTTGACAAGCCACTGCCACGTTGAGCTCCAGCACGCCTGTGCGAGTCTGGTAAGACCCTCCACTGACCCCAGCCCCCTCTGTAGCCACCGCGATGCCATAGACCGAGCGTGCCTCCATTCACCGTCGTCGCGCGTTGCCAGTTAGTGGTCGTTTGATCAGCGGCCGTTAGATCTGGATATGTCCGCTATGATAGAATCACTTACGCGAAGGGGTACGCCAGATCTGTGCCACACGATCTTCTTTAAATCCAATGGCCCTCGTTGATTGATCCACCAGAACCGGTACGGGCCAATCAGAACACGCCGCGTGGCCTGAGTTTAGATTTAAAACATAAATTTGATCTATTAGTGATTCAAACTTGCAAAATTCATAACTTTTGATCCACACGTTCAAATTTCACAAATTTTATATCATTGGAATCAGGAGAAAGAATGCTATCTGTTTATGCAATGTGTTTAATGTTTTGCTTCTGTAAAATTGGTTATTTTTCTAGAGACATTTATAGGTTTAATTTGAGTATAGAAATTATTTGAAAAATGATTTAAAGATCAAATAAAGTTTATTATGAGTGTCTTAGTCTTGTTTTTGATTCAGTACTGTATACATGTTTTGTTTGGTGTAGAAAATCATCACATGGCATTTTGCATGCATTCATATATTTTTGCTTGTATATTTTGTTATGTGATTTTGGTGCCATTATTTTATGTGTAGATTTTCGTGCTAATAGTGATTGTGGTTGTGAAGATTGTTGCTACTCCCCAAACTACCAAGGCAAGTGGTGCTTCATGTTTTTATTCCCTATATTTTCACCTATGCATTAGAAATGTTTTGTATAGGATTTGCATGATTATTTTGCTAAGTATCTATATGCTATGCTTGGGAAATCCTAGTAGATGTAGAAATGTTAGAATTTCCTCTAAGTTATGATACTTGTCATTGCCATGATTAGCCTAGCTAGTAAAAACCAAGGGTGGTTTATATATTCATGCTATGAGAAGTATTTCTAAGTCTTTGAGTTATGTTTTGCTTAATAAAACAACTAAGTGAATGAAACACCTAGGTGGAATGGAAAGAATGGTTTGTGTTGAGTGGTTACACAAGGCCCATTTCTATGGTTTATCTTGTGTATCACACTTGTGGAAATCCACCCAGGAACAAAGGGATTTGAGATGCCAAATGTTAAGAAGCTTCTAGTGCAGCCACATGGCATTATGGGCTCTGCCTGGATCACATAGGTTGCAAAAACTTAGCCATTTGGACAGTTCGTGGTAGAGGGATGATAGGTTTGGAGCGCTTCCATTTGTTCTAAGCGAATGCTTCTGAAAGGTCCTATCTTGGTGAAAATCAAGTCTTGTGGGGAAAGTGCACAACCTCTGCAGATGGAAGACTCTAAGTACTTAGCCATGTCCCTGGTATTGGACAACTTGAGCATCAAGACATGGAAGATATCAAGAATCTCCTCATGCCAATTTTCTAAGTTAAAACTTGTGGTTGAACAAGGGTGAAGGTTCACCAATTTATATTGGTGGTTCCTTGGGAAAGTTTTGTCAAAGAAAAACTTAGTGTTTTCAACTAATAAGTAAACCTATTTTGAGCAAAGCAAGCCTAAGCTACACTTAGCCAAATTCATGTAGTAACTAGATGTTAATATTCTACTAAGGTATCACTTGCCAATACTATTTCAAATGCATTGAGCCACTGTGGCTGTAACTTGTGATGTTGCAGGTTACTCTGATGACGATTAGGGGTTATGAGTCTACACTCAACATGCTTGCTTGTGGAACATGAAGATGAAGACTTATTTATTTTATTCTATATTTGAACTCTTGTTTTAGGCCTGTGGCCATGGAGTTGTAAAAGACTATGTTTATCTCTGGAATGATATGTAATAATGACCTTTGTATCTGTGTACTTCATCTTAAACTGTGGATGCTAGCATTGATCCAGGGACTAGCTTTGCAATCACAGGGATCTTTACCTTTATAAAGGTGAGATCTTACAGCCTTATTGCTACCTTATAAGAAGGAAGACCTTGTTTTGATTAGTAGAGAATTGATCCTAAGATTGATTGATATTTTCTAAAGCTTGTTCAAAGTTTCAAAACAAGAATCAAAATTAAAACCATTTATATGCCTATTATAAATATTTAATTAAGGCATGGTTTTAATTCTATTTTTAATGGACCAAAGTGTTTGTGATCAATCAGCAATGTTTTATACACAAATATATGCTTGGATCATTTTACAAAAATCCAGAGGAAGTTTGAATTCAAACTCACTTAAATAGCATTTGAAAATGATTTTAGAAAATCAAATAAGAAATAGAAAAGGAGAAAAGAAATGGAAAAGGGCCGGCGCCACCATTCCAGCCCAACAGCAGAATCCGCCCAAAATCCAGCCCACCCGGGTCCCCCTCCTTTCTCTCTCTCAGCCCCACCCGCTCTGCCCCGCTGACGATGCCACTGGGCCCAAGCCAGGTCAGCATCTTCTTCCCCACCCAGCGCGTGAACTCGTCGCCCGCTTCGTTTCCTAAAGCGCGTTGATTTCTCGCTTAATTGGAATTGAACCACTGCGTAATTCTCTCGCCCCTCCTGGCTACTTAATCACCTCGCCGCCACGGTCATTCCCCCCCCCCCACACATAGCACACTCACCTCGCCACCAGGCTTCCAGTATTTCAAACGGCATCACCTCTGCCCGACGAGCTCCGGCAAGCGATTACGGTGAGATCCGACCACCCCTTTGCTTCTAGTTCAAATGAGCATGACCCTCGTGTCCTTGTGCATCTTCTGACACCTCTGATTTGCCTGCTCGTGACCCAGGTCGCCGTCCCTGTCCACCTCTGCAAACGACCGAGCCGCCGCTCAACTCCGTCGAGCAATCTAGGTAAAGCCGAGCGCCCCTTGCCTTCTGCCTGACCCTATCGTGTTCGCCTGACCTTTGTGCACGCGCTGATGCTTCTGGCTTGTGCTAGAGAGATCCAGAACGTCGTCAACGTCACCGTCTGCATGAACCCGATGCCACCCGCAACTCCGACGAGCGCTAGCCACTGCTATAGCCCGCCCCTGTCCACGCCAGCAGCACGTTGAGCTTCCTCGTGTTCTTGTGACTCTGGTAAGCCACACCACAACCCCCAGCCCCTCATGTATTCGCCGGACCGTCACCGCCAGTAGCGCCGCCGCCGCTGCAACCACGCGCGCTGCCAGTTCTTGGCCAAGCCGTGGTGGGCCGTTGGATCTAGGTCTAGCGTGTTAGATTAGATCACTTATCGAAGGGGTACGATTAGATCTGGCCCGTGCGATTTCATTTAGATCGTGCGGCCCATGTTTATCGATCCGGCCGAACCGGTACGGGCTAATCAGACATGCCCACGTGTCTAGAGTTTTGATTTAAAATCTATTATATGTTCAAACTTGCAAAATTCATAACTTTTGATCCACACGTTCAAATTTTGCAAATTTTATATCATTGGAATCAGGAGAAAGAATTCTATCCAACTACACTTTGTTTAATAAATTGAATCCGTTAAAAGGGTGGTTTTTGCAGAAACATTTGTAGGCTTATTTTGAGTATAGAAATTATTTGAAAAATGTTTTAAAGACTAAATAAAGTTTATTTAGTGTTTAATTGTTTTGTTTATGACCCAGTACTATTTACTTGTCTTGTTAGGTTTAGGAACAAATCATCACATGGCATTTGCATGCATTCATATATTTTTGCTTGTTTATTTTGATATGTGAATTTGGTGCTATCATTTTATGTGTAGATTTTGGTGCTAGTGGTGATTGTGATTGTGAGGATTGTTGCTACTCCCCCAACTACCAAGGAAAGTGGTGCTTCATATTTTTATCCCAATATTTTGACTATGCATAATATTTTGCTAAGTATCTATATGCTATGCTTGGGAAATCCTAGTAGATGTAGAATTGTTAGAATTTTCTCTAAGTTAAGATACTTGCTATTGCCATGCTTAGGCTAGATAGTAGTAAACTAGGGTGGAATATATAGACATGCTATGAGAAATATTTCTAAGTCTATGACTCATGATTTGCTTAATAAAATAACTAAGTGAATGAAACACCTGGGTGGACTGGAAAGAATGGTTTGTGTTGAGTGGTTACACAAGGCCCATTTCTATGGTTTACCTTGTGTATCTCACTTGTGGATTGCCACCCAGGAACGAAGCGATTTGAGATGCCAAATGTTAAGAAGCTTCTAGTGCAACCACATGGCATTATGGGCTCTGCCTGGATCACATAGGTTGCAATAACTTAGCCGTTTGGACAGTTGGTGGTAGTGGGATGATAGGTTGGAAGTCTTCGATTTGGTCTAAGGGAAGGCTTTTGAAAGTTCCTGTCTTGGTGAAAATCAAGTCTTGTGGGGAAAGTGCACCACCTCTACAGATGGAAGAAACTAAGTACTTAGCCATGTCCCTGGTATGGGACAATTTGAGCATCAAGACATGGAAGCTATCAAGAATCTCCTCATCCCAATTTTCTAAGTTAAAACTTGTGGTTGAACAAGGGTGAAGGTTCACCAATTTCTATTGGTGGTTCCTTGGGAAAGTTTTGCCAAAAAAAACTTAGTGTTTTCAACTAATAGGTAAAACCTATTTTGAGCAAAGCAAGCCTAAGCTACACTTAACAAACTCATGTAGTGATTAGATGATAATATTCTACTAAGGTATCACTTGCCAATACTATTCCAATGTATTGACCCATTGTGGCTATAACTTGTGATGTTGCAGCTTACTCTGATGATGATTAGGGTTTATGAGTCTACACTCAACATGCTATCCTATGGCACATGAAGATGGAGAATTTATTTATATTTTTAAGTTAAACTCTTGTATTAAGCCTATGTCTATATGGAGATGTAAAAGACTATGTTATCGCTGGAATGACGATGTAATAATGACCTTTGTTTCTGTGTAATTCATCTTAAACTGTGGATGCTAGCATTTGATCCAAGGACTAGCATTGCAATCACAGGGATCTTTACCTTTATAAAGGTGGGATCTTATAGATGGTATCAAAGCACTATGTTGCCTGTAGGATTATAACCCTAGGATTGGATTAGAAACCACTAAGGAAAATTTTCAACCATTTCCACACTTGTCTTTTTCTTCTCGTAAACTTTTCTAATCTTCTTTCTCATCTATATTTAGATGAACCTCTTCAACGAAGCTGTGAGGAAAGGAGACATCATAGAGTTAGAGACTACCAACCAACAACTAAGGGGAGACATCATAGATTTAATTTGGGAGTCTTGTGAGCAAGATAGTGAGTGAGAGTTGTAACGTACTTTGTTAGTTGGATCACCACACTTATCGTTTTTACTTTCAAAAACTTGCGCAAGTTATGTTGATCCATTGATGCTTGAAATGGATTTGTGTGTGCCATGACTTGTGTGATTGTTGCAAGAGATATGCATGTGATATTTTGTCTTGTGTTTCTTTTTCTATTGTTGTTGATTCTAACTTCTCTCTACCTTATAAAAATAGATGCCTAAGGTTATTATCAACACGGCTGAGGAGTTCAAGGGAACTCATTTTGGTACTCGTCTCATTGATCTCACTAGTGTGCTCAACCTTCCACTTCCTAGCATCATGACGCTTTCCCTCACCAAGTTTGAGAGGAAGGACCTTTGGTGCTTCAGAGTCACCCAGCCTGGACGCTAGACAGAGCCAACTACGGAGACCATCACTTTCAAGCTGATGCATGATGACAAGGAGAAAGGCTTAGATGTAGTCATGCAGGAGTTACTCGGGCGCCTGGTAGGGAGACACTCCACAGAGCTTAGAGGTCTATACTTTCACCCATTCGAAAGACGTAACGAGGAAGGTGAGGCTATTGAGTACGAGGATGCTGCTAGAGAGACGAGGGAGCCGATTCGTCTGTACCTCCAGGACCTAGAGGGTCTTATTAGGCACCTAGATACTGATAGGACCAACGTCATGCTTAGCAATGACGAGCTCCAGGTTCAGCTTCGTGAGAAGGACAAGCTCTTCGCGGACCAATACGGGATAGTCAAGGAAATGGAGGCCAAGTTTGAGAGCCAGGACAGGAAGTTCAAGAGCCAAGAGAAAAGAGTCCAAGACAGGAACAAGAGGATCCAGGAGATGAAGGAAGAGTTATAGGCCAAGGACTTCGAGCTTGAGCATCAGCAAGGAGTGATTGAGAGGCTTTGCTCACAGAAGAGGGTTCTTAGGGCTAAGATAGAGGCCTTGACTACCAGTGTTGATGAATACAAGACCGCCATGGAGAGCGCAGGTCTTACACTTGTTGACGAGGAGGTTTATGCGGAGGAGTAGCGTAGACTACTCGTTTATCTTTCATTTACCGTACCTTTGTTTATTGAGTCGCAATGGCCATCCAACATGTGGGTGGCTTGCTATGGTGTGTTTTGCATTTTCAAACTTTTTTCTTATGTCGTCCAAACTCTATGTTATTTTGATGCTTGATTATTGTGGTTGACTATGTGATGTATTGTGCATGTTAAGCATCTATGGGTATCTCATTCTTATCCTTATGAAAATCACAGATGCCTCCTCGACATGCCAACGCCAACCCAAACAACAACAATGTCACTCCCGAGATGCAGAAGTTGATGACAACACAGGCACAGCTGATGCAGATGATGACCACTTTCATGCAGAATCAGAATAACAATAACAACAAAAACAACCAGAATAATCCGCCAGGATTTGACATGCTCACTAGATTCCTAAGACTGAGGCCTGCAAAGTTCTTAGGAACCACTGATCCAATGGTGGCCAATTATTGTCTGCGTTCTGTGAACAAGGATTTAGTGAATGTCGGCTGCACCGACGAGGAGAAAGTCAGGTTTGCAGCACACCTGTTGGAAGGACCAGCATCAACCTGGTGGGATAACTTCCAGATCACCACTCCCATTGAGGATGTGACTTGGGCTATCTTTGAGGATGGATTCCGCACAACTCACATATCATCTGGGGTGATGAACTTGAAGAAGAAAGAGTTCCACAATCTGAAACAGCGTTACCGCGGCGTGGCTGAGTATATTGAGGAGTTCAACAATCTGGCGCGTTATGCACCAGATGAAGTTGATACTGATGCCAAGAGGAAGGAGAAATTCTTCAAGGACTGAACGGTGAACTGAATCTGCAGCTATCTGTTGCCTATGTCTCAACCTACCAATCACTTTGTGACAAGGCTACCATCTTGGAGAACAAGATGAAGCAGGTTGAAAGCAGAAAGAGGAAGCACAGCTCTGACAAGCACAACTCGGGATCGTCTCATAAGCGTTCCCATCATGATGATAGTGGGAGTTCTGGATCCCACAAGCATGTAAAGTACAACAACCACCACAGCCACAACCGCCATCATGACAACAAGCATCACCGTAGTCATGATAATGACAAGTACAAGAGCCACAAGAGTGAATACAAGAGCCACCACAATGGAGGTGGAAGTGGTAGAGGAAGTCAGCCTGTCAACAAAGATCTCAGTCAGGTTGAATGCTTCAAGTGTAAGAAGATGGGGCACTATGCTAATGAGTGCCCAGAAAAGAAATTTGAAGGTGCCAACAAGACCAATCCCTTTCAAAAGGGACAAGTGAACCACATCAATGTGGAAGAGATTTATGAGGAACCTGATGTTGTGGCTGGTAAATTCAAACTCAATTTTGTTCCAGCATTTGTTCTTTTCGATACTGGCGCATCGCATTCATTCATTTCAAGAGAATTTGTTGATAGAAATGGACTTCCAATGGAAACTATTGGGTGTCCTATAAAAGTAAGTTCTCATGGTGGAGAAATGATAATGAACTCAGGATGCCATGACCTAGTCATAGAATTTGGGTAGTATAGATTTCCTATTAATTTGATAATCCTAAATTCCCAAGGATTGGATGTCATTTTGGGAATGGATTGGATGGCTAGGTACAAGGGAGTGCTAGATTGTGCCAATCATACTATCACACTCACAACTTCGGAAAATAAAAGGATTAGATTCAAGAATAACTTTGAATCAAAAGGGAGTAAGCTAAATTCTCTTAAGGGGGTTAGAATAGACAGTGTGCTAATTGTGAGAGAATATCCAGATGTATTTCTGGAGGAAATACCGGGAATGCCACCGGATAGAGATGTGGAATTTCTGATTGACTTGCTGCCAGGATCTGGACCAATTGCAAAGAGACCTTACAAGATGTCAATTGATGAGTTGAAAGAACTCAAGAAAAAACTTGGAGAACAGTTACAGAAAGGATTTATTCAACCAAGTTCTTCATCTTGGGGAGAACCGGTTTTGTTTGTAGAAAAGAAAGATAGAAGTCAAAGGTTATGCATCGATTATCGTTCACTCAATGAGGTGACTATCAAGAACAAATATCCTTTGCCCAGAATCAATGACTTGTTTGATCAATTAGAAGGAGCCTGTGTGTTCTCAAAGATTGATCTCCGGTCAGGGTATTTTCAGCTTAAGATAAGAGAACAAGACATACCTAAGACAGCTTTCACCACTAGGTATGGATTGTATGAGTACACTGTAATGCCATTTGGTTTCACCAATGCACCAACCTACTTCATGAATATGATGAACAATGTGTTCATGGAGTTTCTTGACAAATTTGTTGTCGTTTTTATTGATGACATTCTGATCTACTCCAAGAGCAAAGAAGAGCATGAAGGATATTTGTGTTTGATACTTGAGAAGCTCAGAGAACATAAGTTGTATGCTAAATTCAGCAAGTGTGAGTTTTGGTTGAATGAAGTTGGATTTCTTGGACACATTGTTTCAGGAGATGGTGTAGCAGTTGATCCTGCAAAAGTGTCAGCAGTAACTGAGTGGGAATCTCCTAAGTCAGTAAAAGAAGTTCGTAGTTTCCTTGGCTTGGCAGGATACTATAGAAGATTCATTGAGAATTTCTCCAAGGTAGCAAAACCAATGACGGAGTTACTAAAGAAAGACAAGAAATTTTCTTGGTCTGAAGGGTGTGAACTCAGTTTTCAAGAATTGAAGAAGAGACTAGTGAGAGCACCAGTTCTATGCCTGCCAGATTTGGAGAAGGATTTCCAAGTGTATTGTGATGCATCTCATCAAGGATTAGGTGCAGTTCTGATGCAAGAGGGAAAAGTTGTGGCTTATGCCTCGACACAACTCAAAACTCATGAGGTGAATTATCCTACTCATGATTTGGAGTTAGCCTCTGTTGTCCATGCACTCAAAACATGGAGACATTATCTTTTGGGAAAGCGATGTGAAGTGTTCACAGATCACAAAAGTTTGAAGTATATCTTTACTTAGAAAGAGATCAACATGAGACAAAGAAGATGGCTAGAACTCATCAAGGACTATAACTTGAGTTTGCAATACCACCCTGGTAAGGCAAATGTTGTAGCTGATGCACTAATCCGTAAGGTGTATGTGAATGGCCTTACTAAGGGAGAATTGCCAGATGATTTGTGTGCCCAATTCAAAGATCTCAGATTGGAGATTGTGCCTGAAGGACATCTCATGTCATTGGATGTTCAACCCACCTTGTTGGAAAAAATCAAGGAAGCCCAAAAGACGGACAAGGAAATTGAAGAGATTAAGGAAAAGATTGGCAAGGGAAAATCCAAAGGATTCCATGAAGACGAACATGGTACTTTATGGTATGGAAAACGTATCAGTGTTCCACAGGATCCGGAGCTTCGGAAACTGATTTTACAAGAAGCACACAACTCACTCTATTCCATGCATCCGGGTAACACCAAAATGTACATGGATATGAAGGAAAGATTTTGGTGGAATAATCTCAAGAAGGACATCGCCGAACATATTGCTTTGTGTGATGTATGTAGTAGAGTGAAAGCGGAACATCAGAAACTAGCAGGATTGTTACAACGACTACCTATTCCTGATTGTAAGTGGGACAAGATTGGCATGGATTTCATCACCGGATTGCCAAGGACCAGGTCAGGATATGATTCTATTTGGGTAGTAGTGGATCGCCTAACTAAAGTGGATCATTTCATACCCGTGAAGACAACATATACAAGTGCTAAGTTGGCCAAGATCTATATGAATACGATTGTGTGTCTGCATGGAGTACCCAAGAGTATTGTGTCTGATATGGGAACTCAATTCACTTCTCATTTTTGGAGACAACTGCATGAGTCATTGGGAACGAGATTAGAATTCAGTACTGCTTTTCATCCCAGACGGATGGACAGACAGAAAGGACCAACCAAATCTTAGAGGATATGTTGAGGGCATGTTCCCTAGACTATGGAGCTAGTTGGGATGAAAGTCAGCCTTATGCAGAATTCTCTTATAACAACAGCTATCAAGCCAGTATTGAGATGGCACCGTTTGAGTTTCTTTATGGGAGAAAGTGTACTACCCCATTACTATGGAATGAAGTTGGAGAAAGAAACTTGTTCGGGCCAGAATTAATCAAGGAAGCTAAGGAGAAAGTCAAGTTGGTAAAGGACAGATTGAAGATAGCACAATCCCGACAGAAGAGCTATGCAGATCCTAAGCATAGAGAAGTCACCTATGAGGTGGGTGATAGAGCTTATCTTAGAGTGTCACCACTTCGTGGAGTGAAGAGATTTGGAGTCAAAGAAAAATTGTCCCTAAGATATGTTGGACCATTCAAGATTTTGAGTCGCAAGGAAGAAGTGGCATATGAAATTGAATTGCCTGAATCACTATCTACCGTTCACAATGTGTTTCACGTAAGTCAGCTAAAGAAATGCCATCCAGAGATGGAAGAGACTTCTTTGAAGGATACTATACCTTTAGAAGAGGTCCAGTTGGAAAGTTATCTCACCTATGAGGAGAAGCCTATCAAGATTCTTGAGACTGCATAAAGAGTTACTCAGACTAAGACTATCAAATTCTGCAAATTTCAGTGGAACCATCATTTCGAAGAAGAACCAACATGGGAATGAGAAGACGACCTTCGGAAAGACCGCCTTCACCTATTTGCTAGCCAATCTGAATCTCGAGGGCGAGATTCACCTGAAGGGGGTTATATTTGTAACATCCCAAAAATCATGTTTTCAAAGTTGCACATCATTCATGCATTCATACTCATTTTTAGGATCATTTATTCAAAAACAGAAACTTGTGATCTATAATTTTATGTAAAGCAAGGTGTAACATCCCAAAAATACTAAACTTGGATCATCAAACTCTAATCATCAAAATTAGGGTTAACAAAAACTTTTCTAAATAAAAATATGAAAGCATGCATGTGTGTATGCATTCCAATTTGGATTCTTTTGAATCACCTTGCTTGTGTGTTTCTTTGCTTGTAAATGGATTCTTAGGTGAAATAAACATCATCTAAACAATCCCCACACTTTTCCCAAAGACAAATAAATCAAAACAAACAAAATAAGGGAATGGTCATTTTGGCCAATTTAACTCTCATGCCTACTTTGGTTGTCTCTAACTTTCAAAACTTAACAGAAACTTGTTTGGATCTTTACACCCCTTGATAGTACTCATAACAAAGTACCAAGGCCCACCTTGTGATCATCCAAAAACATTTGAATGCCTAGTTTAAGGGACAGTTCAAAATTGAATCTTTATCATATGAGAAGATCCCACTTTTTCAAAAACCACTCAAACAAGCTCAACTTTCAAAACCCAAGCATCCACAGACTCACCAGCACCTACCTAGCACACCCACCAAAAATCTTTCCAAAATTCAAAACTTGAATTCATGCGGCCATTTCATCAAACACCTTGCTGATTCAAATCAAATAAAATCCAAACACTATTTGGAGCAGTGATTTGAGCCTAACTTGTTCCCTCTCTGGTTGAAACTCTCATCTAGCTCAATTGCTGTTAGACCCCTCCTTTATAGAGGAAAGGATCCCTGTGATTGCAATGCTAGTCCCTGGATCAATGCTAGCATCCACAGTTTAAGATGAAGTACACAGATACAAAGGTCGTCTATTACATTCATTCCAGAGATAAAATATAGTCTTTTACAACTCATGGCCATAGGCCTAATACAAGAGTTTTAAAGAACAATTAAATAAACACAAGTCTTCATGTTCATGTGCCACAGGCAAGCATGTTGAGTGTAGACTCATGACTCCTATTCATCATCGGAGTAACCTGCAACATCACAAGTTACAGCCACAGAGGGTCAATACTTTGGAATAGTATTGGCAAGTGATACCTTGGTATATTTTAAGTGGACTATACAACTATATGCATTTTGGTTAAGTGTAGCTTGGCTTGCTTTTGCTTGAAAATAGATTTTTCCTATTAGTTGAAAATGCTAAGTTTTCTTTGTCAAAACATTCCCAAGGAAACCACCAATAGACATTGGGGTCCTTCACCCTTGTTCACCCAAGAATTTTATTTTAGAAGTTGGAGTGATGAGATTCTTGTAGCTTTCATGTCTTGATGCTCAAAGTGTCCATTTCCTTGGACTAGGCTAAGTACTTAGTTTTTCCATCTGCAGAGGTTGTGCACTTTCCCCACCAGACTTGGTTTCCCAAGACAGGACCTTTCAGAAGCTTTTCCTTAGTCAAATGGACGCGTTCCATCCTATCATCCCATCTACCACCAACTGTCCAAAAGACTAAGTTCTAGCAACCTATATGATCAAGGCAGAGCCCATTTTGCCAAGTGGCTGCACTGTAAGCTGTCTCAACACTTGGCCTCCAAATCCCTTTGTGCCTGGGTGGCTTACCACAAGTGAGATACACAACCCAAGTCCATGGCCTTGTGTAACCACTCAACATAACCCATACTTTCCATTCCACCCAGGAGGTTCATTTGACTTAGTGGTTTTATTAGAAAAGTATAAGTCTCTTGACTTGGAATATTTTCTTTATAGTGTGAGTAGTTTGTCACCAACCCTTGTTTTTCTATAAGCTATGCTAAGCAAAGTATGGTATCTTATCTCAGTAGAAATTTCCCTAGCAACTCTACTATTTCACTCTACTTAGGATTTCCCATCTTAGTACTAAGCAAAATATCATGCATTTTACTTTAGCAAAATATCTAATGCAAGTATAGAATCTAAAATAGGAAATTCATGAAAATATTACTTGCCTTGGTAGTGTGGAGAGTAGCACTCTTCACAATCACAATCACAATCACTATCAAAATCTACACAAGAGATCAAAGCATACAATTACACACAATTTAAATACAACCAAAAATAATATGAATGTATGCATGCAAGAATTTACTATATGGTGATTTTTGAAAATTATATCAAGTATGTTCATTAGTACAAAAACCTAACATGTCACAAGTTTGCCAATTACACTTATTTGGTCTCAAAATAATAAACAAGAATAAAACTATATCTAAACTAGCCCCAAACTTGTTCCACAAATAAAATCACTTTTACTGTTACTATATGCTAAATAAAGTGGATATTCAGAAAGGCCTTGTTTCACTGAATTCAACGGTATAAAGTTTGTAAAAATCCAACGTGGGATTCAAAAGTTATAAGCATTTGAAGTTTGAATCTAAATCGGTTTTAAATTCTGTTTAATCAAACCTTGCCACGCGTCGCGTTATTACTGGCGCGTACCGGTTCGCACCGGATCACCCTTCTGTACCGTTGGATCTAACTAACGCTGCACGGCTCAGATCGCGTACCTCTTCGGTTTAAGTGAATCTATCCTAGCGCTGCGATGTAGATCCAACAGTCCACATCATCAAACCAGAAACGGGCGGCGCTGGCGATGCTGTCTGGCGGCGGCGCGTCTGACTACGGCGGCGCCGGCGTTCTACATTGTCCGCGAGAGGGAGAGGGGTATTACCAGGTTACCGGAGGCTTTGGCTCGTCGTGGTACTGGCTTGTGGAGGGGCGCTCGGAGATGGGTTCTAGACCTCGTCGGAGTTGCGTCTGGCGTCAGGTAGGGGTTGTCGGAGTCATTGCCGATGTTCCGCGTCGCCTTAGCACGAATCAACGGGTTCAGAAGATGCGGGACAACTACGAACACGCCGGTAAACAAGAAAGCAAGGCGCTCGAAACTTACGAGATTGCTCATGGGAGTTCGCGAAAGCGTCACCACGTACCATTGTCGGACGTTGGCGAGGTTCCTCGTCGTGCTAGGCCAAATTAGGGACACCGGATGCGCACGATGATGAGGATTCTGCGTATCAACCCAGAGGGCAAGGCGGTGGCTACTTACGGAGAGATCGCCGAGTTCGTGAAGAAGACGGCGGCGATCGTCTATGTTGCCAAAGCTAGGGGTCATGCGAAGGCAAACGGCGAGTGTCAGAAGATGCGTATAAGTTCACTGAACAAGATAGTGTGAATGAGAGACAGAGGGGAACTCGAGGCTCACCTGAATCGGTCGCCGGAGGGGGCTCTGTCAGCGGCGATTCGCGGAGGATTGAGGGCAGCCTGGGGGCGTGAGTGTGCGATTGACTGGGGAAAAATGATCGTGGGGAGGTGGGGATCTTATAGCCGGGGAGTCGACAAGAAACGCTCGAGGATTATTGCCCCTTTACTCCGCGCCATTACCGGCCATCACTGCCGCAGCGACGTGGTCGCAGGCGCAGTCTGGGGAAGACGAGGACGACGTGGTCTGGTCCCGCTTGTCGTAAACGCGATAGTCTTTGGTGGGGTCAGGTTGTCGGCTGCTGCGTGTGTTTGCGGCGTGTGAGAAGAAAAGGTGATCCCGGTGGGCTTGGGCTTGATTGTTTCTTTGGGCGATTCGGCCGCCCTTTTCATTTGTTTATTTCTTTTCTTTTTCTATTTCTATTTTCTGGAATGGTTTTTGATATGAATTTCAATCCTTTTGAATTCAATTTTCTTTGGGAATTTTACAGGGTTTTGTGGATTCAATTTAACATCATAAAACTAGGTGGTTACTTTGCAAGGCTTGGTCAGCTTGGTTTCTATAATAATTGAGATTTGTTCTGTTTGCAAATATTTGAAATGGACTTTGGAATCTATTCCTAAAATTTGAAATCTTTGGGGTTTAAAAGTTTCACCTAAACTTTCCCTCATTGAAGGCAAGCATTCAAGTATTTATTCATTCAAACTTCAAAAGGATGATGTTTATTTGGGACAATTTAACCACATGAAATCATAACTCATATTCCATCACTAAGTGATTTTTGATAAACCCTAAATGAATGAATGATGCAAAGTGATATGAATGAGTTTTGAAACTATGATTTTGGGATGTTACAAATCTAACCCTTAAGATGAATCTAGCCCTCGAGATTCGGTTTAATAGCAAATAGGTGAGGGTGGTCTTCAAGATCATCTTCTCTTTCCCATGTAGCTTCCTCTTGAGTGATGGTTCCATTGTACTTTACAAAATTTGATAGTCTTGGTCCCGGTGACTCTCTCTGCGGTCTCTAAAATCTTGTGTGCTTTTCTTCATAAGTGAGATCACTTTCTAGTTGAACCTCTTCCAAAGGTATGGTATCCTTCAAAGAAGACTCTTCCATTTCGGGTGACATTTCTTAGTGACTCACATGAAATACGTTATGGATCTGATAGAGATTCGCAATTCAACTTCATATGCAACTTCTCCTTGCGACTTAGAATTTTGAATGGCCCAACATATCTTGGGGCCAACTTTCCTTTGACTCCAAATCTTTTCACTCCAAGTGGTGATACCCCGAGATAAGCTCTATCTCCAATTTCGTACGTGACTTCTCTACGTTTAGAATCCGCGTAGCTTTTCTGTCGGGATTGTGCTATCTTCAACCTGTCCTTAACCAATTTAACTTTCTCTTCGGCGTCCTTGATAAGATCAGGTCCAAATAAGCTTCTTTCTCCCACACCATTCCATAATAATGGGGTGGTACACTTTCTTCCATAGAGTAACTCAAACGGTGCCATTCCAATACTTGATTGATGGCTGTTATTGTAAGAGAACTCCGCGTAAGGTAAACTTTCATCCCAACTTGCTCCATAGTCTAAAGCACAAGCTCTCAACATGTCTTCAAGAATTTGGTTGGTCCTTTCTGTTTGTCCATCCGTTTGAGGATGAAAAGCAGTGCTAAACTCTAATCTGGTTCCTAAGGATTCATGAAGTTGTCTCCAAAAGTGAGATGAACCGAGTTCCTCTATCGGACACAATACTCTTTGGCACACCATGTAGGCATACAATCCTGCTCATGTAAATTTTTGCTAACTTAGCACTTGTATAGGTTGTCTTCACTGGTATAAAATGAGCCACTTTTGTTAGGCGATCTACCACTACCCATATGGAATCATATCCTGATCTAGTCCTTGGTAATCCGGTAATGAAATCCATACCAATATTTTCCCACTTCCATTCAGGAATAGGCAGTGGTTGACAAGCCTCGCTGGTTTTGGTGCTCTGCTTTGACTCTGCTACACACATCACACAAAGCAATATGTTCGGCGATGTCCCTTTTGAGATTTTTCCACCAAAACCTTTCCTTCATGTCCATGTACATCTTGGTATTTCCCGGGTGAATAGAATACGGGGAGTTGTGACCTTCCTGTAAGATCAGTTTCCGCAATTCTGGGTCTTGTGGAACACATATGTGTTTCCCGTGCCATAAAGTACCCTTTTCATCAACATGAAAACTCTTAGCTTTCCCTAAACCAATGTTTACTTTAATCTTTTCAATTTCCTCATCAGTCTTCTGGACTTCTCGGATCTTGTCCAATAGAGTGGGTTGAACATCTAAGGACATGAGATGTCCTTCTGGTACAATCTCCAATCTGAGTTCTTTGAATTGCTTACACAAGTCATCTGGCAATTCCCCTTTTGTAAGGCCATTTACAAAAGTCTTACGACTTAGAGCATCTGCTACTACATTTGCTTTACCGGGATGGTATTGCAAACTTAAGTCGTAATCTTTGATAAGTTCTAGCCATCTTCTTTGTCTCATGTTGATTTCCTTCTGGGTGAAGATGTACTTCAAGCTCTTGTGATCGGTGAATACTTCACAACGCTTTCCCAAAAGGTAATGTCTCCATGTTTTGAGTGCATGGACGACAGAAGCTAACTCCAAATCATGAGTAGGATAATTTACTTCATGAGTTTTGAGTTGTCTCGATGCATAGGCTACGACTTTACCATCTTGCATAAGTACGGCACCCAAACCTTGATGAGAAGCATCACAATACACTTGGAAATCCTTTTCCAAATCTGGCAGACATAGAACTGGTGCTGTTACAAGTCTCTTCTTCAATTCTTGAAATCGACTTCAACCTTCACCCAAGCAAACTTCTTGTCCTTCTTTAGTAACTCTGTCATAGGCTTAGCAACTTTAGAAATTTTCTATGAACCTTCAGTAGTAACCTGCTAAGCCAGGAAACTAACTTCTTTCACATTCTTGGGTGATTCCCAATCCGTCACAGCTGAAACCTTAGCAGGATCAACTGCCACACCATCTTTTGTCATCACATGACCAAGAAAACCAACTTTCTCTAACCAAAACTCACACTTGCTGAATTTGGCATATAGTTTATGTTCTCTCAGTTTCTCAAGTATCAAGCGTAAGTGTCTTTCATGCTCTTCCTTGCTCTTGGAGTAAACCAAGATGTCATCGATGAAAACGACAACGAACTTGTCAAGGAATTCCATGAACACCTTATTCATCATATTCATGAAGTATGCTGGAGCGTTGGTTAATCCAAAAGGCATCACAGTATACTCATACAATCCATATATTGTGGTGAATGATGTTTTTGGTATGTCTTGTTCTCGTATCTTGAGTTGAAAATACCCTGACCGGAGATCAATCTTCGAGAATACGCATGCTCCTTCTAGCTGATCAAATAAGTCGTTGATTCTTGGCAAAGGATACTTGTTCTTGATGGTAACCTCATTGAGAGAACGGTAGTCGATACATAACCTTTGTGTTCTATCCTTCTTTTCCACGAACAACACTGGGGCTCCCCAAGATGAAGAACTTGGTTGAATAAACCCTTTTTGTAATTGTTCTCCTAGCTGTTTCTTGAGCTCTTTCAGTTCATCAACAGACATTTTGTACGGTCTCTTAGCTATTGGTCCTGATCCTGGCACCAAATCTATCAGAAACTCCACATCTCTATCCGGTGGCATTCCTGGTAGCTCTTCCGGAAACACATCCGGATACTCACATACTATTGGTACACCATCCATGCTAACCCCCTTAAGAGAATTTAGCTTACTTCCCTTGGATTCAAAGTTTGACTTAAATTTTACTCTTTTTCCTTCGGGAGTTTTGAGTGTAACTGTACGATTGGCACAATCTAATATTCCTTCGTACTTAGCCATCCAATCCATTCCCAAAATCACATCCAACCCTTGGGAATTCAGGATTATTAGGTTCACTGGGAACTTATGTTTTCCAAATTCTATGACTAAGTCATGACATCCTGAGTTCACTATCATTTCTCCCCCTGGAGAACTTACTCTTACAGGACACCCAATGGTTTCCACAGGTAGTTCATTTCTTTCAACAAATGATTTTGAGATGAATGAATGTGATGCACCGGTATCAAAGAGTATAAATGCTGAAATAGAATTGAGTCTGAACTTACCAGCCACGGCATCAGGCTCCTCATAGACCTCCTCCACATTTATGTGGTTAACCTGTCCTTTCTGGAAAGGATTTGGCTTGTTAGGTCCTTCAACTTTCTTTTCAGGGCACTCATTTGCATAATGCCCTAGCTTTTTGCATTTGAAGCACTCAACCTGACTGATGTCCTTTTTAGGAGGTTGGCCTCCACTACCACTACCAATTCCTCCATAGTGGCTCTTATGTCCACCCTTGTGGTTCTTGTACTTGTCCTTGTCATGACTGCGGTGATGTTTGTTGTCATGACGGTTGTGGTTGCTGAATTTCCCATTTTATGGGATCTGATCGCCATCATCATCATAGTGAGATCGTTTGTGAGACGATCCATCATCTTTGTCGGAGTGTTTCCTCTTTCTACTCTCGACTTGCTTTATCTTACTCTCTAAAATAGCAGCCTTGTCACACAAAGACTGATAAGTTGGTACATATGCCACAGCCAACTGCAGATTCAGCTCGTCATTCAAACCTTCCAAGAACTTTTCTTTTCTCTTGGCATCTGTATCAACCTCATCCGGTGCATAGCGCGCCAGTTTGTTGAACTCTTCTATGTATTCTGCCACGCTGCGGTGGCGCTGTTTCAGGTTGTGAAACTCCTTCTTTTTCAGACTCATCATTCCTGATGAGATATGAGCAGTGCGAAAGCCATCCTCAAAGATAGCCCAAGTCACCTCATCAATAGGAGTGGTGATTTGGAAGTTGTCCCACCATGTGGCGGTGGTCCTTCCAGCGGATGTGTCATGAACGACCTTTTCAGCATCCGTGCAGCCACGGTCACTAAGTCTTTGTTCACGAGCGTAACCATCATTGGCTACCATGGGATCGATTGTTCGAAAACTTTGCTGGCCTCGCAGAAATCTGGTGAGCATATCAAAACCCGGAGGGTTGTTGTTGTTGTTGTTGTTATTGTTGTTGAGGTTGTTGTTGTTGTTGTTGTTGTTCTGGTTTTGGATGAATGTCGTCATCATTTGCATAAGTTGTGTTTGCGCATTCATCATTTGTTGCATTTCCGGGGTGATGTTGTTGGGGTTGGGGTTTGCGCGACGGGGAGGCATCTGTGGTTTGTTCAAATAGATAAGAATGAGATACCCATAGATGTTTTATGCACAATACAACATAAGCAATCACATAACAAGCAACATAAGAATAAAAGTTCAACAACCACATAACAAGCTCATGAAGTGATACACACAAGTGGCAAGCCATCCACATGTCGGATGGTCCAAAAACAAGTTCACAAAAACAAGTATGAATAAAAAGATAAACGAGTAGTCAAGTCTACTCGTCAGCGTCAATATCCTCCTCGACGAAGGTAAGACCTGCGTTCTCCATCGCGGTCTTGTTCTCCTCAATCGTAGTGGTCAAGGAATCGACCTTGGCCTTGAGAGCCCTCTTCTGAGAGCGAAGCCTCTCAATAACCATCTGCTGCTGCTCAAGCTCGAAGTCCTTGGACTTCAGTTCCTCGGTCATGTCCCAGATTATTTTGTTCCTATCCTGGACGCGTTTCTCTTGACTCTTGAACTTGCGGTCCTGAGCCTCAAACTTCGTCTCCATTTCCTTGATCATCTCATCCTGCTGCGCAAAAAGCTTGTCCTTCTCGCGAAGCTGCACCTGAAGCTCGTCATTTCCTAGCATGACGTTCGTCCTGTCCGTATCTACGTGCCTGAGAAGAGTCTCTAAGTCCTGAAGATAAAGGCGTATCGGCTCTGCGGTGCTCCTCGAGTCGTCCTCGAAGTCGATGGACTCTCCATCAACATCACGTCTCCCAAAGACGTGGAAGTGAGTGCCTCTAACCTGTCGAGAATGACGGCCTAACAATCGTCCTATCAGATCCTGCATGACTACCTCCATGCCTCTCTCCCTGTCATCGTGCATCAGCTTGAAGACGATGGCCTCAGTAGTAGGCTCAGTCTGGCGTCCGGGCTGATTCACCTTGAAGCCCCAGAGGTCCTTCCTCTCGAACTTGGTGAGTGGGTACACTCCTCAATAGTGCTGATGGCAATAGGCATCTATTTATAAGAATGAAAAAGTTAGAACAACACAAATCAAGGTAATTCGAGACAACATTCATACATATCCATGTAATACAATCTTCACACAAATCATGCATACAAAAAGGTTATTACATTAATCAAAGGTCCAAACTTCTTTAGAATATTTTGGAAATGAGGTGATAGGTGGTGGTCCATCTAACGATGTTTCTTACAGCCCAATCTCACGGGATCTATTATTAAACACAATGTTCCTAGAGGCAATCCACCAATCTTGCTCTCTTGACTCAATCACTAAGTCTATAACATCTCCCCTTATTTCTTGGTTGTTGTCTTCCAACTCTTGAGTAAGCTCCTTCTTTTTTTCTAAGTCCTTCTGGAGGTTGAGCATTCTGCATTTGACTCTAGCACTTAGTTCCTTGATAGTCCTCCAAGCTGCATCCCTGGCTGACTCAAAGAATGTGGTGTGCATTGTTGTGTTGGTGTACATGCAGAATCCCCTTTCTTTGTGGTTGTCTTCCTTGTTTTTGTACAAGTGAAGTTGCACCCACCAATACTCCACTCCTTCATCCATCACTGGAAAGCCCTTGTACACGGCTTCACCATGTGCATCCATTGCCTCCATGAGGTCCTTGAGAATGTTGGGAAACTCAGTCTCACACTCCAATGTCATGGTCATAAGTGGTCCCTTCTTCACGGCTTCGTTGATGGAGTTCATCTACAAAGGAAGTTGAAAGAGATTAGAAGAGTTTTACGAGAAGAATAGACAAGTGTAGAAGTAGTTGAAAAACTTTTTCCTTAGTGGTTTTCCAATCCTAGGGTCATAATCCTACAGGCAACACAGTACTCTGATACCATCTGTTAGACCCCTCCTTTATAGAGGAAAGGATCCCTGTGATTGCAATGCTAGTCCCTGGATCAATGCTAGCATCCACAGTTTAAGATGAAGTACACAGATACAAAGGTCGTTTATTACATTCATTCCAGAGATAAAATATAGTCTTTTACAACTCATGGCCATAGGCCTAATACAAGAGTTTTAAGGAACAATTAAATAAACACAAGTCTTCATGTTCATGTGCCACAGGCAAGCATGTTGAGTGTAGACTCATGACTCCTATTCATCATCGGAGTAACCTGCAACATCACAAGTTACAGCCCACGAGGGTCAATACTTTGGAATAGTATTGGCAAGTGATACCTTGGTATATTTTAAGTGGACTATACAACTATATGCATTTTAGCTAAGTGTAGCTTGCTTTTGCTTGAAAATAGATTTTTCCTATTAGTTGAAAATGCTAAGTTTTCTTTGTCAAAACATTCCCAAGGAAACCACCAATAGACATTGGGGTCCTTCACCCTTGTTAACCCAAGAATTTTATTTTAGAAGTTGGAGTGATGAGATTCTTGTAGCTTTCATGTCTTGATGCTCAAAGTGTCCATTTCCTTGGACTAGGCTAAGTACTTAGTTTTTCCATCTGCAGAGGTTGTGCACTTTCCCCACCAGACTTGGTTTCCCAAGACAGGACCTTTCGAGCTTTTCCTTAGTCAAATGGACGCGTTCATCCTATCATCCCATCTACCACCAACTGTCCAAAAGACTAAGTTCTAGCAACCTATATGATCAAGGCAGAGCCCATTTTGCCAAGTGGTCAGACCGTAAGCTGTCTCAACACTTGGCCTCCAAATCCCTTTGTGCCTGGGTGGCTTACCACAAGTGAGATACACAACCCAAGTCCATGGCCTTGTGTAACCACTCAACATAACCCATACTTTCCATTCCACCCAGGAGGTTCATTTGACTTAGTGGTTTTATTAGAAAAGTATAAGTCTCTTGACTTGGAATATTTTCTTTATAGTGTGAGTAGTTTGTCACCAACCCTTGTTTTTCTATAAGCTATGCTAAGCAAAGTATGGTATCTTATCTCAGTAGAAATTTCCCTAGCAACTCTACTATTTCACTCTACTTAGGATTTCCCATCTTAGTACTAAGCAAAATATCATGCATTTTACTTTAGCAAAATATCTAATGCAAGTATAGAATCTAAAATAGGAAATTCATGAAAATATCACTTGCCTTGGTAGTGTGGAGAGTAGCACTCTTCACAATCACAATCACTATCAAAATCTACACAAGAGATCAAAGCATACAATTACACACAATTTAAATACAACCAAAAATAATATGAATGTATGCATGCAAGAATTTACTATATGGTGATTTTTGAAAATTATATCAAGTATGTTCATTAGTACAAAAACCTAACATGTCACAAGTTTGCCAATTACACTTATTTGGTCTCAAAATAATAAACAAGAATAAAACTATATCTAAACTAGCCCCAAACTTGTTCCACAAATAAAATCACTTTTACTGTTACTATATGCTAAATAAAGTGGATATTCAGAAAGGCCTTGTTTCACTGAATTCAACGGTATAAAGTTTGTAAAAATCCAACGTGGGATTCAAAAGTTATAAGCATTTGAAGTTTGAATCTAAATCAGGTTTTAAATTCTGTTTTTAATCCAAACCTTGCCACGCGTCGCGTTATTACTGGCGCGTACCGGTTCGCACCGGATCACCCTTCTGTACCGTTGGATCTAACTAACGCTGCACGGCTCAGATCGCGTACCTCTTCGGTTTAAGTGAATCTATCCTAGCGCTGCGATGTAGATCCAACGGTCCACATCATCAAACCAGAAACGGGCGGCGCTGGCGATGCTGTCTGGCGGCGGCGCGTCTGACTACGGCGGCGCCGGCGTTCTACATTGTCCGCGAGAGGGAGAGGGGTATTACCAGGTTCGCCGGAGGCTGCTGAAGCTCGTCGTGGTACTGGCTTGTGGAGAGGCACTCGGAGATGGGCTCTAGACCTCGTCGGAGTTGCGTCTGGCGTCAAGTGGGGGTTGTCGGAGTCGTTGCCGATGTTCTGCGTCGCCTGAGCACGAACCAATGGGTTTAGAAGATGCGCAGGACAACTACGAACACGCTCGGGTAAACAAGAAAGCAAGGGGCGCTCGAAACTTACTGAGATTGCTCGCCGGAGTTCGCGAAAGCGTCAGCCACGGTCAGTTGTCGACGTTGGCGAGGTTCCTCGTCGTGCTAGGCCAAATTAGGGACACTGTCAGATGCGCACGATGATGAGGATTCTATGCGTATCAACCAGAGGGCAAGGGGCGGTGGCTACTTACGGAGAGAGATCGCCGGAGTTCGTGAAGAAGACGGTGGCGGCCAGTCGTCGACGTTGCCAAAGCTAGGGGTCATGCGAAGGCAAACGGCGAGTGTCAGAAGATGCGTATAAGTTCACTGAACAAGATAGTGTGAATGAGAGACAGAGGGGAACTCGAGGCTCACCTGAATCGGTCGCCGGAGGGGGCTCTGTCAGCGGCGATTCGCGGAGGATTGAGGGCAGCCGTGAGCGGTGTGCGATTGGGGAAAAATGATCGTGGGAAGGTGGGGATCTTATAGCCGGGGAGTCGACAAGAAACGCTCGAGGATTATTGCCCCTTTACTCCGCCATTATCATTATCATCGCCGCAGCGACGTGGTCGCAGCGCAATCTGGGAAGACGAGGACGGCGTGGTCGTCCCGCTTGTCGGTAAACGCGATAGTGCTGGTGGGGTCAGTCGGCGTTGCTTATGCGTGTTTTTGGCGTGTGAGAAGAAAAGGTGATCCCCGGGTGGGCTTGCTGGGCTTGATTGTTTGCTGGGCCAGATTCTGGCCGCGCGGCCCTTTTCATTTGTTTATTTCTTTTCTTTTTCTATTTCTATTTTCTGGAATGGTTTTTGATATGAATTTAAATCCTTTTGAATTCAATTTGCTTGGGAATTTTGGTGGTTTTGTGGATTCAATTTAACAGTCATAAAACTAGGTGGTTACTTTGCAAGGCTTGGTCCAGCTTGGTTTCTATAATAATTGAGATTTGTTCCTGTTTGCAAATATTTGAAATGGACTTTGGAATCTATTCCTAAAATTTGAAATCTTTGGGGTTTAAATGTTTCACCTAAACTTTCCCTCATTGAAGGCAAGCATTCAAGTATTTATTCATTCAAACTTCAAAAGGATGATGTTTATTTGGGACAATTTAACCACATGAAATCATAACTCATATTCCATCACTAAGTGATTTTTGATAAAACCCTAAATGAATGAATGATGCAAAGTGATATGAATGAGTTTTGAAACTATGATTTTTGGGATGTTACATTTGCAAACATCTATCACCACTGTAAGCTTGGCAATGTCATCAATGGTGAACAGCCGAAGATCATCTTGCCACCCCAGTGTAGACAACAAGCTAGGAGAGGAACTAGTTGTGCCAACCTTGTCTGGGAGATCACCCATGCCTCACCGCCCCCTCTCGACCACCCCTGCCTCGAAGACATTGACCAGAGCACCCAGGAAAGTCGCGCCCGTGCCTCTGTCAACCATGCCAAGCATGCGCCAGAGCGCCACCCTCGACACAGGCCCACAGACCGCGCGCCGCCCTCGCTGCGTGCATACACGATCACCACCGTCCTAGGAGACCGCCAGACATCCTCGTCACGCCCCATGCCTCACATACCACCGCCGAAGACACCGCCTCTGCCGCATGAGCATCGCATGTTCCTGCATCGCTTGCCCCTACACGCGCATTAAAGCCGTAGAGCATCGCCAGGAGACCACCGATCGATCGCCACCGTCGGCCATGCCTCTAGCAGCCCGTAACCATGTCGCCACCGTCGTCTGCCCATCCCGTTCGGTCTCGTCGTCGAGACTATAAATAGAGGCCTCCCCCGCTCAAACTCTTCACACCATTATACTCCCCTCTCCTCACTGATCGTTCCACCCCATTCCCGGAGCAAGGTGAGCAGCACTTCGCCAGAATTTCACCGGAGCCCGCCGTTGCTGGAGAAGAAGGGGGCCAGCGATTGGAGCTGCCCCAGGAGAAGCTGCCGGTACCAGGAGGTTCGCCGTCGTCGACTTCATCGTTCGCCCGCCTCGCCGACCCTCGCCTGATCCCCGGTGAGCCTCCCACGACCCCCACCTGCCGCGTTAGGGTTCTGTCTCACCGGCGTTGCCCGACATGGACGATGAACCAGAGCCGTTGGACTAGAACTAGATCTAACGCACCACATCGCCCCGTACCGCTTCGCACTCCCCTGTCTCACTGACGCGTGGGGATAGCAACTTAACCAGCCCGCGCTTGTGTTTAGCAGCCGCCCAAGAACGTTTCACATGCCCAAGAGTTTGAATTTGGATTTTTCCATTTTCATTCAAACACACTTCTGTACCTAGTTTCAAAAATCAACCCAGATCGATTCAGTGAACCAAATTGAATGAAACCAATTTTGTTAGAAAGTTCTGGAAGTGATGAATCCAAGACCATTGGATTCAAATTATTTGGATCTGTAGATCATCCTTGGTAAAAATAACAAGGCAGAAGCATTTCTGCATTCAAACATTTTTCAAATTTAAACCATAATAGCTTTTGAGTTGATTCCAACTCTCGAAAATCACATTCAACCATACCTTTCAGAATATATAAAAATATATAGGTTTACTTACAGAAATAATGTTCAAGTAATAAAAGAATGCCACATAGGAATTTCTAGTCACTTATTTAATTAAAATAAAAAGGTTAAACCTTATTAAATTGTGACACGACTTTAAATCACATTCCCATGGACTAAAATATGTGGTGATGACATGTGTCAACATGATCCCATGTTTGGTTTGGAGAATATTAAATCTTAAGTAGTTTTTCAATGAGTAGAAATTACTTTTCTAAAAACAAAAATTAATAAGTCAAGTGCTTGTAATGTTAGTGATGATGCTAGATCATCTATAGAACCCCCTTGTGTGATGTTTGCAAGTAGTTAATTATTGTTTGGTGATTCTTTACCTCGTATTTATTTCTTGACGCTAGTACCGACCAAGGATACGAGGAGGAAGGAGGATACTACGAGGAAGAAGACGAGGAGAACTTCAACCACTGCTCTGCACAAGGCATGCTAACACTTGCAGATACTTTACCTATGCAAGCCCATACTTGCAAGCTATTAACTTAGCAAGCTTATACTTTACCTATGCAAGCCCATACTTGCAAGCCTAATACTACTAGTTGATTAAGCAAGCTAACAATTGCAAGATACTCTACTGATGCAAACAAACACTTACTTGTTACCCTGCCAACTATATGCCTTAAGCATATGTGATCATACCCACTTGATACCCAATACTAGTTTTACTTGCAAGCTTTCTACCTTTGTTTCTTTATCAAAGCTTTAACTTAGAGTTTACTGAAGTAACTTGTAGATTCTAGAAAGATCACTGAAGGTTGCATAAAGAGCATAAAATTTTGCCTAAGCTAAATAATCTTGATGTCATCCTAAGGCATGAGATTGAACTTAGTAAAACTCCACTTGTTTACCACCCCTCATTAGTACTCACCCCCACCTGTAGATGCTAGTGCTAAGCATAAAACTTGATCAGCTTTAGATGGGAATACTTGGTGAAAATGGTTATGAAAACCTTAGAATGATGGATCATTCTACTGAGATGTTTTGACATGTGTTTCTGAACACCAGATGATTTTGGTGATGAAAATGTTGAGGCATGAGCCTTAGCCGTTTATAAAACTGATGGTTGTCTGGATGCGATACCATTCCAATTTTACCGTACAACCACAATACCCAAAGATTGGGTAGGGATTGACTGGAAACTTATATACCTTAGTATTGGTCCCCTCACGGCCAAGGTCTGAGCTGAGGCTACCTTGTGAAGATTGTCCACCTGTGCAGTACCCAAGATGACAGTTGGTCATGGTTGGGAGGCCAAACTCACAGGAGATGTGCTTATACTAGGGCGTGTAATTGAAAGGTTAGGATTGATTATCTGCATAATGAGTATGGTGAATTCAAGATTTGTTCCTGACGGATGTATCGAATGTTGTGGTGAAAGTGTACAATCTCTGAAAAGTGTCAAACTATTCGAATAGCCGCTTCCGCGGTTATGGACAGTTGGAGTGGCCATACTGTTCCCCCATCAGATGTTTTCCAAATGACTTGTGAACTGAATTGAGACTTTGACTTGACCACAACAGAGTTGTGACATGAGATACAAGTTCCCACTTAGGAGTTATAAAATTGTGACTAGCTTCTCTTGCTTCTGAACTTAGTAGAGGCAAATCAGGATTTTTCAAAACAACCCTAGAGCTTAGTGTCCTATTACAAAAACCCCCTTCACTTGTTAGTATTAGTTTGTGAGTACTTAAAGAGTACTCATGGATTTGTCCCTGGCCATTCCTGTGGCCAGACTATGAAGAGGAGTACCAGGATGATGGACCCCAGGAAGGTTACGACAACTAGGATCATATCCCATCATCAACATTGCTTGTGACCCCGAAGATGGAGCTTCGCCTACGCTACCTTTATTATTACTTAATTCCGCTGCTTGAGTTGTATTAAGAACTGGATCATGAGATCCTTATTTGTGTAATACCTTATGTATGGTTTGTAATGGATGATGTATTGTGGTATCCAATTCTGTTATGTCTCGCAAAAATGGTAATCCTGGGATTGCGATGTATGGCATAACAGGCATCCTGGATTAAAAATCCGGGTGTTGACAAGTTGGTATCAGAGCCATCCTGACCATAGGAGACCCTAGTTAGACTGGACGTTTGAATCAAAAACTTAGTTTCAAAACCAAAGGAAGAATTTATTTACAAATACTTATTCCCATTCTTATCACTTTGCTTCTTTCATGAAAATTCATGTTATTCAAAAACTCTTGCAAAATACATAAAATTTGACACACTTGATCACTCTACTAACTTACTCATCCTATATTCTTAATAGATGGACCTGAAGTACAGCATGTTTTATCAGTTGGGGAATGGAGGAGACCTTATGTTTCAGAGGGATTTGGACCAGCTTTCAGAACTTCTGCAGCATCCTCACCCCGAGTTCTTCGGAGCTCAGCTCAATGATCAAGGAGGAGAAGATCTTTAGTGGCTAATTGTTGCAAGTCTCCGAGGAAAGATTGAACCTCCCACTGCCGAGGGAATTCAATTCACCTTAAGAGAGAACAACTGCTTGATGGACTTTCCAGGGCCATGCAGGAAGCTCTTTCCCGTCTGTGTGGGCAGAGTATCAACCAGATCAAGGGAACCCGCTTTGAGTTTTTCCCAAGGCGCGATGCTAATGGACAACCACTGGAAGCCCCATACCACCCTGAGCTGAAGACTCAATTGGACCACCTTAGCTTCATGATGTACGATCGTCAGCATGAATTGGACAATTGCCATGACTACTCCAACCACAAGTCCGCCATCATCAAAACGAAGGATCAAACCATCACCATGCTAGTAAAGGATCGCAAGTCTCGTCGCCGTCAGCTTGACAAGAAGGAGCGCAACATTGCTCGTCTTCGCCATCGTATCTCATCTTTGGAGGAGATCATCCATGAGAGAAACATGCAGTTGGAGGAAAGGGATAATGCCGGAGAGGATCTTCTTGGAGACCCCTACTCCTATCTCAGCAATGATGATGATTTTCTGGAGGATCAGGCTATGGACTTCTTCACCGATGAGGATGATTTCGCCTTCATTGATGATGATGAGGATGACGACTACACCGACTCCGAGGAGTAGTAGCACTTGAGCACTAGCATAGTGAGTAGTATTCGGTCCCACTGTATCGTATATTCCAGAATGGTTCTTAAAACCATCTGTTTTTTTCTTGTTTTGTGGTGTGTGTTTGTATCGTGTGCTATGAGTGAATGAATGAAAAGCAAGTTGCAAAAAAAATCTGAGTGAAACTTTAAAAACTTTTCAAAGTCCCGAAACCTTAGAAATTTCCCTCTTTTCTCATGATCTATCTCAATTCTCAGATGCCACGCGGAGGAAGTGGTTCATCCCTGGACCAGATGTTGCACATCCTGCAAATGTTGGTTTCTGACCGCAAAGCTGAAAGAGCCGAACGTCAAGCCAACCTAGCCACCCTTCAGCAGATAGCCTAGCTAGCCCACAACAACCAAGGCCAAGGAAATCAGGACAACCATATATCTAAGCTCAAGAACTTCCAGAATACCAACCCACCTGTTTTCACTAAGTTAGAAGAGCCCCTAGATGCCGACGATTGGCTGCAAACCATGGAAAATAACTTAGAAGTCGCTGGAGTGGAAGCCAACGAGAAATTTCTGTTCGCCACCCACTATCTAGTCGGAGATGGCAGAGCATGGTGGAACAGTGTTCCTGCAATGACCGGAGGATAGATGATGACCTGGGAGGTCAAGTTCAGCAGAACCCATGTGCCACCAGGTTTGATCAAGAGAATGAGAGATGAGTTTAGAGAACTGAAGAAAGGAAGGATGATTGTAGTGGAATACCGTGACACATTTTTGTCATTATCTAGGTATGCCCCGGATAAGATCGACACGGAAGCCAAGAAGAAAGAGAGATTCTTGAATGGTCTGCATGATGAGATGCAAACTGTGTTAGTCAATATCCCCTTTGCTGATATTGAAGCCCTGGTCGACTCTGCTATCCAGATGGAAGGAAAGATCAACCAAGCCAATGAGAACTACAAGCGTCGCATGATGCATCAGCCAGGAACCCATCAGACCCCAAAGTATCGCCCTAACCCATCTCCAGGATTTGCCCCAAGAACCAACAGACCCCCGATGAATCGTCCAACCTATCCCAACCGTGGAAACCCTAGACCCGGAGGAAATCACAACAACCCCGGCAACTCTAGCAATTTCAACTGTGCCCCACCCAAGTTCAACAACAACAATGCTACCGCCAACACCAACACTGCCCCAAGGACTAGAAGCAATGTTGTGCCTATTGCAGCAAAGGACAAGTCGCATGTAACTTGTTATGACTGTGGAAATAAGGGTCACTACTCCAACGAGTGCCCCAAAAAGAAGAATGCCGCAGACCCCAATGCAAATGCCCCAGCTCAGCAGCAGCGTCGTGTTCAGCCCGGAAGAAGGTTTCCCCCCAAGGAATTCGCTCAACCGCAACGACCGTCTTTTTCTCATGCATGCTGAAGAAGCTCAGGAAGCACCAGACGTCGTGCTGGGTATGTTTTCTGTTAATTCAGTACTTGCTAGAGTGTTGTTTGATTTTGGTGCATCTCACTCATTTCTCACCGAAGAATTTGCATGCACTAGTAAAATTCAACCAACCAAACTTAAGCATGTTATGATCGTTCAAATTCCCGGATCAACCACCAAGGCTAGGCAAATTTGCAAAGTCGTCCCTATTCGAATCCATGGCATAGATTTTTATGCTAATCTGATAGTACTCGGAACTAAAGGTTTGGAAGTAGTATTAGGAATGGATTGGATGTTCAAACATAAAGGATTGATTGACTGTGCCAAGAAAGCCATAACCATGACCAGTACTGCCGGAATATCAGTCGAGCACATATCTGAAACCTTACCTCTTCAATTCAAATGCAACAAGAATATAGTCCAACCTACCATTTACCAAGTCCAGATAGTCTGTGAATACCCCGATGTATTTCCAGATGTTTTGCCCGGTATGCCCCCAGATCGGGATATCGAGTTTATCATCGAACTAATTGCCGGAACTGGACCCATAGCCCAGAGACCATATAGTATGAACCCGTCGGAACTAGAGGAACTGAAGAAGCAACTGGATGCCATGTTGGAAATTGGATTGATTCAACCAAGTGCGTCACCATGGAGATCACCTGTTTTGTTTGTAGACAAGAAAGATGGAGGTAACCGTTTGTGTACGGATTATCGGAAGTTGAATGATGTCACCATCAAGAACAAATACCCATTGCCCAAGATAGAAGATTTGTATGATCAGTTGACCGGTGCCAAAGTGTTTTCTAAGATTGATCTTAGAACCGGCTATCATCAACTCAAGATTCGTGCAGAGGATATTCCAAAGACTGCCTTTACCACCAGATATGGATTATGAGTATCACCATGTCTTTTGGATTAACCAATGCCCCCGCTTATTTCATGAATCTCGTGAATAATATTTTTATGGACTTCCTGGATAAGTTTGTCGTAGTTTTCATCGATGACATTCTAATTTATTCCAAATCGGAAGAAGAACATGAGCTACACCTAAGGACCATTCTTGGAACCATTAGAGAGCATCAGTTGTATGCAAAGTTTAGCAAATGTGAATTCTGGTTACAGGAGGTAGGATTCCTCGGTCACATTGTATCAGCCGGAGGAATTGCCGTTGACCCTGCCAAAGTGAAAGATGTCGAAGATTGGCAAGCCCCGACCACTCAAACCCAAGTTCGTGCATTTCTCGGATTGGCGGGATACTACCGCAAATTCATAGAAGGATTCTCGAGTATCGTAAGACCCATGACCCAATTGCTGAAGAAGGACAAGAAGTTTGAATGGACAGACAAATGTGAAGCGAGTTTTCAGGAACTCAAAAGGAGATTGATTTCAGCCCCAATCTTAATCATGCCAGATATCACGAAGCCCTTTGACGTGTATTGCGATGCATCCAAGATCGGTCTCGGATGTGTGCTAATGCAAGAAGGCAAAGTTATATCTTATCTATCTCGACAACTGAAGAAACATGAGCAAAATTACCCAACCCATGACCTCGAACTCGCAGCCGTAGTTCTAGCCCTGAAGACATGGAGGCATTACCTCATGGGAAACCGTTGTGAGATTTATTCCGATCACAAGAGCCTGAAGTATTTATTCACTCAGAAGGAGCTGAATATGAGACAGAGAAGATGGATTGAGCTAATCAAGGATTACGACCTGGACATTCACTATCACCCCGGTAAAGCCAATGTGGTAGCCGATGCCCTTAGCAGATTGCCGTGCCGCTTGAACTCCATGATTTTGAAGGAGCAACCAAGCTTGCACAAAGAGATGGAAGATTTTCGAATAGAATTAGTGAGTGAAGGATTTTTGGCTAGCATAGAAATTCAGCCCACTTTGATCAGCCAGATCAAAGAGGCGTAGAAAGGAAATGCTAGTATCGACGGAATCAAGCATCGTATTGGTACAGGCAAAGTACCCGGATTCACCGAAGACGAAGGAGTTCTGTGGTACAAAGGACACCTTTGTGTACCAGCAGATTCTGAGTTGAAATTGGCCCAGCTAAGCCCAGCACCCCCCCCCCCCCCGCGAAACGTTTTCTTCACTCATCACCGCACCCGCTAAGTGACTGACAGATAGGACCCACTCCCCCTCTGTTTCTCTCACGACACCGTGGCCATTAACGTCAGTCTCCACCCCGAGACGTGTTCTTCCCCAAATCGCGCCGTGCGTTTCCTGGTTTGATTCGCTCGTCAATTTGCTTTGATTGCAGGAGTAAATCACGCCCCGGCCTTGCCTACTTAAACCCCTCTGCTCTCCATTTCCCCGGACTCCAAGCACAGGCGCCCCAGTGCCGCCAGAATCATCGCACGCCGCAGACAGAGCTCACTGCGGCGACCGATTCAGGTGAGCCCCGTGCGCCCCTTCCCCTCTGGTTCTTGCGAGCCGCTTCACAACTTCCTTGCGCACCTACTGACACCGTTGGTTCCTCCTATACCACCCCAGGTCGTCGTCTTCGACAAGCATAGCAAGGTTCCGACGACGTCCTCAACTCCGGCGATTAAATTCGGTGAGCCCCTTGTTTCCCTCTGCCTCTGATTCACACGATCGTGTTCGCCATAGTCTTGTGCATCTCCTGATGCCGTTTGTGCATGCTAGGGTGACCAGGAGCGTCGCCAACGTCGTCGTCCACCCGAGCCCGACACCGACAAAAGCCGCGAGCCCGAGGCCGTGCAGGCGGTGCCAAGCCGCTGCCGCCAAAGTTGAGCATCAGTGCATCGCCACGATTCTGGTAAGCATCTCCGGCAACCCCAGATCCACCTGTGGCGCCGCGCCGCCGTAGATAGAGCTCGCCGCCGCCAGTCTTTGGCTGTTTGATCGAGCACCGTAGGATCTAGATCTAACGCGTAGGATAGATCTTAGGCGAAGCAGTAAGTTCAGATCTGAGCCGTGCGATTAATCATACCTTTCTAAATATGCAATGTGTTTAACGTTTTGTTTCTGTTAAAATGGTTTTATTTACAAAAACATGTGTAGGCCTATTTTGTGTATACAAATTATTTGATAAATGTTTTAGTGCTTAAATAAATGTTGTTGGGCAAGTTTTGAACTTGTTTATGAACCAGTACTGTGCACTTGTCTTGTTGAGTTTAGAAAATCATCACATATCATATTACATGCATTCATATATTTTTGCTTGTATTTATTTGGTAAGTGATTTGTTGCTATGATTTTATGTGTAGATATTGGTGCCAATAGTGATTGTGATTGTGAGGAGTGTAGCTACTCTCCAAACTACCAAGGCAAGTGGTGCTTCATGATATTTTTATCCCTATGTTTTCTACTTTGTATTAGAAATATTTTTGCTAGTCTTGCATGGTTACCTTTTGCTTATATGCTATGCTTGGGAAATCCTAGTAGTTGTAGAATTGCTAGAAATTTCTAAGATAAGATGCTTATCTATGCCATGCTTAGCCTAGCTAGTAGCAACCAAGGGTGGTGAAATATTCATGCTATGATAAAAATATTTCTAAGTCTTTGGACTTATGTTTTTTCCTAATAAAACAACTAAGTGAATGAAACACCTGGGTGGAATGGAAGGAATGGTTTATGTTGAGTGGTTACACAAGGCCCATTTCTATGGTTCACCTTGTATATCTCACTTGTGGAAAGCCACCTAGGAACAAAGGGATTTGAGAGGCCAAATGTTAAGAAGCTTCTAGTGCAGCCACTTGGCAATATGGGCTCTGCCAGGATCATATAGGTTGCAGTAACTTAGCCATTTGGACAGTTGGTGGTAGTGGGATGATAGGTTGGAGCGCGTCCATTTTGGTCTAAGGGAAGGCTTCTGGAAGGTCATGTCTTGGTGAAAATCAAGGCTTGTGGGGAAAGTGCACAACCTCTGCAGATGGAAGAATCTAAGTACTTAGCCATGTCCCTGGTATTGGACAACTTGAGCATCAAGACATGGAAGCTATCAAGAATCTCCTCATCGCATTTTCTAAGTAAAATCTTGTGGTTGAACAAGGGTGAAGGACCTCAATGTCTATTGGTGGTTCCTTGGGAAAAGTTTTGACAAAGAAAAACTTAGTGATTTCAACTAATAGGCAAAACCTATTTTAAGCAAAGAAAGCCTACTCTACACTTAGCCAAATTGCATATAGTATCTAGTCCACCAAAAAAAATTATACTAAGGTATCACTTGCCAATACTATTCCAATGTATTGACCCACTATGGCTGTAACGTGTGATGTTGCAGGTTATTCTGATGAGGATTAGGAGTCATGAGTCTACACTCAACATGTTTGCCTGTGGCACAGGAAGATGAAGACTTTTATCTATTTACTCATTTAAACTCTTGTACTAAGGCATGTGGCCATGGAGTTGTAAAGACTATGTTTGTCTCTAGAATGATTTTAATAATAACCTTTGTTTCTGTGTACTTCGTCTTAAACTGTGGATGCTAGCATTGATCCAGGGACTAGCATTGCAATCACAGGGATCCTTTTCCTTTATAAAGGAGGGGTCTTATAGATGGTATCAGAGCACTGTGTTGCATGTAGGATTATGACCCTAGGATTGGAAACCACTAAGGAAAAATTTTCAACAACTTCCACATTTGTCTATTCTTCTCGTAAACTTTTCTAATCTTCTTTCTCATCTCTATTTGTAGATGTGTTATCGCCATATTTTGGCCAAAGGAGGAGTTGGGCCGTGATCAAGATGGGCTTAGAAGATACGTATATTCAGCGTGTTGTTAATCGGCCTTGTACGTAGATTTGGGCTAAATTGCCCGTGTATCTTGTATCATAGTAGGTTTCGTTTCAGTTTAGGTAGAGATAGAATTGTAGAGTTATTCCAAAAGTAGAGAGTCTCTGGACTATAAATATGTACCTAAGGTTATCGCGAAAAGGAGGACAATCACGTTCACAACAAACACATCTCGGCGCATCGCCACCCCTTGTTTCTAGGGTTTTTCGTAGTAAGATGTCGCCTAGATCGCATCTTGCGATCTAGGCAGTATTTGCTTATGCGCTATCCGGTGTTACTCGTACTGAAGCCTTGTTGATGGCGAGTAACACTTTTATCACAGATTTGTTAGGGCTAGCATCGGTACTTTTTACTGTGATTGCTTAGTTATGCTACCTCTAGCTATCTCGCCGCCTTTGCACCTTTTCCCGGGTGTGAAGGTGGCATCTTGCTTGATCTCTGCTTAGCCGATTCGATCTGTTATGGTTGTGCCTTGTTCATCAAGGTTTAGTTTAATATCTACGTGATTAGGCCTTGCAAACGGGTTGAACGATCCAGTAGTACGTAAGATATGGTTTATCGATCTTAGAGGGGACGTTCCGGGAATTGACTTTATGTTGGTTTTTAGGCTTTCTCTAAGATTAGTTTTCTACTATCTTTCGTATATACCAGGCTCAATTACGTGTAGGACGTTCCGGTTACGTGGTGAAAACACTAAACTGTCGTAGATCGATTTAACTTGTAGTGATCAAGCAAAACCCCATGTTGTCATAGATCTAATGCAAGAACCATGGGATAATCGGCTCTGAAAGCCGATTTACAGGGAAACCTGGGAGCCGGTCACGGCTCGAATTTTACGTATACTTGTTTACCATGCAGGAAACCAATCGGAGCAATCCATCACCTTCCTGACCAGGTATAGGTCAGGTGGCACGCCCTCGAACCAAGCCAGGACGCTGTGCGTCGGAAGCTTTATGCCGTTGCCCGAGGGACCAGGGCCCACCAGATCCCGGAGCCTCCGGCTCGTGTTGCTCGTCGCTGCCGCCGGTGAGTTTTAACAGCAACACATTACGCACGCCGTGGGACATTCAACAACGTCTACATCAACATCCGACGCCGCGATGGAGAATGTATCACCACGTACGACGAGCTTCCTGTTGAGCACAAAGCGAAGTATGACGAGATCAGAGAGCTCTTCGAAGCTGACCTCATCGGCTCTTTCGAGAGGACCCGTACGCATGGCATCAAATGGAGGGGATTCTCTCCCGAGGGTGCTCTCGATGAGGTGGATCTGTCTGTTCCTTCGGAGGAGCGCACCAGGGCTCTACGACAGGAGGTCAACTACATGGTGGCTCATTCTCTGCACCCCCACTCTGAGAGCCCGTGAACGCTGAGCGGTCGCGGTTCGCGTAGTTCGAGATCATGAAACATCGATTCTCCGTCGGGCCCACTTTAGGGACCCACCAGGAGAAAGACCGCCTGCACCAGCCGCAATCGCCATTCACACTCGCAGCTCCGGAACCGCCAGGATCAGCGGCATACGTCGTCTACAAGGCTGGAGGCGACCCAGGCGATTGCCAATTCCTGTTTGAGCCACCCAAGGAGATCCCACACGGATATATATGCGCCACGTCGGATCGCAATAACGCACGCACCTGCCAGATTGCAACCGCAGAGTGTCATGCGAGGCTCTGGGCAGGATCTTGAGAGCGGCGTTCGAGCAATGATGTCTGGGATGGACGCTGACAAACAGGCGTGGCTAGCCAAGTATGCCACTGGAACAAGTCATGAGAATCTAGCCCCTGCAGCTCAAACAGTGGAACAAATTAGTACCATCCTGAGAGATCAGTTCGGCTTCGTGCCGAAGAGGCGGACAATCGGCTACTCAAAGCCGTACCCTAACGAGTTTGATCTGATTCCGTTGCCACCCAAATATAAGCTCCCTGAGTTCTCAATATTCAGCGGGTCAGAGGGGTCAAGCTCGATCGAGCACATAAGCCGATACCTGGCACAGCTAGGCATGATTTCGGCATCGGATCAAATGCGCGTGAGATTTTTTGCACAATCTCTGACGGGACCAGCCTTTGGGTGGTACACCTCGCTGCCACCTGATTCAATTCGCACCTGGAAGCAACTAGAAGAGCAGTTCCATATCCAAGACCATTCGTGAGGCTACCGAGGTGGCATTGCACTGGCGCGCAAAGCACGAAGCGGAGAAATCAGAGCCGAATACATCCAAAGCCAGACCATCAAGAACAGATGTTACTCAGTCGTTTAATCGAGAAGGAAGCGAGCTGGCGAGTGGGTCTCTTAGCACCCATCAAGGATCTGGCTTTCCAAGTGGAGTACAACTCATTGGCGCACATGGCCCAGAAACTGACGATGTATGAACAGCGCCACCCTGAGTTATACCAAGACAGGTTCAAGCGCCCCGTAAGCCTGGTCGATACAGAAGAAGATGATCCTACACAAGACCAGGAGGTGGCCGTGGCTGAGTGGGCTCGGGAGGCAGACCCTGTGTCCTGCAAGTGGGTGAAACAGCAAGGGCCTGTGAAAGGGTTTGACTTCGATGTGAGCAAAGCCGAGCATATATTCGATTTACTGCTGAAGGAGAAACAACTGAGGTTACCCGAAGGCCACAAAATCCCTACGGCTCAGGAGATGAACGGGAGACCATACTGCAAGTGGCATCATTCGTTCACCCACACCACCAATGATTGCAAAGAGCTGCGTCGCCAAATCCAAATGGCAATAGAACAAGGCCGTCTAATCCTTGGGCAGTTCGCCATGAAGGTGGACACGAACCCGTTTCCCGGCGTCAACATGGTAGAGCTCAGTCGCTCCGCGAGGCGTCAGCTGAACTTTTCGTTCGGTGTCAATATGGCTGGGTCTGGGTACCACCATGACACGTACAAGGAGGAAGGTGGTCACTCTCGGGGCAAAGAAGGAGAGAAGGCTGGTCCACGCGACCGGCCCAGCCGCAATGACGGGCAATACTTAACAGAGGAACAGGTGAGGAGGGTGCGGTATCAGAAGCCACATTCCACGCATCTCCTTAACAAGTATGAGCGTCAGTGTGATCAACGGCACCAGCACGGTGGAAACGATGAAGGATATGGGCACCTCGCCAGGGGACCGTCCAAAGAAAAGGAAGGCGCAGACAAACATTGGGATTGTCCCTTCTTCAAGCATTGCTGGGACGTGGGAATGAGCCGATTGCCTACAGTCGACAACTGCCCAGAATGTGGACAGCAAAAGGAGGGCACGACGCCAGTGTCAGTGTTCAAACGTCTAGGGCCTCTCCAACCTCAGAGCCGTCCCAGGGAGTCCGCTCGAGCAAAGGGCCTCGAGAGGCGAAGGGATGACAAAGAAGAAGACAGGTATCACCGTCCAAGGTGGTGCCCCGATGGACTCAGACACACCCAGAAGCGTAGAGTGCAACGGCTGCGTAACTTAGAGGAAGCTGAAGCGCAGTATCTCCACGCTCTAAAGAAAGCACGACCTGATCTGGCCGTCAAAGTGAGGCAGACTTTGGAGACGGAGGGCCGCGCGACAAGAAAGGAGTGGCGCCCCAAACCAATAAAAGCCTATGCACAGACATCGGCTGGCACAAACATGGTGTTCGTACTGCCGGCAGAATTCTGCGCGCCACGAACCAATGTGCTACCAAAGGGCACAGCTGATCATGTCCACGGCCGGTTATCTTTGAGAAGCCACGTGAGAAGGGTTACAAACATCTGAAAGCTCTGTACCTGCGGGGCTACATCAATGGACAACCCGTCAGCAAGATGTTGGTGGACACCGGAGCGGCAGTCAATATTATGCCGTACTCCATGCTACGATGTTTGGGACGCTCCACTGCGGACCTGATCAAAACCAACGTCACGTTAAGCGACTTCAACGGTCAGTCTTCGGAAACGCAAGGCGTACTGAACGTGGATCTGACGGTGGGCAGGAAAACCATACCCACGTCATTTTTCGTCGTGGATAGCAAAAGTACCTCACGCCTTGCTAGGAAGGATTGGATCCACGCTAATCGCTGCATTCCATCCACGATGCACCAGGCTCAATACAGGGGACGGAGATGAAGTGGAGGTCATCCATGCGCATTTATTCTATCGAGATTTCCATTGCTGGCATGAACGTCTGGGAAGCAGAAGACCAAGAGCCGATCTCTGGAATCAGTTTAGACGGCTGTGAGCGCATTGAAGCTACAAAAAACGGGGTGAGGCTGGTCTTATCCACTGGCCTGGCAGAGTAGAAAGGTCCACAATCATGCGTGGTACGGCCGATCCTAGCGATCGGCCACAAAAAATAAAAAGCAACAATCATACGACAAGCAGATCACGTAGTCGTAGCAGGGAGATGCCCTGCCATTGTGAAACAATAAGGTGTAAGGCACCCTTGACTAACGCAATCAAAAAGGGGGCCGACTCAGGCAATCGGCCCAAATTATTTTTGTTGTCCTCACCTACTGCTTGCCCTGTGTTTAGCATCGACTTGACAGGTGACGGAAAGCTAGGGTATGGGTTCACATCCGCTGATGAACTAGAAGAAATCGACATTGGTCCTGGGGATAAGCCACGACCAACTTTTATCAGCAAAAGGTTAGATCCAAGGCTGCGGGATCCGATGATAGCCCTGTTGAAACAATATCCAGACTGCTTCGCCTGGGACTACACAGAGATGCCCGGTTTAGACAGGAGCATCATTGAGCATAGACTCCCGCTTAAAAAAGGATTTCGCTCAAAGACGGGCACGGCGATGAAGGCCAAATTCTAGAACAAGTCAAGAAGGAGGTCGAGAAAATATTGGCACCGACGACCAGCCTTGCAGGTATGCTGAATGGATTTCTAACATCGTACCTGTGGAGAAAAAGGATGGCCGGTGGCGTGTCGCCATAGATTTTCGGGACCTCAACAGAGCTACTCCAAAAGATGAGTATACGTTACCGGTAGCAGAGACGTTAATCAACACAGCGGTTGGTCACGAGATCTTGAGTTTCATGGATGGCAGTGCTCGTTACAACCAAAAACGTGCTGCTGGTTCTGCCTGAGAGCCGATATCTTCAATTACTTGAAGGATTCGGCTCGGGGGGCACCTAAATGGACAAGGACAGTAAAATGTGGGGGCGGCCGATGTTGAAAATCGGCCGAACAAAAGCAAAAATCACACGTTACAAACAGGTGCCACAGATACAAGCTCAAGAAATTCTTCAAGGCGGAGGGCGCCTACGACACGGTCCACCTCGGCAATCTTCGTCATCTTCATCCTTACCCGACACTAGCTGCTTGTTCAGGCACGATGTCTGCCGATCGGTTTTCGCTGAACCGAGGCCTTCCGCCTCGTCTTGGGAACGGGCGATGGATTCTTCCTTGTCACGGATGAGCTGCTTAGTTACCCGGACCTTCTCCTCAAGATCTTCCAGCTCCCCTTTCAGGGACGCGAGCTCGGCGGTACTGGCGGAGGTGTCAATTTTAGCATCCAGAGACGCCTTTTTCTCGTTGAGCTGCTGACATCTGTCTGCAATATCGGCTTTCAATGGAAGTTGGGCGTGGCGCAGGGTGATCCTTTCACGAGCTAACTTCACCCGTGCCCGAAGAAGATGACGGCAATCGACCAAAGTTTCAGGTAACGCCATCGAAGATGGTCTGGACCTCGACCTCGAAGAACGCTCTTCACTTCCTCGTAACCCTCGATCAACTCCTCGATTGGGGAGGACAGCAAGGTTTTGAGACGGAATTGAGGTGGAACGACCTGCTCGGGTCATCAGCAGCAACGGTGGAAGTTGGTTCAATGGATTCAGGGTCAAACATCAGCAAACCTGAAATATCATAACTCTGGCGGCCCGGGAGAGCGTCAGTATACATCCAAGCGTAAGAATAAGCCAGAAGGACCTAAACGTACCTCTCCTAAGATTGAAGGGGTGGCCGACGAAGAGGCGATCGGTTTGTGTGTGGTCGTTGGAGATTTGGCCAGGAGGGTAACCGTCTTGTCTACACCTCCTGGGATCCCTAGATCCGGCGTCGACACTGCCCCGGCCCTTCCACTGGAAACGACAGCCATCTGCATGAAGGGTGTTTTTTAGCCGATGTGAGTGATGTTAAATCGGCAGACAAGTGGTAAGAGCATTGAGGGGTGGTGATTTTAGAAACCTCCTGGCTCGACGAAGAAGTTTGTGGTCCTTTGCGAGCTCTTTTGGGACCCGCAGATGGCCCCCCCTCGACTGATGCTCGGGGGGCAGCAGTTTCAGGAGCCAACCTCTTCTTGGAAGCCGACGGTGGTGAGTCCGGCTGGTTCGGTGTGATGGTTCTCTCAGAATCCGTGGGACCTAGCTCTCCTCGATTGGTCTGGGTATCCTCGCTGGAGGTGTCTTCAACGGAAGCCTGCGAAAGAGGGGTGCCAGTAAGCGCGAGCGTGGCTGCAAGAATGAAAGAAATAACAGGGATCGACTAAGGCTTGAATTGAGCTTACATGCGAGCTGTCTGGGGAGGGGCTCCGGTGCTTCAAGGTTTTTCTGGCAGCTACCTTCCTCACTATCGTTCTGGTTTTAGTCGGAACTCGAGGGGCAGCTGACTTCGGAGTTGCTGGTTTCTTGGAAGCCGATTGTGGCGTCGTCGGTTGTTTCTGCATGATGACCTTTTTCAGAGGTGGCGAATCCTTGCAGAAAAGAACCACGGGAGCTGGTGGAAAGAACTCGAAGGGAGAGCCATCGCTATGCGTGGGCTCAGGACCGTCTTGTTGCTGCAAAGAGAAAGAATGGATTAATAAAAGGATCAATTGCCAGCTGCATCAAGGAGAGTTGCAAGTAGTAGCACCTGTTCCGCGGGGATGTCATAGTCGGCATCGAGCTGCTTCAGCAACGGTCCTAGAGCTTTCCTGAAGGCGTGAGTCCTCCACATCGACCACCAGTCTTCAAAACCATCAGTGGATGATACAAAGGTGAGGTCGTTGGGGATTGGGATAGTCAGAGCATCAAAGAATGTGTAACACCTCTGGCTAGTGAGAGGATCAGGCAGGTCGGCTCTGCTCTCCGTAAGATGATGGAGGAAGAAGTGGGGAGTTACTTGTCCCAGGCCAAATTGGCGAGCCACTACGATCGGTAGAATTCATACCAGTTTAATTATCCTGGACGACTCATGCCAACCGGAAGGAAACAGGACGAATCACGGTGGAAAAGAGCCGAAAGCTGGTGTCATCGGCAAAATTGTCCACCAAGGAGAGTGGATTTTCAAAATGTTCGATTCCTCCATGTAAGGAAAGAAGGTTGGGTTGTTCAGACCTTGAAAGAAAGCTGAACCATTTGGATGCCTCGAGGGTCGCCATCGCTGGCACGATATAAAGCTTGGCCATAGCTGGTGCATCGGATCTTCCCTTTTACATCTGGGAAAGTACAGCTCGCCAAAAGGGGGAAGTCTGGGATGTGATTTTGAAAATATAACTGAGCCCATAGTTGAATAAACCACCAAGGACCACCTGTTTTGACTGCTATACCAGAAAACAACTTGACAGACATCAACTAGAGGTATCAATAGACCTCTCCAAGGAATAGTTTGCCGATGCCAAGTTTAGTGCCTTTGGCCAATTCATGGGCTAGGGAGAGATAGTTCTTGGTTGGAGCCAGGGAGGGGCCACAGAATATGAAATGTTCTAACCAGAAGTTGAGGAAGGTTGTGTGTTCCTTCTCCGTGACAGGACCCTTTGTTTTCATATGGCGTTGGAGGTAGGCACCCCAGTTCGTGCAGTCTGTTTTAGAAGACATTTTGTAGGGGACTTTGGTCAGTTTAAAGGCAGAAGGGCTGGGTGATGTTACGTCCAGACCAGTAATCATCACCACATCCAATAGAGTTGGTGACATGGGGCCATGACCGAACATAAAGCAGTTCAGAGCGTCAGACCAGAAATAGCCGATGGTTTTGAGAAGATTTTCGTGTTTTTCAAGAGGAGACAACGATAGGTGCAAGGCATCGGCTATTCCCAAAGTTTCCCATTGGGATTGGTAAGCTCTAGCTACCCTACTGAACCAAGAAACCCAATGTTCAGGGGGATTAGGCCAGGCTCGCAAGCAGTCGGCCCAAGAGTTCAGATCTAGGTCTTGGCTTACAAAGGGGATCCTATTTGCTTCGCAAGAAATCAGATGGGCCGGATTAGAATTTGAACGAGGGCCAAGACAGAGAGAATTTGGGAGAGAAGGATGCGGCAGTAGAATGTCTGAAACCTAGAAAGATTAATGGTGGAATAAAGGCATTAATTCAGGTGTTCGCCATTAAGTTCTAACATTGCGTTCAGACTGCGAGGGGTAGGCGTACCTTCAGACCGGAGACCCCTGGATTGGTGGCCGGACGATTCTCGCCATCCGATTTGCCTGGGAGATAGATTTATTGATTGAGGTTGAGGATTCTTGTTCTTGTGAGCTCGATCTGGTTGGTGGGCGCTGGGGATCTAGGTCGCTTTTTGAAGAGGGTCACAAACAGGTTACCGCTTGAGGCTAGAAGTGGCCGCTTAGGTTTGCCTAAGTTTGCGCAGTTTAACCTTGTCATTTTTGGGAAAGCCGATATGCATCGGCTCTTTGAACTGTGGCTTGGTTGACTGTATAAACGTAACAAGGTGAAAGCCGATACGTTGCTATCAGTTTCTGGAGCATCGACCTATTTTGGCTATCGACAAAATTGGAGCGGAAAGTCAATCTTCGAGAAACGAATTTTTCTCATTCATTCATTCAAAAGCGGATTGCTTACAAGCGGCTGATGGATTACAAAAGGAAGCGTACTACTACTACTACTACTAATTCCTAATCTAGGCCGAGGTCGTCGTCGCTGCTGCCGCCGCCGTCTTGTTCACGCCATCATTCCGCTGCCACGTCTTATTCATTGCCGTCGAAGAAATCAGCGAGGCCTCCTCGTCGTCCTCGTCGCTGCCTTCGGACCCGGCCGGAAGTACTTCACCGGCTGGTACTCCTGAGGAGGTGTCCTCCTCTTCCTCCTCTTCTTCGAGGAGTCGACGGCCCCAAGACATGGCGTCGTCGGTGCCTCGCCTCCATCGGCCGAGGAATCAGGTCTTCTTCGCCGGTCAAGGATGCATCATCCTCCGACCAAACAATGATCCAACCCTCTCGTCCCACCATTGTGGGGCGAGAGTGTTGTACGCCGCTATCGGCGGGTGCTCCGGAGTCGGCTCGCGGTCACTCATTGAGTTGGAGGCATGGGAGGACAAACCAGAGGAAGCAGAGGAGGCCATGGCAGAGAAAGGGTTTTTTCCGGCGGAGAAAGAGGGTTTTCTGGCTACGGGAGGAAGATGGGGACTGCGAACTGTTCAGGCGAATTTAAATAAAGGGGAATAGTGGAGAGACGGTTCAATGCCATAGCAGTTTCCCAGATTGCACTGCCAAAATCGTCAAATCATGCAGTGCGAAGGAGTTGAGAAGACAGGGCATCATGATGAAGGGGTGGCGTGACGATCCTGTTCTGCCACGCGTTCTGTCAACGCGCAACCCGATACAAGAAAAAAAAAAGAAGAGGTGGCGAGGAAAAAACATCAGCGGAGTGGTTTTGAAATTATTATTGCCAAAACCAGGGGGGCATGTGTTATCGCCATATTTTGGCCAAAGGAGGAGTTGGGCCGTGATCAAGATGGTCTTAGAAGATACGTATATTCAGCGTGTTGTTAATCGGCCTTGTACGTAGATTTGGGCTAAATTGCCCGTGTATCTTGTATCATAGTAGGTTTTGTTTCAGTTTAGGTAGAGATAGAATTGTAGAGTTATTCCAAAAGTAGAGAGTCTCCGGACTATAAATATGTACCTAAGGTTATCGCGAAAAGGAGGACAATCACGTTCACAACAAACACATCTCGGCGCATCGCCACCCCTTGTTTCTAGGGTTTTTCTCGGGTAAGTGCCATGCTGCCTAGATCGCATCTTGCGATCTAGGCAGTATTTGCTTATGCGCTATCCGGTGTTACTCGTACTGAAGCCTTGTTGATGGCGAGTAACACTTTTATCACAGATTTGTTAGGGCTAGCATCGGTACTTTTTACTGTGATTGCTTAGTTATGCTACCTCTAGCTATCTCGCCGCCTTTGCACCTTTTCCCGGGTGTGAAGGTGGCATCTTGCTTGATCTCTGCTTAGCCGATTCGATCTGTTATGGTTGTGCCTTGTTCATCAAGGTTTAGTTTAATATCTACGTGATTAGGCCTTGCAAACGGGTTGAACGATCCAGTAGTACGTAAGATATGGTTTATCGATCTTAGAGGGGACGTTCCGGGAATTGACTTTATGTTGGTTTTTAGGCTTTCTCTAAGATTAGTTTTCTACTATCTTTCGTATATACCAGGCTCAATTACGTGTAGGACGTTCCGGTTACGTGGTGAAAACACTAAACTGTCGTAGATCGATCTAACTTGTAGTGATCAAGCAAAACCCCATGTTGTCATAGATCTAATGCAAGAACCATGGGATAATCGGCTCTGAAAGCCGATTTATTGGAAACCTGGAGCGGTCACGGCAATTTTACGATACTTGTTTACCATGCAGAAACCAATCGGAGCAATCCATCACCTTCGACCAGGTATAGGTCAGGTGGCACTCGAACCAAGCCAGACGCGTGCGTCGGAAGCTTTTATGGTTGCCCGAGGGACCAGGCCCACCAGATCCCGGAGCCTCCGGCTCTTCGTGTTGCTCGTCGCTGCCCGCCGATGAGTTTTGACAGGCAACAAGATGAACTCCATCAACGAAGCCGTAAGGAAAGGACCACTCATGACAATGACTTTAGAGTGTGAGACAAAATTTCCCAAGGCTCTCAAGGACCTCATGGTTGCAATGGGAATACATGGTGCAGCTGTGTACAAGGGTTTTCCTGTGATGGATGAAGGAGTTGAGTACTGGTGGGTGCAACTTCACTTGTATAAAAACAAGGAAGACAACCACAAAGAATCAGGATTCTGCGTGTTCACCAACCCAGTGCTACACACCACATTCTTTGATTCAGCAAAGGATGCAGCTTGGAAGACCATCAAAGAACTTGGTGATAGGGTCAAGTGCAGAATGCTCAACATCCAAAATGACCTAAAGGAAGAGAAGAAACATACCCAAGAGTTGGAGGCTACCAACCAAACCTTAAGAGGAGACATTATAGACTTAGTAATGGAGTCATGTGCTCAAGATAGAGTGATTGCTTCTAGAAATATTGTGTTAGCCAACATATCCAGTGAGATAGGATTGTAAGCGTACTTCATTAGTTGGACCACCACTTATCACCTTATTTTCCAAATGTTGCTTAAAATAAGTTGAACCTTGGTTGATGTAATGGATCCATTTATGCCATGACTTGTGTGTTTTGATTTTCAAAGATATGTATGTGATGCTTTGCCTTGTGATTTATCTTGAATTGTGTTGTTTCTAACTTTTCTATCTTATAAATAGATGCCTAATGTTACCATCAGCACTGTTGAGGAGTTCCAGGGAACTCGCTTTGGTCCTCGTATTATTGAGCTCACTACTTTGCTCAATCTCCCTCTTCCTACCATCATGGTGCTTCCCCTCACCAAGTTTGAGAGAAAGATCTTTGGGGTTTCAAGGTCAATCAGCCCGGACGCCAAACTGAGCCTACCACGCAGGCCATCATCTTCAAGCTCATGCACGATGACAAGGAGAGAGTCCTAGAGGTAGTCATGGAGGACTTGATTGGACGTCTGTTAGGGAGGCACTCTCGCCAGGTTAGAGGTACTCATTTCCACATCTTTGGTAGACGTGATGAGGATGGAGAGGCCATCGACTTCGAGGACACTTCGAGGGATACAGCTGAGCCGATTCGCCTATACCTCCAGGACTTAGAGGTTCTTCTTAGGCACGTGGACACTGATAGGACCAACGTCATGCTTAGCAATGACGAACTTCAGGTGCAGCTTCGTGAGAAGTACAAGCTCTTCGCGGAGCAAGATGAGATAGTCAAGGAGATGGAGGCAAAGTTCGAGAGTTAGGACAAAAAGTTCAAGAGTCAAGAGAAGCGAGTCCAAGATAGAAACAAGAGGATTCGAGACATGACTGCTGAACTGGAGGCCAAGGACTTGGAGCTCGAGCATCAGCAGACTATGATTGAGAGGCTTCGTTCTCAGAAGAGGGCTCTCAAAGCCAAAGTAGAGACCTTACCACCAATGTCGAGGAATACAAGACCGCTATGGAGAATGCCGGTCTTACCTTTGTTGAGGAGGAGGTTGATGCCGAGGAGTAGTGTTGACTACTCATTTATCATTTATTTATCATACTTTATTTGTGTTACAATGACCATCCAACATGTGGATGGCTTGTTATTGGTGTGTTTACTCTGCAAACTTGTCGTTTTGTTGTTGAACTATTATTTTTGTGATGCATGTTTGGTGATTGTTTATTTGATGTATTGTGCATGAAAGCATCTATGGGTATCTTATTCTTATCTCTATTGAACAAAACACAAATGCCTCCCCGTCGTGCCAATCCCAACCCCAACAACAACAACATCACTCCTGAGATGCAACAAATGATGACAACTCAGACTCAGCTGATGCAAATGATGACGATGTTCATCCAGAACCAAAACAACAGCAACAACAACAACAACAATAACAACAATAACAACAATAACAACAACAACAACCCACCGGGTTTTGACATGCTTACCAGGTTCTTGAGATTGAGGCCAACAAAGTTCTCAGGAACAACTGATCCCATGGTGGCCAATGATTGGCTACGCTCTGTGAACAAGGACTTGGTAATGTGTCTTGATCGATGCGTAAAAGGTCGATTTAAAGACATTTGCTGGAAGGACCAGCCGCCACTTGGTGGGATAACTTCCATCACCACTCCCATAAAAGATGTGACATGGGCTATATTTGAGGATGGCTTTCGTCGCTCATATCTCATCGGGTGATGAGTCCAAGAAGAAAGAATTCCATAATCTGAACAGCCACCGCAATGGCTGAATATATCGAGGAGTTCAACAATCTGGCGCGTTATGCACCGGACGAAGTTGACACTGATGCTAAGAAGGAAAAGTTCCTTGAAGGCCTGAATGATGAACTGAACTTGCAGCTATCAGTGGCCTATGTTCCCACTTATCAGTCTCTTTGTGACAAGGCTGCTATTTTGGAGAGCAAAATGAAGCAAGTTGAAAGCAGGAAGAGAAAGCACTCTAACAAGCACAGCTCGGGATCGTCTCACAAGCGTTCCCATTATGATGATACTGGAAGCTCAGGATCCCACAAGCATGGGAAATTCAACAAGCACCACAACCACAACCGTCATCATGACAACAAGCACCACCGTAGTCATGATAATGACAAGTACAAGAACCACAAGGGAGGATATAAGAGCCACCACAGTGGAAGTGGCAGTGGAAGTCAGCCTGTCAAGAAGGATATTAGTCAGGTTGAGTGTTTTAAGTGCAAGAAATTGGGGCATTATGCAAATGAATGCCCAAAAAAGAAAGTGGAAGGACCCAACAAGCCTAACCCTTTTCAAAAGGGACAAGTCAACCACATCAATGTGGAGGAAATCTATGAGGAGCCAGATGTTGTTGCTGGTAAGTTCAAACTCAATTCTATTCCAGCACTTGTTCTTTTTGATACTGGAGCATCGCATTCATTCATATCAAAAGCATTTGTTGATAGAAATGGGTTTCCAACTGAAAACATTGGGTGTCCAATAAAAGTTAGTTCTCCAGGTGGAGACATGATAGTGAGTCTCGGATGCCGGGATCTAGTAATAGAGTTTGGAAAGCATAAGTTTCCAGTGAGTCTGATAATCCTGGATTCCCAAGGACTGGATGTAATTTTGGGAATGGATTGGATGGCTAAGTATGAAGGAGTACTGGATTGTGCTAATCGTACTGTTGCACTTACAACCCCGGAAAGGAAATGGATTAAATTCAAGTCTAACTTTGAATCGAAAGGGAGTAAGCTAAATTCTCTTAAGGGGGTTAGCATAGACAGTGAGCCAATTGTGAGTGAGTATCCGGATGTGTTTCCGGAAGAATTAACGGGAATGCCTCCAGATAGAGATGTGGAGTTTCTTATTGATTTGCTACCAGGATCTGGACCAATAGCAAAGAGACCGTACAATATGTCAGTTGATGAACTGAAAGAACTCAAGAAACAACTTGGAGAACAGTTGCAGAAAGGATTTATTCAACCAAGTTCTTCATCTTGGGGTGCACCAGTTTTGTTTGTGGAGAAGAAAGATAGAAGTCAAAGGTTGTGTATAGATTACCGTTCACTCAATGAGGTGACTATCAAGAACAAATACCCTTTGCCAAGAATCAATGACTTGTTTGATCAGCTAGAAGGAGCTTGTGTGTTCTCAAAAATTGATCTCCGATCAGGTTATTTCCAGCTCAAGATAAGAGAGCAAGACATACCCAAGACAGCTTTCACCACAAGGTATGGATTGTATGAGTATACCGTGATGCCATTTGGTTTGACCAATGCACCAGCATACTTCATGAACATGATGAACAAGGTGTTCATGGAATTTCTTGATAAGTTTGTTGTCGTTTTCATCGATGACATTTTTAGTCTACTCCAAGAGCAAAGAAGTGCATGAAGGACATTTGCGTTTGATACTTGAGAATCTTAGGGAGCATAAACTGTATGCCAAATTCAGCAAGTGTGAATTTTGGCTAAATGAAGTTGGATTTCTTGGGCACGTTGTGTCAGGAGATGGTGTAGCAGTTGATCCTGCTAAAGTTTCAGATGTAACTGAATGGGAATCTCCCAAGTCAGTGAAAGAAGTTCGTAGTTTCCTTGGCTTAGCAGGTTACTACAGAAGGTTCATTGAGAATCTTTCCAAGGTAGCTAAGCCTATGACAGAATTTCTAAACAAGGACAAGAAATTTGCTTGGTCTGAAGGGTGTGAACTCAGCTTTCAAGAATTGAAGAAGAGACTGGTGACAGCACCAGTCTTGTGTCTGCCGGATTTGGAAAAAGATTTCCAAGTATATTGTGATGCATCTCATCATGGTTTGGGTGCAGTACTTATGCAAGAAGGAAAAGTTGTGGCTTATGCCTCGAGACAACTCAAAACTCATGAAGTGAACTATCCTACTCATGATTTGGAGTTAGCCTCTGTTGTCCATGCACTCAAAACATGGAGATACTATCTTTTAGGAAAGCGATGTGAAGTGTTCACAGATCACAAGAGTTTGAAGTATATCTTCACCCAGAAAGAAATTAATATGAGACAAAGAATATGGCTAGAACTCATCAAGGACTATGACTTAAGTTTGCAATACCACCCCGGTAAAGCAAATGTTGTAGCAGATGCTCTAAGCCGTAAGGTTTTTGTGAATGGCCTTACTAAGGGAGAATTGCCAGATGATCTGTGTGCCCAATTTAGAGATCTAAGATTGGAGATTGTGCCTGAAGGACACCTGATGTCATTGGAAGTTCTACCTACTTTGTTGGACAAGATCAAAAAATCCCAGAAGATGGATAAGGGAATTGAAGAGATTAAGGAAAAGATTGGCAAGGGAAAAGCCAAAAGTTTTCATGAAGACGAACAGGGTACTTTATGGCATGGAAAACGTATATGTGTTCCACAAGATCCGTAGCTTCGAAAACTGATTTTACAAGAAGCACACAACTCACCGTATTCCATTCATCCGGGTAACACCAAAATGTACATGGATATGAAAGAAAGATTTTGGTGGAATAATCTCAAGAAAGACATCGCCGAACATATTGCTTTGTGTGATGTGTGTAGCAGAGTGAAAGCAGAACACCAGAAACCAGCAGGATTGGTACAACCACTACCTATTGCTGATTGGAAGTGGGACAAGATTGGTATGGATTTCATTACCGGATTGCCAAGGACCCGGTCAGGATATGATTCTATTTGGGTAGTAGTGGATCGCCTAACTAAAGTGGCTCATTTCATACCCATGAAGACAACCTATACAAGTGCTAAGTTGGCCAAGATCTATATGAGTAGAATTGTATGTCTACATGGAGTGCCCAAGAGTATTGTGTCTGATAGGGGAACTCAATTCACTTCCCATTTTTTGGAGACAGCTACATGAGTCATTAGGAACAAGGTTGGAATTCAGCACTGATTTTCATCCTCAAACTGATGGACAAACAGAAAGGACTAATCAGATTCTTGAAGATATGTTAAGGGCATGTGCCCTAGACTATGGAGCCAGTTGGGATGAAAGTCTGCCTTACGCGGAATTTTCTTATAACAACAGCTATCAAGCCAGCATTGAGATGGCACCATTTGAGTTTCTCTATGGAAGAAAATGCACCACCCCATTGCTATGGAATGGTGTGGGAGAAAGAAGTTTGTTCGGACCAGAACTTATCAAAGAAGCCGAAGAGAAAGTCAAGCTGGTTAAGGATAGATTAAAGATAGCACAGTCCTGACAGAAAAGCTACGCAGATCCTAAGCGTAGAGAGGTCACGTATGAAGTTCGTGATAGGGCTTATATTAGAGTGTCACCACTTCGTGGAGTGAATAGGTTCGGAGTCAAAGGAAAGTTGGCCCCAAGATATGTTGGACCATTCAAGATTCTGAGTCGTAAAGGAGAAGTTGCTTATGAAATTGAATTGCCAGAGTCTTTGTTAGCTGTCCATAATGTGTTTCATGTGAGTCAGCTTAAAAAATGTCATCCAAAAATGGAAGAAACTTCTTTGATGGATAATATACCTTTGGAGGAGGTACAGTTGGAGAGTGAACTCACTTATGAGGAGAAACCTATCAAGATTCTTGAGACTGCAGAAAGAGTCACACGGACTAAGACTATCAAGTTGTGCAAAGTTCAGTGGAACCATCATTCCGAAGAGGAAGCAACATGGGAAAGTGAAGATGATCTTCCGAAAGACCACCCTCACCTATTTGCTAGCCAATCCGAATCTCGAGGGCGAGATTCACCTTAAGGGGGTTAGATTTGTAACATCCCTAAAATCAAGTTTCAAAATCATGCATATCATCCATGCATCCATGATCATATGAATTTCATTTCAAACAAATCACTTCAAAACAGAAGCATATATGCTTATTATTTCATGTAAGTTTACTCTAGCCTTAGTGTTATCTTCCAATGAGAAGAATACTGGTTTTGGTTCAGTAAGGTTTGTATTCAAACTTAGACCCCTTCAATAGCTTGAGCAAAGTCTTCAAAACAAATGAGTAAATAAAACTAATATTATGCCTATTGTTTATTTCACATAAAGGCTTGGTTTTATTTTTATTTTTCATTTGGTTAAAGTGTTTTGAATAAACAGTAGTGTTTGACACACATTTGAGTGCAAGGTTTGCAGTATAAAAACCTAGAGAAGATTTGAATTCAAACTCATTTGATTTGGAGTTGAAAATCATTTCAGAAAAATCAAACAGAAAAATAAAAGGGTTAAAAGGAAAAAAATAAGCTTTCGATCAGCCCATTGGCCCAAAGAACCCAGCGTGAAACGTTTTCTTCACTCATCACCGCACCCGCTAAGTGGTATGCAGACCACCCCCTCTGTTTCTCTCGGCCAAATGTGGCCCACACAACGTCGTCGTCTCCACCCCGCGACGTGTTCTTCCCCAAATCGCGCCGTGCGTTTCCTAGTTTGATTCGCTCGTCAATTCGCGTTGATTGCAGGATTAAATCATGCCACCGCCTTGCCTACTTAAACCCCCTCTGCCCCCTCTCCATTTCCCCGGACTCGAGCACAGGCGCCCCAGTGCCCCGATCATCCTCGCACCGCCGCAGACAGAGCTCACTCCGGCGACCGATTCTGGTGAGCCCCGTGCGCCCCTTCCCCTCTGGTTCTTGCGAGCCGCTTCACAACTTCCTTGTGCACCTACTGACACCGTTGGTTCCTCCTATACCACCCCAGGTCGTCGTCTTCAACAAGCACAGCAAGGTTCCGACGACGTCCTCAACTCCGGCGATTAAATTCGGTGAGCCCCTTGTTTCCCTCTGCCTCTGATTCACACGATCGTGTTTTCCATAGTCTTGCGCATCTCCTGATACCGTTCGTGCATGCTAGGGTGACCAGGAGCGTCGCCAACGTCGTCGTCCACCCGAGCCCGACGCCGACAGCAACTCCGACGAGCCCGTGCAGCCGTGTCCGTGTGCCCCTTGCCAAGCCGTCGCCAGTTTGAGCATCAGTGCATCGCCACGATTCTGGTAAGCATCTCCGGCAACCCCAGAACCACCTGTGGCACTGCGCCGCCGTAGACAGAGCTCGCCGCCGCCAGCTGTCGCCGCGCGCCGCCAGTCTTTGGCTGTTTGATCGAGCACCGTAGGATCTAGATCTAACGCGTAGGATAGATCTTAGGCGAAGCGGTAAGTTCAGATCTGAGTCGTGCGATTAAGTCAGATCCAACGGCTCGGAAGCACGATCTAGCGCGAAGCGGTACCAGCCAGTTAGAAGCCGCCGCGTGGCACAGTTTTCGTTTTAAAATTTTTAATTAGATCTATTTGATGTTTGATTTTGTTTTAATCATAACTTTTGATCCCCACGTCCAAATTTGACAAATTTTATATCAATGGAATCAGGAGAGCAATCCCTTTCTAAATATGCAATGTTTTTAACGTTTTTTTCCTGTTAAAATGGTTTTATTTACAGAAACATGTGTAGGCCTATTTTGTGTATACAAATTATTTGAGAAATGTTTTAGTGCTTAAATAAATGTTGTTTGGCAAGTTTTGAACTTGTTTATGAACCAGTACTGTGCAATTATCTTGTTGAGTTTAGAAAATCATCACATATCATATTACATGCATTCATATATTTTTGCTTGTATTTATTTGGTATGTGATTTGTTGCTATGATTTTATGTGTAGATTTTGGTGCCAATAGTGATTGTGGTTGTGAGGAGTGTAGCTACTCTCCAAACTACCAAGGCAAGTGATGCTTCATGATATTTTTATCCCTATGTTTTCTACTTTGCATTAGAAATATTTTTGCTAGTCTTGCATGGTTACCTTTTGCTTATATGCTATGCTTCGGAAATCCTAGTAGTTGTAGAATTGCTAGAAATTTCTAAGATAAGACGCTTATCTATGCCATGCTTAGCCTAGCTAGTAGCAACCAAGGGTGGTGAAATATTAATGCTATGATAAAAATATTTCTAAGTCTTTGGACTTATGTTTTTGCCTAATAAAACAACTAAGTGAATGAAACACCTGGGTGGAATGGAAGGAATGGTTTATGTTGAGTGGTTACACAAGGCCCATTTCTATGGTTCACCTTGTGTATCTCACTTGTGGAAAGCCACCCAGGAACAAAGGGATTTGAGAGGCCAAATGTTAAGAAGCTTCTAGTGCAGCCACTTGGCAATATGGGCTCTGCTAGGATCATATAGGTTGCAATAACTTAGCCATTTGGACAGTTGGTGGTAGTGGGATGATAGGTTGGAGCGCGTCCATTTTGGTCTAAGGGAAGGCTTTTGAAAGGTTCTGTCTTGGTGAAAATCAAGGCTTGTGGGGAAAGTGCACAACCTCTGCAGATGGAAGAATCTAAGTACTTAGCCATGTCCCTGGTATTGGACAACTTGAGCATCAAGACATGGAAGCTATCAAGAATCTCTTCATCCCATTTTCTAAGTAAAATCTTGTAGTTGAACAAGGGTGAAGGACCTCAATGTCTATTGGTGGTTCCTTGGGAAAAGTTTTGATAAAGAAAAACTTAGAGATTTCAACTAATAGGCAAAACCTATTTTAAGCAAAGCAAGCCTAAGCTACACTTAGCCAAATTGCATATAGTATCTAGTCCACCAAAAAAAATTGTCCTAAGGTATCACTTGCCAATACTATTCCAATGTATTGACCCACTGTGGCTATAACTTGTGATGTTGCAGGTTATTCTGATGAGGATTAGGAGTCATGAGTCTACACTCAACATGTTTGCCTGTGGCACATGAAGATGAAGACTTTTATCTATTTACTTATTTAAACTCTTGTACTAAGGCCTGTGGCCATGGAGTTGTATAGACTATGTTTGTCTCTGGAATGATTGTAATAATGACCTTTGTTTATGTGTACTTCATCTTAAACTTTGGATGCTAGCATTGATCCAGGGACTAGCATTGCAATCACAGGGATCCTTTTCCTTTATAAAGGAGGGATCTTACAGATGGTATCAGAGCACTGTGTTTCCTGGAGGATTATGACCCTAGGATTGGAAACCACTAAGGAAATTTTTTCAACAACTTCCACATTTGTCTATTCTTCTCGTAAACTTTTCTAATCTTCTTTCTCATCTCTATTTGTAGATGAACTCCATCAATGAAGCCGTAAGGAAAGGACCACCCATGACAAAATCTTTAGAGTGTGAGACAGAATTTCCCAAGGCTCTCAAGGACCTCATGGTTGCAATGGGAATACATGGTGCAGCTGTGTACAAGGGTTTTCCTGTGATGGATGAAGGGGTTGAGTACTGGTGGGTGCAACTTCACTTGTATAAAAACAAGGAAGACAACCACAAAGAATCAGGATTCTGCATGTTCACCAACCCAGTGCTACACAACACATTCTTTGATTCAGCAAAGGATGCAGCTTGGAAGACCATCAAAAGACCATCAAAGAACTTGGTGATAGGGACAAGTGCAGAATGCTCAACATCCAAAATGACCTAAAGGAAGAGAAGAAACATACCCAAGAGTTGGAGGCTACCAACCAAACCTTAAGAGGAGACATTATAGACTTAGTAATGGAGTCATGTGCTCAAGATAGAGTGATTGCTTCTAGAAATATTGTGTTAGCCAACATATCTAGTGAGATAAGATTGTAAGCGTACTTCGTTAGTTGGACCACCACTTATCACCTTATTTTCCAAATGTTGCTTAAAATAAGTTGAACCTTGGTTGATGTAATGGATCCATGTATGCCATGACTTGTGTGTTTTGATTTTCAAAGATATGTGTGTGATGCTTTGCCTTGTGATTTATCTTGAATTGTGTTGTTTCTAAATTTTCTATCTTATAAATAGATGCCTAATGTTACCATCAGCACTGTTGAGGAGTTCCAGGGAACTCGCTTTGGTCCTCGTATTATTGAGCTCACTACTTTCCTCAATCTCCCTCTTCCTACCATCATGGTGCTTCCCCTCACCAAGTTTGAGAGGAAAGACCTTTGGGGTTTCAAGGTCAATCAGCCCGGACGGCAGACTGAGCCTACCACGGAGGCCATCATCTTCAAGCTCATGCACGATGACAAGGAGAGAGGCCTAGAGGTAGTCATGTAGGACTTGATTGGACGTCTGTTAGGGAGGCACTCTCGCCAGGTTAGAGGTACTCATTTCCACGTCTTTGGTAGATGTGATGAGGATGGAGAGGCCATCGACTTCAAGGACACTTCGAGGGATACAGCTGAGCCGATTCGCCTATACCTCCAGGACTTAGAGGTTCTTCTCAGGCACGTGGAAACTGATAGGACCAACGTCATGCTTAGCAATGACGAACTTCAGGTGCAGCTTCGTGAGAAGGACAAGCTCTTCGCGGAGCAAGATGAGATAGTCAAGGAGATGGAGACAAAGTTCGAGAGTCAGGACAAAAAGTTCAAGAGTCAAGAGAAGCGAGTCCAAGCTAGAAACAAGAGGATTCGAGACATGACTGCTGAACTGGAGGCCAAGGACTTGGAGCTCGAGCATCAGGAGACTGTGATTGAGAGGCTTCATTCTCAGAAGAGGGCTCTCAAAGCCAAAGTAGAGACCTTACCACCAATGTCGAGGAATACAAGACCGCTATGGAGAATGCCGGTCTTACCTTTGTTGAGGAGGAGGTTGATGTCGAGGAGTAGTGTTGACTACTCATTTATCATTTATTTATCATACTTTATTTGTGTCACAATGACCATCCAACATGTGGATGGCTTGTTATTGGTGTGTTTACTCTGCACTTGTCGTTTTGTTGTTGAACTATTACTTTTGTGATGCATGTTTGGTGATTGTTTATTTGATGTATTGTGCATGAAAGCATCTATGGGTATGTGATTTGTTGCTATGATTTTATGTGTAGATTTTGGTGCCAATAGTGATTGTGATTGTGAGGAGTGTAGCTACTCTCCAAACTATCAAGGCAAGTGGTTCTTCATGATATTTTTATCCCTATGTTTTCTACTTTGCATTAGAAATATTTTTGCTAGTCTTGTATGGTTACCTTTTGCTTATATGTTATGCTTGGGAAATCCTAGTAGTTGTAGAATTGCTAGAAATTTATAAGATAAGATGCTTATCTATGACATGCTTAGCCTAGCTAGTAGCAACCAAGGGTGGTGAAATATTCATGCTACGATAAAAATATTTCTAAGTCTTTGGACTTATGTTTTTGCCTAATAAAACAACTAAGTGAATGAAACACCTGGGTGGAATGGAAGGAATGGTTTATGTTGAGTGGTTACACAAGGCCCATTTCTATGGTTCACCTTGTGTATCTCACTTGTGGAAAGCCACCCAGGAACAAAGGGATTTGAGAGGCCAAATGTTAAGAAGCTTCTAGTGCAGCCACTTGGCAATATGGGCTCTGCCAGGATCATATAGTTACAATAACTTAGCCATTTGGACAGTTGGTGGTAGTGGGATGATAGTTTGGAGCGCGTCCATTTTGGTCTAAGGGAAGGCTTCTGAAAGGTCCTGTCTTGGTGAAAATCAAGGCTTGTGGGGAAAGTGCACAACCTCTGCAGATGGAAGAATCTAAGTACTTAGCCATGTCCCTGGTATTGGACAACTTGAACATCAAGACATGGAAGCTATCAAGAATCTCCTCATCCCATTTTCTAAGTAAAATCTTGTGGTTGAACAAGGGTGAAGGACCTCAATGTCTATTGATAGAGAAAAACTTAGTGATTTCAACTAATAGGCAAAACCTATTTTAAGTAAAGCAAGCCTAAGCTACACTTAGCCAAATTGCATATAGTATCTAGTCCACCAAAAAAATATACTAAGGTATCACTTGCCAATACTATTCCAATGTATTGACCCACTATGGCTGTAACTTGTGATATTGCAGGTTATTCTGATGAGGATTAGGAGTCATGAGTCTACACTCAACATGTTCTCCTGTGGCACATGAAGATGAAGACTTTTATCTATTTACTTATTTAAACTCTTGTACTAAGGCCTGTGGCCATGGAGTTGTAAAGACTATGTTTGTCTCTGGAATGATTGTAATAATGACCTTTGTTTCTGTGTACTTCATCTTAAACTGTGGATGCTAGCATTGATCCAGGGACTAGCATTGCAATCACAGGGATCCTTTTCCTTTATAAAGGAGGGATCTTACATATAAATATTTAATTAAGGCATGGTTTTAATTCTATTTTTAATGGACCAAAGTGTTTGTGATCAATCAGAAATATTTTATACACAAATATATGCTTGGATCATTTTACAAAAATCTAGAGGAAGTTTGAATTCAAACTCATTTAAATAGCATTTGAAAATGATTTCAGAAAATCAAATAAGAAATACAAAAGGAGAAAAGAAATGGAAAAGGGCCGGCGCCACCATTCCAGCCCAACAGCAGACTCGGCCCAAAAGCCAGCCCACCCGGGGTCCCCCTCTTTTCTCTCTCTCACCCGCACCCGCTTTCCTTGTGGCCACCATGGGCCCAACAGTCAGATCTTCTTCCCACCTCACAAGACTCCGTCGCCACCGCCGTTTCCTCCCAAAACGCCGCGTTGATTTCTCGCCCCTCCTGGCTACTTAAGCACCTCGGCGCCGCGGTCATTCCCCCCCCCACACACAGCACACTCACCTCGCCACTAGGCTACCAGTATTTCGAACTGCACCACCGCTGCCCGACGAGCTCCGGCAAGCGATTACGGTGAGCTCCGACCGCCCCTTTGCTTCTGGTTCAAACGAGCAAGACCCTCGTGTCCTTGTGCATCTTCTAACACCTCTGATTTGCCTGCTCGTGACCCAGGTCGCCGTCCCCGTCCACCTCTGCAAACGACCGAGCCGCCGCTCAACTCCGTTGAGCAATCTAGGTAAAACCCGAGCGCCCCTTGCCTTCTGCCTGACCCTATAGTGTTCTCCTAACCTTTGTGCACGCGCTGATGCTTCTGGGTTGTGCTAGGGCGATCCAGAACGTCGTCAACGTCGCCGTCTGCACGAACCCGACGCCGCCCGCAACTCCGACGAGCGCTAGACTCTTCTACAGCCTGCCCCTATCCACGCTAGCAGCACGTTGAGATTTCTCGTGTTCTTGCAAGTCTGGTAACCCACACCACAACCCCCAGCCCCTCCTGTATTCGCCGGACCGTCGCCGCCAGTAGCGCCGCCTCCGCTGCAACCACGTGCGCCGCCAGTTCTTGGCCAAGCCGTCGTGGGCCGTTGGATCTAGATCTAGCGCGTTAGATTAGATCACTTATCGAAGGGGTACGATTAGATCTGGCCCGTGCGATTTCCTTTAGATCGTGCGGCCCACGTTGATCGATCCGGCCGAACCGGTACGGGCCAATCAGACACGCCCACGTGTGTAGAGTTTTGATTTAAAATCTGAATTTAGATCTATTAGATGTTCAAACTTGTAAAATTCATAACTTTTGATCCACACGTTCAAATTTTGCAAATTTTATATCATTGGAATCAGGAGAAAGAATTCTATCCAATCATCTACTTTGTTTAATAAATTGCATCTGTTAAATTGTGGTTTTTGCAGAAACATTTGTAGGATTATTTTGAGTATAGAAATTATTTGAAAAATGTTTTAAAGACTAAATAAAGTTTATTTAGTGTTTAATTTTTTTGTTTATGACCCAGTACTGTTTACTTGTCTTGTTAGGTTTAGGAAAAAATCATCACATGGCATTTGCATGCATTCATATATTTTTGCTTGTTTATTTTGATATGTCAATTTGGTGCTATCATTTTATGTGTAGATTTTGGTGCTAGTGGTGATTGTGATTGTGAGGATTGTTGCTACTCCCCCAACTACCAAGGCAAGTGGTGCTTCACATTTGTATCCCAATATTTTTACTATGCATTAGAAATATTTTGTATAGGGCTTGCATGAATATTTTGCTAAGTATCTATATGCTATGCTTGGGAAATCCTAGTAGATGTAGAATTGTTAGAATTTTCTCTAAGTTAAGATACTTTCTATTGCCATGCTTAGCGTAGCTAGTAGTAACCAAGGGTGGAATATATAGACATGCTATGAGAAATATTTCTAAGTCTATGACTCATGATTTGCTTAATAAAACAACTAAGTGAATGAAACACCTGGGTGGAATGGAAATAATGGTTTGTGTTGAGTGGTTACACAAGGCACATTTCTATGGTTTACCTTGTGTATCTCACTTGTGGATTTCCACCCAGGAACAAAGGGATTTGAGATGCCAAATGTTAAGAAGCTTCTAGTGCAACCACATGGCATTTTGGGCTCTGCCTGGATCACATAGGTTGCAATAACTTAGCCATTTGGACAGTTGATGGTAGTGGGATGATAGGTTGGAACGCGTCCATTTGGTCTAAGGGAAGGCTTTTGAAAGGTCCTGTCTTGGTGAAAATCAAGTCTCGTGGCGAAAGTGCACCACCTTTGCAGATGGAAGAAACTAAGTACTTAGCCATGTACCTGGTATGGGACAATTTGAGCATCAAGACATGGAAGATATCAAGAATCTCCTCATCCCAATTTTCTAAGTTAAAACTTGTGGTTGAACAAGGGTGAAGGTTCACCAATTTCTATTGGTGGTTCCTTGGGAATGTTTTGCCAAACAAAAACTTAGTGTTTTCAACTAATAGGTAAAACCTATTTTGAGAAAAGCAAGCCTAAGCTACACTTAGCCAAACTCATGTAGTGATTAGATGATAATATTCTACTAAGGTATCACTTGCCAATACTATTCCAATGTATTGACCCACTGTGGTTGTAACGTGTGATGTTGCAGGTTACTCTGATGATGATTAGGGTTTATGAGTCTACACTCAACATGCTTGCCTATGGCACATGAAGATGAAGACTTTATTTATATTGTTAAGTTAAACTCTTGTATTAAGCCTATGGCTATGGAGATGTAAAAGACTATGTTATCTCTAGAATGACGATGTAATAATGACCTTTGTTTCTGTGTACTTCATCTTAAACTGTGGATGCTAGCATTTGATCCAGGGACTAGCATTGCAATCACAGGGATCTTTACCTTTATAAAGGTGGGACCTTACATCACATCCAAATTTTAAAATGTGAAAATAAATAAATAAAAGAAATAATTGTTGAAATTTAGGGTGAAAAGAAACTTTTTTATTCCAAATAGAAACATCAAAACCCATCTTGAACAAACTTTGAATAAAAAGGGAATCAAACAAAATTTCAACCAAGTGAAATGCATTCATCAATGAATGTATCTTGAAATTTAAACACTTGGAAAAGTTAAACCAAAACCCTAAAACCCTAATGGAATAATTCATTTCCAAGATCTCTTTAAGACTGTGGATTTTATCCATATAACAATATGTCATCAACCATTTATAAATGATCAAGAATGATAAATAAAAATATTATAAAACCATACAAATTAGTTTCACTCAATTTGGAGCCATAGATAAAAACTTATGAATTTAATAAGTTAAAAGGAAATATTTTCTCAGGCTAATAAAGCTCCTATCTAAATCCATACCAAATCTTGAGCGAAGTAATCCTAAAAGGATTTGAAAATATAAACAAATATTAAATAAAATTAAACAAATTGGAATCACCAATTTTGGATCTATAAATAAAATGATATGGATTTTATAAGGCAAAGAAAGAAATAAATAAATAAGGAATATTTAAAAGCCAAATCCATAAGAAAATGGAATAAAGATAATCCAAATAAAATAAAGGGATAAAAAATATATTCAAATAAAAGTATATGGGATTAAACCATATTCTAATTATATTTAAATGGGGACAAAATCATTAAGATAAATGATAAATTAAATCATGTGAAAAATAATGGAAATTGCCAAGAGGATTAAAAAGTTATCTAATTGACTCAAAAAGAATAAAAGAATTATTTGAATTAAAATATGAATTGGAACCATATTTAAATCTTATTTACAATAAAGTCAAATGTCTATTTTAAAATAATAATAAACCATAATAGAATAAAAAGAAATATTCTAAAATGGACTTTAGAATATATTAATAAACAGTATTAGAAACATACTGAAGGTTGAGAAAAGTCTAAAAACAAATTAGAGTTTGAAATCATTTGAATAAAATGAAAACAGAAAATCAAAATAGAAAAGGAAAAAGAAATCAGGAAGAAAAAAAGGAAACGAACTAGCCTAGCCAGTCCAGCCCAACCTGGCCCAACTAACCCAGCAAGAGCCCACCTGGCAACCCCCGCGCGAAGTGTTTTCTTACTCAAACTTGCACCTGCGCTGTCACTGACCAGATAACCCCGCGCGTAACCCTCTCTCTCGCTGACGACGCTGCCCCACCTGCCAGCTCACCGTCTTCAACCTCGCGCGACCGTTTTCCCCTCGCACCTCACTGTTCTGCTTTGAATCCGCGACATGAATTCACATCAATGCAAGAGTAATACTCGTCCGCGATCACGCACAATAAATCGCGTCGCCCTCCTCATTTTCCCCTAGACGGCATCCACTCTCTGCTACCGGGCTGCCCCAATTGCCTGCTGCAAACCTCCTACTCCGATGAGCTTTCCCGGCAATATCCGACCTCCCCTTGCTCCCTGGCACCTACTGGCTTGCTTCCCATCACCAGGCGCACCCTCCAGTACCCTCAGCTCACCCGCGTGTGCTCCACAGCGTCGGCAACAACCTCGACTGAGTGCCACCAACGACTGTGTCCACTCCGGCGATGTTTCCTCGTAAGCACAGACCGCCCCCTATCCTCTGGTTAACACTCGTATGTTTTCATCTCTCTCGTGCGTCTAACGGACCTTTTCTCTTGCTTTTATGTGGCTTAAAACCTCGCCTTCGACCATGGTAGAGCGTGCCCGATGTTGACGCCATCTCTGGTGAGCAATCGTTGTCGTTCCCGTGTGCCCCTCGACAAAAGTAAGCCACCTTGAGCTTCACTATGATCACGCGAACATTGTAAGCCTCTTTCCCCTCTCTCTAGCTTCCTGTAATAGCCGGCACCACCACGAACAGAGCACACCGCCGCGCAGCCGCCGCCAGCGCCGCCCTTCTGTGGTCGCTGTGTTTAGAACCATAGGATGCATATCTGTTGGCTAGGATTAGATTTAAACGAAGGGGTATCTTTTGATCAGAACCGTGTGTTGCCACTTATAATCTAATGTCTCGCGATGACCGATCCGTGTGAACCGGTACCGGCCAATAGGAACACACCACGTGGCCTGAGTCTGTCTGTTAAAATCCAGAAAATAATTTTGTTTGTTTAAACTTGCAAAAATCATAACTATTGTTCTGCTTGGCCAAATTTTATATCATTGGAATCAGAAAAATACAAAATTTTAAACCATGCCATTAGTTTAGTATTTTTCTTCTGTAAAATTGGGTGTTTTTGCAGAAACATATTTAGGCTTATTTTGTGTATAAAATTTATTCTAAAAATGATTTTAGGGTAAAATCTTTTGTAAATTTTTTTAACCTACTGACCATAAAAACCAACTTTTGGATTTAAAAGTATATTTTGTGACTCTGAGGAATTAATCCTTGAATAAAAGCATTTCTAGTTAAATAAAAATATTAATTATGGTTTGAAAATGCTTTTTGAGTAAAACCTTTTGAAAATGGTTTGATTTAAACTCTCTGACCTTAAACACCAAGTTTTAGGATTTAAAAATATATTTGATGAACCTTAGTAAATTATTACTTTGTTTAAAGGCATTTCTAGCAATTAAAAATATCGCTTTGATTTAAAAATGGAATTCAGGTGAAACCTTTTGCAAATGGATTAATATTAAACACTTTGACCATAAACACTAATATTTGTGTTTAAAAATATATTTGGCTAACACTACAAAATATTACTTTGATTTAAATCATTTCTAGCAAAACAAAATGATTTAAATGACCCATTTTCACTAACTTGGTTTCAAATGATTTTGCCACAATTATAAATGACCTTTAGGTGTTTTAAAATATTTATAGCCTATTAGAAACCACTTTTCCAAATAAAACAATCTTTTGCATGCTTGCATGCATTGCTTTGTTTTTATTGTTTTATGTGGTGAATTGTTTGAATGCTAGTTTGAATATGTGCTTGCTTGATTTAATTGTAGTGAAATTTGAAGAGTGTGATTATTGCAAGATCAAGGAGTGAACCAATATTCTCTACTAAAAAGGCAAGTGGCACTATCATCCAAGTCCTACTATTTTCAATACACTTAGTAGAAATTTTGTAGTATGCATGATAGGGCTACTATATTATTATGCTATTCTATGATATGTCCTATTAGGATATCCTTTATATATTCCTTAGTGAAAACATCATAGTTGTAGTATGCTTAGCCCTGCTATAGACTTGGGGTGGAATACATGTTATGATTATATGAAGTGTTGGAAAAATATATGTTTTATATAATAAAACAAGTACTCAAAGATCACATGGGTGGAATGTGGATAAGGTGGCAACGAAGGGAACCATGTTTATATGGCTATCTTTTCCGTATGTGAACTAGAAGAAAACCACCCAGGGACTTAGAGATTGAACATGTTTATCGTACAGTGGCTTACATGTATAGCCACATGCTAAATGGGCACTGGCTTAGTCAATTACATAGTGAAAGACCCTTGCATTGGCACCTATTCAGGTTAACTAGATTTATGTATTGGAAATATATCCTTACATTGGTGCCTGGTAGACATGCTAGCATTATGTCATGGGAGGACTTCTATGGAAAGACTTTGTCACATTCTCGATCTGTCGGTACTCCATTTGGTGTGTACTTATCCAGTGGCCACTGGTGGCATCAAGAAGATATTGTGTCATGTGGGTAAAGTGTACAACTTCTGCAGAAGATCAAATTATAAGTACTTAGCCGTGTCCTCGGTTATGGACAACTCTGAGCTACTAGGGCCTGAAGCTATGGAAGATGTCGACATTCCAATTTCTCAAAGTAAAACTTGATGGTGTCAACAAGGGATTAGAATAACTTGGAGTTTTCCAAGGAGTTCATAAAGATTGTTAAAATATCAAAATTATTTTGAAAAGATAGGATAAAACCATATTGCTTTCTGCAAATGAGCCTAAACCCTACTTAGCCAAAATATGCATAAATTGATAGGTTCCAACTTATGTCCACATGGTAGTGAAACTGGCCAATACAATTCAAATGTATTGACCCTTGTGTCTGTAACTTATATGTTGCAGGTTTGTTTGATGTTAGTGAAGTGTGTGTTGAATAAGATTACAAGTCTACAACCAACATGATTGCATGTGGCACTTTGAAGATGAAGGACTCCATGCTATATAGTTATCTATGCTGCATTGTAATGAGATAGACAAATGAGCTATGTAAGATGTAATGAATTATTTTATTTATGGTTATAAAGTTGTATTATGACCTTTCTTTCTTGATATTACATATTAAACTGTGGATGCTAGCTATTGATCCAGGGACTAGCATTGTAAACACAGGGATCTCTACCTTGTCAGGTTGGGACCTCTACATATATTAATCAACAAGGTAGTTTAACATGAGGCTTTACTAGGGACTCTTTTAGGTTTATAAACCACACAAGTATTAATGTTTCCAGTTAATAAAATTATAGCATGGGATGTAAACATTTATCATAAGCATGAATATATGATAATAACCACTTTATTATTGCCTCTTGGGCATATCTCCAGTAGTATCCCACTTGCACTAGAGAAAATAATCTAGTTTCAAATATTTGTGTATTCAACACCTATGGCTTTCCGGTGTTGTATGTACACAACTACTAGTGGTCAACTGACTTCGGATCTGACACTTTCAGGTCCGTGTGTAATTGCATGTCTTTGCGTCTCTACACATCACTCATTCTCTAATGAGATGTCTTTGTATAAATTTGGTACTTTGGTGAGACCTTTAGTTCCTTGGGGTTAAAACATGTTGATAATATTGTCGTACAATATATCTTCATAGTACTATCCTGCTGTGAACTACACCTAGTTTGATAACAAACTACTTGACACAAATGCCCTCTTTTGCTGCTATAACAGCAGTTATATATTTAGCCTTTTTTGTAGTATATGTCACAATGTCTTAACTTTGGAACTCATCCAAATCCATCATGGAACTTACTTTACATTGCATTGTGCCACCCTTAGTTTCAATTGAGATAAACTTAATTTGCACTTTGTGACAAAACTAGTATAATTGTATTACTTTACAATGAACTACCATCTATTTGTCACCTCTACAAAAACAATATATTCTTAGTTCTTCCAAAAGATCATAAGAATATCCTCACTATCATCCAATGATCATCTTATGAATCATTCTGGCATATGCTCATAACATTTAGAATATAGGACATATCTGTAGGGTTCGCAGCATAGAAAACAAAATTTTCCTACGATGTGAACTATATACCAAGATCTATCTACTAGATACAAACAAAGGGCGGATGTATATCCGTAGAGAACATACCCTTGAAGACCGACAAAGCTTAACGAGTTCAACTCGTGGTTGATGTAGACGATCTCCTGCCGATCTCAAGATCGAGAGGAAGTCCTAGCGCCGCAAATCAGCGGATCCGTGCTTTCGCACACGTTCGAGGCACCGAGCAACCTCCGCCTCCTCGCTCCAGCGATGCAGCGGAAGCACAACTCTTTCTTGCCGAAAAGCCACCGGGAACATGTATCTCGCTAGTCCGAGACCATGGGGGATAAATTCTAGAGGGGGAGAGAGATCCTTCACGAGGAGGTGTGAGAAAAGTGAGGAGGGGGCTCCTTTTATAGGAGGAGGGGGCACCCAAGGGGTGGCCGCCGGCCATGGGGCTGCCCCCTCCCCTCCTTCATTCATGTGGGTGGACACTCCACTCACAAAATGCCCTTTAAATTCCCTCCACTCAAAAGTCCACTCAAATTCCCATTAAATTTCCACCAAATTTAATGCAAACTCTCATTAAATAAAACTCTTTTATTTTATTCAGAATTTTGTCAATTACTTTAATGACAAACATTCACAAATAACCCTTTGCTAGAATTCCATTTCACATGCATAACCACTTTATGCAATTTCACCCGAAAACCTGTTTCGGTATCTAGTGAAATAAATTCCTGCGCTTGTTCATTCTTTCGGCATGAAACATTTGCTCCAATTGGATGTCGGTGTCTCTTAAGTGTGTCACCCTACGGTTCGTGAATAATGCGGAGATGATCGAGACCCCTCTCCGATCAATAATCAGAAGCGCGATCTAGAGACCCATACTGACTCCCACACATTCAACGATGACTTTCTTGTGATCGTCGGAGCCTTTTACGCTAGTATCTTAATCCCTTTGTTTCACATTATATTACATGTCCGAGATCATCGGTATCTCCATACCTAGTTTGATCTCGTTCGACATGCACTCTTTTCTCGTTCTGTGATATAACATTCTAGTGATCAAATCACTTGCTTGCAAGCTAATCAATGTGATATCACCGAGAGGGCCCAGTATATATATCCGTCATCGGGATGAACAAATTCCACTCTCGATCCATGAGCCTCAACATAACACTTTATTAGTTAAATCCATCTTTATAATCACCCCATTACGGTGTGACGTTTGATGTTATCAAGAAACTCTTCCGGTGTTAGTGATTGACATGATCTCATGGTCTAAGGATTAGGATCACTTCGTAAGTTGTTATAACAATATAAAATCAATGACTTTGATCGTAATGCTATACTTCGGATGAATGTTCATCACACCATTACACTAATGTTTTGATCCCGTTATTAACAACATCCAATGTCCATGATCGTGAAACCTTGATCATCTTGTTAATCAACGAGCTAGTTTATGAGAGGCATAACTAGGAACTTTCATTTGTTTATTAAACACACATGTACTAACGTTTCCGTATTAATACAATTATAGCATGCAAAATAAACATCTATCATATACTTGGAATACACATAATAAACACTTTATTATTGCCTCTCGGGGCATATTCCTTGATCTCCACTTGCACTAGAGACAATAATCTAGTTACATAGTGATAAATCTAACACCCATTGAGTTCGGTGTTGATCATGTTTTGCTCTAGGGAGTTTTAGTCAATGGATCTTCTACATTGAGATCCGTATGTACTTTACAAATCTTTATATCTCCATCCTTGACATGCTCGCGGATGGAGTGAAACCGGCTTAATATGCTTGGAATGCTTGTGAGACCTTGGCTCTTTGGCATTGGCAATGGCACCATTGTTGTCACAATAGATCACCATTGGGTCCAACGTTTGCCACCACTCCTAGTTCGGATATGAACTCCTTCATCAAAGCGCTTCTGAGCCGCTCAAGCAGCAACATATTCGGCCTCCGTTGTTGATCCCGCCACCACAGGTTGTTTGGAGCTCCTCCAACTAACCGCTCCGCCATTCATGAGAAATGCGTATCCGGATTGAGACTTAGAGTCATCTGGATCGGTGTCAAAGCTAGCGTCGACATAACACTTAGAGACGAGCTCTTCTTCACCTCCGTATACAAGAAACATATCCTTAGTTCTTCGCAAATACTTAAGGATATTCTTGACCGCTATCGATGTTCCGAACACGGATCCGATTGGTACCTACTAGTCAAACTAATAGCATGTTCCACATCGGTCTTGTACATAGCATGGCGTACATTATAGAGCCTATGGTGAAGCATAGGGGACTTTGTCCATTATCTCTCTTTCTTCCTTGAAGCCGGACTTTGAGTCTTACTCAATGTCTTGCCTTGCAACATAGGTAAGAACCCTTCTTACTTCCGTCCATTTTAAACTTCTTTAAAATCTTATCAAGGTATGTACTTTGCGATAGCCCTATTAGGCGCCTAGATCTATCTCTATAGATCTTTATGCCTAATATGTATGACGCTTCACCTAGGTCCTTCATTGAAAATTTTGTTTAGATAACTTTTAACACTGTTTAAAGATCTATATCATTCGATCAATAATATGTCATCCACATATAATATCGAAATGCCACATTGCTCCACTCACTTTCTTGTAAATACAAGCTTCTCCATAAGTTTGGACAAATCCAAACTCTTTGATCACCTCATCAAAGCGGAGATTCCAACCGTGATGCTTGCTTCAATCCATAGATGGATCTGAAGCTTGCACACCTTGTTAGCATCCTTAGGATCGACAAAACCCTTTGGTTGTATCATATACAACTCTTCTTCAATATTACCATTGAGAAACGCGGTTTTGACATCCATTTGCCATATCTCATAATCGAAATATGCAGCAATTGCTAACATAATCCTAACTGACTTTAGCATCGCTACGGGAGAGAAAGTCTCATCGTAGTCAACTCCTTGAATTTGTCGAAACCCCTTTGCGACAAGTCGAGCTTTATAGATGGTCACATTACCATCAGCATCAGTTTTCCTTTTGAAAATCCATTTGTTCTCCACGGCCTTTCGGTCGTGAGGTAATTCCACCAAGTTCCAAACTTGATTTTCATACATGGATTCCATCTCGGATTTCATGGCTTCTAACCATTTGTTGGAATCCGGGCTCATCATCACTTCTTCATACGTCACAGGGTCATCATTTTCATCAACCATGAAATTCATGACAGTATTTCCGTACAGCTCGGGAGCTGCACGCGTCTTGTTTGACCTGCGAGGTTCGGTAGTACTCTCTTTTGGAGTTTCATGATAATTATCATTAGTTCCCTCTTCAACAGGTGGAGCCAACTCCGGAACAACTTCCGGTACGCGCTACTACCATACTTTGAAGAGAAGGTTCCACAACCTCTTCGAGTTCTACCTTCCGACTACTCACACCTTTCGCGAGAAACTCTTTCTCTAGAAAGGATCCATTCTTGGCAACAAAAACCTTGCCCTCAGATCTGTGATAGAAGGAATACCCAATAGTTTCTTTAGGGTATTCTATGAAGATGCATTTTTCCGCTTTGGGTTCGAGTTTATCCGGTTGAAGTTTCTTCACAAAAACATCGCATCCCCAAACTTTAAGAAATGACATGACTTAGGTTTGTTTCCAAACCACAATTCATCGGTGTCTTTTCAGCGGATTTAGATGGTGCCCGATTTAAAGTGAATGCAGCAGTTTCTAGTGCATAACCCCAAAATGACAAGCGGCAAGTCCGTCGGAGACATCATCGATCGAACCATATCTAATAAAATACGATTCTGACGTTCGACACACCATTTATTTGTGGTGTTCCGGCAGGTGTGAGTTGTGAAACAATTCCACACTCTTTCATGTGAGTGCTCAACTCGTAACTTAGATACTCACCTCCACGGTCAGACCGTAGAAATTTGATCTTTCTATTACGATGATTTTCCACTTCATTCTGAAATTCCTTGAACTTTTCAAAGGTTTCAGACTTGTGTTTCATCAAGTAGATATAACCGTATCTACTCAAATCATCCGTAAAGTAACAAAATAACGATATCCACCTCGGCAAACACACTCATTGGACCACATACATCAGAATGTATGATTTCCAATAAATCTATCGCCCGTTCCATTGAACCGGAAAACGGCGTTCTAGTCATCTTGCCCATAAGGCATGGCTCACATGTATCAAATGATTCATAATCAAGTGATTCCAAAAGTCCATCCTAATGGAGCTTCTTCATGCGTTTAACCAATATGACCTAGGCGATTGCCACATATATGCGGATATATCATCATTAAGTTTAATCCTTTTAGCATCAACATTATGAATATGTGTAACATTATCATCGAGATCTAATAGAAATAAACCATTCATCATCGGTGCATGACCATAAAGATTTCATTCATATAAATGGAACAACCATTGTTCTTGGATTTAAATGAATAACCACTGCATCAAACACGATCCGGATACAATGTTCATGCTCGGTCAGGAACGGATAACATTATTCAAGTTTATAACTAATCCCGGCGGCAAGTGGAGAGGCAGCGTTCGACGGCGATCACATCAACGCTTGATCCATTGCCGACCGCATCTTGACCTCACCCTAGCTAGCGGTCGCTTGTTCCACGATTCGAGTTACAAATATTAGCAACTGAACGGTATCAAATACCTAGGTGCTACTGCGAGCACTAGTCAAGTACACATCAATAACATGTATATCATATATACCTTTGTTTGCCTTGCGGCCTTCTTATGCGCGGATACTTGGGGCGATTAAGCTTCGATGGCGATCCCTTTACAATAGTAGCACTCGGAATCAGACTTAGGTCCAACTCGGGGTTTCTTTTCAGGCGCGGCAACAGGCTTGCCGCCCTTACTTCCCTTCCGTTTTCCTTTCTTGTCTTTCTTGAAACCAGTGTTCCTATTGATCATCAACACTTGATGTTCCTTTTTGATCTCCACTTCTGCAGTTTTAAGCATTGACTGAAGCTCGGGGAGAGACTTCTTCATGCCTTGCATATTATAGTTCATCACGAAGCTCTTATAGCTAGGTGGCAGAGACTGCAGAACACGATGGATGCCTAAGTCAATGGGAATCGATATTCCCAAGGACACAAGCTTATCGGCGTAACCCGACATCTTGAGTACATGCTCACTAGCAGTTGTGCTCTTCCATCATGCAGCTAAAGAACTTTTACGGCGTTGTAGCTCTCTCTGACAGCATGTGTGTTGAAAATCATTTCAACTCACCCATTGTATCAAATGCATTGTCGTTTTTAAAGCTTTGAAGTTCCGGCTCTAGCCCATACAATATGCCGCAATGAACTAAGTTGTGGTCCTCCTGACAAGTCTGATAGACATTCTTCTCCTCATCAGGGGCATCATCTAAAGGTGGGGGGCCTAATGGCGCTTCTAGCACATATTGCTTTTGTGCAGCAGAGAGGAGAATCCTCAAATTCATGGCCCATTCGGTAAATTTGCTACCGTTCGTTGCTAGTTTCTCTTTCTCCATGAACACATTGAAATTAAAAGCAGGTGGTGCCATCTACAACAGAATTTGTAAAGTTTAGACTAAGTGTATGATAGATTGAGTTCAACTAATCTATATTACGAATGAACTCCCACTCCAAAACGACATCCCTCGTGCCTTTTTGGTGATTACATGAACCAAATCCACTACACCAAGTCCGATCATCACGTGAGTCGGTATAGCTTCAAAGGCGAGCATCAAATGGGCATCATATCAACTATATGACTCATGCTTAACCTTTCGGTCCGTGTTCGAGGCCATATGCGTACATGCTAGGCTCGCCAAGTTAGAACCTTAGTATTCACGTGTGTAACTGTTTTACACCGAAATATGGTCGTGGATCCAAGAACACCCGATCATCACGTGATGTCTTGGGCGAAGAAAACATAATCGGTGCATACTAAAGGAAGAACACATTCTTATCTTGATATTTAAATGAGGGATCATCTTATTATGCTAACAAAGCGCTAAACAAGCAATATAAGATGCTATCAAACATCATATGTTTATTAGTGAAATTATATGGTTCCCGCAGATGATCTCTATCATGTGCATCGTGGTATGATCACTATCATACCTATATGTGTAAATCCAAGGTCTATGGATTTTACGCTATGTGTGTTGTAAGAGTATCATCTCATACTTCTACTTACAACACTACCATATCATAACACTAGCCCGAGAACAATCTAAACTAGGCGCCTCTAATTTATCCATTGCAAGTTTTACGTGGCTTAGGGATTTCGAGATAGAACCGTTCTTACCTACGAACATGAACCTAACGAGGATAATCAAATTGTTGAAGACTCGCTTGCAAAATAGATATTGACTATAGTAGGAGACAGACACCCGCTAGCCACTTATGCAAACTAGTTGCATGTCAAGTGTGGAACAGGTCTCATGTGCGAGGACATGTAAAGTTTGTCCGGGCCGCTTCATCCCACTATGCCACCAATATCCAAAATTACAACAAAGGAGCAACAACATGATCATCATCGCCCACATACTCATATGTACTACCGTGTAAAGTATCTACGCATAGATCCGACTGATACCCTTTGTAGGGTTCGCAGCATAGAAAACAAAAAATTTCCTACGATGTGAACTATATACCAAGATCTATCTACTAGATACAAACAACGGGCGGATGTATATCCATAGAGAACATACCCTTGAAGACCGACAAAGCTTAATGAGTTCAACTCGTGGTTGATGTAGACGATCTCTTGCCGATCTCAAGATCGAGAGGAAGTCCTAAGCCATAAATCAGCGGCGCATCCGTGCTCGCACACGTTCGAGGCACCGAGCAACCTCCGCCTCCTCGCTCCAGCGATGTAGCGGAAGCACAACTCTTTCTTGCCGAATAGCCACGGAACATGTATCTCGCTAGTCGAGACAATGGGGATAAATTCTAGAGGGAGAGAGATCCTTCACGAGGAGGTGTGTGAGACAAGTGAGGAGGGGCTCCTTTTATAGGAGGAGGGGCCCAAGGGGTGGCCGCCATGGGGGCTGCCCTCCCTCCTTCATTCATGTGGGTGGACACTCCACTCACAAAATGCCCTTAAAATCCCTCCACTCAAAGTCCACTCAAATTCCCATTAAATTTCCACCAAATTTAATACAAACTCTCATTAAATAAAACTCTTTTATTTCATTCAGAATTTTGTCAATTACTTTAATGACAAACATTCACAAATAACCCCTTGCTAGAATTCTATTTCACATGAATAACCACTTTATGCAATTTCACCCAAAACTTTGTTTCGGTATCTAGTGAAATAAATTCCTGCGCTTGTTCATTCTTTCGGCATGAAACATTTGCTCCAATTGGATGTCGGTGTATCTTAAGTGTGTCACCCTACGGTTCGTGAATAATGCGGACATGATCGAGACCCCTCTCGGATCAATAATCAGAAGCGGGATCTGGAGACCCATACTGACTCCCACACATTCAACGATGACTTTCTTGTGATCGTCGGAACCTTTTACGCTAGTATATTAATCCCTTTGTTTCATGATATACTACATGTCCGAGATTCGATCATCGGTATCTCCATACCTAGTTTGATCTCGTTACCGACATGCACTCTTTTCTCGTTCCTGTGATATAACATTTTAGTGATCAAATCACTTGCTTGCAAGCTAATCAATGTGATATCACCGAGAGGGCCCAGAGTATATCTATCCGTCATCGGGATGAACAAATTCCACTCTCGATCCATGAGCCTCAACATAACACTTTATTAGTTCTGAATCCATCTTTATAATCACCCTGTTACGGTGTGACGTTTGATGTTATCAAGAAACTCTTCCGGTGTTAGTGATTGACATGATCTCATGGTCTAAGGATTAGGATCACTTCGTAAGTTGTTATAGCAATATAAACTCAATGACTTTGATCGTAATTCTATACTTAGGATGAATGTTCATCACACCATTACACTAATGTTGTGATCCCGTTATTAACAACATCCAATGTCCATGATCAGGAAACCTTGATCATCTTGTTAATCAACGAGCTAGTTTATGAGAGAGGCATAACTAGGAACTTTCTGTTTGTTTATTAAACACACATGTATTAACGTTTCCGTATTAATACAATTATAGCATGCAAAATAAAAATCTATCATATACTTGGAATACACATAATAAACACTTTATTATTGCCTCTTAGGGCATATTCCCTTCAATATCTAGATGTGTACATATCACAGTATGATCGAAAAAATATTCTTTGTGATTTCATTCATGAAGTATAAAAAATACTTCAATCTTTGTTTCACTTACCAAGTGTCGATACACTTGAATTTCAATTTAATCCTTTATGTGTGGCAAGAACCTTTCTTGTCATTTCCATATTGAACTCTTTCAATATCTCATCTATGTACATTTGGCACAACCATATTGGCATTTCAATCTATCTATATGGATGTTGATGCCAAACATTCAGGTTTTGCCTAAGTCTTTCATCGAGATTAAATTCTTAACATGGGTCAATAAAAGATACATCATTTCCAATCAACAATATGTCTTCCACATAATGTATTAGAAATATGTCTTAGCGCTCCCACTTAATTTCTTGCAAATGCAAGAATATTCATCGTCTCTGATGAGATTAAACTCTTTTAACAGTTTTATCACGGTGAAGATTTCAACTCTGTGATGCTTACTTCAACCATTGAAGTTTGCATACGCTTTTAGCATCCTTTGAATTAACAAAATCCTTTGGGTCGTGTCATGTACACGTCCTAGGTAACCATTCTATTAGAAGAACTTGTTTTGTTTATTCAACTACCACATAACAAAATTAGGTTGCTACATTGATTCGTCTAGACTAAATATCGCTATGAAAATTCAGATCTTGTTATAGTCAACTATTTGAACATTGTCGTGAACTCTTTCCCGACATGTCGACTATTTCATATATGTGAAAACACTCATGTCTATTTCTTTATAGATCCAAATACGACTATAAGGTCTTACACCTTTCCAGAGGGTCTTTCAAGTTCAAAGCTTGATCTCTCGTGCATGGAACTATCACGAATTTTATGGTTTCAAGCCAATTTGATGGAGTCAGGGCCCATCATCGCTTCTTTGCATATAGTCGGTTCATCATTGTAAAATAATGATTAATTCTCAAATCTTGGCATTTGATTGTTTACCCGACCTTCTTGATTCAATAGGAACTTAGACCTCCGTGACCACAACCTTTCAGACATGTGATCCATGAGCATTGTTGCTGCCTCTGGGACACTTCCCTGTGCTGCACAACTCAGCACATATAGCTAAGGTTCTTTTAACCTTATCAAAATTCTATTGTCCTCCCAATTAACTTTTCACGAAAAATTCCTTGTTTAAGAAACTTGACGTTCTAAGCGACAAACACTTTTGTCTTTGATGTTATGGAGGAATAATTAACGGTTATTCACAATAACCTACAAAGACATGCTCATCCGACTTTGGTTGTAAACGTTTACTTATGCATAGAAAACCAATGTTTAAGAAAGGACAACTTAGGTTTACCCCAAACCATAACTTTATATGGTGTCATTTCAATAGATCATGATGGAGCTCTTTTCAGTGTAAAAGCGGTAGTCTCTAAAGCTTTAATCTTTAAAATATAATGGCAGTTTTACAAATTACACCTTTGATCTTACCATGTCAAAAAATGTTTCATTACATATCTCGAACACTCCATATTCTTATGGTGTTTCGGGAAATGCAAATCCATGGAACGATTCCTAGAATCTTAGGTGTTCTGCTAAACTTTGTAACTAAAATATCATCCTTTATGATCAAATCATGAACTCTTTATTTTCTTGTTACAATGATTTTCCACTTCATCTTGAAAGTCTTTTGTCACATCCCAAGATTTTCCAAATCTTGTAATGTGAAAAATAAATGAATAAAATAAAAAGTTTGTTTGATTTTCAGAGTGAGAAGAAACTTTTTGAATCCAATTGGAAGTCTTCAAACCAATTTGGATCAAATAAAATCCTAAAGATATTTAAAAAGGCAAACATTTGATAAAGGAAAATAAAATATTTTAAAATTACTATTTTGGAGCTTCTAATAAAAGGATTTGGTTTTCAAAAGAAAAGGTGGATTTATAAATAAAGATTATTTTATAAGCCAAATTAAAACTTGGCCAAAGCCTTGGAAATAGAATATTTCTATTTGATAAAGGTTTATTTAAAATAAAGTAATAAGGATTTAATATCCAAGTTTTATTAATAAAGGTTTTACAATTTCCAAAACATCAAAACTTATTTATTTATATAATTTAAATAAGTTTTCCAAGTAATTTTTATTCTCAAATAAAACCTACTGATTTGATTTTGAAAATATTTAGATTTCAAAAGGAGTTTTAATAAAACAAAACCTATTTTGGATTTATTAAACAAGGTCCATTTATTTAGTTAATAATGGACCCTAAAATAAAATTATTATTTTATTTTAGGAATTGGATTATGTTACTGAACAGAACCAATTCAAAGTTGTAAAGTGTGTTGATTGTTTGAAATATTTTGAATGCTTGAGTGTTGTTTGAATTTCAAAACAGAAATTGAATTTGGAAAAAGAAAAAGATTCATGAAAGAAAAAAATAAGAATTGGACTCAGCCCAGTCGGCCAGCCCAATAAGCCCAGCAGCCCATTTCCCTCTCCCCTCCCGAAGCGTTTTCTTTCACTTAAAGTCTCACCCGCGGAACCAATGACAAGTGGACCCTCTTCTCCCTCTCGCTCCCTCGCTGACAGCCAGGCCCCACAGCACGGTCATCGTTTCCACCCGCCACGACCCCTTCTCCCCAAACCTCGCTGCCGTTCTCTGTCATTCAATCCGCGTGTAAATTCGCAGTAATGCTACAGTGATTCCGCTCAGCAATCTCTCCCATTTAACCACCCAGGCTTTCTCTCCATTTTCCCTCAAGCTCCTCCCTCTCTCTGCCCCTAGGCTACCTCGAATCAACCTTGCACCGCCGCTGCTCCGACCACTGTCTCCAGTCGATTCCGGCTGAACCGTGCCACCTCCTGCCTTCCCGAGCACACGAGCACGCTCACCACTCCCAGACGCTCCTCCCAGTACCCTCCGTTCAACCGCGGGCGCTCCAGAACGCCGTCCTCGACAAAGCTCTGAGCGCCACCGCGACTGCGCCCTACTCCGGCGAGTTCCCCAGGTGAAATCCGACCTCCCCTCTTCTTCTCATTCACGCACACAACTTCGCCTTGACCTTGCGCACCTAACTACGCCCTCTGTGTGCCTCCACGTGATCTACAGCGCCGCCTCCAACCATGACCAGGACCACCCGACGCTGTTCTCTACTCCGGCGAGCAATCGCTGCTGTTCCAGGACGCCCCTTGCCACGCCGACCACACGACGAGCGTCACCACGACCTCGCGATCACGGTGAGCACTTTCCCTTTCCTTCTAGCTTCCTGCATCACCGGCGCCGCCACCATCTGACCGTCGCCGCCGCGCACAGCTTTCGAACGCCGCCAGTTCTTGGTTGAGTGCTGCAGACCGTAGGATCTAGATCGAACGAATAAGATCGATCACTTAAGCGCTGAAAGGGTACGCATCCTGTGCCGCACGATCTGTTTAGATCCAACGCGCCGCAGAGCCGATCCGACCGAATCGGTACCAGCGAATAGCGTTGCGACGCGTGGCCAGTTCTTATTTAAAAGAGAAGTTTGAATCTGTTTAGAATATGATTTTGAAACTCTTGTAACTTTTGATCCACACGTCCAAAAATTACAAACTTTATATCGTTGGAATCAGTGAAACAAGCCCTAGACAACCATGGAATTTGTTTAGCAAATAGTATCGGTTAGATTGTTTGTTTTTGCAGAAACAATTGTATGCTTGTTTAGATTAGAAAAATTGTTCAAAAATGTTTTTAGGGTTAAAACCTTTGCAAATTAGTTTGTGGTGATCTTACTGACCCTAGGAACCAACCCATGGATTCAAAAATGAATTTGGTAATGTTTAGGATGGATTAATTGGTTTAGCCCATTTTTAGCCAAATAAAAATAATGGTTTTGTTATGAAAATGTTTTTGGGGTAAACACTTTGGGAAAATGATTTGGACCAAACCTACTGACCCTAAACACCAAATTTTGAGAAACAACAACTTATTTGGTGAACAACTTAAAGTTGTTGCTTTGATAAAAATATTTTCCACCACATAAAATAATGATTGGATTTAAAATATGGTTTATGGATAAAACCCTTTAGCAAATGACTTTGCCACTTTCGAAAAATGACCAACTTGAACCTTACAAAGTTTAGAATCCTAGTGGAGACCATCTTTGAAAACAAACCTATCCCTTGCATGCTTACATGCATGACTTAGATCCCACTGTTTTATGTGTGTGAAATGTTTGATTGATTATTGGTTTGGAATGCTAGTTGATATTGTGTTTGCTTGATTGATTGTAGTGAAGTTAGAAAAGTGTGAGACTAGCAAGATCACGGAGTGAAATAACATTCCCTACCAAAACAAAGGCAAGTTACACTATCATTTAAAGTCCTACTATTTTCATTACACTTAGTGGATTTTGAAAACATGCATGAAAAGAATTTATATACTTATGCTATGCTAAATCCTAATAGGATTCCCTATACATTCCTTAGTGAAATCAATGTAGTTGTTACATGCTTAGCCATGCTATATTTTGAAGAGAGTTACATGTTGAGATTTTATGAAGTTAAGAAAAGGACTTGTGTTTTTATATAATAAAACAAGGACTCAATGAACCACCTGGGTGGCCAAGGATACTTTGAGTTTTGGAGAAGGTGACAACAAAAGGAACCATGTCTATGGAAATCTCTTTGTGTTGTGGTCCAAAGGAAACCACCCAGGAAACTTAGAGATTGAACATGTTTCTCCAATTGTGGCTTTCGTGTGCAACCACATGCTATTATGGCTCCGGCTTAGTCAACTACATTGGGAAGACCCATGCATTGTCTTCAGCTCTTTGGACATGAGGACCTGGAATCCTACATGGGTACTTGAAGACAAGCTAGCAATGGTGTATGGGAGGACCCTCTGGAAAGACTTCGTCACATTCTCAATCTGTCGGTACTCCATCTTGGTGATCACTAATCCAGTGGCCACTGGTGCCAAAAGGATGGGATTGTGACATGTGGGTAAAGTGTACTACTTCTGCAGAAGATAATAAAATCTAAGTACTTAGCCGTGTCCCCGGTTATGGACAATACTGAGCAACTAAAGTTTGAAGCTATGGGAGATCTCGACATTCTAATTTCTAAAAGAAAACTTTATAAAACTTGATGCACTTGGGGGTACCAAGGAACTCAAGAGATTTTGATAAAACTTGATGTACTTGGGGGTACCAACGAACTCAAGAGATTTTGATGAAAACATGAACACTTGGGGTTACCAAGGAACTCATGAGATTTTGATAAAACTTGATGCACTTGGGGTTACCAAGGAGCTCAAGGGATTTTTGACAAGGACTTGAACACTTGGGGTTACCAAGGGGTTCAAGGGATTTTGAAAAGGAGATTTGACAAAGGACCAAAACCATTTTGAAAAGATAGGATAAATTTTGCTTCTGCAAATGAGCCTTAAACCCTACTTAGCCAAAATTGCATGTAATGATAGGATCCACTTATATTCTACATAGTAGTGAAACTTGCCAATACAATTCAAATGTATTGACCCTTGTGGCTGTAACTTGTAATGTTGCAGGTTTGATTGATATTAGAGAAGATTGATTAATTAGGATTACAAAGTCTACAACCAACATCTGCCTGTGGCACTTTGAAGATGAAGGACCCCATGACTATAGTTATTCCGCTGCAATGTAATGTAATAGCCAAATGAGCTATGTATGATGTAATAAAATTACTTTATTCCTGGTTATAAAGTTATATTATGGCCTTTGTTTCTTGATATTACATCTTAACTGTGGATGCTAGCTATTGATCCAGGGACTAGCATTGTAAACACAGGGGACTCCACCTTATATTGTGTAAAGGTTGGGACACTCCCTCTATAGATGGTATCAGAGAATTGTGTTGCCTGTAGGATTTGTAAACCTAGGATTGGACAAAACCCCTTAGAAAAATAGGAGTTGTGTTTGTTCCGAAAACTTATTTACAAAAACACTTGTAAACTCTTTCCTCAACCATTTTGGTTTCAACTCTACTTCTCTTCTACTTCAACTTGATGGAAAAACCTACCCCATGGCCAAAGACTACACCATGTGCAAAGGACTTCTTCAACATCTTCAACTCTAATGACTTCAACTTCTTCAACTCTAATGACTTCAATATCTTCAGCATGTTCACCAAGGACTTCCAACATGAATACCACTAAGGACTACAGGTGAAACAAGGAAATCTTGCTCAAGATATGGAGACTAAGGGAATGCAAAATTAGAAGGAGTTCACTTCACTTAAAGTATTGAAACCAAGAGTTTTTCTCAAGGAAACCATGATCTCATACAAGAAGAATCATGAAGGAAGAAAGATCACAAGTGAACCATATAGATGGACCACCATATTTTAGTTAAGTCAAACCCACCAACTTATGTGGTGTAACAAAAATATTTTGTTGCCTAAGTATGTGCTTGAACTTTGTTGTTGAGTGAAAATTTGTTTGTCATTGAATGTGCATGGTTTGTGTGAATTGTGATGTGTGTGATTAGAAATATTTCCTTAGAAATATCTTGCCTATTCTAATCCTCAATCAACCCAAATATATGACTACTCCAAGAGACTCCAACATCAAGGTTGATGACACCAACACCAACCAAGAGGACAGCATGAAAGAGCTCATAGCAACCCAGAACCAGTTGAACCAAGTGACAGCTCAATTCATAGCCAACACTAGTGGAGAAGATCCAACCCTGCAAGGATTTTTGGAAACTCAAGGCCAATTAATGCTTAAGGTGACTGATCAAATGATCAAAATGGAAGAAAGCTATCCCAAAAGAGTTTGTGACAACAGGGATGACACAAATGTTATTCTAGATGGAGCCCCAGCTTGCGTTATTTGTGGAGACGAGGATCATACTTCCAAGGAGCATGGAGATCAATGCCCCAACTGTGAAGAGAAACATCCTGTTGGACAATGTCCCACTTCTCAAGCTACTTGCTACCTATGTGAAGGAAACAACCATGTACCTATCCAATGCTCCATCTATTCCATTATGGAACAAAGGAAACAAGGTGGAGTGCAACAAATGATTGCAAACCATCAAGAAGGATCCAAGTCTACCAAGAAGGTTGATGACAAAGGAAAAGGACCACTTATACCTCCAAACAAAACAACCCAATTCAAAGGACCAAAGAAACCCAAGAAGCAAAAGAAAGACAAAAGCCATGTGCAATGTCATAAGTGTAAGGAAATGGGACACTATTCCGGTGAATGCCCAGAGAACCGTAAGAATAAGGAGATTAGCCAAGTGGTGTGCAACAACTGCAAAGAGCTAGGCCATTATGTAGCAACTTGTCCACAAGAGCTACGTAAAGAACTCAAAGATATCAATCTTTCAATTGCAAGAACCAGGACATTATGCAAGCAAGCTGCCCAGAAAAGATGAAGAACAAGTTGAACAAGCCTATGGAGAAACTCAACCTTGGCCCATGAGTCAAGTATGGAAACAATGGACACTAAGCAGAAGTTTTCCCAGAGAAGTTTCCCCAGGATCCCAAGAAGGCCAATATGTAATTTTTGTTTGAATTTTTTTTAAGGGTGGTAGTACCCTAGTTGTTTTGAGCCTACTTGTAACCCTAGCTTTCCCAAATCTCGGGACGAGATTTATTTTAAGGGTGGTAGCCTGTCACATCCCAAGATTTTCCAAATCTTGTAATGTGAAAAATAAATGAATAAAATAAAAACTTTGTTTCATTTTCAGAGTGAGAAGAAACTTCTTGAATCCAATTGGAAGTCTTCAAACCAATTTGGATCAAATAAAATTCTACAGAGATTTAAAAAGCTAAACATTTGATAAAGGAAAATAAAATATTTTAAAATTACTATTTTGGAGCTTCTAATAAAAGGATTTGGTTTTCAAAAGAAAAGGTGGATTTATAAATAAAGATTATTTTATAAGCCAAATTAAAACTTGGCCAAAGCCTTGGAAATAGAATAATTCTATTTGATAAAGGTTTATTTAAAATAAAGTAATAAGGATTTAATATCCAAGTTTTATTAATAAAGGTTTTACTATTTCCAAAACATCAAAACTTATTTATTTATTTAATTTAAATAAGTTTTCCAAGTAATTTTTATTCTCAAATAAAACTTACTGATTTGATTTTGAAAATATTTAGATTTGAAAAGGAGTGTTAATAAAACAAAACCTATTTTGGATTTATTAAACAAGGTCCATTTATTTAGTTAATAATGGACCCTAAAATAAAATTATTTTATTTTAGGAATTGGATTATGTTACTGAACAGAACCAATTCAAAATTGTAAAGTGTGTTGATTGTTTGAAATGTTTTGAATGCTTGAGTGTTGTTTGAATTTCAAAACAGAAATTGAATATGGAAAAAGAAAAAGATTTAGGAAAAAAAAATAAGAATTGGACTCAATTTGGCCCAATTTAATAAGCCCAAAGACCCATTTCCTCTCCCTCCGAATCGTTTCTTTCACTTAAAGTCTCACCATGACCAATGACAAGTGGACCCTCTTCTCCCTCTCGCTCCCTCGCTGACAGCCAGGCCCCACAGCACGGTCATCGTTTCCACCCGCCACGACCCTTTCTCCCTAAACCTCGCTGCCGTTCTCTGACATTCAATACGCGCGTAAATTCGCAGTAATGCTGCAGTGATTCCACTCAGCAATCTCGCCCATTTAACCGCCCAGGATTTCTCTCCATTTTCCCTCAAGCTCCTCCCTCTCTATGCCCCTAGGCTGCCTCGAATCAACCTTGCACCGCCGCTGCTCCGACCACCGTCTCCAGTCGATTCCGGCTGAACCGTGCCACCTCCTGCCTTCCCGAGCACACGAGCACGCTCACCACTCCTAGACTCTCCTCCCAGTACCCTCCATTCAACCGCGGGCGCCCCAGAACGCCGTCCTCGACAAAGCTCTGAGCGCCACCGCGACTGCGCCCTACTCCGGCGAGTTCCCCAGGTGAAATCCGACCACCCCTCTTCTCCTCATTCACGCACACAGCTTCGCCTTGACCTTGTGCACCTAACTACGCCCTTTGTTTGCCTCCACGTGATCTACAGTGCCGCCCCCAACCACGACCAGGACCACCCGACGCTGTTCTCTACTCCGGCGAGCAATCGCTGCTGTTCCAGGACGCCCCTTGCCACGCCGACCACACGACGAGCGTCACCACGACCTCGCGATCACGGTGAGCACTTTCCCTTTCCTTCTAGCTTCCTGCACCGGCGCCGCCACCATCTGACCGTCGCCGCCGCGCGCAGCTGTCGAACGCCGCCAGTTCTTGGTTGAGTGCTGCAGACCTTAGGATCTAGATCGAACGAATAAGATAGATCACTTAAGCGCTGAAAGGGTACGCATCCTGTGCCGCAGAATCTGTTTAGATCCAACGCGCCGCAGAGCCGATTCGACCGAACCGGTACCAGCGAATAGCGTTGCGACGCGTGGCCAGTTCTTATTTAAAACAGAAGTTTGAATCTGTTTAGAATATGATTTTGAAACTCTTGTAACTTTTGATCCACACGTCCAAAAATTATAAACTTTATATCGTTGGAATCAGTGAAACAAGCCCTAGACAACCATGGAATTTGTTTAGCAAATAGTATCGGTCAGATTGTTTGTTTTTGCAGAAACAATTGTAAGCTTGTTTAGATTAGAAAAATTGTTCAAAAATGTTTTAGGGTTAAAACCTTTGCAAATTAGTTTGTGGTGATCTTACTGACCCTAGGAACCAACCCATGGATTCAAAAATGAATTTCGTAAAGTTTAGGATGGATTAATTGATTTAGCCAATTTTTAGCCAAATAAAAATAATGGTTTTGTTATGAAAATGTTTTTGGGGTAAAAACTTTGGGAAAATGATTTGGACCAAACCTACTGACCCTAAACACCAAATTTTGAGAAACAACAACTTATTTGGTGAACAACTTAAAGTTGTTGCTTTGATAAAAATATTTTCCACCACATAAAATAATGATTGTATTTAAAATATGGTTTATGGATAAAACCCTTTTGCAAATGACTTTGCCACTTTGGAAAAATGACCAACTTGAACCTTACAAAGTTTAGAATCCTAGTGGAGACCATCTTTGCAAACAAACCTATCCCTTGCATGCTTACATGCATGACTTAGATCCCACTGTTTTATGTGTGTGAAATGTTTGATTGATTATTGGTTTGGAATGCTAGTTGATATTGTGTTTGCTTGATTGATTGTAGTGAAGTTAGAAAAGTGTGATACTAGCAAGATCAAGGAGTGAACCAACATTCCCTACCAAAAGAAAGGCAAGTTACACTATCATTTAAAGTCCTACTATTTTCATTACACTTAGTGGATTTTGAAAACATGCATGAAAAGAATTTATATACTTATGCTATGCTAAATCCTAATAGGATTCCCTATACATTCCTTAGTGAAAACAATGTAGTTGTTACATGCTTAGCCATGCTATATTTTGAAGAGAGTTACATGTTGAGATTTTATGAAGTTAAGAAAAGGACTTGTGTTTTTATATAATAAAACAAGGACTCAATGAACCACCTGGGTGGCCAAGGATACTTTGAGTTTTGGAGAAGGTGACAACAAAAGGAACCATGTCTATGGCAATCTCTTTGTGTTGTGCTCCAAAGGAAACCACCCAGGAAACTTAGAGATTGAACATGTTTCTCCAATTGTGGCTTTCGTGTGCAACCGCATGCTATTATGGCTCTGGCTTAGTCAACTACATTGGGAAGACCCATGCATTGTCTTCAGGCTACAGGACATGAGGACCTGGAATCCTACATGGGTACTTGAAGACAAGATAGCAATGGTGTATGGGAGGACCCTCTAGAAAGACTTCGTCACATTCTCAATCTGCAGGTACTCCATCTTGGTGAGCACTAATCCAGTGGCCACTGGTGCCAAAAGGATGGGATTGTGACATCTGGGTAAAGTGTACTACTTCTGCAGAAGATAATAAAATCTAAGTACTTAGCCGTGTCCCTGGTTATGGACAATACTGAGCAACTAAAGTTTGAAGCTATGGGAGATCTCGACATTCTAATTTCTAAAAGAAAACTTTATAAAACTTGATGCACTTGGGGGTACCAAGGAACTCAAGAGATTTGGATAAAACTTGATGTACTTGGGGGTACCAAGGAACTCAAGAGATTTTGATGAAAACATGAACACTTGGGGTTACCAAGGAACTCATGAGATTTTGATAAAACTTGATGCACTTGGGGTTACCAAGGAGCTCAAGGGATTTTTGACAAGGACTTGAACACTTGGGGTTACCAAGGGGTTCAAGGGATTTTGAAAAGGAGATTTGACAAAGGACCAAAACCATTTTGAAAAGATAGGATAAATTTTGCTTCTGCAAATGAGCCTTAAACCCTACTTAGCCAAAATTGCATGTAATGATAGGATCCACTTATATTCTACATAGTAGTGAAACTTGCCAATACAATTCAAATGTATTGACCCTTGTGGCTGTAACTTGTAATGTTGCAGGTTTGATTGATTTTAGAGAAGATTGATTGATTAGGATTACAAAGTCTACAACCAACATCTGCCTGTGGCACTTTGAAGATGAAGGACCCCATGACTATAGTTATTCCGTTGCAATGTAATGTAATAGCCAAATGAGCTATGTATGATGTAATAAAATTACTTTATTCCTGGTTATAAAGTTATATTATGGCCTTTGTTTCTTGATATTACATCTTAACTGTGGATGCTAGCTATTGATCCAGGGACTAGCATTGTAAACACAGGGGACTCCACCTTATATTGTGTAAAGGTTGGGACACTCCCTCTATAGATGGTATCAGAGAATTGTGTTGCCTGTAGGATTTGTAAACCTAGGATTGGACAAAACCCCTTAGAAAAATAGGAGTTGTGTTTGTTCCGAAAACTTATTTACAAAAACACTTGTAAACTCTTTCCTCAACCATTTTGGTTTCAACTCTACTTCTCTTCTACTTCAACTTGATGGAAAAACCTACCCCATGGCCAAAGACTACACCATGTGCAAAGGACTTCTTCAACATCTTCAACTCTAATGACTTCAACTTCTTCAACTCTAATGACTTCAATATCTTCAGCATGTTCACCAAGGACTTCCAACATGAATACCACTAAGGACTACAGGTGAAACAAGGAAATCTTGCTCAAGATATGGAGACTAAGGGAATGCAAAATTAGAAGGAGTTCACTTCACTTAAAGTATTGAAACCAAGAGTTTTTCTCAAGGAAACCATGATCTCATACAAGAAGAATCATGAAGGAAGAAAGATCACAAGTGAACCATATAGATGGACCACCATATTTTAGTTAAGTCAAACCCACCAACTTATGTGGTGTAACAAAAATATTTTGTTGCCTAAGTATGTGCTTGAACTTTGTTGTTGAGTGAAAATTTGTTTGTCATTGAATGTGCATGGTTTGTGTGAATTGTGATGTGTGTGATTAGAAATATTTCCTTAGAAATATCTTGCCTATTCTAATCCTCAATCAACCCAAATATATGACTACTCCAAGAGACTCCAACATCAAGGTTGATGACACCAACACCAACCAAGAGGACAGCATGAAAGAGCTCATAGCAACCGAACCCAGTTGAACCAAGTGACAGCTCAATTCATAGCCAACACTAGTGGAGAAGATCCAACCTCGCAAGGATTTTTGGAAACTCAAGGCCAATTAATGCTTAAGGTGACTGATCAAATGATCAAAATGGAAGAAAGCTATCCCAAAAGAGTTTGTGACAACAGGGATGACACAAATGTTATTCTAGATGGAGCCCCAGCTTGCGTTATTTGTGGAGACGAGGATCATACTTCCAAGGAGCATGGAGATCAATGCCCCAACTGTGAAGAGAAACATCCTGTTGGACAATGTCCCACTTCTCAAGCTACTTGCTACCTATGTGAAGGAAACAACCATGTACCTATCCAATGCTCCATCTATTCCATTATGGAACAAAGGAAACAAGGTGGAGTGCAACAAATGATTGCAAACCATCAAGAAGGATCCAAGTCTACCAAGAAGGTTGATGACAAAGGAAAAGGACCACTTATACCTCCAAACAAAACAACCCAATTCAAAGGACCAAAGAAACCCAAGAAGCAAAAGAAAGACAAAAGCCATGTGCAATGTCATAAGTGTAAGGAAATGGGACACTATTCCAGTGAATGCCCAGAGAACCAGAAGAATAAGGAGATTAGCCAAGTGGTGTGCAACAACTGCAAAGAGCTAGGCCATTATGTAGCAACTTGTCCACAAGAGCTACGTAAAGAACTCAAAGATATCAACTGTTTCAATTGCAAGAACCCAGGACATTATGCAAGCAACTGCCCAGAAAAGATGAAGAACAAGTTGAACAAGCCTATGGAGAAACTCAACCTTGGCCCATGAGTCAAGTATGGAAACAATGGACACTAAGCAGAAGTTTTCCCAGAGAAGTTTCCCCAGGATCCCAAGAAGGCCAATATGTAATTTTTGTTTGAATTTTTTTTAAGGGTGGTAGTACCCTAGTTGTTTTGAGCCTACTTGTAACCCTAGCTTTCCCAAATCTCGGGACGAGATTTATTTTAAGGGTGGTAGCCTGTCACATCCCAAGATTTTCCAAATCTTGTAATGTGAAAAATAAATGAATAAAATAAAAACTTTGTTTCATTTTCAGAGTGAGAAGAAACTTCTTGAATCCAATTGGAAGTCTTCAAACCAATTTGGATCAAATAAAATCCTCTGATTTAAAAAGCTAAACATTTGATAAAGGAAAATAAAATATTTTAAAATTACTATTTTGGAGCTTCTAATAAAAGGATTTGGTTTTCAAAAGAAAAGGTGGATTTATAAATAAAGATTATTTTATAAGCCAAATTAAAACTTGGCCAAAGCCTTGGAAATAGAATAATTCTATTTGATAAAGGTTTATTTAAAATAAAGTAATAAGGATTTAATATCCAAGTTTTATTAATAAAGGTTTTACTATTTCCAAAACATCAAAACTTATTTATTTATTTAATTTAAATAAGTTTTCCAAGTAATTTTTATTCTCAAATAAAACCTACTGATTTGATTTTGAAAATATTTAGATTTGAAAAGGAGTGTTAATAAAACAAAACCTATTTTGGATTTATTAAACAAGGTCCATTTATTTAGTTAATAATGGACCCTAAAATAAAATTATTTTATTTTAGGAATTGGATTATGTTACTGAACAGAACCAATTCAAAATTGTAAAGTGTGTTGATTGTTTGAAATGTTTTGAATGCTTGAGTGTTGTTTGAATTTCAAAACAGAAATTGAATATGGAAAAAGAAAAAGATTTAGGAAAAAAAAATAAGAATTGGACTCAGCCCAGTCGGCCAGCCCAATAAGCCCAGCAGCCCATTTCCCTCTCCCCTCCCGAATCGTTTTCTTTCACTTAAAGTCTCACCCGCGGAACCAATGACAAGTGGACCCTCTTCTCCCTCTCGCTCCCTCGCTGACAGCCAGGCCCCACAGCACGGTCATCGTTTCCACCCGCCACGACCCTTTCTCCCTAAACCTCGCTGCCGTTCTTTGTCATTCAATCCGCGCGTAAATTCGCAGTAATGCTGCAGTGATTCCGCTCAGCAATCTCGCCCATTTAACCGCCCAGGATTTCTCTCCATTTTCCCTCAAGCTCCTCCCTCTCTATGCCCCTAGGCTGCCTCGAATCAACCTTGCACCGCCGCTGCTCCGACCACCGTCTCCAGTCGATTCCGGCTGAACCGTGCCACCTCCTGCCTTCCCGAGCACACGAGCACGCTCACCACTCCTAGACTCTCCTCCCAGTACCCTCCGTTCAACCGCGGGCGCCCCAGAACGCCGTCCTCGACAAAGCTCTGAGCGCCACCGCGGCTGCGCCCTACTCCGGCGAGTTCCCCAGGTGAAATCCGACCACCCCTCTTCTCCCCATTCACGCACACAGCTTCGCCTTGACCTTGCGCACCTAACTATGCCCTCTGTTTGCCTCCACGTGATCTACAGCGCCGCCCCCAACCACGACCAGGACCACCCGACGTTGTTCTCTACTCCGGCGAGCAATCGCTGCTGTTCCAGGACGCCCCTTGCCACGCCGACCACACGACGAGCGTCACCATGACCTCGCGATCACGGTGAGAACTTTCCCTTTCCTTCTAGCTTCCTGCACCGGCGCCGCCACCATCTGACCGTCGCTGCCGCGCGCAGCTGTCGAACGCCGCCAGTTCTTGGTTGAGTGCTGCAGACCTTAGGATCTAGATCGAACGAATAAGATATATCACTTAAGCGCTGAAAGGGTACGCATCCTGTGCCGCACGATCTGTTTAGATCCAACGCGCCGCAGAGCTGATTCGACCGAACCGGTACCAGCAAATAGCGTTGCGACGCCTGGCCAGTTCTTATTTAAAACAGAAGTTTGAATCTGTTTAGAATATGATTTTGAAACTCTTGTAACTTTTGATCCACACGTCCAAAAATTACAAACTTTATATCGTTGGAATCAGTGAAACAAGCCCTAGACAACCATGGAATTTGTTTAGCAAATAGTATCGGTTAGATTGTTTGTTTTTGCAGAAACAATTGTATGCTTGTTTAGATTAGAAAAATTGTTCAAAAATGTTTTTAGGGTTAAAACCTTTGCAAATTAGTTTGTGGTGATCTTACTGACCCTAGGAACCAACCCATGGATTCAAAAATGAATTTGGTAAAGTTTAGGATGGATTAATTGATTTAGCCAATTTTTAGCAAAATAAAAATAATGGTTTTGTTATGAAAATGTTTTTGGGGTAAAAACTTTGGGAAAATGATTTGGACCAAACCTACTGACCCTAAACACCAAATTTTGAGAAACAACAACTTATTTGGTGAACAACTTAAAGTTGCTGCTTTGATAAAAATATTTTCCACCACATAAAATAATGATTGTATTTAAAATATGTTTATGGATAAAACCCTTTTGCAAATGACTTTGCCACTTTGGAAAAATGACCAACTTGAACCTTACAAAGTTTAGAATCCTAGTGGAGACCATCTTTGCAAACAAACCTATCCCTTGCATGCTTACATGCATGACTTAGATCCCACTATTTTATGTGTGTGAAATGTTTGATTGATTATTGGTTTGGAATGCTAGTTGATATTGTGTTTGCTTGATTGATTGTAGTGAAGTTAGAAAAGTGTGATACTAGCAAGATCAAGGAGTGAACCAACATTCCCTATCAAAAGAAAGGCAAGTTACACTATCATTTAAAGTCCTACTATTTTCATTACACTTAGTGGATTTTGAAAACATGCATGAAAAGAATTTATATACTTATGCTATGCTAAATCCTAATAGGATTCCCTATACATTCCTTAGTGAAAACAATGTAGTTGTTACATGCTTAGCCATGCTATATTTTGAAGAGAGTTACATGTTGAGATTTTATGAAGTTAAGAAAAGGACTTGTGTTTTTATATAATAAAACAAGGACTCAATGAACCACCTGGGTGGCCAAGGATACTTTGAGTTTTGGAGAAGGTGAAAACAAAAGGAACCATGTCTATGGCAATCTCTTTGTGTTGTGCTCCAAAGGAAACCACCCAGGAAACTTAGAGATTGAACATGTTTCTCCAATTGTGGCTTTCGTGTGCAACCGCATGCTATTATGGCTCTGGCTTAGTCAACTACATTGGGAAGACCCATGCATTGTCTTCAGCTCTGGACATGAGGACCTGAATCCTACATGGGTACTTGAAGACAAGCTAGCAATGGTGTATGGGAGGACCCTCTGGAAAGACTTCGTCACATTCTCAATCTGCCGGTACTCCATCTTGGTGAGCACTAATCCAGTGGCCACTGGTGCCAAAAGGATGGGATTGTGACATGTGGGTAAAGTGTACTACTTCAGAAGATAATAAAATCTAAGTACTTAGCCGTGTCCCCGGTTATGGACAATACTGAGCAACTAAAGTTTGAAGCTATGGGAGATCTCGACATTCTAATTTCTAAAAGAAAACTTTATAAAACTTGATGCACTTGGGGGTACCAAGGAACTCAAGAGATTTTGATAAAACTTGATGTACTTGGGGGTACCAACGAACTCAAGAGATTTTGATGAAAACATGAACACTTGGGGTTACCAAGGAACTCATGAGATTTTGATAAAACTTGATGCACTTAGGGTTACCAAGGAGCTCAAGGGTTTTTTGACAAGGACTTGAACACTTGGGGTTACCAAGGGGTTCAAGGGATTTTGAAAAGTAGATTTGACAAAGGACCAAAACCATTTTGAAAAGATAGGATAAATTTTGCTTCTGCAAATGAGCCTTAAACCCTACTTAGCCAAAATTGCATGTAATGATAGCATCCACTTATATTCTACATAGTAGTGAAACTTGCCAATACAATTCAAATGTATTGACCCTTGTGGCTGTAACTTGTAATGTTGCAGGTTTGATTGATTTTAGAGAAGATTGGTTGATTAGGATTACAAAGTCTGTAACCAACATCTGCCTGTGGCACTTTGAAGATGAAGGACCCCATGACTATAGTTATTCCGCTGCAATGTAATGTAATAGCCAAATGAGCTATGTATGATGTAATAAAATTACTTTATTCCTGGTTATAAAGTTATATTATGGCCTTTGTTTCTTGATATTACATCTTAACTGTGGATGCTAGCTATTGATCCAGGGACTAGCATTGTAAACACAGGGGACTCCACCTTATATTGTGTAAAGGTTGGGACACTCCCTCTACATGTTTGAACTTTTCAAATGTTTCATACTTAATCCTTATTAATTAAATATTCATATATTCACTCAAATTTTCGGAGAAAGCATATGAAGTTGAAATCCATCGCTCTTGAATACACATAATGGACTTTATACAACAATATGTACAAGTTCCAATAATCTAGTTATTCATTCCCATTTTGCCTATGAACGAAGTTTTAATTATCTCTATGAAAGTTTCACAAGCGTCATTTGATCGAAATCAAAATACTTCATAATTCCATCCACATGGAGTTTCTTCATGTTTTCTTTCCAATATAATTTAAATGGCGATGTCACTTCCTAAGTGATCTTTCAATCATTTGTCTTTAGACATTTTTAGCATTAGTTTTATGGATGTGATTTCTCCAACTAGATTTGTATATCATCCATCTATTATGGAATATGGAAATTATTTGAACAACCTTTTTGTTCTCATAATACCTGATTAAAACAAATCTTGAAGGCAAGTTTTGATGTCAACGAGAAACATATCAACACTTTATTTGTTCTCGATGAACATCATCACATATTCTTTTGTTGGTTACTTAGGCCATTGCAATTCATGAATTGTGTTGTTTCATATGACGATTCACACCAACAAATTCAGTATCCAATACTTAAGAACCACATTGTTTAACAAGCAAAGAATATAGACATAACATGTATATCTTCTATATACCTAAGCTGAACAATTCTAGCTTTTTTCTCTTCTACCAAATATTTCTTAGATTTCTCTTTCAGCATTTCCTTTTCCTTTTAAAAGAATCTATGAACATTAACAGTGGCGCCATAGACATGACACATAGTCTAAAGCGTGTATAGTCAAATACTAATATCTTTGGACTTGCACTTTGAAGTAGATCACCATCATCAAATGCCTGGTGTTCTTTCAAATTCCATTCTTTAGTAATCTTTTAGCGTAGTAAACATTTTACCTACATCTTATATTCATCCTTATCATAGAAATATTCATGATCAAGCTACTTTAGCTTACAACGGTGAATCACGTATAATGTTGCTCTCCAAAACCTTTTGGAGGATTAGGACAACTAGTGTCTCCAACTTAATGCAAATTCTCATCAAATATGAGAACATAAATTTTTCCATATTATACTTTATCATGTTGCAACAAAGACTTTGTTTTAGATATCGCAATATCTTCCACACATGATGGTTTCTGAAAGAATTCTTTCATATCCTAGATAACCTTGATATTAAAACAATCTTTTGAATATCAATAATCATGGAGACAAACATGATACTTATATACTAACACTGGAATTGTTAATCTTGATTTAATACCAATTATTAAACTTTACGGAGTAAATGGAACTTACTGAAAGTTTGCAATATGACTTTTTAAACTTTACACTAATACTTCAAAACAATATGATACCATTTCGTAAACTAACTAACCAGAATTATGTAGTTCTATTATCTCAATTATAACTAAGCGTAATGTGGTAAACGGATGTCAATGACTACAACAACTATGCAAATTCACTTTGATTTCATTTATGATAAATAGTGTTCAACTTTTAATCATATTACTGTTGAATTCCCACTCAAAACAATATCCCTCACATTTTTTTAGTGATCACACGAACCAAATCCACTACACCATGTCCGATCATCACGAGGGATGATGTAGTTTCAAAGGCAAACAATCAACATGTTCTTCATATCATCTATATGACTCATGCTTTACCTTTCGGTATTCCGTGTTCTGAGACCATGTTTATACATGCTAGGCTCGTCAAGGTTAACCTTAGTATCCGCATGTACAAATCTGGCTTGCACCCATTGTATGCACATGTAGAATCTACCACACTCGATCATCACGTGATGCTTCGAAACGACGAGTCTTAGCAACGGTGCCTACTAAGGACGAACACTTTATTACTTGATATTTTGTGATAGGGATCATCTTATAATGCTACCGTCACGATCTAAGCAATACAAGATGCATAAAAGGATAAACATCACATGAAATTCATAATATGTGATATGATATGGCCTTTCTTGTGCTTCCGATCTCCATCTTCAAGCACGAACATGATCTCCATCATCACCGGCATGGAGTCAAGGTCAATGGCACCGCTCCATGGTTGTCGTTCACCAGCATCAACTATTACTACTACTTTGAATAATAGACACACAGGTCTTAACGAAATTAAAAGACAACCATAAGGCTCCTGCCGGTTGCCAACTTACAATAAGGATCATTGCATACATCATATATAATCACAATCATGGCCATATCACATCACAACACAAGACCTTCAAAAACAAGTTAGACGCCTCTAATCTTTCTTTGCATGTTTTACGTGATTGGGGCTTTCGCATAAGAACCGTTCTAACTTACGAACATGAACCACAACGTTGATACTAGTATTGTCAATCGCTCGTTGTAAATTGAATATTCACTATGGTGGGAGAGACAGACACCTCCAAATCCACTTATGCAATACAATTTGCATGTTGAGCGTGGAGCAAGTCTCATGAACGATATCATGTAAGGTTATCCCGGGCCACTTCATCCCACCATCCCGTAAGATGCAAAGTACACAAAAAGCAATCGACAACAAAAGCATCAACACCCACAACAACCATTGTGTTCTACTCGTGCAACAGATCTACGCATAGACATGGCTCTGATACCACTGTAGGGGTTCGTAGCATGGAAAACAAAAAAATTATACCACATGAACACACAAATCAAGTTCTAATCTATGATCAGGCCAAGATCTATCTACTAGATCGGTGCAACGAGTTCATAGAGTACTAACCCTCTAAGATCCAAAGCGGTTAACGAGATCGGATTCTTGTGGGTGATGTAGTTGTTCACTTGCCAATCTGAAGAATGTGTAGACGAACCTTCCGGCGACGCGTTCCGACAGCGCTCCCGTAAGCCGTCACACGTATGGTACTCAATGAAGTCCTTCCTCTCCCTTGTTCCATCAGGCAGTGGAGGTTGTAGCTCTCTCCTCGCGATTCTGGCAGCATGACGGCGTGGTGTCGGAAGTACAGGGGAGATCCCACAGGGCTTCGACTAAGTCGGTGCGAGTATGGTGGAGTAGAAGGAGCCCCGGCGATCTTGGGTTTAGAGGTCCGAGGTTTAGAGGTGTCTAGAAACTAGGGTTTATCTAGTCGGTAGCTGTTTAGAGGAGGATCTAGAGACGGCGACTTGGAGGGGGCAAAGGCCGGCGGCTAGGGTTTTTAGTAGGGGAAAAGGGGGCGCCCCCTCCCCTCTATTTATGAGAGGGAAGGGCAGTTGGGGAAGGGGAGTCCTTCCCCAACTCCACCTCATGGGATGGCAGCAATGTAGAGGGAGTAATCCTCCCTTAGGTAGGATTCCTTCCCTCCCTCCACTTAGAAACAATGTCCCACTTTGACTTTTTCAAACTGCCTTTTTGACTTTCAAATTAGATTTTGATTTCTCTCTTCCAAGTGTCCAGCCAAGTGACCTAGGACATGATGCAACCATTCCACTTTGTCATGACACATCCATGTACCCTTCCCCTTCCGGATTGGTGAACCTTCTAGACCCTTCTAGAACATTGCGGTGAAAACACCGAAACCATTTCCGAACTCCGGAATTAGACTTTCCTTATATGAACCTTATTCTCCGGACCATTCTGGATCTCCTCATGATATCCTGAATCCCATCCAAGACTCTGAACTACATTCGGTCTCTTTACTCACTTTCCATATCTACTAAACAACATCGAATCCTTAAGTGTGTCTCCCTACGGTTCGTGAATTATGCAGACATGATCGAGACTCTTCTATCATAAATAACCAATAGAGGAATGTGGAAATTCATATGGCTCCCACATATTTCTACGATTACTTCATGATCGAATGAACCATTTACGTACGATACCAACTTCCCTTTGTCTCGCGATACTTTACTTATCCGAGGTTTGATCATCGGTATCTCTGCATACTTAGTTCAACCTCGTTACCGATAAGTACTCTTTTCTTGTTCCTGTGATATGTGATCCCCTGTGAGCCAGTCACATGCTTGCAAGCCAATTGGATGACATTCCACCGAGAGGGCCCAGAGTATATCTATTCATCATATGGATGGGAAAATCCCACTCTTGATCCATGTGTCTCAACACATACTTTCTGAATACTCAATGCCACCTTTATAACCACCCAGTTATGAAGTGGTGTTTGATGTCATCAAAGTATCCATCCGGTGATGGTGATTAACATGATCTCATGGTCGAAGTATTTAGGTTACTATGTATTGAAAGCTTATAGCAAGTGAATTATTTAAATGACTTGATATTATGCTACGCTTAAATATAGGAGTATGTCCATCATATCATTCTCCTAATGATATGACCTTGTTTTTAATAACATCTCAATTTTCATGATCAGGAAACCATGATCATATATTAACCAACAAGATAGTTTAACAAGAGGCTTTACTAGGGACTCTTTTAGGTTTACAAACCACACAAGTATTAATATTTTCGGTTAATACAATTATAGCATGGGATGTAAACATTTATCATAAGCATTAAGATATGATAATACCCACTTTATTATTGCCTCTTGGGCATATCTCCAACAACAGGAAGCCATGTCTACCAGCTGTTTTGCAAGGATAGCTCTAGGTCCAAATTGCCCTCGAATAAACTCTCTTATATTTGCATATGATCTCCTTGTATGCGGACAAGCCACAATTTAATATTCCACAAGTATGAAGCAAATTATGAATGACTTACATTCGGTCGGACCAAACTCCAAATTGGGAGAAATCTTGAGTCATATTCAGTAAACATTTTTCTCCAAGCCTTTGTCATTCCATTAAGCAAATATTCCATGTCCCGGATATTGACGACAACTTCATACATCTAGGAAATCCTCTTATTATTCCTGGCAAGGATAGAACTATCGCTTATAATTTTTGTTTGAAAAATGCAGATCCAAACTTTCAACTTACAGAGCAGACCAACTCTCTCATGCTGCAAGACTGGATCTCATTAATTTTGTCCTCTCCTCTATTCATCCTTACTACATTTCTAACATTCTCTTCACCAAAAAGTTCATTGCCAAACTCACAGCTATCATCAGAAATTTTTGGTTGACGGGGATTAAAGAAGAAAAAAATTCCAGGAGTCTTTGCTGGAAATCTTGGAAGGATATTTGCTCACCAAAGAAGGAAGGTGGTCTCGCCATCAAAAATCTTCAAGCATTGAACCAGGGGATCATTCTCATGGCGGCTTGGAGAATAGCTGAGCAGCCAAATGACTTTCTGCATCAGGTTTTAAAATCCAAATACTTTCCTAACTCCTCCATTTGGCGCCCTAATTCAAATGCTCCTAAATCTTATTTTTTGGGACTTGGTCATCAAAATGCTTCCCATTCTCAAGGCCCATTCATTCTATCAGATATCTCAGTGCCAAATTTCTATCTAGAGCACGCCTTGGTGTAGAGACCGGGCCCATATCTACGACTATCATATCATCCAGCCCAACAACTTCTCTTAGCCAGCTCAAGTAAAGGATTTGTGGATCAAAAATCAACAAACTTGGGATCATCAACTAGTAGACACTCTCTTCCTTCCTCCCATGGTTGAAACTATCAAAAACACACCAATCATTTCCTCTCAAGAAGAAGATTTCCTCTGTTGGAAACTAACCCCTACAGGTAAATGCAACTCCAAAGGTGCATATCGTGCTTGTCTCCAAAATTTGTAGGACCGGGGAGAGCCAAGACCAAAACAGGTAAATTCCTCCACCAAACAACTTCCGAACCTCATATGGAAAAATAAGAAAATGACCCCTAGGGTTCAACCTTTTGGTTGGAGGTTGCTGCGGAGAGCAATTCCTACTGGAGTCAGGGCTGAAAAGTACATCAAACATATTAGTAAACTTTGTTGCAGGTGTGGAGTATAAGAAACTGATATTCATCTCTTCTTCTCTTGTGGCTTTTCTAAAGCTGCATGGTTCAACCATCCCTGGTATTTGAAATCTAACTCTCTTTTAACAAGTGGTGATTCTTTTACTCAAATTCTTTTAAACATGTTAAATATGAATCATCATCATGCCACACTTGAAAATATTCTCACATTCTTGTCGTGCATTTGGAAAGCACGAAATGATTTCTTATTTAATAGAAAAGAGAGTCACCCTTTTCAAATTATCATAGAGCTGAGGCTATTAACAAAAAATTGGAGATGATAGATATTGTGCAGGAATTCACTCATTGAAGCAATTCAAAGCTTCTCGCTACTACAAATGAATGCACATGAATTACTTGCAAAAGACAACCGCGGGAGGAGACTTTTAAACAGGGACAAACAATCAGAATAGATCTTCAGATACAGGGAAGCAAAATATTTTCGGAAGCTGTGTGGAAAACAAAAAGGCTCCAGGTTCGCATGGTGTAAGCTCGACAGGTCTACGAAAATACTATCAATTACAACATCCCCAAGGGAATGCTACAGTCATGATTCAAGCTTCATCATCGCGCGAAGGCTCCTTCACCACTACATGCAGAAGCTCTTGTCCTTATTCTTGCAGCTCGGACTGCTAGGCTAATCCAGGCGAAACATATCACTTTTCTCGTAGATAATCTAACGCTTGCAAGAGCAGCTGCAACGGAAAAAACATCATACACTCAAATCCCATGGGAGATTAGGGGACAAATTGCAGATTACAAGCAAGTCTCCAGCGAGTTTCAAGCTAAGATATTCCACATAAAAAAGAGATACCAATGGTGTTGCTCACAACTATGCGCATCCAGCAATTAGACAATTCCAGTCTATGCCTATCTTTAGTTGTACCAATTAACCTCATTCACAAAACAATTGTCCTATAGCTCTAGCCCTTCAAAATCTTGTCCTACAGGGAATTGTACTTCATGTTGTAGACTATTTGTGAGCTGAATGAAATTTGGCGCCCTGACACCCCCCTTTGTTCAAAAAAAAATCGTGCCCATGGAGGTGTGGGGATTAACCCCTAATTTACTAGTAGTTAATTATTCCTAACAAGAATCACTAGCCTGTTAAACCTGTGAAGCTACTCAGGCCACTCACGCATTGAGTTTCGATGTATAAGAGCAACTTCAGCATGCTAAAATTGCTTTGTAGCATGCTACGTCCCGCTATCGTGTGGGGCCCCAACTTTTCCTTCACCCGGCGCGCTAAAATGCACCGTGCGGCAACAAGGCAAAAACGCCCCCATCCACCCACCAAGCGTGCTAAAATGCAGTGTGCGGCGCCGACGCAAATAACATAGACAAGCAACAATACAATCTACAAGATCAAACAAATCAAAATAATTCAACAATAAATGGCTTTAAAATATCCAACTCTCAACCTAGATAGCATAGTTCAAATCCATGACATAGTTCAAATCAAAATCATAGTTTCACACAACCAAGTTCAACACAAATTTGCAACAAATAAACACAAACACATCATTTTTCATCATCTTCATAGTCATTGCCATTGTCGTTTCCATCTCAATTGTGTGCTTCATCTTCTTCGAAGTCTTGGACGATGGTCTTGGTAGAAGGTGTTGGATACATCAAGGAGGCCATGACCCCCCCCCCCCCCCCCGGCGGTGCTCCCATGTCACCCATGCCGTTGTGCGGTGCTCACATGCCTCTCATGCCATCGCGTGGTGCTCCCATGCCTCCAACTTGACCCATCGGTGCACTCATCCCTCTCATGCCACCATAGCCTCCATGTGGGGGTATCATGCCTCCAAATGCACCCGATAGTGCTCCCATGCCTCCATAGCCACCCATGCCTCCAAAGTCGCTCATCAGTTATGTATTCATCCCTCTTATGGATGCAAAGCTTGCCATCATTCTATTTTTTTCCAACACTTCATCGCGATCAAGATTTACGTATTCCTTTTGTATTTCATCCATGTTGGAAGTGTCCATGTAAAAGAGCTTCCACTCTTATCTGTTGGGCGTTGTTTCTCTTCATTGGCCAACTTATTCTCCTCCAATGCCAACCTCCTCTTGTCGGAGGCCGCAGTCCTCTCCTCCAACACCACCCTCCTCGCCCCGGCCTCGGCCTCCAAGTTTCTTGCAAACTTCCTATCCTCACTGTATTCCAACCTTACATTGGCCATAGATTTTTCTATGTAATCATCTCTGGCTTTCCTCCCCCTCATGTCTTCAGCGACCTTCTTTCCAAGCAAGGGCCTTTGTCTTGGCAACCGATTGTGGATTCGAGATTTTCTTATTCTTGTCATCACTTGATGCATCACTATTTATGATAGTGGCATCGGCGGTTGCATTCATCCCTATTTTTTGCACATCCAACCTACCATGGGTCTTCCATTTCTCATTCTCTACCTCTTCATAGCAATGGTGCAACACAAATGACTTGCCAAGAATTTTCTTGCCCTTCTTGGTCCTTCTCCCCTCATCTTTGAACAAATTGTGCAATGGTCAACCACATTGTGAACATAAGAGAAGGAGAGAATTCCTTTGTTGTCCCTGGTTAAAATTTGTCTTCCTTTCTTGGCCTCGGACAAACTTTTATTCCCTTCTTGACAAGAAAACTTCACTCGGTTCCTTATTTGGCCCTCTAGTATATTTTGGACACTAACGGTGTTAACTAGGTACATAATATTACGCTTTTTCCCCGGTACAATATGTGACCAATATAGCGAACCAAAAATTCAGTCACATAACCGATTTGAATTAAAAAACTTAGGATCATATTTAAACTCAAAAAATTGAAAATTTTGGCAGAACTTTGCTTGTAACTGGAGCCATATTCTGTGCACAACAGTTTACATATATAATGCATAACACAACAGATCATAACCATGCTGCCAATATGATAGAAGAGATAGAAACTGTCTTGGTACACTAGTTTACACAAATGTTTCCAAAATAAATTTCAAATTTAACTATTACATGACAAAAAAAGCACATGAGAATTACAAGCTGGGCCTTCTTTTGCTTCTTGTACTCATTGCAGGGCTAGAAGGGTTGAACGTTTTGCTTCTTATGCCCATTACTGGACTGTCAAATGGCACCATAGGAATTTTTGTAACTGGCTTTTTCTTTTTCTTCTTGACAAGAACATGTGTTTGTTCGCTGGGCATAGAACTCTCAATAGAGAGTGGAACAGGTTGATTTGAGTCGGTTCCTAATCTGCAGTTATACGTGTATGTCATTAGTAATTGAGTTTTCATAGTAATTTGAGAGAAACAAAAGGCAACAAAAGTAGAAACTTCTGAAAAAAATACAAATAGTACCTCCTTGATCCTCCAGATTCACACTTGGCCTTTTTTCCCTTGTTACTACTTGTTTCCTCCAAGCTTTTCCTATGATGAGAATAAGCATGTAGAATACTTAAAGTTTTAATTTAACTCAATTTAAAATTTCAGATCTAGTTGTAATTACCTTTTTTATGCTCCAGCACTAGTTTTTGCATATTTTCCACTTTTCTTTGTTGTAGTTTCCAACCTAAGGCTATGGTGAGAATAAGCTACTTATTATTCAAAGTCATATTGCATGTATTCATGGGTACAAGTGTAAAAATTTCTAACCTTTGTGCAAAACACATTCTAGCTGGTACTCCATCATTGCACGACACAATGGATGATTCAGTTGTTTTGATGGCTTTTTTCTTCCTCTTTGGTGGTTTTCTAAACAACAACAAGAAAAAGGAGAACTCAAGAAAAGTACCAAATAATAATGCAAGAAATAGATATAAGTGTTGGCCCTTTTTACCTCACAGCCATCATTGCGGCAATGTCATCTGGGTTACCCTTCTTACAATTATGCCAATGATGCCCATATTCCTTGCAAACAGGACACAAATGTTGGCATGTTCTATTTTTCTTGTCGATGAAGCCTTTGTACCTCTCGGTTTTAGGCCTACCAGCTGTAGCCTTTAGGAGTGGTGGATGCATGAAGAATCCCTGGTCCGATTTAGGCCACTGACTCTTGTCAGGCATAGCAGGGATTAGTTGTGCATAAGTTGATCTAAAGGTGTCAACGGAGTATACGAGTCAACATGGTTCTTTATGTGTGTATTGCTTAGTGATGTGATGAAGGCAAGAGCATGTTTGCAAGGAAGGTCAGAAACTTTCCATTGTCTACAAGAACATGTCCTCTCCTGCAAGTTGATAACAAACCTAAAGCCACTGCCTCCCAATGCAGTCACTTCAACCACTTCTTCTGAGCATTCTACCACTTCCAAGTTTAATTCTCTAGTCATTGCATTCAATGTTTTCATTATGTGCGGCTGAACCAATGCATCTAACTTCTTTCTTACTTTTCTCCTTTGGTTCCACTTGATCATAATCAGTTGTCTCAACTTGTCCATGAAGTCATCTAAGTTCAGGGATTTGTAGTGCTTAATCCAATTATTAAAGCACTCTGCCAAGTTGTTGGTTACATAGTCCACCTTGCACAAGGTAGAGAATTGACTCCTAGACCACAACCTATCATGCTACTTCCTTATATATGCAGTTGCGGCTGGTTTTGCTTCCTCCATTGCAACCCAATGTTTTCCAAATAAATATGGGTTCCATGAGTAAGCAGCATCCCAAAGATGGTCATCGAACACCTTGCCATGAAACTTCTTCTTGAAGTTGTTCACCAAGTGAAACATACATTCTCGATGTTCTGCTTCTGGGAACACTTCCTTTACTCCTGTCATCACTGCCTGGCTAGCACCAGTGCATATGGCCAAACCTAGTGGTGATCCTATGGCATGTCTAAGTAGTTGCGTGAACCAGATCTAATTCTCGTTAGTTTCAAAGTCAAAAACTCCAAAACGGACCAGATACATCCAATTATGCCCATCAACAGTGGTTGCACTAACTAGCTGCCCCTTGAACCTGCCCATCAAGAAGGTGCTATCTACTGCTAAGTATGGTCTACAGCCAACACGGAACCCCTCTATGCAAGGTTTGAACCAAAATTCTTCTAAACCTGATTTTACCATTTATAGTATGATGATCGATCTGCGCTATGCTACCAGGGAAACAACTTTCAACTTGTGCCTTAAACCTATACAAATTATCGAAGCTGCTTTCCCAATCACCATATAGTTGTTTCAAATCTAGCAGCTTACCCATGTAGACTCTTTTGTAGTGGATTTTGATCTTGTAGTGTTCTTTAATCTTATTCCGCAATTCATGTGCTCCGAGAGTTGCATCTTCAATGAGCCAGTCCTTCACCTTCTCACATATCCAATGCTTAGTTGCATTCTTCACCTTCTTTTCCATTTTTTTACTAGAACAATCATGTTCAAAAGGATATGTTCTCACCTACAAAATCATAATATAAGTAATTAGCTACAAGATAAATAAAATAAAAGTAATAATCTACAAAATCAGAAGTTAAGTTGGAAATTACCACTACGGTACACATATCATCCATTGTAGAAGCATGTATCCTCCATGGGAAATCATCTTCAACTTTTCTTGAACAATAGGTTGTGAACCTATGTGGTGCACTCTTCTTCGTATTAAACTCGAAATCACGTTTGATTGCATGTTGAGGAATGGCCAACTTAAACTCATTCATATTTGGATATGTGGATCCTAATGTCATTGGAGGGTCTTCTTTATTGTACTCAATATTGGGTACATGATTTGGCTCATGTATCTCCTCATCCTCCTCTACTTCGGCCTCATCCTTGCTATGATCCTCGCTCTCGTCATCACAAACATTGTCTTTTTTCCTTCTCTTTATCATAAAGAACCAAATTTAGAGGTATAGGTTTTTTGTCTGAATACATGTCCTCTTCATCAATACCAACATGCTCATTCTCAGGTATTGGGTTCCGAAGGTAACTATCCTCAGCTTGTGATGGTTTATTGTTTGGTTGGAGATGCACATCAGTATAACGCTCGATGATAGGCTCATATGTTTTAGAGGGATCGCAATATGCAATGAAAATTTGAACAGACTTTTTCTCAGCGTGTTTCTCAAACATTATCATCAATTCTTGATCAGATTTTGATTCTAGAAATGATTTTAGAACTCGTCATAATAGTGAACATGTACAACTTCAAAATATCTTGGTTGGTACTGCTCTATAATTGATGCAACCAAATCATTATAGTTTGTCAAATCAAGGTCAATAACCTTCTCAAAATAAAAACCGTTGATGTCTTTTCTAGCTATTTTGGGATTGCCAAGCAAAATTATTATCAGACAATAACTTGAATTGGGATCCATCCTGTAAACAAATTATGCATCCATAAGCACTATTATACTAGCAATCAGACATCAAGTAGACAAGATATGGTCGATTCTAAGTATTTTTCTTCTGTTAAATTTGATTACCCTTCTACAGATCAACACCGACTAGTGCAGGAAGGTGTGGAGAATGCTTGCCCTTCTGTCCATGTTGAGGATACCGCTCCTAAAGCCACGCCCGCCGTGATACGTCCATTTTGCATCGCCATTCTATATCATAATTTGCCTCTATTCATTGATATATTTCTTATTAAGAGGTGATACTTATGTATTTTCATCAGTTTTTGCATGTTGGATGATTCTTGGAGGATGAACTGCCGGAGTCAGGATTCTGATGGAAAAAGAGGTGTTTTGATGCAATTGCGCGAAGATTAGAAAAAAATCAGAAAAACTACGGAAAATCATATTTTCCTAGAAGACGAAGAATGCCAGAAGGGGAGGCGGAGATGGGCCACAGGGGCCCACACCCTCTGTGCCTACAGGGGTGTGGCCCACCTCTGGCTTTGCCCTCTCGCCTATATCTTCTCCTCAAAACCCTAATACACGGGGAGGGACCACGGAAAGATTCCGCCACCTCTGCGGGGCGGAAAACACCGAGAGAGAAAGAGCTCTTCGACAGACAGATTTATGCCGGGGAAATTCCTTCCCAGAGAGGGGAGTTCATCGCCATCAACACCATCGTCAAGCTAGACTTCATCGAGATCATCATCATCATCCACACCGTCATCTCCACCAGCACCATCATCACCACTCCATCCCGCTGTAACAATTGTGTTGAATACTTGCATAGTTCGTAGGGGAAACTTTCTCGGTGTTGATAACTATTGTAGTTGATGCTTATGAGTGGAACCATTGGATTATTGTTTATGTTCAGATTGTTATCCATCACCATATAATCTTTGATCTTGATCCATATGATGTATCGTGAGTAGTTCGTTTAGTTCTTGAGGACATGGGAGAAGTCATGTTGTTAGTAGTGGATTTGTGTTGAGATATTATTCAATGCTTTAGTATTTAAGTTGTGGTGCTATTCTTCTAGTGGTGTCATGTGAACATAGACTACATGATACTTCACCATTTATGGGCCTAGGGGAATGCATTGTGTATTTGTCTACTAATTGTGGGGTTACCGGAGTGACAGAAACCTAAACCCCCGTTAGGACACCATTGCACAAGGGAGCGTAGGATCTTAGAGTTTAAGTCTGTGGTTAGGTTTATACCTTAATTGCTTTCATGTAGTGGTGGATGCTTGCAGGGGGGTTAATCACAATTATGTAGTAGTCCAAGTAAGGTTGGTACATTAGGACAGGTTCACCCACACAACATTTACAACACCAAAGAAGGGTACTCAGCTATTTGAAGCGAAAGCACTTGATAGAATTCCCATGTGTCCTCGAGAACGTTTGGTCCTCATAAGAATTTCCACCGGCTTGTCCTTGCTAAGAAAGGATTAGGCCACTTGCTGCAATTGTTCGTTGTCTTTATTAGTTGCACTTTATTTTTTGATTTATCAGAAAACCCCTAAAAATCCGTTTTCTAAGTATTTACAGAGATTTCCTGCTCCATACCACTTGTAAACACCTTATGCTCCTCGTTGGGATCGACACTCCTATTTATCAAAAGTACTACGATACACCCCCTAAAATTGTGGGTCATCAAGACTATTTTCTAGCGCCATTGCCGGGGAGTGAAGAGTGGAACTAGTAAAGGAAACTTCTACTGTGAGTATTGTTTTTTTATTTCTGTTTGTTACTTTGTTTCCATTATGGATAGCCCACTTGGTTTTATATTTGGGAAAACTACTACCACTGTTAGAGTAGTAGATGAACCACCATCTGTTGAGATAGATCCTTTTAAGATACCTACAAGTATTGTTGATCGTGTTATGGATAATTATTATTTAGGGGATGGAACTATCCACCCTGGTGATCACTTGCTTTTTATCCATGAATTATGTGGTTTGTTTAAGTGTGCAGGTATCACAACTGAACAGGTGAAGAAGAAGTTAATATCTATGTTAACTTGAAAGGAAGAGCTGAAGAATGGTATAAGCTACTGAAGAATGGGCAATCCATGGAATGGGAGGAAATAGTACCTCTCTTTTATTCTAAATTCTATCCTCCTAGTGAAATTCATAAGGATAGGAATCTGATATATAACTTTTGGCATCGTGATGGAGAGAGTACAACTCAAGCTTGGGTGAGATTGAAGTTATTAATGCTTAAATGTCCTATTCATGAACTCCCTAACAATATTATTATCAATAAATTTTATGCTAGGCTTTCTCTTCATGATAAAGATTTACTAGATGCTTCCTGTGCTGGATCATTCACGCATATAAAGGAAGAAGCTAAATGGGATCTTCTAGAACGTATTCAAGAGAACACTGAAGCTTGGGAGAATGACAAAGGAAGAAAGTCAGGTATAAACTATGATTATGAATGCATTAAATCTTTTATGGTAACTGATGACTTTCGTGATATTAGTAATGAGTATGGTCTTGATTCTCAAGTTCTTGCAAAATGTTTTAAGGCCTTTGCCTCTTATATTGAAATTCCCAAAAAGGAGTAGGACAAGTACCATGCTCCTTATAAAGACATTGTTACCCATGTTCCTGCTAGCATTGAAGTTTGTATTGTTGATCCTATTTTGCCCGAGCCTTATGTTGAGAAAGTCCCATTTCCAGCTAAGGTAAAGGAACATTCTATCGTAGCTAATGTGGTTAGCAAAAGTGCAAACAAAACTGTGGAACCCGATGAGCAAATAAATATTGAACCTATGGTAGCTATTGTGAAAGATCTTGTCACTAAAAATTTACAGGATGAGCACATTGTCTTCTGTGAAGACGCTTCTAATATTGTCTCTCATCCTAGAAAAGCTAGAAAGGCTAGTGTTCATGTGCTTTCTGTGATAATTGGTGATCATTGCTATTATGGTTTATGTGATATTGGTGCTAGCTCTAGTGCTATTCCTTATGAGTTTACAGGGAAATTATGCATGAAATTGGTCCTTGCGAACTTGAGGATATTGAAGTGGTTATTCACCTTGCTAATAGAGAGACAGTCTGTCCCATTGGCATTGTAAGAGATGTGGAGGTTCTTTGTGGTAAGATTAAATAGCCTGCTGATTTTCTAGTACTTGGTTCTGAAGCTAGTAAAACTTGTCCTATTATCTTTGGTAGACCCTTCTTGAATACTTGTGGGGCTATCATAGATTGTAGGAAGGAAATTTTTTTGACTAAGTTTGATGGAGAGTCTTATGAGTTTAATTTTTCCAAATTTACTAAAACTCCTTATGAAAATGAAATGCCTAATGAGGTTTTCAGGGTTGAACAACTTTCTGCCATTTCTCTTGCTCCTAACAATGCCTTGCAGCAGTTTATGGACGATCATGAAAGTGAGGTCTTCATGAAGGAAAGAAATGAGATTGACGAGGTTTTCCTTCGCCAGTCTGAATTACTTAAGCATAATCTAACCGTGGAAGATTTGGGTACCACACTACCACCTAAAGGGGACCCTATTTTCGAATTAAAACCTTTACCTGATGATCTTAAATATGCTTATCTAGATGATAAGAAAGTATATCATGTTATTATTAGTTCTAAACTTTCAGGAAAGGAAGAAGAAAGGTTATTGGAAATATTGAAGAAACACCGAGGAGCTATGGGCTATACTCTTGATGATTTAAAAGGAATTTCTCCTACTATATGCCAGCATGCTATTAATATAGAACCTGATGCAAAATCAGTTGTTGAGCACCAACACCTTCTAAATCCTAAGATGAAGGATGTGGTAAGAAATGAGGTATTAAAACTCCTTGATGCTGGTATTATTTACCCTAATGCTAATAGCCAATGGGTTAGCCCTGTTCATTGTGTCCCAAAGAAAGGGGGAATAACTGTTGTGCCTAATGAAAATAATGAGCTTATACCCCAAAGAGTAGTGGTTGGGTATAGGATATGCATTGATTTTAGAAAGGTTAATAAAGTTACTAAAAATATCATTATCCTTTGCCCTTTATTGATCAAATGCTAGAAAGGTTGTCTAAAAAAGACCCACTTTTGTTTTCTTGGTGGTTATTCTGGGTTCTCTCAATTTTTTGTGAGAGCACAAGACCAAGAGAAGACCACCTTTACTTGTCCTTATGGCACTTATGCTTATAGGCGTATGCCTTTTGGTTTATGTAATTCTCCTGCTACTTTTCAAATATGTATGTCTACTATTTTTCATGGTTTTTGTGAATAAATTGTGGAGGTTTTCGTGGATGATTTCTCTGTCTATGGAACTTCTTTTGATAACTGTTTGCACAACCTTGATAAAGTTTTGCAGAGATGTGAAGAAACCAACCTTGTTCTTAATTGGGAAAATGTCATTTCATTCTTGGACACAAAATTTCTGAAATTGAAGTTGACAGAGCTAAAATTGAAGCAATTGAGAAGATGCCTTGCCCTAGAGATATAAAAGGTATTCGTAGTATCCTTGGTCATGTTGGTTTCTATAGGAGGTTTATTAAAGATTTCTTCAAAATTTCAATGACCCTTACTAATCTTCTTCAAAAATATGTACCTTTTGTTTTTGATGATGATTGTAAGGAAGCTTTTGAAACTTTGAAGAAAGCTTTGACTACAGCTCCCATCGTTCAACCACCTCATTGGAGTTTACCTTTTTAAATTATGTGTGATGCTAGTGATTTTGTTGTGGGTGTTGTCATTGGGCAACGTGTTGATAAGAAGTTGAATGTTAGTCATTATGCTAGCAAGAGTCTAGATGATGCTCAAAAGAATTATGCTACCACTAAAAATGAGTTCTTAGCTGTAATCTTTGCCTGTGATAAGTTTAGACCCTATATTGTTGATTCAAAGGCTGCTATTCATATTGATCATGCTGCTATTAAGTACCTTATGACAAATAAAGATGCTAAGCCTAGGTTTATTAGATGGGTGTTGCTTTTACAAGAGCTTGATCTGCATATTGTAGACATGAAAGGTGTTGAAAACCCTATTGCTGACAATTTATCTCGTTTGGAAAACATTTATTTTGACCCTTTGCCTATTAATGATAGTTTTCCAAATGAACAGTTGGCTGCAATAAGGGTAAGCCCACATGAGAGTCCTTGGTATGCTGATTACGCTAACTTTATTATTTCCAAGTATTTGCCTCCAACCTTTACAACTGAGCAAAGAAGGAAATTCTTTTATGATTTGAGGCATTACTTTTGGGATGACCAACATTTATATAATGAAAGAGTAGATGGTATTATGCGAAGATGTGTTCCAGAATATGAACAACAAGAGATATTGAGGAAATGTCATGGCAATGCTTATGGAGGACATCATGCTCGAGATAGAACTACACAAAAAGTTTTACAATCTGGTTTTTATTGGTCTACTCTTTTAAAGGACGCAAGGAAGTTTGTCTTATCATGTGAAGAATGCCAAAGAGTTGGTAATAACTGTAGACGCAGTGAAATGACTATGAATTATTCTCTTCTTATTGAACCTTTTCACTGTTGGGGATTTGACTTCATGGGTCCTTTTCCTCCTTCAAAAGGATATACTCATATTCTTGTTGCTATTGATTATGTTACAAAATGGGTAGAGGCCATACCTACAAACAGTGTTGATGGTAAGACCTTTAAAAATGCTTAAAGATGTTATTTTTCCTAGGTTTGGTGTGCCTAGATATCTCATGAAGGATGGAGACTCTCATTTTATTCATGGTGGTTTTAGGAAACTCTTGATAAATATGATGTTAACCATAGATTTGCTTCAGCTTATCACCCACAAACCAGTGGGCAAGTAGAACTTTCCAACAGGGAGATTAAATTTATCTTGTAGAAGACTGTTAATAGGTCTAGGAAAAATTGGGCTAAAAAGTCGAATGACGCTTTATGGGCTTATATAACTGCTTATAAAAATCCTATGGGGATGTCTCCTTACAAAATGGTCTATGGGAAATCTTGTCACTTGCCTTTAGAATTAGAACACAAAGCTTATTGGGCAGTGAAAGAATTGAATAGAGATTTTAAACTTGCCGGTGAGAAAAGATTGCTTGATTTGAGTACCTTAGATGAATGGAGAAGTGAAGCTTATGAAAATGCTAGACTCTTTAAGTAAAAATTAAAAATATGGCATGATAGGAGTATTCTCAAAAGAGAGTTCCATGTTGGTGAGAAAGTTCTTTTGTATAGGTCTCGCCTCAGATTTTTTGCAGGGAAACTACTCTCAAAATGGGAAGCACCTTTTGTTATTGAGGAAGTGTATCGTTTGGGGGCAATCAAAATATCTTCTTTGAAGGACAACACTACACAGGTGGTGAATGGTCAAAGGCTCAAACATTATATTTTTAGAGATTCTTATAATGAAGATGTTGATATTATTCAAATGTTGACTCCAGAAGAATTTATTAGAAACCAAACACCAGAATCTGCAGAGTCCGTCTTTGAATAGGTAAAAGTGTTGAAAACAGAAGGTTCCTGAAAACCCTATCTTTTTATATTTTCGATGTTTTTATTACATACGGAAGGTTACGAGAAGAAACAAATGAGGAAAAGGATTCCAGGGTGGTCACACCCACCCTAGGCGCGGGCCCCTAGCTGGCCGCGCCTGGAGGGGGTGTGAGCCCCCTGAGCTCCGTCTCCGCCTCATTTTCGCACCAGTACTTTCCTTATGCATTGAAACTCCGTAATATATAACCCCCCAGATCCCCCGAGGTTCGTATATCGTGTTCTTGTCGTGTTTCTGTTTCGATTTGTTTATGTCAGACAGATTCTCAGTCTTGGAGCTACAATGTCTTCCTCTAGATCACCCATAGAGGATTCCTCCGCGGATGTCATCAACCCGTATATGTATGAGTTGAAGATTCATCCTAAGGAGTTGATTCTCAAGGATGGGAAGGTGCAGATGAAAGAAGTTCAAGGCCCTAAAAGAGAAGGCAGTCGAGAAGACATGATGGAAGCATTGGAGCAGGAAGTTTTCAGGTACAAAAAGATGGTGGAACACGAAGTGGATATCATCCATAAGATAAGTTCTGAACTCATCGCCAACCACGAGGAGGAGGTTGCTGAGCTCCAAGACGAAATCCTCTCGCTCCATCAGACCACCAACCAATTACAATCATAGCTCTACGACACACAAAATCAAAACAGTGAGTATGAGGCTATATTTAATCGCATAAGCTCTGCTGCTAGTTTCAGGATAGTGGAAACCAAGACATCCTTTTTGGATGGGGAACCTTTACCTTGGAAGTCTCATGATGACAAGCGAACATCATCACCGAAGGAGTAATTCGTCATCAGGATTGGCATCCCCTTAGGTTGTTCCAAGCTTGGGGGAGTGCCATAGTATCACATTATTATCTTTTATCTTTTACCTTTTTAGTAGATTCATATCTTTGGTGGAGAAGTTATCTTATAGGTTGGTTTGCATTGTTGAAGTATCTCTCCTTTAGTTGGTTATCTATGTATCCCTTGGCGTGAGTGCCTTTATGGAATATTAATGAGAAGTCTCATCTTTTACTTTTTACACTTCTTATTTTAGTTTGCAATCTCTTTTATATGATTGATCTTGTTGATCAGTATTGGTATCACTTTGGGAGCATCAACTAGATCTAAATCGGTTTTGGAAAACCGAGCTCTGGTCAGTAGCAACACTTTTTGATGGTTTGAAAGGAAAAGAGAAAAAGCTTACAGGTATTTTGTATCATTTATTTTCTTTCTTGATTGGCTCATAAGCTTAGTATTCATTATTTAAGATCTTGTGTGTCTTCGACGTGCCACTTTGTTGGTAACCCCAAGAACAGGGTGTCAAGAGCACATCAGCAAGTTTTCCCTCAGTTGAGACCGAGGTTATCGAACCAGAAGGAGGAAGGAAACGTCACACAGGTGTTGCAAACAACGTGGACACCTACACAACACAAACTCAAGACTTTGTCCCAACGAATCAGTGAGGTTGTCAAGCTCACCGATTTGCTGTAACAAAGGATTAAACATATGGTGTGGAAGGTAATGGTGGTTTGCAGCAAGTAAACAAGTAACAGTGGAAGATGTATCAATGGTAAATATTGGACCGGGGTCCATAGTTCACTAGAGGTTCTCTCCTTAGATAAACAACATGGCATGAATGGTAAACAAATTACAAAGAGGGCAATTGTGAACTGAGCAAGGCATAACAATGCAATTACTAGTCAGAAAGATCCTATGAGATTCGATTGGGCAATACAACAAGATACATAGACCGCCATCCAACTGCATCTATGACTAGAAGTCCACCTTCAGGTTATCATCTGAACCCCCTCCAGTATTAAGTTACAAGCAACAGACAACTGCTTTAAGCAAAGTGTGTAAGGTAAACAGTCCACATGTTCCATGAACAAGAGACTGTTGTTTTCTCCCTAGTGGCAACAGCACATCTACAACCGAAGAGATTTATGTCACTTCCCTTGGAAACTAAAGGCATGAACCCACTATCGAGCATAAATACCCCCTCTTGGAGTCACTAGAAACTACTTGGACAAGATAGCTACTAACAACGAAGAGCATGCAAGATCACAAACAACACAGACATGATAGAATCATAAAGACAAAACCATTAATCAAACCAACATAATAATCTCAATATCCATTGAATCCTCGCAAACACAACATGCATGATTACAAATAGATTAGATCTTGGTCATGAACGGATCTCACAAGATTTATACATGAAAGCACAAAGGAGATAAAACCATCTAGCTACTACATGGACCCATAGTCCAAGGTGGAACTACTCATGCATCATACCGGAGAGAAGGCCTCCGGGATGATCTCCCCTCTGGTAGGGTGCCGGGAAGAACTTCAGATCCCCCGATCTAGGGACGATGGTGGCGGCGGCTACAGACGGTTTCGTGGAGATTTGATCGGGTGCTTAGGGTTTCTGCATCGGGGGCTTCTTATAGGAAAAGGGGGAGGCCGAGGCGGCGGCCAGGGGGCCCACACCCCTCCCAGGCGCGGGGCAGGGCCCACCCGCGCCTAGGGTGGGTCTGGCTGGCCTCTCCGGCTCCCCTCTGGACTTCTTGTTCCCCACGGAAAGTAATTGACTTTGACGTTTGTCCCGTCTAATTCCGAGAATATTTCTTTACTAACTTTTCTAAAACAAAAACAGCAGAAAACAGGCATCTGGCACTGTGGCAACTTGTTAATAGGTTAGTACCAGAAAACATGTAAAAAGCACCTCAAAGTGTAGACAAAGCAAAGCAAAGTAGATACTAAACAAGCATGGAGCATCAAAATTATAGATATGTTTCCGATGTATCAAGCATCCCCAAGCTTAACTCCTGCTCGTCCTCGAGTAGGTAAGTGATAAAAAGAATAATTTTTAAGGTGACATGCACCCTCACAATAAAGATCAAACCATTTGCAAGCATTGGAAGCTGGGATCAAGAACTCTAAACATGTGCATGAAAGATGGAGTTCTAACAATAGGACATAGTAACTATGCATGCAACATGAAAGGCTACAAACAAAGATCATGAATAACATGCATTGAAAAACGTTTGTTTGTTTCACATATAGAAAACATAGCATAGTGGTAACCAGCTTGTCCCTCATAGAGTAGCAAATAGATGCATATGACACCTTCAAAGTTCACAAGGCTGACTAGAAACAAATAGCACAAGAACAAGTAATATCACAATATGCATCAATCAATAAGATTTGGAACACTGCACACAGAATGACAACTATGCTCTCTTAATGGTGCCTAAAGGTAGAAGGTGGAGACTCAAATAATGGTGGAAGAAAGGCCTTTTATAAAGGAAGCAGGGATTTCAAGTTTCAAAAAGAGCTTCAAAAATTATGGTACTTGTTAGCTTTCAGCCCTCATTGCCCCTATCATAAGCATCTTGAAGTGATTAAGTTAAAGTGAACAAACTATGGAGTATATGCTTGACGAAGTATAAGTTGGCAATCTCAAGTCCCTTAAATACGAGGGCCACACCTCATGCCACTCAACGTTAGTCACCTGTAAGTTCTTGTCATTGTAAGTATTTGCATATCATTGAGAACCGCCAATGGGGTACCCCTTGCATACGGTACATGAGCTATCCCATAACCAAAATGACAAGGCAAGTAGACAATGAGCATCTCAGCGATCTTTTTATTTACTATATGCATAGATTTTTATTGATGATGCTTCATAGATGGCTCACTATGGTGATGTTGCAAGTTTCCACCATGATTAGGCAAGGCTTAGGCTAGCGGCCCAGGCGTTTCTCTAACACAAAATACAAAATCCATGGACTTACAAGTTCCCTCTTTATTTCACACCGGTGACATCCATAGACAAAAGGGCATGATATTAACTGAGTACTAAGTACAAGTGCAATGTTGAAAACGTTCCCCGTGACAGCACGATTCTGCTAATTCCAACGTATAAGTGCAAGCATATACAACATAGATGACAAAATGGTTCAAGTTTATTAAGGGCAAAGAATATAAAATGTGCCATCAAGTTTGTGAGGGCTTTAATCACTAAGTTTTCACATAACAAAATAGTTTTTAATTGGAAGATAGCTGAAAACAAGAATATACTTGGAATGGTGTAACACACCATGCATAGGAGTTTATAGTGGACACTTTGGAATAACTTGGTTTCTTGGGAGTTGGAATCATGAGTAGAGCTTACTCATACAAGTGGAGTCTAGCAAAAGTCTGGGAGCAACCAACTAAGAGAGCAATAATGGCCATAATCATGCAGAGCAACAAAGCATTACTAATCAAAGCATAGAGTGGTACTACAAGTCAAGGACTAAATGATCATAGAGGCTATGGTGACTTGTTCATAGTCATAACATGGTGTGAGCATGTTCCAAGTCAACCCAAGCAAAGCATCAAAGGAGAATACCACAATACTATGCTTTTTGCATGCTAAAACAACGCATAATTTCTTCAAGGCACACTAAGCAATCCCAATTGTTTGGAATAATACATGCTACAGAAATAATCACTAAGTATAAGGTCAAAACAACACCTAGCATGTCATGCCAAAGTCTAAGTCACAGTCAATGCAAGCTCCTCTTGCACTTTCAAGCAAGAACTTACTACTCCTTTCCAACACCAAGCAACTTATTTGAAAAATAACACAGCGAGAATAGGGTTCCAAACTACTTTATTCAAGCAAACTAAACAACCTAAGCAAATAAAACGAAAACTAGGACGCTCCAAAAACAACACAACTGTGCATGAAACAATAAAAACGAAGTGTCTAAGGAGACTTGAGCTTTTTATTGATGAAGAAGGGGATGCCTTGGGCATCCCCAAGCTTTGACGCTTGTACCTCTTGGATATTTCTTGGGGTGACACCATGGTGGAATCCTCAAGCTTGAGATTTTGTCCATTCTTCATCTCATTGCATCATTCTCTCTCTACACCTGAAATTTTTCCTTCATACAAAACTTCACACAATCTTCATTAGCAACATTAGTTTATTTAAAATATATTAGACCTCTGGAAAAGCTTTGGAACAGCAAGGATTTTCACTAAAAACACAAGCTACTATAGAAACTCCTTCAAAAAGCTCAATTCCCCAAAAGAGAACTCAAAAAGGAATCAATAAGTAGCAAATGCAAATAATGGCAGAAATCTGTCAAAGCAGACCAGCAGGTAGAAACTGATTTTTTTGGAAAATGTTCTATTCCTCAAATCAAAAAATATTTAACTACCGAAAGTTAGCTAACATACTGGGGGATTTATTCATAAATTTTGAGCTCAATACGAGTTACATAGACTCCTCACGAATTTTTATGGTGGAGGACAGAAATCTGTTTCGGGATGGCAACTCCCCAAATCTTACTTCCCTCTCATTAGAGGTAATTCTTGGCACAAAAAGCAAACAAAAAGTATAAGGAGAGGTAATTACTGAAGTAATAACTTCCAAGACTCAAGGAAACTCTTGGGTTATCTCCCAACAAGTACTTTTATTTAACACCTTTAAGTTAGGCACAAGAAGCAAGAAGAATCAAGTATTTCCAAATGAGGAAGCATTAACATCAAACCTTGCTTTCAAAGGAGGAGAAAAAAGCAACTTATCTCTCCTCATAGGGAAGTGTTCAATACCTTTCTTTAATGGAAAATGATATTTAATGGTGCCTTCTTTCATATCAATGATGGCACCAACCATTTTAAGAAAAGGTCTTCCCAAACTAATAGGACAAGAAGCATTGTATTCAACATCCACAACATAAAAATAAACAGGGAGATAAGCATTGTTAACCATAATGAGAACATCATTAATACTCCCCATGAGTTTCTTCTTAGCATTATCATTGAGTGGGAAATATAAATAACAATCTTCCAATGGTGGCAAATCAAGCATTCCATAAATCTTCCTAGGAATAATAGGGACACTAGAACCAAGATCACATGAAGCTTTGAGATCAAAGTAATTCACTTGTATATTAATAATGGGTTCCCAACAATCTTCTACTTTCTTAGGAATAGAAGCTTTGTGTTTTAGCTTCTCTTCCTTAATCTTAACAAGTGCATCTGTAATGTGTTTAGTGAAAGCAACATGCATATCACTAGCATCAGGACTTCTAGCAAGGTTTTGTAGGAACATAATCACTTTAGAAATATTGCAACCATCAATATCAAGGTAAAACTTAGCATCACTAGTAGTAGGCTCAATAGGCTTAGGCATAGTAGGAGGAGGAATAGGGACTACTTGTGGTTTAGTGGTGATGGTGCACACACTATCTATCAATTTCAGCTTCCCTTTCCCACTTAGCATGAAGTTGAGCTAACAGCCTAACATTTTCATCAATAGTAACTTATATGGCATGAGCAGTAGCAAAGGTATTTTCCATGGTTTCAGGTTTAGCATCCATTTTATTAACCAAGGAGGACTGAGCTTCAGACAAAGAGGATATATTCTTTTCAGCACTCAAAATTTTTGACTGTAAACTAGGAATTTCTCTATTCAAATTCTCAAGTTGATGACTAATATTTTTCAAAATAGTAGATTGTTCCTCCATAGTTTTATTGAAAATCTTATTTTGCTCATATTGCATATGCATAAAATTCTTAGTGGATCTCTCTACTTCTAGAATCCTTTCTTCACTAGGCATTCCAGATCTACCATGATAAGAACTTCCACTAGGAGGATAAGGCCTATAATTACCATAAGTATTGTTGCCAAAATTGTTGTTTCTAATGAAGTTCACATCAACTTTCTCTTCTTGAGAAACCAAGGAGGCTAAGGGAACACTATTAGGATCTATAGGAGCTTTCCCATTAACAAGCATAGCCATAATAACATCAATCTTTTCACTCAAAGAGGAAGTTTCCTCAACAGAATTTACCTTCTTACCATGTGCAGCTCTCTCAACGTGCCATTCAGAGTAGTTAACCATCATATTATCAAGGAGCCTTGTTGCAACACCCAAAGTGAGGCCCATGAAGGTACCTCCAGCAGTTGAATCCAACAGATTTCTTGAGGAGAAGTTCAAACCTGCATAAAAGTCTGGATAATCATCCAAGCAGTGAGTCCATGAGTGGGGCAATTCTTAACCAAAGATTTCATTATTTCCCAAGCTAGAGCAACATGTTCAGTATCAAGTTGTTTAAATTTCGTAATGTCACTTCTCATAGATATAATCTTAGCAGGAGGATATTACTTTCCAATAAAAGCATCTTTACACTTAGTCCAAGAATCAATACTATTATTAGGCAAGGATGGCAACCATTCTTTAGCTTTTCCTCTCAAGGAGAAAGAAAAAGCTTGAGATTAATAATATCTCCATCTACATGCTTATATTTTCGCATCTCACAAATTTTTCAACAAAGCTATTGAGATGGGCAGCAGGATCATTAGAACTAGCACCAGAAAATTGCTCTCTCATCACAAGATTCAACAAAGTAGGCTTAATTTCATAAAAGGTAGCATCAGGAGCAGGTGGAGCAATAGGTGTGCTAAGGAAATCATCGTTGTTGGTGCTAGTGAAGTCACACAACTTGGTGTTCTCAGCAGAGTTCATTTTGGCAAAGGTGGGCAAGCCAAAACCAGCAGCAGTAGCTAGAGCAGGAACTATTTTTTTGTGTTTTTGAATAAAGAAAGCAAACCAAACTAAAATAATTTTTTGGTTTTTTTAAAAGAGGCAAACAAAACCAAACAAAAGAAACAAAGCAAACTAAAAACAAAGTAAAGAGAAAGGAAGTGAAGGACTCCCCTAGTGAAGACGTCCTTAGCCTCCCCGGCAATAGCGCCAGAAATACTTGACGGTGCTCGACGTGGCACTTTGTTGGTAACCCCAAGTGCAGGGTGTGAAGAGCACAACAGTGGAAGATGTATCAATGGTAAAGATTGGACCGGGGTCCATAGTTCACTAGAGGTGCTCTCCTTAGATAAACAACATGGCATGAAGGGTAAACAAATTACAGCAGGGCAATTGACAGGAACTGAGCAAGGCATAACAATGCAATTATTAGTAAGAAAGATCCAATGAGATTCGATTGTGCAATGCAACAAGATACATAGACCTCCATCCAACTGCATCTATGACTAGAAGTCCACCTTCAGGTTATCATCTGAATCCCCTCCAGTATTAAGTTGCAAACAATAAACAACTGCTTTAAGCAAAGTGTGTAAGGTAAATAGTCCACATGTTCCATGAACAAGAGACCGTTGTTTTCTTCCTAGTGGCAACAACACATCTACAACCGAAGAGATTTCCCTCACTTCCCTTAGAAACTAGAGGCATGAACCCACTATCGAGCATAAATACCCCCTCTTGGAGTCACTAGCAACTACTTGTCCAAGATAGCTACTAACAATGGAGATCATGCAAGATCACAAACAACATAGACATGATAGAATCATAAAGACAAAAACATTAATCAAACCAACATAATAATCTCAATATCCATCGGATCCCCGCAAACACAATATGCATGATTACAAATAGATTAGATCTTGATCATGAACGGAGCTCACAAGATATATACATGAAAGCACAAAGGAGGAGATACAACCATCTAGATACTACATGGACCCATAGTCCAAGGTGGAACTACTCACGCATCATACCGGAGAGAAGGCCTCCAGGATGATCTCCCCTCCAACAGGGTGCCGGGAAGAACTTCAGATCCCCCGATCTAGGGACGACGGTGGTGGCGGCTACAGAAGGTTTCGTGGAATATTGATCGGGTACTTAGGGTTTCTGCATCGGGGGCTTCTTATAGGCAAAGAGGCGAGGCCGGGAGGCGACCAGGGGGCCCACACCCTGCCTAGGCACGGGGCAGGGCCCACCCGCGCCTAGGGGGTGTGGCTGCCCTGACACGCTTCTCCGTCTCCCCTCTGGACTTCTTGTTCCCCATGGAAAGTTATTGACTTTTACGTTTGTCCCATCCAATTCCGAGAATATTTCCTTACTAGCTTTTCTGGAACCAAAAACAGCGTAAAACAGTAACCTTGCATGGCAACTTGTTAATAGGTTAGTACCATAAAACATGTAAAAAGCACCTCAAAGTGTAGACAAAGCAAAGCAAAGTGGATACTAAACAAGCATGGAGCTTCAAAAATTATAGATACGTTTCCAACGTATCATTATGTGAAAACTAGTTAGTAAATCTCTCAAAAACTTGATGGCACACCTTATTTTCTTTCCCCTAATAAACTTGAACCATTGTGTCATCGAAGTTGTATATGATTGCATCTATACGTTGGGATTAGCAGAACCATGCTGTCACGAGGAACGCTTTCAACACCTATAAATACATACCCCGTTGATACCATGTGTAACACCCCCGGTCACTCCGGACCGACGGCTGTCACTTCTGGCAGCTCAATAGGATCTCTAGACTAGCCCCACAGACCAACACTAGTCTTTTCTGCGCACTTTGTCCTCACTCATGCGCACCCAGTTACCCACTTCCCGGTCGGTCACCTATCCTAGAATTGCTCTAGGCCAAGCACGCTTAACCTTAGAGTTCTTTTCGAATCAGCTTCCGGAAAAGAAGTTGCAACTTATTGGTATGAGTTTCCTATCAATCCTATTGAGCCATGCGCCAGGGTCTCACATACACCCACCCTTAGAAGATCGACGTCCTCGTCGATCAACCACAAGCCAGGAACGTCCCCTCTTGGCACACGTCTGTGCATCCAGTGTCGGCACATGTGCCATGCCGTGTCCACTCCGGGCCACACGCGCCATGCGCCACATGTCCGCATTGACCCGCACACGCCCGTTTAACCGCGAGGGTCGGATCTGATACCAATTTGTAACACCCCCGGTCACTCCGGACCGACGGCTGTCACTTCTGGCAGCTCAATAGGATCTCTAGACTAGCCCCACAGACCAACACTAGTCTTTTCTACGCACTTTGTCCTCACTCATGCGCACCCAGTTACCCACTTCGGGGTCGGTCACCCATCCTAGAATTTCTCTAGGCCAAGCACGCTTAACCTCAGAGTTCTTTTCGAATGAGCTTCCGGAAAAGAAGTTGCAACTTGTTGGTATGAGTTTCCTATCAATCCTATTGAGCCATGCGCCAGGGTCTCACACCATGCTCTTTTGTTTGCGGATGTCGTCGGTGTAAAATAAAAGGAGATCTTGTAAGTCCATGGAGTTATGTATTTTGTGTTACAGAAACGCCTGGGCTGCTAGCCTAAGCCATGCCTAATCATGGTGGAAACTTGCAGCATCACCATAATGACATCTATGAAGCATTATTCTTATAAAAAAGAGATGCGAGATTTAGAAAAAAAAAGGGGAAATAGAGAAAAAAAGCACCATATTCCCAGGGTAAATAAGAAGATTGCTAAGATGCTCATTGTCTACTTGCCTTGTCATTTTGTTATGGGAAAGCTCCTATAGCATGTGCAAGGGGTGCCCCATTGGCGGTTATCTATGATATGCATGTACTTACTATGACAAGAAATTACCGGTAACTAAAGTTGAGTAGCATGAGGAGCGGCCCTCGTACTCAAGGGACATGATATTGCCAACTTATATTTCGTCAAGCATATACTCCATCTTTGTTCACTTTAACCTTAGCCACCTCAAGATGCTTATGATATGGGCAATGAGGGCTCAAATCTAGTAAGTACCATAATCTTTTGGAAGCTCTTTATGAACTTGAAATCCCTGCTTCCCTCTATGAAGGACCTTTCTTCTATTTCTAAGTTGAGTTAGTAAACCTACTTCCTCTCTATCTCCAGCAAGCTTTTGAGTTGTTGTGTTTCAAGCATTCATATGATGATTTATTCAATCATGTTCTTTATCTTCCTTGTTTGCACAAGACTCTTATATATTGAGTATTACTTTGAAAGACATTATTGTGAAAAACCTTTTATGTTTGTGCAAAGAGTACTCCTGTTGTGAAAACTTCTACAAAAGATTTTTGTGAAACTGTTTGCCAGCTGTTCTCTGACCAAGAACAAAGTTTGCCAATTCCAATTATGATTTATCTTTATGCATCTCTATTGTGACTCCTCTACTTGTTGCAAGCTAAGTTATATAATGGTGAGTTGGTTTCTTGTATGAGTTGTGTAACGGTAAGTGTGATGCTTCTTATCCGTATTCTTTTATCGACACTTCACTCCATAAACCTGTGGACATGTTTACTGAGCTTAGTTTTCGCTTGGGAACAATCGAAGGTCTAATCTTGGGGGGAGTTGATACGTCCATTTTGCATCACCATTCTATATCATAATTTGCCACTATTCATTGATATATTTCTTATTAAGAGGTGATACTTATGTCTTTTATCTGTTTTTGCATGTTGGATGGTTCTTGGAGGATGAACTGCCGGAGTCAGGATTCTGATAGAAAAAGATGTGTTTTGATGCAATTACGAAGATCATAAAAATACCAGAAAAACTACGGAAAATCATATTTTCCCAGAAGACGAAGAATGCCAGAAGGGGAGGCGGAGATGGGCCACACGGGGCCCACACACCCCTAGGCGCGGGCCACGCCTATAGGGGGTGTGGCCCACCTGGCCAACCTCTGGCTCCGCCCTCTCGCTTATATCTTCTCCTCGAAACCCTAATACACGGGGAGGGACCACAGAAAGATTATGTGGCCTCTGCGGGGTGGAAAACACTGAGAGAGAAAGAGCTCTCTGGCAGACAGATTTCTACCAGGGAGGTTCCTTCCCGGAGAGGGGAGATCATCGCGATCAACACCATCATCAAGATAGAATTCATCGGGATCATCATCATCATCCACACCATCATCTCCACCAGCACCATCATGTCAACACCCGGATTTTTAATCCCAGATGCCTATTATGTCATACATTGCAATCCCATGATTACCATTTTTGCGAGACATAACAGATTTGGATATCACAGTACATCATCCATTACAAACCATACATAAGGTCTTACACAAATAAGGAACTGATGATCCAGTTCTTCATACAACTCAAGGAGTGGAATAACGTAATAATAAAGGTAGCGTAGGTGAAGCTCCACCTTTGGGGTCACAGGCAATGCTAACGATGAGAGATGATCCTAGTTTTATAACCTTCCTGTGGTCCATCATCCTGGTACTCCTCTTCATAGCCTAGCCACAGGAATAGCCAGGGACAAAGCCATGAGTACTCTTTAGGTACTCGCAAACAAATACTAACAAGTTAAGGGGGTTTTTCTAGTAGGACACTAAGCTCTAGGGTTTTTTTGCAAAAAGCCAGATTTACCTCTACTAAGTTCAGAAGCAAAGAAACTAGTTAAAATTTTATAACACCTAAGTGGGAACTTGAATTTCATATCACAACTCTGTTGTGGTCAAGTCAAAGTCTCAATTCATTTCACAAGTCATTTTGAAAACATCTGACGGGGGAACAGTATGGCCACTCCAACTGTCCATAACCGCAGACGCGGCTATTCGAATAGTTTGACACTCTGCAGAGATTTGTACACTTTCACCACAACATTCGATACATCCGTCAGGAACAAATCCTGAATTCACCATACTCAGTATGCGGATAATCAATCCTAACCTTTCAATTACACGCCCTAGTATAGGCACCTCTCCTGTGAGTTTGGCCTCCCAACCATGACCAACTGTCATCTTGGGTACTGCACAGGTGGACAATCTTCACAAGGTAGACTCAGCTCAGACCTTGGCCATGAGGGAACCATACTAAGGTATATAAGTTTCCAGTCAAGCCCTACCCAATTTTCGGGTATTGTGGTTGTACGGTAAAATTGGAATGGTATCGCATCTAGACAACCATCAGTTTTTATAAAGGGCTAAGGCTCATGCCTCAACATTTTCATCATCAAAATCATCTGGTGTTCGGAATCACATGTCAAAAAATTTCAATAGAATGACTCATCATTCCAAGGTTTTCATAACCATTTTATCCAAGTATTCCCATCTAAAGTTGATCAAGTTTTTATGCTTAGCACTAGCATCTACAAGTGGGGTTAAGTACTAATGAGGGGTGGTAAACAAGTGGAGATTAGTTAAGTTCAATCTCATGCCTTAGGATGACATCAAGATTATCTAACTTAGGCAAAAATTTAATGCTCTTTATGCAACCTTCCATTATCTTTCTAGTGTCTACAATTCACTATGTAAACTCTAAGAGAAAGCTTTGATAACGAAATAAAGTATAAAGAATTTAAGTAAAACTAGGATTGGGTATCATCAAATGTGTCTAACCAAGCATGCTTAATGCATTGCATAGGTTATCTAACTTTCATAGTTGCAAGTGTTAGCTTGCCTTGTGCAGAGCAGTTGTTGAAGTTCTCCTCGGATTCTTCCTCGTAGTATCCTCCTTCCTCCTCGTATCCTTGGTCGGTACTAGCGTCTATAAATAAATACAAGGTACACAATCACCAAACAATACTTAACTATTTTCACTCATCACACAAAGGTGTACTATAGATGATCTAGCATCATCCCTATCATTACAAGATTAAAGCATTTGTCTTGTTTATTTTAATTTGAGAAAAGTAATTTCTACTCATTGAAAAACTACTTAAGATTTAATATTCTCCAACTCAAACATGGGATCATGTTAACACCTGTCACCACCACATATTTCAGTATATGGGAATGTGATTTAAAGTGGTGTCACAATTTAATAAGGTTTAACCTTTTTATTTTAAATAAATAAAGTGACTAGAAATGCCTATGTGGCATTCTTTTGTTACTTGAACATTATTTCTGTAAGTAAACCCAAATGTTTTTATATATTCTGAAAGGTATGATCAAATGTGATTTGTGAGAGTTGGAATCAACTCAAAAGCTATTATGGTTGAATTTTGAAAAATGTTTGAATAGAGAAAAGCTTCTGCCTTATTATTTTTACCAAGGTTGATCTACATATCCAATTGATTTTAATCCAACGGGCTTGGATTAAGCATTTCAGTACCTTTCTAACAAAATTGGTTTCATGCATTTTGGTTCACTAAATCGAGCTGGGTTGATTTTTGAATCTAGGTACAGAACTAAGTTTGAATTAAAATAGAAAAATCTAAATTCAAACGGTTGGGTCGCGCGGGAGAGGTTAATGGTATGGCCCAGTGTCACTCCACGGCGCGGAGCTCAGCTGACAGGGGGTTCCACCAGTTAGTGGCTCATAACACACGAAGTGGTACGGGGCTTGAATGCGTGCTTAGGGGCGGTGGCAATCGGTCGGGAACGTGCGGTGCTCTATGCGGCAGAGGCGGCGTCTTCGACGGCGAGAGGTGGCTGAGAGGCACGGGGCGGCTAACGGAGGTGTCTGGCGTGTTCCTGAGATCATGGCGAAGGGTGGGCACGGGCTGCGGCGAGGGGCGGCGTGTGCACGCGTGCCGGGTGCGGCGCTCTGGGGCGGGCTCGGCATGTCACAGTGGCACTAGGAGCGCGGCGTTCCTGGTGGTCCACGGCTTGCACTGGCTTGGGGATGGGACAGTGGGCGGCGGTGAGGTGCTGGCTACCTCCCAGACAAGGTGGGCACGGCTAGTTCTTCCTCTAGCTTGTTGTCCACCTTGGGGTGGCATGGTGAGGCTCGGCCTGCTCACCATTGATGGCAAGGCAATCTTACAGTGGTGCTAGAGGTTAGTTAAAGGAGCTAGATGATCTACTAAGGCTAGTTTTAACCAGAGGGGGAACAAGTTAGGCCAAATTTACTGCACACTATAGTGTCTTTGATTTGAATCTGCAAGATGTTTGATGAAATGGCCGCAAGAAACTTACTTTTTAATTTTGAAAAGATTTTTGGTGGGTGTGCTAGGCATGTGCTGGGGATTCTGTGGGTGCTTGGGTTTTGAAAATTGAGCTTGTTTGAGTGGTTTTTTGAAATAGTGGGATCTTCCCATATGAGATAGATTCAATTTTAAACTGTCATTTAAACTTAGTATTTGAATGTTTTTGGATGATCACAAAGTGGGCCTTGGTACCTTATTATGAGTAATAACAAGGGGTGCAAAGATCCACAAATGTTTCTGTTAAGTTTTGAAAACTAGGGACAGCCAAAGTAGGCATGGGAGTTAATTTGGCAAAAATGACCATTCACTTCATTTGTTTATTTTGAGTTGTTTGTCTTTGGGAAAAGTTTGGGGATTGTTTAGATTGTGTTTATTTCACCTAAGAATCATTTTACATGCAAAGAAACACAGAACCATGGCAATTCAAAAGAATCCAAATTTTGAATACACACACATATGAATGCTTTCATATTTTTAGTTGGGAAAGTTTTTGTTAACCCTAATTTTGATGATTAGAGTTTGATGATCCAAGTTTAATATTTTTGGGATGTTACAAACCTTGCCCCCTTAAACAAAATCTCGTCCTGAGATTTGAAAAAGGACGAAAAAGATTACTTAGGATTTGAAGAGGTCAGGAAACTCCGTCCTGATGTGATCTTCGCGCTCCCAGGTAGCTTCCTCTTCTATGTGGTTGCTCCACTGAATCTTGAGAAACTTGATGCTTTGGGTTCTGGTAGTTCTGAAAGCTTCTTCCAAAATACGGATGGGTACTTCGGGATAGGTCAGGTCATCGTTGATCTCTATGGTCCGGTGATCAATGTTCTTGAACACTTCCGTCTTCTCCGGAACTTCGAGGCACTTGCGAAGTAATGAGATATGGAACACATTGTGCACTGCTGACATTTCTTCTGGCAGTTCCAATTGATACGACACTTCTCCTCGATGGTTCAGAATATTGAAGGGGCCGATATATCTGGGGGATAACTTTCCTTTCAGTTGGAAACGCTGCATTCCTTTCAATGGCGACACTTTCAGATACACGAAATCTCCGATGTTGAAGGCGAGGTCTCGACGTCTCTTGTCAGCGTAACTCTTCTGTCTTGACTGGTCGATCTTGAGGTTCTCACGAATCTTGTGAACATTCTCTTCTGCTTCTCTTAGGATGTCGGGTAGGAAAATCTGACTCTCTCCTACTTCCGACCAGTTCAAAGGGGTGCGACACTTCCTTCCATACATGAATTCAAATGGGGCCATTTGCAAACTAGCTTGATAACTGTTGTTGTATGAAAATTCTGTGAACGGCAGACAGTCTTCCCATTTAGATCCATACTCTAACCCACATGCTCTCAACATATCTTCGAGTATTTGATTTACTCGCTCCGTTTGTCTGGCGGTCTAAGGGTGATAAGCTGTGCTAAAATCTAGTCGGGTTCCTATACCTTCTTGGACTTTCTTCCAGAATCTCGAGGTAAACTGAGTTCCTCGATCAGATACGATGTTCTTGGGGACTCCGTGCAAACTGACGATTCTAGCGATGTGTAACTTTGCTATCTTCAAACTCTGATATGTGGTCTTGACTGGTAAGAAATTGGCGACTTTGGACAGTCTGTCCACTATGACCCAAATAGAGTCATTTCCCCTACTAGAAGTAGGCAGTCCAGTGATAAAGTCCATTCCAACGGAATCCCATTTCCATTCCAGAATCTGCAATGGTTGCAACAATCCTGTGGGTCTTTGATGTCACGCCTTGAGTCGCTGACATATATCACACTTGGTGATATAGCTTCCGATTTCTCTCTTCATCTTATGCCACCAAAATTACTCTTTCAAATCTTGATACATCTTCGTTCCTCCGGGATGGATAGAATAAAGAGTATCATGAGCTTCCTTCAGAATAACTTCTTTCAACTCAGAATCTGCTGGTACACAAAGGTGTCCTTTGTACCACAGAACTCCTTCTTCATCTTCGGTGAATCCGGGTACTTTGCCTATACCGATACGACGCTTGATTCCGTCGATACTAGCATTTACTTTATGTGCCTCCTTGATCTGGCTGATCAAAGTGGGTTGAAGTTCTATACTAGCCAAAAATCCTTCACTCATTAATTCCATTCGGAAATCTTCCATCTCTTTGTGCAGACTTGGTTGCTCCTTCAAAATCATGGAGTTCAAGCGGCACGGCAATCTGCTAAGGGCATCTGCTACCACATTGGCTTTACCGGGGTGATAGTGAATGTCCAGATCGTAATCCTTGGTTAGCTCAATCCATCTTCTTTGTCTCATATTCAGCTCCTTCTGAGTGAATATATACTTCAGGCTCTTGTGGTCCGAATAAATCACATAATGATTTCCCATCAGGTAATGTCTCCGTGTCTTCAGGGCTAGAACTACGGCTGCGAGCTCGAGGTCATGGGTTGGATAGTTCTGCTCATGTTGTTTCAGTTGTCGGGATAGATAGGATATAACTTTTCCTTCTTGCATTAGCACACATCCGAGACCGATCTTGGATGCGACACAATACACGTCAAAGGGCTTCGTGATATCCGGCATGATCAAGATTGGGGCTGAAATCAATCTTCTCCTGATTTCTTGAAAACTCGCTTCACATTTGTCCGTCCATTCAAACTTCTTGTCCTTCTTAAGCAATTGGTTCATGGGTCGGGCGATACTCGAGAATCCTTCTACGAACTTGTGGTAGTATCCCGCCAATCCGAGGAATGCACGAACTTGGGTTTGGGTGGTTGGGGCTTGCCAATCTTCGACATCTTTCACCTTTGCAAGGTCAACGGCAATTCCTCTGGCTGATACAATGTGACCAAGGAATCCTACCTCCTGTAACCAGAATTCACATTTGCTAAACTTGGCATACAACTGATGCTCTCTAAAGGTTCCAAGAATGGTCCTTAGGTGTAGCTCATGTTCTTCTTCTGATTTGGAATAAATCAGAATGTCATCGATGAAAACAACGACAAACCTATCCAGGAAGCCCATAAAAATCTTATTCATGAGATTCATGAAATAAGCGGGGGAATTGGTTAATCCAAAAGACATGACATACTGTCAGATAATCCATATCCGTGGTAAAGGGCTCTTGGGAATATCCTCTGCGTGAATCTTGAGTTGATGATAGCCAGTTCTAAGATCAATCTTAGAAAACACTTTGGCACCGGTCAACTGATCAAACAATTCTTCTATCTTCGGCAATGGGTATTTGTTCTTGATAGTGACATCATTCAACTTCCAATAATCCGTACACAAACGGTTACCTCCATATTTCTTGTCCACGAACAATATAGGTGATCTCCATGGTGACGCACTTGGTTGAATCAACACAATTTCCAACATGGCATCTAGTTGCTTCTTCAGTTCTGCTAGTTCAGACGGGTTCATACTATATGGTCTCTGGGCTATGGGTCCTGTTCTGGGGATTAGTTCAATGATAAACTCGATATCCCGATCTAGGGGCATACCAGACAAAACATCTGGAAATACATCGGGGTATTCACAGACTATCCGAACTTGGTCAATGGTAGGTTGGGCTATACTCTTGTTGCACTTGAATTGACGAGGTAAGGTTTCAGATACATGCTCGACTGATACTCCAGCTGTACTAGTAATGGTTATGGATTTCTTGGCACAATCAATTAATCCTTTATGTTTGGACATCCAATCCATTCCTAGTACTACTTCCAAACCTTTAGTTCTGAGTACTATCAGGTTAGCATAAAAATCTATGCCATGGATTTGGATAGGGACGGCTTTGCAAATTTGCCTAGCTTTGGTGGTTGAACCGGGGATTTGAACAATCATAACATGCTTTAGTTTGGTGGGGTTTAAATAATCTATGTTAAAATAGAAATGATGGAGGAAAATCAAATGAATGTCTTTAAATCTTGACACCTTGAAACTTATACGAACACTGCTCAACATGCTTCTGAGCTTCTTGACCGTATAGCTCAAAAGGCTTTGGTGATGTGGTTGAAAATTCACAGGGCAAATTCCGCGTTGTAATTCGTCAAATTCCACTTTGAGCTAGCCGTAAAACACGCAGAGCAACGTGGGAAAGCTGATTTGATTGGGGGTTGGATTATTAGTCTTATTTCCCTGATGGCAATAACTTTCTTCTTTTAGTTCTTTGTTACTGTGAGCCTTAACATTTCCTTATCCATCGAAGTGATGTTAGAGTCTCGGCGTGGCATTGTTGTTGTTGGCTTGAACTTGATGTTGTTGATTGTGAGATTGCTTGGGTTGTTGTGTGTAGTTGGATTGGCTTTTGCTGAGTTGCGGTGGGTTGGGTCCGAGGTTGCTCGGTTCATCGAAGTGGGGTTGACGGCCGACTCCCAATGGTTGCGGTTCATGGGTTGAAGTGCTGGGGGTATGCATGGGGCTGGTGGGTGGGATCATGTGGCGGGAGATGATTCCATTTCTTGGGTTGATCTTTCCTTATGATCCAGATTCCATTCGACAGGGTTCTCATCGGCAAAGGGGGACACGCTAGCGATCGGGACTTCAATATCGATCTCTTCTCTATCTTTCTTTCATATTCAATAATCTCGTCATCTTCTTCGCTTCAAGACCTCTTCAATGAAAAGAATTTCCTATCTCCTTCCTTGGCGGTCATCCCCTGAACCTCAGGGATCTCATCCTCCCCTCTCATCCTTCCTATCCAATTCCCCCTCGATCCTCACCTCTCTCCTTCTCCTTGATCATCCCCTCCCATCATTCTGCCATGGTCATTACTGTCATGATCCGCCACCATCATCGCATCTCACGTCATTAGTGGGTGCGTTGTTCCACCATGCTCTCTCCACTCTGGCGACTTCTAGGTTGTGTGAGCAGATGGTTTCCATTAGCTTCCTCGCATCTACTTCTATGGTTTGCAGCCAATCATGGTGGTCTGGTGGGCTCTTGGTTCTTAGTGAAAACAGTGCAGTTGTCCCCATTTGGTGTTCTTGACTTCCATGGGCGGGTCTTTCTGGGCCTCTTGTTTGATTGTTGTATTGTCCGTCCATTCAAACTTCTTGTCCTTCTTAAAATTGGTTCATGGGTCGGCGAGCGATAGAATCCTTCTTCTCTGAACTTGGTGGTAGTATCCACTTCAGGAAAATGCACGAACTTGGGTTTGGGTGGTGGGGCTTGCTCTTAATCTTCGACATCTTTTCACCTAAGGCAGGTCAACTCCAATCCCTCAAGGGGAATGAACCCTCGAAGTCCTTTAGAACACACCAATCACCATACAACTTCGCATTTGCAATGATGCTCTCTAAAGGTAAAGGTGGTGGTCCATAGGGTTCATCATGATTTGGAATAAATCTTAAATCATCTTGGTGAAAACAGAATGGCATCGATAAAAAAACCCCAAAAACTTATCCAGAAGCCCATAAAAATAATATTGGTATGATGAAATGGAAAGAAATATAAATTGTAGTATATGTGATATCACAAATAAATGGTAGGCGAGTCTATCTAATATCCAATGAATGAATCTTGAGTTGATGATATTCTAAGATCAATCAAGGATAGAAACACTTTGGCACAAACAATTCTTCTTTCTTCCTCTTTCTTCGCAATGGTTTATTTGTTTCTTCTACATCAATGATTTGTTCTTGATAGCAGTATTATCAAACTCCAATCCAATAATCAAACCCACATATTTCTTGTGGTCCACTCCATGGTGGCCTTAGAAATTCCAACAATTTTCCTTGTTGGCATCTGGTTGACAATTTCCAGACTAGCATGGCATCTAGTTGCTCATATCGGCCTTCTGGTCATATGGGTCCTGTTCTGGGATATGGTGGATAACTCGATCATCGATAGTTTCAATTAAAACAAAACTCCCGATCTAGGGGGCATACGAGACAAAAACATCCCTAAATCTTAGTAGGTATCACTTACTATTTGCTGTTTTGGTATCTTGGGTAAGGTTTTGGTTTGGCTGCTTTGAAATGGATTTTGAATACATTTAGTAGTGTAATGGATATACTTAGCTCAAACAAAGTAATGGTTATGTTTTGGACAAATCCTTTATGTTTGGTACTCAATCATTCCAATTTATTCTAGTACTACTTCGTTAGCTTTGCCGTTATGCCATGGATTTGGATAGGGCCGGATTTGGATAGGATTGGACATTGTTTATGAGCTTTGGTAGAATTGTTTATTAACATTTAGTGGTTTGGGATTTGGTAAAATGAGTTTAGCTTTTAGAATGCTATGCACAAATTCTTGACAACACCTTTGAGACATGCGAATCATCATTTACAAAACTCAAACTTGAAAACATTAGAAGACATATCAAACTTCACACATGAATACGCTTTCTGCTTGACCGCTATGTGGGGGTTAATTTGTCCGTGACTTCTCATGGGTTGAGACTCCAGCACAAACTTCCGTAAGGTACATTCGCGAGCTAGGGGGCATTGGGGGCATTTGCATTCTTCTTGCGGCATTCTTCTTGTGCTTAACTGTTTTCCTTATAACAGCTCATTCAACAATCCATTTTTGTTTATTCCAATTTTGTTTTTGTTGCTTCCATCCTCTGATTGTTGAACTGGCTGCTGCCATTTTGTGTTTGTTGTGTTGGTGTTTGGGGAAATTGGTTTGGGTTTGGTGGTGTTTTGAATGGGGTGCGGGCTTTTGTTCTTGCTCATTGGGTGTCGGATGGGGTTGGGGGGGGTGTTGGTGGGTGGGGCGGTCAGAGGAGATGGGGTGAAGGAGATGGTTGTGGTGTGTCTTCTTTCCGATGGGTTCTGGGCATGGCATGGAGTTCTTGGGTCTCATGTTGATGCTTCCTTGACGCTTGGCGCTGCATCTGGCCAGGGTCGACCAATGATCTTTCTTTCCATATTGTGACCATGACCCCATCATCCACTAAGCAGACCATTCATTTGAATAATTTTCTCTTCTTCTCATCCCATTCATCGGGGCATACACCAGATAATGAAAAGAGATTTTTCACAAGTTCAATCCGACGGTGCTCCTTCCTTGCTTATCCACTCCGCTCTCATCTCCCATCCTCCTTGCTTTAATTCTCGGCAACTGAACTCAGTGTCATTGACTTCTTCATCATCTCATAGGGTATGTAGCCATAACATTGCTCTTCCACTCCCTCATACCTCCGCCAACGTTGCTTGCGCATTAGTGGGTGGCGCTAGGATTTTCTAGGTGGCTTCCTGGTTCGACTTGGCTGCTCTTTCTTCTGGTTTGCTTTGTTGTTAATCTGCATTTTCCCTGTTTTGAGTGGCTCATCAAACAGGGCCAACTTGAGCTTTTCTTGAGCTTAGATCCATGGTGTTGCCAGCTTTTGCTTCCTTGGTTGTCCACTAACTTGTGGTAATATCTGGCCTGGGCTTTTGTGGGTTGGATTTGCGATTTCTGCTCTGTTAGCTTTGGGGCTTGACGAGTGCGCAACATCGGGTCCGGGGATGAACCACTTCCTCCGCGAGGCATCTGAAGATTGAGCTAGATCATGTGAAAAGAGGGAAATTTCTAAGGTTCAGGGAATTTGAAAAGTTTTAAAAATTTGACTCAGATTTTCTAGCAACTTGCTTTTCATTCATTCATAGCACACGATACAACACACACCACAACAAAGGAGAAACATATGGTTTTAAGAACCATTCTGGAAACTATGATACAGTGGGACAAAATACAACTCACTACGCTAGTTCTCAAGTGCTACTACTCCTCAGATTCAGTGTAATCATCATCCTCATCATCCTCATCGTCATCAATGAAGGCGAAATCCTCCTCATCGGTGAAGAAGTCCATGGCCTGATCCTCTAGAAAATCATCGTCATCGCTGAGATAGGAGTAGGGGTCTCCACGAAGATCTTCTCCGGCATTCTCCCTTTCCTCCAACTGCATGTCTCTCTCGTGGATTGTCTCCTCCAAATCCGAGATACGGTCATAAGACGGGCAAAGATGCGCTCCTTCTTGTCAAGCCGACGGCGAGACTTGCGGTCCTTTGCTAGCATGGCGATGGTCGATCCTTCGCCTTGATGATGGCGTACTTGTGGTTGGAGTAGTCACTGCATTGTCCGATTCTGCTAATGATCATACATAATGAAGCTAAGGTGGTCCAACTGAGTCTTCAGCTGGTGGTATGGGGCTTCGAGGGCTGTCCCATAGCATCACGCCTTGGGCAAAACTCAAAGCGGTACCCTTGATCTCGTTGATACCGCCCACACAGACGGGCAAGAGCTTCCTGCATGGCCCTGGCAAGTCCATCGAGCCAGTTGTTCTCTCTTAAGGTGAACTGAATTCCCTCGGCAGTGGGAGGTTCAATCTTTCCTCGGAGACTTGCAACAACTAGCCACTGCCGATCTTCTCCTTCCTGATTATTGAGCTGAGCTCCGAAGCACTCGGGGTGCGGACTCTCCAGAAGTTCCGAAAGATGGTCCAAGTCCCGCTCAAAGATGAGGTCTCCTCCATTCCCCAACTGATAAAACTTGTTGTACTTCACTTCCATCTATAAGAATATAGGATGAGTAAGTTAGAGTGATCAAGTGTATCAAATTTTAGGTATTTTGCAAGAGTTTTTGAGGAACATGAATTTTCATGAAAGAATCAAAGTGATAAGAATGGGAATACGTTTTTGTGAATACTCACTTCCTTTGGTTTTGAAACTAAGTTTTTGATTTAAACGTCCATTCTAACTAGGGTCTCCTATGGTCGATGGCTCGATACCAACTTGTCAACACCTGATTTTTAATCCCGGATGCGTTATGCCATACATCGCAATCCCAGGATTACCATTTTTGCGAGACATAACAGGTTTGGATATCACAGTACATCATCCATTACATACCATACATAAGGTCTTACACAAATAAGGATCTCATGATCGAGTTCTTAATACAACTCAAGCAGCGGAATAACGTAATAATAAAGGTAGTGTAGGTGAAGCTCCATCTTCGGGGTCACAGGCAATGCTGACGATGGGAGATGATCCTAGTTGTCGTAACCTTCCTGTGGTCCATCATCGTGGTACTCCTCTTCATAGTTTGGCCATGGGAATAGCCAGGGACAAAGCCATGAGTACTCTTTAGGTACTCGCTAACTAATACTAACAAGTTAAGGGGTTTTTGTAGTAGGACACTAAGATCTAGGGTTGTTTTGCAAAAAGCCAGATTTACCTCTACTAAGTTCACAAGCAGAGAAAACTAGTTGAAATTTTATAACACCTAAGTGGGAACTTGAATTTCATATCACAACTCTGTTGTGGTCAAGTCAAAGTCTCAATCCATTTCACAAGTCATTTTGAAAACATCTGACGGGGGAACAGTATGGCCACTCCAACTGTCCATAACCACGGACGCGGCTATTCGAATAGTTTGACACTCTGCAGAGATTGTACACTTTCACCACAACATTTGATACATCCGTCAGGAACAAATCCTGAATTCACCATACTCAGTATGCGGATAATCAATCCTAACATTTCAATTACACGCCCTAGTATAGGCACCTCTCATGTGAGTTTGGCCTCCCAACCATGACCAACTGTCATCGTGGGTACTACACAGGTGGACAATCTTCACAAGGTAGCCTCACTCGCACCTTGGCGTGAGGGCACCCATACTAAGGTATATAAGTTTCCAGTCAATCCCTACCCAATTTTCGGGTATTGTGGTTGTACGGTAAAATTGGAATGGTATCGCATCTAGACAACCATTAGTTTTTATAAAGGGGTAAGGCTCATGCCTCAACATTTTCATCATCAAAATCATCTGGTGTTCGGAAACACATGTCAAAACATTTCAATAGAATGACTCATCATTCCAAGGTTTTCATAACCATTTTCAATAGAACAAATCCTGAATTCACCATACTCAATATGCGGATAATCAATCCTAACCTTTCAATTACACGCCCTAGTATAAGCACCTCTCCTGTGAGTTTGGCCTCCTAACCATGACCAATTGTCATCTTGGGTACTGCACAGGTGGACAATCTTCACAAGGTAGCCTCACCGATCCTTGGCCGTGAGGGAACTAATACTAAGGTATATAAGTTTCCAGTCGAGCCCTACCCAATCTTCGGGTATTGTGGTTGCACGGTAAAATTGGAATGGTATCGCATCCAGACAACCATCAGTTTTATACAGGGCTAAGGCTCATGCCTCAACATTTTCATCACCAAAATCATCTGCTGTTCGAAAATGCATGTCAAATAATCTCAGTAGAATGATCCATCATTCTAAGGTTTTCATAACCATTTTCACCAAGTATTCCCATCTAAAGTTGATCAAGTTTTTATGCTTAGCACTAGCATCTACAAGTGGGGTTAAGTACTAATGAGGGGTGGTAAACAAGTGGAGATTAGTTAAGTTCAATCTAATGCTTTAGGATGACATCAAGATTATCTAACTTAGGCCAAATTTTAATGCTCTTTATGCAACCTTCCATTATCTTTCTAGTGTCTACAATTCACTATGTAAACTCTAAGAGAAAGCTTTGATAAAGAAATAAAGTATAAAGAATGTAAGTAAAACTAGGATTGGGTATCATCAAATGTGTGTAACCAAGCATGATTAATGCATTGCATAGGTTATCTAACTTTCATAGTTGCAAGTGTTAGCTTGCCTTGTGCAAAGCAGTGGTTGAAGTTCTCCTCGGATTCTTCCTCGTAATATCCTCCTTCCTCCTCGTATCCTTGGTCGGTACTAGAGTCTATAAATAAATACAAGGTACACAATCACCAAACAATACTTAACTATTTTCACTCATCACACAAAGGTGTACTATAGATGATCTAGCATCATCCCTTTCATTACAAGATTAAAGCATTTGTCTTGTTTATTTTAATTTGAGAAAAGTAATTTCTACTCATTGAAAAACTACTTAAGATTTAATATTCTCTAACTCAAACATGGGATCATGTTAACACATGTCACCGCCACATATTTCAGTATATGGGAATGTGATTTAAAGTGGTGTCACAATTTAATAAGGTTTAACCTTTTTATTTTAAATAAATAAAGTGACTAGAAATGCCTATGTGGCATTCTTTTGTTACTTGAACATTATTTCTGTAAGTAAACCCAAATGTTTTTATATATTCTGAAAGGTATGATGAAATGTGATTTTTGAGAGTTGGAATCAACTCAAAAGATATTATGGTTGAATTTTGAAAAATGTTTGAATACAAAAAAGCTTCTGCCTTGTTATTTTTCCCAAGGTTGATCTACAAATCCAATTGATTTGAATCCAACGGGCTTGGATTAAGCATTTCAGTTCCTTTCTAACAAAATTGGTTTCATGCATTTTGGTTCACTAAATCGAGTTGGGTTGATTTTTGAATCTAGGTACAGAACTGAGTTTGAATTAAATTAGAAAAATCTAAATTCAAACGGTTGGGTCGCGCGGGAGAGGTTAATGGTCCGGACTAGTGTCACTCCGCAGCACGGGGCTCAGCTAACAGGGGGTTCCACCAGTCAGTGTCTCATAACACGCGAAGCGGTACGGGGCTATGTGGTTCGTTGGATTAGAAGGGAGATCGACGGCTGGGGATCATCGTCAACGATGAACATGTCACCGGCGAGCTCAAACCCTAGCGGCTCAGTGGGGGTGCATAGGGGGCATACTAGGGCTCCAGCGACAAGGGCGAGGCAGGAAAACGAATGACTGGTCGACGGCGAGCTCAGGGATGGTCGAGGAAGCTCCAGGGGTGGTCGAAATCAACGGCCCCCTTCTTCTCCAGAGGCGGCCTGCTCTGACGCAATTCCAGCGAGCTGCTGCTCCTCATGCTTCGGCTAGAGGGTGGAATGATCAATGAGGTGAGGGGAGTGGAATGGTGTGCTTCAAACGGCTAGGGGTGGCCTCCTTTTATAGGCTCGACGGCGAGACCGAGAGGGATGGGCAGGCGACGGTGGTGACATGGCTACGGGATGCTAGAGGCATGGATGAGGTTGGCGATCGACGCGCGGTCTCCTGGCAATGCTCTAGGACTTGAATGCGTGCTTAGGGGCGGTGGCAATCGGTCGGGAACGTGTAGTGATCTGCGCGGCAGAGGCAACGTCTTCGACGAAGAGTGGTGGCTGAGAGGCACGGGGCGGCTAACGGAGGTGTCTAGCGTGTTCCTGGGATCATGGCGAAGCGGTGGGCACGGGTCGGTCGGGGCGTGTGCACTGCAAGTCTTGGTGCTTGGCGCCTGGCTCGGCATGTCGCAGTTGGCAAGCATGGTGTTTATACCTTAATTGCTTTCCTATAGTTGCGGATGCTTGCAGGGGGTTTAATCACAAGTATGTATTAGTCCAAGTAAGGTTGGTACATTAGCACAGGTTCACACACGCAACACTTACAACACCAAAGAAGGGTACTCAGCTATTTAAAGCGAAAGCACTTGACAGAAATGTTGGAGATATGCCCAAGAGGCAATAATAAAGTAGGTTATTATCATATCTTCATGCTTATGATAAATGTTTACATACCATGCTAAAATTGTATTAACCGGAAACATTAATACTTGTGTGATTTGTAAATATAAAAGAGTCCCTAGTAAAGCCTCTTGTTAAACTAGCTTGTTGGTTAATATATGATCATGGTTTCCTGATCATGAACATAGAAGATGTTATTAACAACAGGGTCATATCATTAGGAGAATGATGTGATGGACATACTCCTATAGTTAAGCGTAGCATAAAGATCAAGTCATTTAATATAGTTCATTTGCTATAAGCTTTCTGATACATAGTAACCTAATTCCTTCGACCATGAGATCATGCTAATCACCATCACTGGAAGGATGCTTTGATGACATCAAACACCACACCATAACCGGGTGGTTATAAAGGTGGCATTGAGTGTTCAGAAAGTATGTGTTGAGGCACATGGATCAAGAGTGGGATTTGTCCATCCATATGACGGATAGATATACTATGGGCCCTCTCGGTGGAATGTCATCCAATTAGCTTGCAAGCATGTGACTGGCTCACAAGGGATCACATACCATGGGAACAAGAAAAGATTACTTATGAGTAACGAGGTTGAACTAGGTATGCAGAGATACCGACGATCAAACCTCGGATAAGTAAACTATCGTGAGACAAAGGGAAATTGGTATCGTATGTAAGTGGTTCATTCGATCGCAAAGTAATCGTAGAAATATGTGGGAGCCATATGAATTTCCAGATTCCTCTATTGTTTATTGATAGGAGAAGTGTCTCGGTCATGTCCGCATAATTCACGAACCGTAGGAAGACACACTTAAGGATTCGATGTTGTTGAATAGTTATGGAATGATGAGTAAGAGACCGAATGTTGTTCGGAGTCTCGGATGGGATCCGGGATATCACGAGGAGATCCGTAATGGTCCGGAGAATGAGATTCATATAAGGAAAGTCCTGTTTCGGAGTTCGGGAATGATTCCGGTGTTTTCATCGGGAATGTTCTAGAAGGGTCCTAAGGTCCCAAGACTCGGAGGAAGGGTATATGAATGTGTCATGACAATGTGGAATGGTTGCATCATGTACTAGGTCACTTGGCTGGGCAAAATAAAGGGAGAAATCAAATCCTAGTTTGAAAGTCAAACGGCAAGTTTGCTTGGTGGAGGGAGAGTAGGAAACCTACTTGGGGAGGAAGTCTCATGCCTCCACCCGCCGGCCAAGGAGGATGTCAACACCCGGATTTTTCAATCCTAGATGCTTGTTATGCCATACATCGCAATCCCAGGATTACCATTTTTGCGAGACATAACAGAATTGGATACCATAGTACTTCATCCATTACAAACGATACATAAGTTCTTACACAAATAGGGATCTCATGATCCAGTTCTTAATAAAACATCAAGCAGCGGAATACGTAATAATAACGGTAGCATAGGCAAAGCTCCATCTTTGGGGTCACAGGTAATGCTGACGATGGGAGATGATCCTAGTTGTCGCAACCTTCCTGGGGTCCATCTTCCAGATACTCCTCTTCGTAGTCTGGCCATGGGAATATTGTTGGAGATATGCCCTAGAGGCAATAATAAATGTAGTTATTATTATATCTTTGTGTTTATGATAAATGTTTACATTCATGCTATAATAGTATTAACAAGGAAACATTGATACTTGTGTGATTTGTAAACTTAATTTGAAGTCCCTAGTATAGCCTCTATACATCACTAGCTTGTTGGTTGATAAATGATTGTGGTTTCCCTATCATGAACATTGAGATGTTATCAACAACAAGATCATATCGTTAGGAGAATGATATGATGGACATACTCCTATAGATAAGCGTAGCATAAAGATCAAGTCATTTCAATAGTTCAATTGCTATATGCTTTCTAATACATAGTAACCTAATTCCTTCGACCATGAGATCATGCATATCACCTTTATCGGATGGATGCTTTGATGACATTAAACACCACACCGTAACTGGGTGGCTATAAAGGTGGCATTGAGTGTTCGGAAAGTATTGGTTGAGACACATGGATCAAGAGTGGGATTTGTCCATCCATATGACGGATAGATATACTCTGGGCCCTCTCGGTGAAATGTCATCCAATTAGCTTGCAAGCATGTGACTGGCTCACAAGGGATCACATATCACGGGAACGAGAAAAGAGTACTTATCGTACGAAGTTTGAACTAGGTATACTGAGATACCGACGATCATAACCTCGGATAAGTAAACTATCGTGAGACAAAGGGAAATTGGTATCGTATGTAAGTGGTTCATTCGATCGCAAAGTAATCGTAGAAATATGTGGAGCCATATGAATTTCAGATTCCTCTATTGGTTATTGTTAGAAGTGTCTCGATCATGTCTCGCATAATTCACGAACCGTAGGGACACACTTAAGGATTCGACGTTGTTTGAGTAGTTATGGTATTATGAGAAAGAGACCAATGTTGTTGAGTCTCGGATGGGATATGGGATATCACGAGGTGATCCGGAATGGTCCGAATAAGATTCATATAAGGAAAGTCCGTTTGGAGTTTGGGAATGATTAGGTGTTTTCATGAAATGTTCTAGAAGGTTCGGAATATCCTAACTCCGGAGGAAGGTACGAGTGTGTCATTGCAAGTTGGAATGATTGCATCATGTACTAAGTGTATTCGCTGTCCAAAATAAAGGGTTTATTCAAATCCTAAATTGAAAAGTCAAAGGGCAAATTTGAAAGTCAAACGGCAAGTTTTGGAAAGTGGAAAAGAGGAGGGAGTGTGAAACCGAGTTGGGGAGGGAGTCCTCCTCCCCAAGTCGGCGCACCACCCAAGCCGAGTTGGGGAGGGACTCCCCTCCCTCCCCTTGGCCGCCGGCCCCTCCACCTATATAAGGAGGGGCAGGGCTCCCTCCTAGCACACACAAGTCCCTCACCTCAAACCCTAGAAAGCTGCAGCCCTCCATAGCCGCCGCCACCCCCTAGGGTTTTGCCCTAGCCGACTTGGGGTCCCTAACCCTAGCCACGGCTCTAGCCCCTCCTCCTTGGTGTGTCTAAACCCTAGATCGCCGAGGCTCTCTCATACTCCACCATACTCGCTCGGCTTAAGCGGCCTCGGATTTCCCTCTACTTAGGTACCACGCCGTTGTCTTCGAATCGCGAGGAGAGTGCTACAACCTCTGCCGCCTGGAACAAGGAAGAGGAAGGTCTTCAGAGAGTACCGACGTGTGACCGATCATGGGAGCGCGCTAACGCAGTCGGAAGGATCGCCTATGCAATCTTGAGATCGGGAAGAGTCGACTACATCACCCGAGAATCCGCTCTCGTTAAACACTTTGGAATCTTCGAGGGTAAGTTATTCCATCGACTGCTACAATCTAGTAGATAGATCTTGGCTTGTTTGTTTGTATGCGATAGAAATTTTTGTTTTCCATGCTACGAAACCCTACAAAGGGTATTAGAGCCGTGTCTATATGTAGATCATTGCACAGTAGAACACAATGGTCATTGTGGGCGTTGATGCTTTATTGTCGATTGCTTCTTGTGTACTTTGCATCTTACGGTATGTTGGGATGAAGCGCCGGGCTAACCTTACATGACATCGTTCATGAGACTTGCTCCACGCTTGACATGCAACTAGTATTGCATAAGTGGCTTTATGGGTGCTTTCTCCTAGCATAGTTAAGATCCAATTTACAACGGGTGATTAACAATACTAGTATCAATGTTGTGGTTCTTGTTCGTAAGTTAGAACGACACTTATCGAAAGCCCCAAAACCACGTAAAATATGCAAAGAAAGTAGAGGCGTCTAACTTTGTTTTGCAGGGGTGTGCAGTGATGTGATATGGGCATGATTGTGATTATATTTGATGTATGCAATGATCCTTATTGTAAGTTGGCAACCGGCAGGAGCCATATGGTTGTCTTTAATTTATGTTAAGACCCGCGTGTCTATTCAAAGTAATTGTAATAGTTGAAGCCGGTGGACAACAACCATGGAGAAGCGTCATTGACCTTGATGCAATGCCGGTGATGATAGAGATCATGTTCGTGCTTGAAGATGGAGATCGGAAGCACAAAGAAGAAAGGCCATATCATATCACATATTATGAATTGCATGTGATGTTAATCCTTTATGCATCTTGTATTGCTTAGTAGACGATGGTAGCATTATAAGATGATCCCTCATGCACATGAATTTCAAGTCATAAAGTGTTCACCCTTAGTTAGCACCGTTGCTAAAGCTTGTTGTTTCGAAGCACCACGTGATGATCGGGTGTGTTAGATTCTGCAAGTGTATACAACGTGAGCAAGCCAGATTTGCTCATGCGGAAGCTAAGGTTTGATCATTGACGAGCCTAGCATGTACAGACATGGTCTCGGAACACGGATCACCGAAAGGTAAAAGCATGAATCATATAGTAGATATGATGAACATGTCGATTGTTCGCCATTGAAACTATGTCAACTCTCGTGATGATCGGTGTTGATGTAGTGGATTTGGTTCGTGTGATCACTAAAACAATGTGAGGGATATTGTTTTGAGTGGGAGTTCACCTAGGTTAATTTTATTATTAATTTGAACTCAATTTGTCATAAACTTAGTCTAAACTATTGCAAATATGTTGTAGATCAATGGCAGCCCCTACCATGAATTTTAATGCGTTCCTAGAGAAAGAAAAGTTGAAAAACAATGGAAGCAACTTCGTGGATTGGTTCCGCAATTTGAGGATTGTCCTCACAGCTGGTAATTTGACCTAAGTGCTGGATGCACCATTGGTGACCCACCGCACTGATCTTGCCGATGAAGTAAAGAATGGTTACCTCGCTCGGAAGAATCGGTACTCCATAGTTCAGTGTGCTATCTTGTATGGTTTAGAATCGGAGCTTCAGAAAAGGTTTGAGAATTCAGACCCATATGATATTGTCGAGGATCTCAAATTGATTTTGAGACTCATGCGGCAATTGAAAGCTATGAGGCTTCGAAAAGTTCTTTAACGCAAGATTGAAGAGGCATTTCGGTCAAGGAGCATGTGCTTAAGATGTCTGGACGCATAAACAAACTTCAAAGCTTGGGTATAGTGATTCCTAATGCTTTGGGGATTTACCGTGTCCTCCAATCACTACCACCAAGTTACAAGAACTTTGTGATGAACTACAACATGCAGAACATGAACAAGCAGTTGCCAGAACTGTTTGCTATGTTAAAGTCTGCACACTACAAGGAATTTGGCTATATATGACCCTCAATTTTCGTCACAGAATCGTCATAGTAGTCCGTTTATGACGATTCTATGACGATTTTGAGATCGTCAAAAGCTGGGCGTCGCAAATGAACTATAACGACGTTTTTGATAAAATCGTCATAAACGTCTATGACGATATTGAATCGTCATAACGTCTATGACGATCCAATATCGTCATGGACTTTCTAGCCAGGCCATCTCAGATCCTCGTGGCGATCCATTGGCAAAATTGTGACGAAATGAAATCGCCTTAAATCAAAATCAGCCCACCATTTTAGTTGCTTACTTGGGCTAAGCCCAATAATTCAGCTTTTCTTTTTCTAGTCGTTGCCTTTTATGTTGTGTCTCTCTCAGGCCTTAGCCTTTTTATGGCCTCTTTTCTATTTTGGACCTCGGCCTTTTTACGATACATTTCTGTTTGGGATAGGCCCGCTTTTCAGTTTCAATTTTCATACATAATCAGAACTGAGTACATCAATTATTTTTGATAATCAAGAATATAACGATATTTTCATTGTTTAAATCACGGATACTAATATACAAAATAATAATCCAGGTTTGAAAATACAACAAAAAATGAATATGCATAACTCTATTACAATATTTCCGATGTTCTGGCAGATACTGATATGCAAAATAATAATCCAGGTATAAAAATACAACACAAATTGAACCTTCCATCATAATACAAGGCTGCAACAGAATGTAAAACTACTACAGGACCATATCCTGAACATTGTACAAACACATGGAAGGAGCAAAGTGGAGTGCCAATCTTGCTTAAGGGTGTTCCGCTGCAGCTCGTCCTACAACCACAAACAACCCAGATCAGCCGACCAACAACAAGCATAGATCCATGTCAAAAAAACAGCAAGCATAGATCATCCAACATCCATTTAGTTTCAATAAAAGAGAAGCATGATCAAACTGGAAAAACACAAACTATTCTAGGTCAATATTATGAGTTCACGACCAGTAGAAAATAAGGTGCAAAAGAAACCCATTGCATGCAGTACAACATTAAGTAGTAAAAATAATGCCTGATATAATAATTACTAGACAATTTTTGTTATACTATTACACCATTTGCTCATGGTAAGTACATTTGCATAACATAGTAATACACTTGTAAGGAAGTCTAGAATGTTTGAAGCTATGAGTCATGGCTGAACAAAGTGTTCTAATCAAGAACAATCAGATATAAACATGATAGAACTCAGGGACAGTAAGAACAATCAGATAAATACAACAAAAGAACTCAGGGACAGTAAGAACAATCAGAAATCTCAGGTTTGTCCATAGTTTTACAAGGAAGGTGGCAGATTACATAGCAGCACAATATGATCAGAATTCAGGAATAGCTAGCAATTTTTTTACAAGGCTCGGTTGTATTTATTACTTCAGAGCATTGCTACATTGAAGATTTCAGCAAGAAAATTTTAGGAGTAGGAACAACTAGGTTCAGTTGTACTTTAAAAGTCAAGATCAACTAGTAATGCTATCGCAAGACGTAAATAGGATGATCTATATAAGCTAGATTGGGTATCACCAGTAGGTTGAGGTGATGAAGGTGCGCAGGATACCGTCGGGCGAAGTGTAGGATGTCGATGGCGCCATCAAGAGCCATGTCACCCACCAGTTCGGCTATTTGGAAAATTTACTCGAGAAGCCAATTGTAATCTGAACAAGACAATTACTTGTCCCAAGATACTACTATCATTTGTTTCTACTTGTCCCCAAGACACAACAGATGATAGGACACATACAAGTCAATTACTCAGTGGAGTACAAAGCACTAAATCAAGAAATCATGAACAGGACACATAACAATAAGTCAAGTACTCAGTGGTAATTTCATTAGTAGCAACAAATGCCTTGGTTCACAACTCATAAGAATTTACAAAGAACAAGCCCACCTCGCTATGTAATCGTATAAACATAATGAGCATTAGACACAACTAATACTAGTAGCACTTCTTAGAATGCCTAGTACTCATCAGACTTAATGAATATCAGACAAAACTTATACCTACTACACTAACACAATAGCTAGACGCAGGAAGAAAACACCATGCAAAGAAGCAGTACTCACCAGTGCTGCTAGGTGCTGCTGCTATCCTAGATAGTGATTGTTGGTGGCAAGATAGGTGAAGCAAGTACCAAGTGCATCCCTCCTGGCAATAAGAAATAAGGCAAATGCCTCGCCAGTAATCACTAGCCTCAGTTCAGTAATCACTAGCCTCCTGGCAAAGAAGCAGTACTCACCAAGCTTTTGTATAATAATTCTGATCCCCAAATGCCTCAGTTCAGTAATCACTAGCAAGTGTAGATGATACAGCCAAACGTCCTCGTGTGTACATGCATCAGTAAATGCAGAAAAATCAAGTTAGTCTTAGCTAAACTAGATATACAAGAACATTTCAGAGATTATCAAAAATTCTTGGCAAGACAGTGATGCTACCAAGGCAACACATGAGTGCTCCAAGATCTCATTTATCACACATGAACAACACGAGATCAAAGTACAGGTACATCTAGCATAAATATGGTTAGTGTAAGGATGCTAAACACAAGTACATGCAACAGGCAATGATTTTCAGGGTAGGTCTAGCATATAATGAGTTTTAGGGTACATAAATAAAATTCAGAACACATGCTTCTGCTCATAAGCATCTAAGTAATGACAGAATCGTAACATCTAGTGGTGGTAAGCATCTATGTCATCACACTCTTGTCCAAGTTTCCAAGTTTCCCAAATATGAAACAAATGAACATTGAAAGAGAAATGACTTAATAATCCCTTCTAAATGGCCATTGTGTACAAATAGAAGAAGCCACGAGTATTTGATAAGAAACTAGTAGTAAAAAATCATTTTAGGCGGTGTAAAGGGGCATATCTCGAAGGACCCCTAAAGGACTAGGGTTATGAAATCTCGGTCACTGTCTTAAGAGATATTCCAAAAGCACCTTAATCGTAACTCGGGTTTGATGGATGCCACAAGACGAAGCAATTCCCACTCAGTGAAACAAAATGACCTAGAATAGAAAATTGCTATGCCGGGCTGGCCCTGTTCTTCGCCTTAGTGTTGTTAAAGTTTCTTAAGTTAATAAGTCTCGAGCACAGGTAATGCCCCTGGTCCAGTGTAGTTCCAACCGCACAAACCATAACAGAGTACCTACTATCCTGCAACTCGTCGTAGGCTAAATTCGATCTGATGGCTTAGGTGTATTTTTATTCAAAATTCAGAATCATCATGCCCCAAGTAGCATGATGCCTTAAGTTAATAAGTGTGGTTTAACATGTGAGATGAATGATTTATTCAGAACACTCATCAAGCATGCCAAGAAGCTTCAACCCTTGCGTAACTCACCCTCATTAGGATCTATACTATAGTCCACCAACTACCATTCAGTTACGCATTCGCAGTGACCACCATCTACAAATAGCACTCAAGACAAAAAAGTAAAGTCGGCACAGCAGCGGAAGGGGATGTCATTATATTCGACCGGCGTCGACGATGCCGATGGCTCATGCCGGGCATGAAGTCCATGAGGCCGCATGCGAGCCGGAGGAGAAGTGCGCGTATCCATCGAGGAAGTAGGGCTTGGCCTTGGGGTTGATCCGGTGGAGATGATGACGGCGATGATGAGGCCGTAGATCCCGAGCACTCCCGCCATGACGGGCACGATGGACTTCATGACCAGCTCGGCGATGACCCCATCGACGCCACGCCGCCGCTCTTGGCGTGCCGTCGCCACGCCCATGCTCGCACGCACGCACACGAGGTCACGGTCACGAGAGGATCGATGGAGGGATCGGGGTGGGGTGGGGAGGAGATCTGGCTCTGGGGTGCTTACATGAGAAGACGAGGGGCGGCCGAGGAAGCCGAAGAGGGGCGGTCTCGTGAAGACTTCAGTCGATGTCCGCCACCCGGCGAGGAGGCAGGACAGCAGTGCTCCCTCGATCTGGATCAGGTTAGCGATAGGAGAAATCCGTGAGAAGATATGGGGTCGAGTGAGGCGGTGGTGGTGCGGAGGGGTGCCGGTGGTTTGGGGTGGCCGGCGACGTGGTGCCAGGAAGGAGGAGATGGAGGCGGCGCCCGCGGGTGGATCTGAGGAGAGGAGGAACTGAGGAAGGGTTCTGCGTGATGGGGGGTAGGTGGGGTTGGATGCGGCCTGACCTAGATGATTATGCGTGCGCTGGATGCCAGGTCATCGATCCACACAACAAGTTTCCATACTTCACCATCCATCCGTTCATTATGTTTACATCCTACGGCTGATATTGACCTTCTCTAATATCTCAACCTGTCTAGAAATTATGACGATTTTGTCCATAGAAATTACGACGTTTTTCACGAAATCGTCATAGTTTAATAAGGATTTGGCCCTCCCAAATAGCTTACGACCATCTAGTGTAGAATCGTCATAAATTTATGACGATTTTATTCAGGGTCACTACCAAAACGTCATAGTTTGACACATTTCTTGTAGTGGCAGAAGGGGAGATCAAGAAAGAGCACCAAGTGTTGTTGGTCAATAAGACCACCAAATTCAAGAAAGGCAAGTCTAAGCAGAAGGGACACTTCAAGAAGGGTGGTAAGAAAGTTACCACGCCGGCGAAGAAGACCAAGGCTGGACCCAAGCCTGATCGAGTGCTTTCTTTGCAAGGGAGAAGGTCACTGGAAGCGGAATTGCCCAAAGTACTTGGCGGATTTTAAGAACGGCAACATCAAGAAGAAAGGTATATCTGATATACATGTTATTGATGTGTATCTCACTAGTACTCGTAGTAGTGCCTAGGTATTTGATCTTGGTTCGGTTGCTCATATTTGTAACTCAAAGCAGTCTTTGCCAAAGCGGAAGCTAGCGAAGAACGAGGTGACGATGCGGCGTGGGAAAGCGGATCAAAGGTTGATGTGATCGCGGTCGACGCTACCTTCATCTACCATCGGGATTAGTTTTATACTTAAATAATTGTTATTTGGTCGTTGAGCATGAACATTATATCGGGATCTTGTTTATTGCGAGACGGTTACTTGTTTAAGTCCGAGAATAATGGTTGTTCGATTTATATGAGTAATATGTTTTATGCACATGCACCTTTGATAGATGGTCTATTCTTATTGAATCTCGATAGTGGAAATACACATATCAACAACATTGAGGCTAAACGTTTGAAATCAAGCGATAATTCGACCTATATGTGGCACTGTCGTCTTGGTCACATTGGAGTGAAACGTATGAAGAAACTCCATTCCGATGGACTTCTTGAATCACTTGATTTTGAATCACTTGAAAGATGCGAAGCATGTCTGATGGGAAAGATGACTATGACTCCATTTTCTGGTATGATGGAGCGAGCTACGGACTTATTGGAAATCATACATACCGATGTGTGTGGTCCAATGAGTGTAGCATCATGATGGTTATCGTTATGTTCTTACCTTCACGGATGACTTGAGTAGATATGGGTATATCTATTTCATGAAACATAAGTCCGAAACTTTCGAGAAGTTTAAGGAGTTTCAAAGTGAGGTAGAGAATCAACGTAACAAGAAGATTAAATTTCTACGTTCTGATCGTGGAGGTGAATATCTAAGTTACGAGTTTGGCGAGCATTTGAAGAAATGCGAAATACTTTCACAATTGACACCGCCGGGAACACCACAGCGTAATGGTGTGTCCGAACGTCGTAATCGAACTCTCTTAGATATGGTTCGTTCTATGATGTCACTTACAGATTTACCGCTATCATTTTGGGGTTATGCATTAGAAACAGCCACATTCACTTTAAATAGGGCACCATCTAAATCCGTTGAAACGACACCATATGAATTATGGTTTGGGAAGAAACCTAGATTGTCGTTCCTTAAAGTTTGGGGATGCGAAGCCTATGTAAAGAAGTTACAGCCGGACAAGCTAGAACCCAAAGCGGAAAAATGCGTCTTCATAGGATACCCGAAGGAAACTATTAGGTATACCTTCTATCATAGATCCGAAGGCAAAATCTTCGTTGCCAAGAATGGATCCATTTCTAGAGAAGGAATTTCTCTCAAAAGAAGTGACTGGAAGGAAAGTAGAACTCGACGAGGTTGTCGAACCTTCTCTCGAAATTGCGAGTAGCGCAGCACCGGAAGAAGTTCCTGTGGTGCCTGCACCAATTAGAGAGGGAGCTAATGATGGTGATCATGAAACTTCGGTTGAAGTTGCTACAGAGACTCGGAGGTCAACGAGAACTCGTACCACTCCAGATTGGTATGATCCCGTTATGAGTGTCATGTTGGTGGATAACACCGATGACCCCGAGACATATGAGGAAGCAATGATGAGCCCAGATTCCAATAAATGGCAAGAAGCCATGAAATCCGAGATTGGATCCATGTACGAAAACCAAGTATGGACTTTGGTGGACTTACCGGATGGCCGGAAGGCTGTCGAGAACAAATGGATCTTCAAAAAGAAAACAGATGCTGATGGTAATGTTACTGTCTATAAAGCTCGACTTGTCGCAAAAGGGTTTTGACAAATTCAAGGAGTTGACTACGATGAGACTTTCTCACCGGTAGCGAAGCTAAAGTCTGTTAGGATTATGTTAGCAATCGCTGCATATTATGATTATGAGATATGGCACATGGATGTCAAAACGGCATTCCTCAATGGAGATATTGATGAATTGTTGTATATGATGCAACCCAAAGGTTTTGTCGATCCTAAAGATGCTAACAAGGTATGTAAACTTCAACGGTCCATCTATGGATTGAAGCAAGCATCCCGAAGTTGGAATCAACGTTTTGATAAGGTGATCAAAAGTTTTGGTTTTATACAAACTTATGGAGAAGCTTGTATTTACAAGAAAGTGAGTGGGAGCTCTGTAGCATTCTTAATACTATATGTGGATGACATATTATTGATTGGGAATGATGTAGACCTTCTTAATAGTGTCAAGGAATATTTGAATAATAGTTTTTCAATGAAGGATCTTGGCGAAGCAGCTTACATATTAGGCATAAAGATTTATAGAGATAGATCGAAATGCCAAATATCATTGTCACAGAGTACATATTTGGACAAAGTTCTAAAGAGGTTTGGAATGGAAGATAGCAAGAAAGGGTTCTTGCCCATGTTGCCCAATACGACCTTGAGTAAAACTCAAAGTCCGACATCGGCAGAAGATAGAGAAAGGATGAGTAAGACTCCCTATGCCTCAGCCATAGGACCTCTAATGTATGCCATGCTATGTACTAGACCCGACATTGCATATGATGTTAGTTTAACTAGCAGATATCAAAGTGATCCAGGAGTGGATCATTGGACAGCGGTCAAAAACATCCTTAAGTACTTGAGAAGAACTAAGGATATGGTTCTTTCTTATGGAGGTGATGAACACCTCGTTTATAATGGTTACACCGATGCTAGTTGGAACACCGATCCGGATGATTCTAAATCACAATCTGGATACGTATCTATTTTGAATGGTGCAGCAGTTAGCTGGAGGAGTGCAAAGCAAAGCATTGTGGTGAGATCTTCAACTGAATCGGAATACATGGCTGCTTCGGAGGCTTCACAAGAAGCGATATGGATGAAAGAGTTCATTACAGAGCTGGGTGTGGTTCCTAGTCTTGGACCCAATGTCTATCTCTTTGTGATAACATGGGCGCCATAGCCAATGCGCAAGAACCAAGGTCACACAAGAAGCTGAAGCATATCAAGCTACGTTTTCACGCTATTCGAGAACATATCCAGGATGGGGATATAAAGATTTGCAAAGTACACACAGATCTGAATGTGGCGGATCCGTTGACTAAACCTCTCCCGAGGGCAAAACATGACCAGCACCAAACTGCCATGGGTGTTCGGTATATTACCATGTAATCTAGATTAGATGACTCTAGTGCAAGTGGGAGACTGTTGGAGATATGCCCTAGAGGCAATAATAAATGTAGTTATTATTATATCTTTGGGTTTATGATAATGCTATAATAGTATTAACAAGGAAACATTGATACTTGTGTGATTTGTAAACTTAATTTGAAGTCCCTAGTATAGCCTCTATACATCACTAGCTTGTTGGTTGATAAATGATTGTGGTTTCCCTATCATGAACATTGAGATGTTATCAACAACAAGATCATATCGTTAGGAGAATGATATGATGGACATACTCCTATAGATAAGCGTAGCATAAAGATCAAGTCATTTCAATAGTTCAATTGCTATATGCTTTCTGATACATAGTAACCTAATTCCTTCGACCATGAGATCATGCATATCACCTTTACGGGATGGATGCTTTGATGACATCAAACACCACACCGTGGCGGGTGGCTATAAAGGTGGCATTGAGTGTTCGGAAAGTATTGGTTGAGACACATGGATCAGAGTGGGATTTGTCCATCCATATGACGGATAGATATACTCTGGGCCCTCTCGGTGAAATGTCATCCAATTAGCTTGCAAGCATGTGACGCTCACAAGGGATCACATATCACGAACGAGAAAAGAGTACTTATCGAACGAGGTTGAACTAGGTATACTGAGATACCGACGATCATAACCTCGGATAAGTAAACTATCGTGAGACAAAGGGAAATTGGTATCGTATGTAAGTGGTTCATTCGATCGCAAAGTAATCGTAGAAATATGTGGGAGCCATATGAATTTCCATATTCCTCTATTGGTTATTGTTCGGAGAAGTGTCTCGATCATGTCCGCATAATTCACGAACCGTAGGGAGACACACTTAAGGATTCGATGTTGTTTGAGTAGTTATGGTATTATGAGAAAGAGACCGAATGTTGTTCGGAGTCTCGGATGGATATGGGATATCACGAGGTGATCCGGAATGGTCCGGAGAATAAGATTCATATAAGGAAAGTCCCGTTTCGGAGTTGGGGAATGATTCCGGTGTTTTCATCGGAAATGTTCTAGAAGGTTCCGGAATTTCCGGAACTCCGGAGGGGAAGGGGTACATGAGTGTGTCATTGCAAGTTGGAATGATTGCATCATGTACTAAGTGTATTCGTTGTCCAAAATAAAGGGTTTATTCAAATCCTAAATTGAAAAGTCAAAGGGCAAATTTGAAAGTCAAACGGCAAGTTTTTGGAAAGTGGAAAAGAGGAGGGAGTGTGAAACCGAGTTGGGGAAATTCTTGAGCTTAGATCCATGGTTGTCCTAATTTCCTTGGCCTTGATTGTTGTGGGCCAGCTGAGCTATCTGCTGAAGGTGGCTAAGTTGGCTTGACGTTCTGCTCTTTTAGCTTCGCGGTCAGAAACCAACATTTGCAGGATCTGCAACATCGGGTCCGGGGATGAACCACTTCCTCCGCGAGGCATCTGAAGATTGAGCTAGATCATGTGAAAAGAGGGAAATTTCTAAGGTTCAGGGAATTTGAAAAGTTTTTAAAATTTGACTCAGATTTTCTAGCAACTTGCTTTTCATTCATTCATAGCACACGATACAACACACACCACAACAAAGGAGAAACATATGGTTTTAAGAACCATTCTGGAAACTATGATACAGTGGGACCGAATACAACTCACTACGCTAGTTCTCAAGTGCTACTACTCCTCAGATTCGGTGTAATCATCATCCTCATCATCCTCATCGTCATCAATGAAGGCGAAATCCTCCTCATCGGTGAAGAAGTCCATGGCCTGATCCTCTAGAAAATCATCGTCATCGCTGAGATAGGAGTAGGGGTCTCCACGAAGATCTTCTCCGGCATTCTCCCTTTCCTCCAACTGCATGTCTCTCTCGTGGATTGTCTCCTCCAAATACGAGATACGGTCGCGAAGACGGGCAAAGATGCGCTCCTTCTTGTCAAGCTGACGGCGGCGAGACTTGCGGTCCTTTGCTAGCATGGCGATGGTCTGATCCTTCGTCTTGATGATGGCAGACTTGTGGTTGGAGTAGTCACGGGCATTGTCCAGTTCCTGCTAATGATCATACATAATGAAGCTAAGGTGGTCCAACTGAGTCTTCAGCTCGTGGTGGTATGGGGCTTCCAGTGGCTGTCCCATAGCATCACGCCTTGGGCAAAACTCAAAGCGGGTACCCTTGATCTGGTTGATACTCTGCCCACACAGACGGGCAAGAGCTTCCCATGGCCCGCAAGTCCATCGAGCGCTTGTTCTCTCTTAAGGTGAACTGAATTCCCTCGGCGTTGGGAGGTTCAATCTTTCCTCGGATACTTGCAACAACTAGCCACCGCCGATCTTCTCCTTCCGATCATTGAGCTGAGCTCAAGCACTCGAGTGGGACGCCCGAAGTTCAAAGATGGTCCAAGTCCTCAAAGATGAGGTCTCCTCCATTCCCCAACTGATAAAACTTGTTGTACTTCACTTCCATCTATAAGAATATAGGATGAGTAAGTTAGAGTGATCAAGTGTATCAAATTTTAGGTATTTTGCAAGAGTTTTTGAGGAACATGAATTTTCATGAAAGAATCAAAGTGATAAGAATGGGAATACGTTTTTGTGAATACTCACTTCCTTTGGTTTTGAAACTAAGTTTTTGATTTAAACGTCCATTCTAACTAGGGTCTCCTATGGTCAGGATGGCTCTGATACCAACTTGTCAACACCCAGATTTTTAATCCCAGATGCCTGTTATGCCATACATCGCAATCCCAGGATTACCATTTTTGCGAGACATAACAGGTTTGGATATCACAGTACATCATCCATTACATACCATACATAAGGTCTTACACAAATAAGGATCTCATGATCGAGTTCTTAATACAACTCAAGCAGCGGAATAACGTAATAATAAAGGTAGTGTAGGTGAAGCTCCATCTTCGGGGTCACAGGCAATGCTGACGATGGGAGATGATCCTAGTTGTCGTAACCTTCCTGTGGTCCATCATCCTGGTACTCCACTTCATAGTCTGGCCATGGGAATATCCAGGGACAAAGCCATGAGTACTCTTTAGGTACTCGCTAACTAATACTAACAAGTTAAGGGGTTTTTGTAGTAGGACACTAAGATCTAGGGTTATTTTGCAAAAAGCCAGATTTACCTCTACTAAGTTCACAAGCAAAGAAAACTAGTTGAAATTTTATAACACCTAAGTGGGAACTTGAATTTCATATCACAACTCTGTTGTGGTCAAGTCAAAGTCTCAATCCATTTCACAAGTCATTTTGAAAACATCTGACGGGGGAACAGTATGGCCACTCCAACTGTCCATAACCACGGAAGCGGCTATTCGAATAGTTTGACACTCTGCAGAGATTGTACACTTTCACCACAACATTTGATATATCCGTCAGGAACAAATCCTGAATTCACCATACTCAGTATGCGGATAATCAATCCTAACATTTCAATTACGCCCTAGTATAGGCACCTCTCATGTGAGTTTGGCCTCCCAACCATGACCACTGTCATCGTGGGTACTACATGTGGACAATCTTCACAAGGTAGCCTCACTGCACCTTGGCTGTGAGGGCACCCGTACTAAGGTATATAAGTTTCCAGTCAATCCCTACCCAATTTTCGGGTATTGTGGTTGTACGGTAAAATTGGAATGGTATCGCATCTAGACAACCATTAGTTTTTATAAAGAGCTAAGGCTCATGCCTCAACATTTTCATCATCAAAATCTTCTGGTGTTCGGAAACACATGTCAAAACATTTCAATAGAATGACTCATCATTCCAAGGTTTTCATAACCATTTTCAATAGAACAAATCCTGAATTCACCATACTCAATATGCGGATAATCAATCCTAACCTTTCAATTACACGCCCTAGTATAAGCACCTCTCCTGTGAGTTTGGCCTCCTACCCATGACCAACTGTCATCTTGGAGTCTTGCATGTGGACAATCTTCACAAGGTAGCCTCAGCTCAGTCCTTGGCCGTGAGGGAACTAATATAAGGTATATAAGTTTCCAGTCGAGCCCTACCCAATCTTCGGGTATTGTGGTTGCACGGTAAAATTGGAATGGTATCGCATCCAGACAACCATCAGTTTTATACAGGGCTAAGGCTCATGCCTCAACATTTTCATCACCAAAATCATCTGGTGTTCGAAAATGCATGTCAAATAATCTTAGTAGAATGATCCATCATTCTAAGGTTTTCATAACCATTTTCACCAAGTATTCCCATCTAAAGTTGATCAAGTTTTTATGCTTAGCACTAGCATCTACAAGTGGGGTTAAGTACTAATGAGGGGTGGTAAACAAGTGGAGATTAGTTAAGTTCAATCTAATGCCTTAGGATGACATCAAGATTATCTAACTTAGGCCAAATTTTAATGCTCTTTATGCAACCTTCCATTATCTTTCTAGTGTCTACAATTCACTATGTAAACTCTAAGAGAAAGCTTTGATAAAGAAATAAAGTATAAAGAATGTAAGTAAAACTAGGATTGGGTATCATCAAATGTGTCTAACCAAGCATGATTAATGCATTGCATAGGTTATCTAACTTTCATAGTTGCAAGTGTTAGCTTGCCTTGTGCAAAGCAGTGGTTGAAGTTCTCCTCGGATTCTTCCTCGTAGTATCCTCCTTCCTCCTCGTATTCTTGGTCGGTACTAGAGTCTATAAATAAATACAAGGTACACAATCACCAAACAATACTTAACTATTTTCACTCATCACACAAAGGTGTACTATAGATGATCTAGCATCATCCCTTTCATTACAAAATTAAAGCATTTGTCTTGTTTATTTTAATTTGAGAAAAGTAATTTCTACTCATTGAAAAACTACTTAAGATTTAATATTCTCTAACTCAAACATGGGATCATGTTAACACATGTCACCACCACATATTTCAGTATATGGGAATGTGATTTAAAGTGGTGTCACAATTTAATAAGGTTTAACATTTTTATTTTAAATAAATAAAGTGACTAGAAATGCCTATGTGGCATTCTTTTGTTACTTGAACATTATTTCTGTAAGTAAACCCAAATGTTTTTATATATTCTGAAAGGTATGATGAAATGTGATTTTTGAGAGTTGGAATCAACTCAAAAGATATTATGGTTGAATTTTGAAAAATGTTTGAATACAAAAAAGCTTCTGCCTTGTTATTTTTCCCAAGGTTGATCTACAAACCCAATTGATTTGAATCCAACGGGCTTGGATTAAGCATTTCAGTTCCTTTCTAACAAAATTGGTTTCATGCATTTTGGTTCACTAAATCGAGTTGGGTTGATTTTTGAATCTAGGTACAGAACTGAGTTTGAATTAAATTAGAAAAATCTAAATTCAAACGGTTGGGTCATGGAGAGGTTAATGGTCGGACTAGTGTCACTCGGCGCAGACTCGGCCTAACGGGGGTTCCACCATCGGTGTCTCATAACACGCCGGCGTACGGAGCTATGTGGTTCGTTGGATTAGAAGGGAGATCGACGGCTGGGGATCATCGTCAACGATGAGCATGTCACCGGCGAGCTCAAACCCTAGCGGCTCAGTGGGGGTGCATAGGGGGCATACTAGGGCTCCAGCGACAAGGGCGAGGCAGGAAAACGAATGACTGGTCGACGGCGAGCTCAGGGATGGTCGAGGAAGCTCCAGGGGTGGTCGAAATCAACGGCCCCCTTCTTCTCCAGAGGCAGCCTGCTCTGACGCAATTCCAGCGAGCTGCTGCTCCTCATGCTTCGGCTAGAGGGTGGAACGATCAGTGAGGTGAGGGGAGTGGAATGGTGTGCTTCAAACGGCTAGGGGTGGCCTCCTTTTATAGGCTCGACGGCGAGACCGAGAGGGATGGGCAGGCGACGGTGGTGACATGGCTACGGGATGCTAGAGGCATGGCTGAGGTTGGCGATCGACGCGCGGTCTCCTGGCAATGCTCTAGGACTTGAATGCGTGCTTAGGGGCGGTGGCAATCGGTCGGGAACGTGTAGTGATCTGCGCGGCAGAGGCAACGTCTTCGATGAAGAGTGGTGGCTGAGAGGCACGGGGCGGCTAACGGAAGTGTCTAGCGTGTTCCTGGGATCATGGCGAAGCGGTGGGCACGGGCTGCGGTCGAGGGGCGGCGTGTGCACGCGTGCCGGGTGTGGCGCTCTGGGGCGGGCTCGGCATGTCGCAGTGGCACTGGGCGCGCGGTGTTCCTGGTGGTCCACGGCTTGCACTGTCTTGGGGAGGGGACAGTGGGCGGTGGTGAGGTGTTGGCTACCTCCCAGACAAGGTGGGCACGGCTAGTTCTTCCTCTAGCTTGTTGTCCACCTTGGGGTGGCATGGTGAGGCTCGGCCTGCTCACCATTGATGGCAAGGCAAGCTTACAATGGTGCTAGAGGTTAGTTAAAGGAGCTAGATGATCTACTAAGGCTAGTTGCAACCAGAGGGGGAACAAGTTAGGCGAAATTTACTGCACACTATAGTGTTTTTAATTTGAATCTGCAAGATGTTTGATGAAATGGCCGCAAGAAACCTGAACCCCCGTTAGGACACAATTGCACAAGGGAGCGTAGGATCTTAGAGTTTAAGTCTATGGTTAGGTTTATACCTTAATTGCTTTCCTATAGTTGCGGATGCTTGCAGGGGGTTTAATCACAAGTATGTATTAGTCCAAGTAAGGTTGGTACATTAGCACAGGTTCACACACGCAACACTTACAACACCAAAGAAGGGTACTCAGTTATTTAAAGCGAAAACACTTGACAGAAATGTTGGAGATATGCCCAAGAGGCAATAATAAAGTAGGTTATTATCATATCTTCATGATTATGATAAATGTTTACATACCATGCTAAAATTGTATTAACCGGAAACATTAATACTTGTGTGATTTGTAAATATAAAAGAGTCCCTAGTAAAGCCTCTTGTTAAACTACCTTGTTGGTTAATATATGATCATGGTTTCCTGATCATGAACATAGAAGATGTTATTAATAACAGGGTCATATCATTAGGAGAATGATGTGATGGACATACTCCTATAGTTAAGCGTAGCATAAAGATCAAGTCATTTAATATAGTTCATTTGCTATAAGCTTTCTGATACATAGTAACCTAATTCCTTCGACCATGAGATCATGCTAATCACCATCACTGGAAGGATGCTTTGATGACATCAAACACCACACCGTGAATCGGGTGGTTATAAAGGTGGCATTGAGTGTTCGTAAAGTATGTGTTGAGGCACATGGATCAAGAGTGGGATTTGTCCATCCATATGACGGATAGATATACTATGGGCCCTCTCGGTGGAATGTCATCCAATTAGCTTGCAAGCATGTGGAGCTCACAAGGGATCACATACCATGGGAACAAGAAAAGAATCGATGAGTACGAGGTTGAACTAGGTATGCAGAGATCTGAAGCGATCAAAACCTCGGATAAGTAAACTATCGTGAGACAAAGGGAAATTGGTATCGTATGTAAGTGGTTCATTCGATCGCAAAGTAATCATAGAAATATGTGGGAGCCATATGAATTTCCAGATTCCTCTATTGTTTATTGATAGGAGAAGTGTCTCGGTCATGTCCGCATAATTCACGAACCGTAGGAAGACACACTTAAGGATTCGATGTTGTTGAATAGTTATGGAATGATGAGTAAGAGACCGAATGTTGTTCGGAGTCTCGGATGGGATCCGGGATATCACGAGGAGATCCGTAATGGTCCGGAGAATGAGATTCATATAAGGAAAGTCCTGTTTCGGAGTTCGGGAATGATTCCGGTGTTTTCATCGGGAATGTTCTAGAAAGGTCCGGAAGGTCCGGCACTCCGGAGGGGAAGGGTATATGAATGTGTCATGACAATGTGGAATGGTTGCATCATGTACTAGGTCACTTGGCTGGGCAAAATAAAGGGAGAAATCAAATCCTAGTTTGAAAGTCAAACGGCAAGTTTGCTTGGTGGAGGGAGAGTAGGAAACCTACTTGGGGAGGAAGTCTCATCCCTCCACCCGCCGGCCAAGGAGGATGTCAACACCCGGATTTTTCAATCCTAGATGCTTGTTATGCCATACATCGCAATCCCAGGATTACCATTTTTGCGAGACATAACAGAATTGGATACCATAGTACTTCATCCATTACAAACGATACATAAGTTCTTACACAAATAGGGATCTCATGATCCAGTTCTTAATAAAACATCAAGCAGCGGAATACGTAATAATAACGGTAGCATAGGCAAAGCTCCATCTTTGGGGTCACAGGCAATGCTGACGATGGGAGATGATCCTAGTTGTCGCAACCTTCCTGGGGTCCATCTTCCAGATACTCCTCTTCGTAGTCTGGCCATGGGAATATTGTTGGAGATATGCCTAGAGGCAATAATAAATGTAGTTATTATTATATCTTTGTGTTTATGATAAATGTTTACATTCATGCTATAATAGTATTAACAAGGAAACATTGATACTTGTGTGATTTGTAAACTTAATTTGAAGTCCCTAGTATAGCCTCTATACATCACTAGCTTGTTGGTTGATAAATGATTGTGGTTTCCCTATCATGAACATTGAGATGTTATCAACAACAAGATCATATCGTTAGGAGAATGATATGATGGACATACTCCTATAGATAAGCGTAGCATAAAGATCAAGTCATTTCAATAGTTCAATTGCTATATGCTTTCTGATACATAGTAACCTAATTCCTTCGACCATGAGATCATGCATATCACCTTTACCGGATGGATGCTTTGATGACATCAAACACCACACCGTAACTGGGTGGCTATAAAGGTGGCATTGAGTGTTCGGAAAGTATTGGTTGAGACACATGGATCATGTAAGGGTCCAAATCTTAGATAAGATTGATCCCCCCTGTGTTTACAATGCTAGTCCCTGGATCAATAGCTAGCATCCACAGTTTAGATGTAATATCAAGAAACAAGGGTCATAATATAACTTTATAACCAGGAATAACATAATTTTATTACATCAAACATAGCTCATTAGGCTATTACATTTCATTGCAGCGGAATAAATATAGTCATGGGTCCTTCATCTTCAAAGTTCCACAGGCAGATGTTGGTTGTAGACTTTGTAATCCTAAACAATCAATCTTCACTAAAATCAAACAAACCTGCAACATACAAGTTACAGCCACAAAGGGTCAATACATTTGAATTGTATTGGCAAGTGATACTATGGTAGTATAGTGGAGTCTATCATCTATATGCATTTGGCTAAGTGGAGTTGAGGCTTGCATTGCTCAAAATAGATTTTTCTTATCATTTTGAAAATACTAAGTTTTTGCTTGACAAAATCATTTTCCTCAATCAAAGATTTCAAGATCCTTGTACCAAGCCATCTCTCCATCAATGATTGAAGAATTCAAACAACCCTTGTTCAAACCACAATATTTTAACTTAGAAATTTGAATGATGAGATTCTTGATTGCTTCCATGTCTTGATGCTCAAATTGTCCTTTACGGGGACATGGCTAAGTACTTAGATTTTACACTCTGCAGGTGGTGCACTTTCCCCACAAGACTTGGTTTCCCAAGACAAGATCTTTCAGAAGCCTTCCCTTAGACCAAAATGGACGCGTTCCAACCTATCAAACACTACCACCCACTGTCCATATGGCTAAGTTCTTGCAACCTATATGATCATGGCAGAGCCCATATTGCCAAGTGGTTGCACTTGAAGCTTCTCAACATTTGACATCTCAAATCCCTTTGTTTCCTGGGTGGCCATCCACAAGTGAGATACACAATCCAAGCCTATGGCATTGTGAACCACTCAACCATTCTCCACCAAGCAAGCCCATTCCACCCAGGTGATTCATTAACTTATTTGTTTTATTAAACAAAACTTAAGTCCACAGACTTAGAATCATTTTCATAGTGTGAATATATTCCACCCAAGTTTTCTATTAGCTAGGCTAAGCTTGGTAGTAGTAGGAATCTCTAATTTAGGAAAATCCTCCTAAGGATTCATCTACTAGGTTTTCTTATAGCAAGGTCTATACTTAGCAAAATCCATGCAAGTTTTACTTAGAAAAATCACTAATGCATAGTAAAAGTAATGGGACAAAAAGTATGAAGCATCACTTGCCTTTTTGGTAGAGTATAGGTTCACTTCTTGATCTTTGCAACAATCACACTCTTCAAGTCACTACAAATAAATCAAGCAAGGCACAAACTCAATCTACCAATCAAGCAAAACAACACACATAAATAACAAAGTCCAAGAAATGCATGCAAGCATGCCAAGCTTTGTTTTGTTTGAAAAAGTGGTTCCTAGTGGTCATAGTCATTTGGGTTCATCTAATGGTCATTCTCTAAAGTGGCTAAGTCATTTGCAAAAGGTTTCACTTAAAAACCATTTTCAAAACAAAGTGTTATTTTATGTGGTGTAGAATTATTTTTATTAAGGCATTTAGTCTATAGGGTTCACCAAATGAGTTGCTATTGCAAAACTTGGTGTTTTTTTGGGTCAGTAAGTTTGGTCCAAACTATTTTCTCAAAGTTTTCTTTCCATACACATTTTCATAATAAAACTATTCTTTTTACTTGGCTAGAAAATGACTAAGCCAAGTAATCTAACCTAAATCTTACCAAAATCATTTTAATACCAAGAGTTGGTTCCTAGGGTTGTAGGGTCACAACAAACCAATTGGCAAGGGTTTGATCTCAAAATTCATTTTAAATGATTTTTTCTAATGTTAGCAAGCACACAAAAGAATCTGCAAAATCAAACAATCTATCAAATACTATTTGCTAAACTAAGGGTAGGGTTGGCTAGGCTTGTTCTCCTGAATTCATTGATATAAAATTTGCAAAATTTGGACGGTGGATCAAAAGATATATGGGTTTGAAGTTTGTAAATAATTCTGATTTCAAATTCTAATTTCAATCTATCTGGTGACACGCGCGGCTTCCTATTAAATCGGTAGCGTTCGGTTGGATCACGACGACAGCCGTTGGATTAAGTTAAATCGTGCGGCGCGATGGTTACTACCGCTTGATTAAATTCTTTCGTGGCCTTACGATGACGATCTACGGTGCTAGGCACACCACGAGATGGCGGCGATATACTACCGGAGCGGCGGCGCCAGTTAAGCGGCGTATGGCGCAGAAGCGAGGAGAGAGGAGGAAGCTCACGGGTTCGTGGGCGACGCGATGCTCAACGTGGGACTGGTCGAGGCGCCGCGACGGGATGGGCAGGATTGCTCGCGGAGTTGGTATCGGCGACGGGCGGCTCGGTCAAGTCGACGAAGCTAGGAATCACCGAGACAAACGAGGCACACGGTCGGGGCGCAAGGACACGAAGAAGGCGTGCGTGAACGAGGGTCGGGTGGTCTGAATTACCGGAGGAGCTCGGGCGAGACAGACGGCGGCGCTCAGAAGTTTGTCGTAGCCGAGGCTCTGGGGCGCCCGCGGTCAAATGGGTGGTACGGGGAGGAAGGTCTGGGAGTGGGGAGGCTGCCAGGGTGCTCGGGGAGGCTCGGGGTGGTGTGTGCTGGTCGGATTCGTCGGTGGAAGCTCGTCGGAGACGAAGCCGTTCGAGGACGAATTGCGACGGCCTGGGGGCGTGCTCGGGGAAGGGGTCAGGGGGAAAATGAAGAAGGGGTGCTGGCGATTTATCCTGCGTGGTCAAGTGGCAGATTCATTGCGTGATTAAGGCGTATTACGCCGGAGTTAATCCGCAACACCTGGCCGAGGGGTGGGGAGAAGGTCGTGCGGGTGGGGAGGACAAGCAGTGGAAAGGGTCCATCGGTCAGGGGAAAAAAGAATCGAGGGAAGGTCCACCTGCTAGTGAGGATGTGGGTTGCTTTTGGGGTGAGAAAAGTAACTCTTCGGGGGAGGGGAATCTGGGCTGTGGGATTGTTGGGCTGGGCCTTGTTGGGCTGGTCTGTTTCCTCTCTTTTTTTTCTGTCTATTTGTTTTATTCTTTTCTATTTTATTTTCTGAATTGATTATTCAAACACATGATTCAATCAACCAAATAAATTCAAACCAACATCACACTTCACAACTTTTGAACTTGATTCTGTTCAGTAACAAATACCAAAATTCTAAAATAAAATAATATTTTAATTCATTTTAGGATCCATTCATTAATTAAATAAAATGTACTTTTAGTTATTTTATTTTTAATAAGGTTTGATTTATTTGATAAAATCACTATGTTAAATTCAATATTTTCAGAACAAATCAGTAGGTTTTATTTGGAAATAAATAGTACTTGGATACTTGTTTAAAACAAAATATTATTTTACTTTAGGGTCCAATAATAATTATATAAAATGGGCCTTAGTTATTAAATCAATTAGAGTTTGATTTTATTATTAAAATCTTTATTTGAAACCTAAATATAAAATTAGTAGGTTTAATCTGGGAATATATAATATTGAGAAATTTGTTTTAAAACAAGATAACATTTTATTTTAGAGTCCACTATTTAATATAAAATAGACTTTCATTGTTAAATCCACTAGGTTTGTTTTATTGAGAATATTTATTTTAAAATCTAAAGTAAAGTCAAAACATTTTAGTAGATTTTATTTGTGAATATAAAATACTTAGAAAACTTATTTTAAATAATTTAATAAGTTTTGATGTTTCAATTAAATTGGTAAGACCTTTTATTTTAAAAGAGTTTGGATATTAATTATTTTATTTAAGAAATCATTTATTATTTTTAATTAAACCTTTGCTATTTTATTTAAAATAAATTGTTTTAATTCAAAAGCTTGGCCAAGTTTTATTTTGGTTTTATAAAATAACCCTTATTTGTAAATCCATCTTTTCTTTTGAATATCAAATCCTTTTATTAAAAGATCCAAAATAGTAATTCCAAAACATTTTAATTTCCTTTATTAAATGTTTATCTTTAAGAATCCCTTTATGATTTTATTTAATTCAAATGGGTTTGAAGTTCCAATTGAGTTCAAAAAGTTTCTTCTGGCTCTAAAATTCAAACAAAGTTTTATTTTATTCATTTATTTTCACATTACAAGATTTGGAAAATCTTGGGATGTGACAGGCTACCACCCTTAAAATAAATCTCGTCCCGAGATTTGGGGAGGCTGGGGTTACAAGCAAGTTCAAAACAACTAGGGTACTACCACCCTTAAAAATTTTCAAACAAAAATTTCACATTGTCCTTCTTGGGATCCTGGGGAAAATTTCTCTAAGCAAATTTTTGCAAGGTGTCCTTGGTTTCCCTTCTTGACTCATGGGCCAAGGTTGAGCTCCTTCATAGACTTGTTTAACTTGTTCTTCATCTTTTCTGGACAATTGCTTGCATAGTGGCCTAGTTCTTTGCATTTAAAACACATCACTTGGCTGATATCTTTCTTTTTCTTTGGTATTACTGTCTCTTGTTTGTTTCCTTGGTTCTTCTTCTTTTCTGGGCACTCATTGGCATAGTGTCCCATCTCTTTGCATTTGAAACATTGCACCTGGCTTGTGTCCTTCTTCTTCTTCTTGGGTCTCTCCAAAGCTAGGAGTTCTTCTAGTTCATGTTCTTCATAGGTGGGAGATCTTTCTCTCTTCTTGAAGCATTGATCTTCATGTTCCTTGGATAAATGATCCTTGTCTCTATAAATATTGCTAGCTTGGGTTCCTTCCAGAACAACATCTTTGTCATCCTTGTTGTCATTAACTCCTTGGGAAAAGTTTTCTCTCATGTTGATCATTTGAATAACCAATCCTTGCAACATTTGGGATTGAAGTTTCAAAATCCTTTGTAGGGCTGGGTCTAGTCCATTGTTGTTGGCTAAAAGCTGAGTTATCTCTTGGCTCAACTGGTTTTGGGTTGCTATAAGTTCTCTCATGTTGTCTTCTTGGTTGGTGTTGGTGTCATCAACCTTGGAGTCTTTTGAGGTAGTCATCTGTTTGGGTTGAATTGGGATTAGAATAGGCAAAATATTTCTAAGGAAATATTTCTAATCACACACATCACAATTCACACAAGCAATGTTCAAGCAATCACAAACAAACTTTTCACTCAAACAAGGTTTAAGCACATACTTAGGCAACAAAATATTTTTGTTACACCACATAAGTTGGTGGTTTTGTCTTAGCTAAAATATGGTGGTCCATCTATATGGTTTACTTGTGATCTTTCCTTCCTTCTTGATTCTTCTTGTATGAGATCTTGGTTTCCTTGGAAAAACTTTTGGTCACAATACTTCAAAGTTGTTGATGGCTCTTTCCTATTTTGCATTCTCTCAGTCTCTAAATCTTGAGTAAGATTTCCTTGTCTCACTTGTAGTCCTTAGTGGTTTCCAAGTTGGAAGTCCTTGGTGAACATGCTGAAGATGTTGAAGTCATTAGAGTTGAAGAAGTTGAAGAAGTCCTTTGCATATGGTGTAGTCTTTGGTCATGGGGTAGGTTTTTCCATCAAGTTTGAAATAGAAGAGAAGTAGAGTTGAAACCAAAATGGTTGAGGAAAGGGTTTACAAGTGTTTTGTAAATAAGTTTTTGGAACAAAACAACTCCTATTTTTCTAAGGGTTTTTGTCCAATCCTAGGGTTTACAAATCCTACAGGCAACACAATGCTCTGATACCATCTGTAAGGGTCCAAATCTTAGATAAGATTGATCCCCCCTGTGTTTACAATGCTAGTCCCTGGATCAATAGCTAGCATCCACAGTTTAGATGTAATATCAAGAAACAAGGGTCATAATATAACTTTATAACCAGGAATAACATAATTTTATTACATCAAACATAGCTCATTAGGCTATTACATTTCATTGCAGCGGAATAAATATAGTCATGGGTCCTTCATCTTCAAAGTTCCACAGGCAGATGTTGGTTGTAGACTTTGTAATCCTAAACAATCAATCTTCACTAAAATCAAACAAACCGCAACATACAAGTTCTGACCACAAAGGGTCAATACATTTGAATTGTATTGGCAAGTGATACTATGGTAGTATAGTGGAGTCTATCATCTATATGCATTTGGCTAAGTGGAGTTGAGGCTTGCATTGCTCAAAATAGATTTTTCTTATCATTTTGAAAATACTAAGTTTTTGCTTGACAAAATCATTTTCCTCAATCAAAGATTTCAAGATCCTTGTACCAAGCCATCTCTCCATCAATGATTGAAGAATTCAAACAACCCTTGTTCAAACCACAATATTTTAACTTAGAAATTTGAATGATGAGATTCTTGATTGCTTCCATGTCTTGATGCTCAAATTGTCCTTTACCAGGGACATGGCTAAGTACTTAGATTTTACACTCTGCAGAGGTGGTGCACTTTCCCCACAAGACTTGGTTTCCCAAGACAAGATATTTCAGAAGCCTTCCCTTAGACCAAAATGGACGCGTTCCAACCTATCAAACACTACCACCCACTGTCCATATGGCTAAGTTCTTGCAACCTATATGATCATGGCAGAGCCCATATTGCCAAGTGGTTGCACTTGAAGCTTCTCAACATTTGACATCTCAAATCCCTTTGTTTCCTGGGTGGCCATCCACAAGTGAGATACACAATCCAAGCCTATGGCATTGTGAACCACTCAACCATTCTCCACCAAGCAAGCCCATTCCACCCAGGTGATTCATTATCTTAGTTGTTTTATTAAACAAAACTTAATTCCACAGACTTAGAATCATTTTCATAGTGTGAATATATTCCACCCAAGTTTTCTATTAGCTAGGCTAAGCTTGGTAGTAGTAGGAATCTCTAATTTAGGAAAATCCTCCTAAGGATTCATCTACTAGGTTTTCTTATAGCAAGGTCTATACTTAGCAAAATCCATGCAAGTTTTACTTAGAAAAATCACTAATGCATAGTAAAAGTAATGGGACAAAAAGTATGAAGCATCACTTGCCTTTTTGGTAGAGTATAGGTTCACTTCTTGATCTTTGCAACAATCACACTCTTCAAGTCACTACAAATAAATCAAGCAAGGCACAAACTCAATCTACCAATCAAGCAAAACAACACACATAAATAACAAAGTCCAAGAAATGCATGCAAGCATGCCAAGCTTTGTTTTGTTTGAAAAAGTGGTTCCTAGTGGTCATAGTCATTTGGGTTCATCTAATGGTCATTCTCTAAAGTGGCTAAGTCATTTGCAAAAGGTTTCACTTAAAAACCATTTTCAAAACAAAGTGTTATTTTATGTGGTGTAGAATTATTTTTATTAAGGCATTTAGTCTATAGGGTTCACCAAATGAGTTGCTATTGCAAAACTTGGTGTTTTTTTGGGTCAGTAAGTTTGGTCCAAACTATTTTCTCAAAGTTTTCTTTCCATACACATTTTCATAATAAAACTATTCTTTTTACTTGGCTAGAAAATGACTAAGCCAAGTAATCTAACCTAAATATTACCAAAATCATTTTTAATACCAAGAGTTGGTTCCTAGGGTCAGTAGGGTCACAACAAACCAATTGGCAAGGGTTTGATCTCAAAATTCATTTTTAAATGATTTTTTTCTAATGTTAGCAAGAACACAAAAGAATCTGCAAAATCAAACAATCTATCAAATACTATTTGCTAAACTAAGGGTAGGGTTGGCTAGGGCTTGTTCTCCTGAATTCATTGATATAAAATTTGCAAAATTTGGACGTGTGGATCAAAAGATATATGGGTTTGAAGTTTGTAAATAATTCTGATTTCAAATTCTAATTTCAATCTATCTGGTGACACGCGGCGGCTTCCTATTCGTCGGTAGCGTTTCGGTTGGATCACGCGACGATAGCCGTTGGATTAAGTTAAATCGTGCGGCGCGCAGTGGTTACTTACCGCTTCAGTTAAATTCTTTCGTGGCCTTACGATGACGATCTAACGGTGCTAGGCACACCAGCCATAGATGGGCGGCGATATGCTACCGGCGGCGGAAGCGGCGGCGTTAATGGCGTCGCGAAGCGAGAGAGGGAGAAGCTCACGGGTTCGTGGAGCGGCTGATGCTCAACGTGGGACTGGTCCGTCGGCGCCGAGGGATGGGCGGATTGCTCGCGGAGTTGGTAAATGCGGCGACGGCTCGGGTCAAGTCGAAGGCTAGGAATCACCGGAGACAAAGCAGGCACACGGTCGGAGCGCAAGGACACGAAGAAGGCGTGTGCATGAACGAGGGGTCGGGTGGTCTGAATTACGGAGGAGCTCGTCGAAGCGAGACGGTGGTGGCGCTCGAAGTTTGTCGTGGCCGAGGCTCAGGCGCCAGGTCAAATGGATGGTACGGGGAGGAAGGTCTGGGAGTGGGGAAGCTGCCAGGGTGCTCGAGGGGGCTCGGGGTGGTGTGTGCTGGTCGGATTCGTCGGTGGAAGCTCGTCGGAGACGAAGCCGTTCGAGGACGAATTGCGACGGCCTGGGGGCGTGCTCGGGGAAGGGGTCAGGGGGAAAATGAAGAAGGGGTGCTGGCGATTTATCCTGCGTGGTCAAGTGGCAGATTCATTGCGTGATTAAGGCGTATTACGCCGGAGTTAATCCGCCTGCAACGGCCGGCGAGGGGTGGGGGAGAAGGGTCGTGCGGGTGGGGAGGACAAACAGTGGAAAGGGTCCACTGGTCAGTGGGGAAAAAGAATCGAGGGGAGGTCCACCTGCTAGTGAGGATGTGGGTTGCTTTTGGGGTGAGAAAAGTAACTCTTCGGGGGAGGGGAATCTGGGCTGTGGGATTGTTGGGCTGGGCCTTGTTGGGCTGGTCTGTTTCCTCTCTTTTTTTTCTGTCTATTTGTTTTATTCTTTTCTATTTTATTTTCTGAATTGATTATTCAAACACATGATTCAATCAACCAAATAAATTCAAACCAACATCACACTTCACAACTTTTGAACTTGATTACATTAAGAACAAATACCAAAATTCTAAAATAAAATAATATTTTAATTCATTTTAGGATCCATTCATTAATTAAATAAAATGTACTTTTAGTTATTTTATTTTTAATAAGGTTTGATTTATTTGATAAAATCACTATGTTAAATTCAATATTTTAACAAATCAGTAGGTTTTATTTGGAAATAAATAGTACTTGGATACTTGTTTAAAACAAAATATTATTTTACTTTAGGGTCCAATAATAATTATATAAAATGGGCCTTAGTTATTAAATCAATTAGAGTTTGATTTTATTATTAAAATCTTTATTTGAAACCTAAATATAAAATTAGTAGGTTTAATCTGGGAATATATAATATTGAGAAATTTGTTTTAAAACAAGATAACATTTTATTTTAGAGTCCACTATTTAATATAAAATAGACTTTCATTGTTAAATCCACTAGGGTTTGTTTTATTGAGAATATTTATTTTAAAATCTAAAGTAAAGTCAAAACATTTTAGTAGATTTTATTTGTGAATATAAAATACTTAGAAAACTTATTTTAAATAATTTAATAAGTTTTGATGTTTCAATTAAATTGGTAAGACCTTTTATTTTAAAAGAGTTTGGATATTAATTATTTTATTTAAGAAATCCTTTATTATTTTTAATTAAACCTTTGCTATTTTATTTAAAATAAATTGTTTTAATTCAAAAGCTTGGCCAAGTTTTATTTTGGTTTTATAAAATAACCCTTATTTGTAAATCCATCTTTTCTTTTGAATATCAAATCCTTTTATTAAAAGATCCAAAATAGTAATTCCAAAACATTTTAATTTCCTTTATTAAATGTTTATCTTTAAGAATCCCTTTATGATTTTATTTAATTCAAATGGGTTTGAAGTTCCAATTGAGTTCAAAAAGTTTCTTCTGGCTCTAAAATTCAAACAAAGTTTTATTTTATTCATTTATTTTCACATTACAAGATTTGGAAAATCTTGGGATGTGACAGATCAAGAGTGGGATTTGTCCATCCATATGACGGATAGATATACTCTGGGCCCTCTCGGTGAAATGTCATCCAATTAGCTTGCAAGCATGTGACTGGCTCACAAGGGATCACATATCACGGGAACGAGAAAAGAGTACTTATCGGTAACGAGGTTGAACTAGGTATACAGAGATACCGACGATCATAACCTCGGATAAGTAAACTATCGTGAGACAAAGGGAAATTGGTATCGTATGTAAGTGGTTCATTCGATCGCAAAGTAATCGTAGAAATATGTGAGCCATATGAATTTCCAGATTCCTCTATTGGTTATTGTTCGGAGAAGTGTCTCGATCATGTCTGCATAATTCACGAACCGTAGGGAGACACACTTAAGGATTCGACGTTGTTTGAGTAGTTATGGTATTATGAGAAAGAGACCGAATGTTGTTCGGAGTCTCGGATGGGATATGGGATATCACGAGGTGATCCGGAATGGTCCGAGAATAAGATTCATATAAGGAAAGTCCTTTTGAGTTTGGGAATGATTCCTGTTTTCATCGGAATGTTCTAGAAGGTTCTAATATCCTAACTCCGGAGGGGAAGGGGTACACGAGTGTGTCATTGCAAGTTGGAATGATTGCATCATGTACTAAGTGTATTCGCTGTCCAAAATAAAGGGTTTATTCAAATCCTAAATTGAAAAGTCAAAGGGCAAATTTGAAAGTCAAACGGCAAGTTTTGGAAAGTGGAAAAGAGGAGGGAGTGTGAAACCGAGTTGGGGAGGGAGTCCTCCTCCCCAAGCCGGCGCACCACCCAAGCCGAGTTGGGGAGGGACACCTCCTCCCTTGGCCACCGCCCTCCACCTATAAGGAGGGGGGCCCTCCTAGCACACACAAGTCCCTCACCTCAAACCCTAGAAAGCTGCAGCCCTCCATAGCCGCCGCCACCCCCTAGGGTTTTGCCCTAGCCGCCGACTTGGGGGTCCCCAGAACCCTAGCCGCCGGCTCTAGCCCCTCCTCCTTGGTGTGTCTAAACCCTAGATCGCCGAGGAGCTCTCTCATACTCCACCATACTCGGTCCGGCTTAGCTTAAGCCTCATGATTTCCCTCTACTTCCGGTACCACGCCGTTGTCTTTCCGGAATCGCGAGGAGTGCTACAACCTCTGCCGCCTTTGGAACAAGGGAGATGAAGGTCTTCGTCGGGCACCGAACGTGACCGATCAGGGAGCGCGCCACGAACGCAGCGTCAGAAGGATCGTCTATGCAATCTTGAGATCGGGAAGAGTACGACTACATCACCCACGAGAATCCGCTCTCGTTAAACACTTTGGAATCTTCGAGGGTAAGTTATTCCATCGACTGCTTTACAATCTAGTAGATAGATCTTGGCTTGTTTGTTTGTATGCGATAGAAATTTTTGTTTTCCATGCTACGAAACCCTACAAAGTGGTATCGAGCCGTGTCTATATGTAGATCTGCCAGACGTAAGAACACAATGGTCATTGTGGGCGTTGATGCTTTTATTGTCGATTGCTTCTTGTGTACTTTGCATCTTGCGGTATGTTGGGATGAAGCGGCCTGCTAACCTTACATGACATCGTTCATGAGACTTGCTCCACGCTTGACATGCAACTAGTATTGCATAAGTGGCTTTGCGGGTGCCTGTTTCTCCTAGCATAGTTAAGATCCAATTTACAACGGGTGATTAACAATACTAGTATCAATGTTGTGGTTCTTGTTCGTAAGTTAGAACGACACTTATCGAAAGCCCCAAACCACGTAAAATATGCAAAGAAAGTAGAGGCGTCTAACTTTGTTTTGCAGGGGTGTGCAGTGATGTGATATGGCCATGATTGTGATTATATTTGATGTATGCAATGATCCTTATTGTAAGTTGGCAACCGGCAGGAGCCATATGGTTGTCTTTAATTTATGTTAAGACCCGCGTGTCTATTCAAAGTAATTGTAATAGTTGAAGCCGGTGGACAACAACCATGGAGAAGCGTCATTGACCTTGATGCAATGCCGGTGATGATAGAGATCATGTTCGTGCTTGAAGATGGAGATCGGAAGCACAAAGAAGAAAGGCCATATCATATCACATATTATGAATTGCATGTGATGTTAATCCTTTATGCATCTTATATTGCTTAGTAGACGACGGTAGCATTATAAGATGATCCCTCATGCACATGAATTTCAAGTAATAAAGTGTTCACCCTTAGTTAGCACCGCTAAAAGCTTGTTGTTTCAAGCACCACGTGATGATCGGGTGTGTTAGATTATGCAAGTGTATACAACGTGAGCAAGCCAGATTTGCTCATGCGAAACTAAGGTTTGATCTTGACGAGCCTAGCATGTACGCATGGTCTCGGAACACGGATCACCGAAAGGTAAAAGCATGAATCATATAGTAGATATGATGAACATGTCGATTGTTCGCCATTGAAACTATGTCAACTCTCTTGATGATCGGTGTTGATGTAGTGGATTTGGTTCGTGTGATCACTAAAACAATGTGAGCGATATTGTTTTGAGTGGGAGTTCACCTAGGTTAATTTTATTATTAATTTGAACTCAATTTGTCATAAACTTAGTCTAAACTATTGCAAATATGTTGTAGATCAATGGCAGCCCCTACCATCAATTTTAATGCGTTCCTAGAGAAAGAAAAGTTGAAAAACAATGGAAGCAACTTCGCGGATTGGTTCCGCAATTTGAGGATTGCCCTCATAGCTGGTAATTTGACCTAAGTGCTGGATGCACCGCTGGGTGACCCACCTGCAGCTGATGCTGCCGATGAAGTAAAGAATGGTTACCTCGCTCGGAAGAATCAGTACTCCATAGTTCAGTGTGCTATCTTGTATGGTTTAGAATCGGAGCTTCAGAAAAGGTTTGAGAATTCATACCCATATGATATTGTCGAGGATCTCAAATTGATTTTTGAGACTCACGCGGCAGTTGAGAGTTATGAGGCTTCTAAAAAGTTCTTTAACTGCAAGATGGAAGAGGGCAGCTCCGTCAGTGAGCATGTGCTTAAGATGTCTTGACACGCAAACAAACTTCAAAGCTTGGGTATAGTGATTCCTAATGCTTTGGGGATTTACCGTGTCCTCCAATCACTACCACCAAGTTACAAGAACTTTGTGATGAACTACAACATGCAGAACATGAACAAGACGTTGCCAGAACTGTTTGCTATGTTAAAGTCTGCAGAAGTGGAGATCAAGAAAGAGCACCAAGTGTTGTTGGTCAATAAGACCACCAAATTCAAGAAAGGCAAGTCTAAGCAGAAGGGACACTTCAAGAAGGGTGGTAAGAAAGTTACCACGCCGGCGAAGAAGACCAAGGCTGGACCCAAGCCCGACATCGAAAGTGCTTTTACCGCAAGGAGAAGGTCACTGGAAGCGGAATTGCCCAAAGTACTTGGCGGATTTGAAGAACGGCAACATCAAGAAGAAAGGTATATCTGATATACATGTTATTGATGTGTATCTCACTAGTACTCGTAGTAGTGCCTGGGTATTTGATACTGGTTCGGTTGCTCATTTGTAACTCAAAAAGCAGTCTTTAATAAACGGAAGCTAGCGAAGAACGAGCGGCGATCGGCGCTGGGAAACGGATCAAAGGTTGATGTGATCGTGACCGGCACGCTACCCCTTCATCTACCATCGGGATTAGTTTTATACTTAAATAATTGTTATTTGGTGCCTGCGTTGAGCATGAACATTATATCGGGATCTTGTTTATTGCGAGACGGTTACTTGTTTAAGTCCGAGAATAATGGTTGTTCGATTTATATGAGTAATATGTTTTATGCACATGCACCTTTGATAGATGGTCTATTCTTATTGAATCTCGATAGTGGAAATACACATATCAACAACATTGAGGCTAAACGTTTGAAATCAAGCGATAATTAGACCTATATGTGGCAATCGCTGCCTTGGTCACATTGGAGTGAAACGTATGAAGAAACTCCATTCCGATGGACTTCTTGAATCACTTGATTTTGAATCACTTGAAAGATGCGAAGCATGTCTGATGGGAAAGATGACTATGACTCCATTTTCTGGTATGATGGAGCGAGCTACGGACTTATTGGAAATCATACATACCGATGTGTGTGGTCCAATGAGTGTAGCATCGCGCGGTGGTTATCGTTATGTTCTTACCTTCACGGATGACTTGAGTAGATATGGGTATATCTATTTCATGAAACATAAGTCCGAAACTTTCGAGAAGTTTAAGGAGTTTCAAAGTGAGGTAGAGAATCAACGTAACAAGAAGATTAAATTTCTACGTTCTGATCGTGGAGGTGAATATCTAAGTTACGAGTTTGGCGAGCATTTGAAGAAATGCGGAATACTTTCACAATTGACACCGCCGGGAACACCACAGCATAATGGTGTGTCCGAACGTCATAATCAAACTCTCTTAGATATGGTTCGTTCTATGATGTCACTTACAGATTTACCGCTATCATTTTGGGGTTATGCATTAGAAACAAACGCATTCACTTTAAATAGGGCACCATCTAAATCCGTTGAAACGACACCTTATGAATTATGGTTTGGGAAGAAACCAAGATTGTCGTTCCTTAAAGTTTGGGGATGCGGCCTATGTAAAGAAGTTACAGCGGACAAGCTAGAACCCAAAGCGGAAAATGCGTCTTCATAGGATACCAAGGAAACTATTAGGTATACCTTCTATCATAGATCCAAGGCAAAATCTTCGTTGCAAGAATGGATCCATTTCTAGAGAAGGAATTTCTCTCGAAAGAAGTGACTGGAAGGAAAGTAGAACTCGACGAGGTTGTCGAACCTTCTCGAATTGCGAGTAAAGACCTAAGAAGTTCTGTGGTTCCTGCACCAATTAGAGAGGGAGCTAATGATGGTGATCATGAAACTTTGGTTGAAGTTGCTACAGAGACTGGAGGTCAACGAGAACTCGTACCACTCCATTGGTATGATCCCTATGAGTGTCATGTTGGTGGATAACACCGATGACCCTGAGACATATGAGGAAGCAATGATGAGCCCAGATTCCAATAAATGGCAAGAAGCCATGAAATCCGAGATTGGATCCATGTACGAAAACCAAGTATGGACTTTGGTGGACTTACCGGATGGCGGAAGGTCATCGAGAACAAATGGATCTTCAAAAAGAAAACAGATCTTGATGGTAATGTTATCGCTATAAATCTCGACTTGTCGCAAAAGGGTTTTGACAAATTCAAGGAGTTGACTACGATGAGACTTTCTCACCAGAGCGAAGCTAAAGTCTGTTAGGATTATGTTAGCAATCACGCATATTATGATTATGAGATATGGCACATGGATGTCAAAACAGCATTCCTCAATGGAGATATTGATGAAGAGTTGTATATGATGCAACCCAAAGGTTTTGTCGATCCTAAAGATGCTAACAAGGTATGTAAACTTCAACGGTCCATCTATGGATTGAAGCAAGCATCCCAGTTGGAATCAACGTTTTGATAAGGTGATCAAAAGTTTTGGTTTTATACAAACTTATGGAGAAGCTTGTATTTACAAGAAAGTGAGTGGGAGCTCTGTAGCATTCTTAATACTATATGTGGATTACATATTATTGATTGGGAATGATGTAGACCTTCTTAATAGTGTCAAGGAATATTTGAATAATAGTTTTTCAATGAAGGATCTTGGCAAGCTTACATATATTAGGCATAAAGATTTATAGAGATAGATCGAAATGCCAAATATCATTGTCACCAGTACATATTTGGACAAAGTTCTAAAGAGGTTTGGAATGGAAGATAGCAAGAAAGGGTTCTTGCCCATGTTGCCCAATACGACCTTGAGTAAAACTCGAAGTCCGACATCGGCAGAAGATAGAGAAAGGATGAGTAAGACTCCCTATGCCTCAGCCATAGGACCTCTAATGTATGCCATGCTATGTACTAGACCCGACATTGCATATGATGTTAGTTTAACTAGCAGATATCAAAGTGATCCAGGAGTGGATCATTGGACAGCAGTCAAAAACATCCTTAAGTACTTGAGAAGAACTAAGGATATGGTTCTTTCTTATGGAGGTGATGAACACCTCGTTTATAATGGTTACACCGATGCTAGTTGGAACACCGATCCGGATGATTCTAAATCACAATCTGGATACATATCTATTTTGAATAGTGCGGCGGGTGCAAAGCAAAAAGCATTGTGGTGAGATCTTCAACTGAATCGGAATACATGGTCGCTTGAGGCTTCACAAGAAGCGATATGGATGAAAGAGTTCATTACAGAGCTGGGTGTGGTTCTAGTCTACTGGACCCAATGTCTATTCATCGTGATAACATGGGCGCCATAGCCACGCGCAAGAACCAAGGTCACACAAGAAGCATATCAAGCTAAGTTTTCACGCTATTCGAGAACATATCCAGGATGGGGATATAAAGATTTGCAAAGTACACACAGATCTGAATGTGGCGGATCCGTTGACTAAACCTCTCCCGAGGGCAAAACATGACCAGCACCAAACTGCCATGGGTGTTCGGTATATTACCATGTAATCTAGATTAGATGACTCTAGTGCAAGTGGGAGACTGTTGGAGATATGCCCTAGAGGCAATAATAAATGTAGTTATTATTATATCTTTGTGTTTATGATAATGCTATAATAGTATTAACAAGGAAACATTGATACTTGTGTGATTTGTAAACTTAATTTGAAGTCCCTAGTATAGCCTCTATACATCACTAGCTTGTTGGTTGATAAATGATTGTGGTTTCCCTATCATGAACATTGAGATGTTATCAACAACAAGATCATATCGTTAGGAGAATGATATGATGGACATACTCCTATAGATAAGCTTAGCATAAAGATCAAGTCATTTCAATAGTTCAATTGCTATATGCTTTCTAATACATAGTAACCTAATTCCTTCGACCATGAGATCATGCATATCACCTTTACCTGATGGATGCTTTGATGACATCAAACACCACACCGTAACTGGGTGGCTATAAAGGTGGCATTGAGTGTTCGGAAAGTATTGGTTGAGACACATGGATCAAGAGTGGGATTTGTCCATCCATATGACTGATAGATATACTCTGGGCCCTCTCGGTGAAATGTCATCCAATTAGCTTGCAAGCATGTGACTCTGAGGGATCACATATCATGGGAACGAGAAAAGAGTACTTATCGGTAACGAGGTTGAACTAGGTATACAGAGATACCGACGATCATAACCTCGGATAAGTAAACTATCGTGAGACAAAGGGAAATTGGTATCGTATGTAAGTGGTTCATTCGATCGCAAAGTAATCGTAGAAATATGTGGGAGCCATATGAATTTCCAGATTCCTCTATTGGTTATTGTTCGGAGAAGTGTCTCGATCATGTCCGCATAATTCACGAACCGTAGGGAGACACACTTAAGGATTCGACGTTGTTTGAGTAGTTATGGTATTATGAGAAAGAGACCGAATGTTGTTCGGAGTCTCGGATGGGATATGGGATATCACGAGGTGATCCGGAATGGTCCGGAGAATAAGATCCATATAAGGAAAGTCCCGTTTCGGAGTTGGGGAATGATTCCGGTGTTTTCATCGGAAATGTTCTAGAAGGTTCCGGAATTTCCGGAACTCCGGAGGCGAAGGGGTACATGAGTTTGTCATTGCAAGTTGGAATGATTGCATCATGTACTAAGTGTATTCGTTGTCCAAAATAAAGGGTTTATTCAAATCCTAAATTGAAAAGTCAAAGGGCAAATTTGAAAGTCAAACGGCAAGTTTTGGAAAGTGGAAAAGAGGAGGGAGTGTGAAACCGAGTTGGGGAAATTCTTGAGCTTAGATCCATGGTTGTCCTAATTTCCTTGGCCTTGATTGTTGTGGGCCAGCTGAGCTATCTGCTGAAGGTGGCTAAGTTGGCTTGACGTTCTGCTCTTTTAGCTTCACGGTCAGAAACCAACATTTGCAGGATCTGCAACATCGGGTCCGGGGATGAACCACTTCCTCCGTGAGGTATCTGAAGATTGAGCTATATCATGTGAAAAGAGGGAAATTTCTAAGGTTCAGGGAATTTGAAAAGTTTTTAAAATTTGACTCAGATTTTCTAGCAACTTGCTTTTCATTCATTCATAGCACACGATACAACACACACCACAACAAAGGAGAAACATATGGTTTTAAGAACCATTCTGGAAACTATGATACAGTGGGACTGAATACAACTCACTACGCTAGTTCTCAAGTGCTACTACTCCTCAGATTCGGTGTAATCATCATCCTCATCATCCTCATCGTCATCAATGAAGGAGAAATCCTCCTCATCGGTGAAGAAGTCCATGGCCTGATCCTCTAGAAAATCATCGTCATCGCTGAGATAGGAGTAGGGGTCTCCACGAAGATCTTCTCCGGCATTCTCCCTTTCCTCCAACTGCATGTCTCTCTCGTGGATTGTCTCCTCCAAATCCGAGATACGGTCGCGAAGACGGGCAAAGATGCGCTCCTTCTTGTCAAGCTGACGGCGGCGAGACTTGCGGTCCTTTGCTAGCATGGCGATGGTCTGATCCTTCGTCTTGATGATGGCAGACTTGTGGTTGGAGTAGTCACGGGCATTGTCCAGTTCCTGCTAATGATCATACATAATGAAGCTAAGGTGGTCCAACTGAGTCTTCAGCTCGTGGTGGTATGGGGCTTCCAGTGGCTGTCCCATAGCATCACGCCTTGGGCAAAACTCAAAGCGGGTACCCTTGATCTGGTTGATACTCTGCCCACACAGATGGGCAAGAGCTTCCTGCATGGCCCTGGCAAGTCCATCGAGCCAGTTGTTCTCTCTTAAGGTGAACTGAATTCCCTCGGCAGTGGGAGGTTCAATCTTTCCTCGGAGACTTGCAACAACTAGCCACTGCCGATCTTCTCCTTCCTGATCATTGAGCTGAGCTCCGAAGCACTCGGGGTGCGGACGCTCCAGAAGTTCCGAAAGATGGTCCAAGTCCCGCTCAAAGATGAGGTCTCCTCCATTTCCCAACTGATAAAACTTGTTGTACTTCACTTCCATCTATAAGAATATAGGATGAGTAAGTTAGAGTGATCAAGTGTATCAAATTTTAGGTATTTTGCAAGAGTTTTGAGGAACATGAATTTTCATGAAAGAATCAAAGTGATAAGAATGGGAATACGTTTTTGTGAATACTCACTTCCTTTGGTTTTGAAACTAAGTTTTTGATTTAAACGTCCATTCTAACTAGGGTCTCCTATGGTCAGGATGGCTCTGATACCAACTTGTCAACACCCAGATTTTTAATCCCAGATGCCTGTTATGCCATACATCGCAATCCCAGGATTACCATTTTTGCGAGACATAACATTTTTGGATATCACAGTACATCATCCATTACATACCATACATAAGGTCTTACACAAATAAGGATCTCATGATCCAGTTCTTAATACAACTCAAGCAGCGGAATAACGTAATAATAAAGGTAGTGTAGGTGAAGCTCCATCTTCGGGGTCACAGGCAATGCTGACGACGGGAGATGATCCTAGTTGTCGTAACCTTCCTGTGGTCCATCATCCTGGTACTCCTCTTCATAGTCTGGCCATGGGAATAGCCAGGGACAAAGCCATGAGTACTCTTTAGGTACTCGCTAACTAATACTAACAAGTTAAGGGGTTTTTGTAGTAGGACACTAAGATCTAGGGTTGTTTTGCAAAAATCCAGATTTACCTCTACTAAGTTCACAAGCAAAGAAAACTAGTTGAAATTTTGTAACACCTAAGTGGGAACTTGAATTTCATATCACAACTCTGTTGTGGTCAAGTCAAAGTCTCAATCCATTTCACAAGTCATTTTGAAAACATCTGACGGGGGAACAGTATGGCCACTCCAACTGTCCATAACCACGGAAGCGGCTATTCGAATAGTTTGACACTCTGCAGAGATTGTACACTTTCACCACAACATTTGATACATCCGTCAGGAACAAATCCTGAATTCACCATACTCAGTATGCGGATAATCAATCCTAACATTTCAATTACACGCCCTAGTATAGGCACCTCTCATGTGAGTTTGGCCTCCCAACCATGACCAACTGTCATCGTGGGTACTACACAGGTGGACAATCTTCACAAGGTAGCCTCAGCTCAGACCTTGGCCGTGAGGGCACCCATACTAAGGTATATAAGTTTCCAGTCAATCCCTACCCAATTTTCGGGTATTGTGGTTGTACGGTAAAATTGGAATGGTATCGCATCTAGACAACCATTAGTTTTTATAAAGAGCTAAGGCTCATGCCTCAACATTTTCATCATCAAAATCATCTGGTGTTCGGAAACACATGTCAAAACATTTCAATAGAATGACTCATCATTCCAAGGTTTTCATAACCATTTTCAATAGAACAAATCCTGAATTCACCATACTCAATATGCGGATAATCAATCCTAACCTTTCAATTACACGCCCTAGTATAAGCACCTCTCCTGTGAGTTTGGCCTCCTAACCATGACCAACTGTCATCTTGGGTACTGCACAGGTGGACAATCTTCACAAGGTAGCCTCAGCTCAGTCCTTGGCCGTGAGGGAACTAATACTAAGGTATATAAGTTTCCAGTCGAGCCCTACCCAATCTTCGGGTATTGTGGTTGCACGGTAAAATTGGAATGGTATCGCATCCAGACAACCATCAGTTTTATACAGGGCTAAGGCTCATGCCTCAACATTTTCATCACCAAAATCATCTGGTGTTCGAAAATGCATGTCAAATAATCTCAGTAGAATGATCCATCATTCTAAGGTTTTCATAACCATTTTCACCAAGTATTCCCATCTAAAGTTGATCAAGTTTTTATACTTAGCACTAGCATCTACAAGTGGGGTTAAGTACTAATGAGGGGTGGTAAACAAGTGGAGATTAGTTAAGTTCAATCTAATGCCTTAGGATGACATCAAGATTATCTAACTTAGGCCAAATTTTAATGCTCTTTATGCAACCTTCCATTATCTTTCTAGTGTCTACAATTCACTATGTAAACTCTAAGAGAAAGCTTTGATAAAGAAATAAAGTATAAAGAATGTAAGTAAAACTAGGATTGGGTATCATCAAATGTGTCTAACCAAGCATGATTAATGCATTGCATAGGTTATCTAACTTTCATAGTTGCAAGTGTTATCTTGCCTTGTGCAAAGCAGTGGTTGAAGTTCTCCTCGGATTCTTCCTCGTAGTATGCTCCTTCCTCCTCGTATCCTTGGTCGGTACTAGAGTCTATAAATAAATACAAGGTACACAATCACCAAACAATACTTAACTATTTTCACTCATCACACAAAGGTGTACTATAGATGATCTAGCATCATCCCTTTCATTACAAGATTAAAGCATTTGTCTTGTTTATTTTAATTTGAGAAAATTAATTTCTACTCATTGAAAAACTACTTAAGATTTAATATTCTCTAACTCAAACATGGGATCATGTTAACACATGTCACCACCACATATTTCAGTATATGGGAATGTGATTTAAAGTGGTGTCACAATTTAATAAGGTTTAACCTTTTTATTTTAAATAAATAAAGTGACTAGAAATGCCTATGTGGCATTCTTTTGTTACTTGAACATTATTTCTGTAAGTAAACCCAAATGTTTTTATATATTCTGAAAGGTATGATGAAATGTGATTTTTGAGAGTTGGAATCAACTCAAAAGATATTATGGTTGAATTTTGAAAAATGTTTGAATACAAAAAAGCTTCTGCCTTGTTATTTTTCCCAAGGTTGATCTACAAATCCAATTGATTTGAATCCAACGGGCTTGGATTAAGCATTCCAGTACCTTTCTAACAAAATTGGTTTCATGCATTTTGGTTCACTAAATCGAGTTGGGTTGATTTTTGAATCTAGGTACAGAACTGAGTTTGAATTAAATTAGAAAAATCTAAATTCAAACGGTTGGGTCGCGCGGGAGAGGTTAATGGTCCGGACTAGTGTCACTCTGCAGCACGGGGCTCAGCTAACAGGGGGTTCCACCAGTCAGTGTCTCATAACACGCGAAGCGGTACGGGGCTATGTGGTTCGTTGGATTAGAAGGGAGATCGGCACCGGGATCATCACAACGATGAGCATGTCACCGGCGAGCTCAAACCCTAGCGGCTCAGTGGGGGGGCATAGGGGGCATACTAGGGCTCCAGCGACAAGGGCGAGGCAGGAAAACGAATGACTGGTCGACGGCGAGCTCAGGGATGGTCGAGGAAGCTCCAGGGGTGGTCGAAATCAACGGCCCCCTTCTTCTCCAGAGGCAGCTCGACGCACAATTCAGCCGCCGCTCCTCATGCTTCGGCTAGAGGGTGGAACGATCAGTGAGGTGAGGGGAGTGGAATGGTGTGCTTCAAACGGCTAGGGGTGGCCTCCTTTTATAGGCTCGATGGCGAGACCGAGAGGGATGGGCAGGCGACGGTGGTGACATGGCTACGGGATGCTAGAGGCATGGCTGAGGTTGGCGATCGACGCGCGGTCTCCTGGCAATGCTCTAGGACTTGAATGCGTGCTTAGGGGCGGTGGCAATCGGTCGGGAACGTGTAGTGATCTGCGCGGCAGAGGCAGCGTCTTCGACGAAGAGTGGTGGCTGAGAGGCACGGGGCGGCTAACGGAGGTGTCTAGCGTGTTCCTGGGATCATGGCGAAGCGGTGGGCACGGGCTGCGGTCGAGGGGCGGCGTGTGCACGCATGCCGGGTGCGGCGCTCTGGGGCGGGCTCGGCATGTCGCAGTGGCACTGGGAGCGCGGTGTTCCTGGTGGTCCACGGCTTGCACTGTCTTGGGGAGGGGACAGTGGGCGGCGGTGAGGTGTTGGCTACCTCCCAGACAAGGTGGGCACGGCTAGTTCTTCCTCTAGCTTGTTGTCCACCTTGGGGTGGCATGGTGAGGCTCGGCCTGCTCACCATTGATGGCAAGGCAAGCTTACAGTGGTGCTAGAGGTTAGTTAAAGGAGCTAGATGATCTACTAAGGCTAGTTGCAACCAGAGGGGGAACAAGTTAGGCGAAATTTACTGCACACTACAGTGTTTTTAATTTGAATCTGCAAGATGTTTGATGAAATGGCAAAGAAACCTGAACCCCGTTAGGACACAATTGCACAAGGGGAGCGAGATCTTAGAGTTTAAGTCTATGGTTAGGTTTATACCTTAATTGCTTTCCTATAGTTGCGGATGCTTGTGGGGTTTAATCACAAGTATGTATTAGTCCAAGTAAGGTTGGTACATTAGCACGAGTTCACACGCAACACTTACAACACCAAAGAAGGGTACTAGCTATTTAAAGCGAAAGCACTTGACAGAAATGTTGGAGATATGCCCAAGAGGCAATAATAAAGTAGGTTATTATCATATCTTCATGCTTATGATAAATGTTTACATACCATGCTAAAATTGTATTAACTGGAAACATTAATACTTGTGTGATTTGTAAATATAAAAGAGTCCCTAGTAAAGCCTCTTGTTAAACTAGCTTGTTGGTTAATATATGATCATGGTTTCCTGATCATGAACATAGAAGATGTTATTAACAACAGGGTCATATCATTAGGAGAATGATGTGATGGACATACTCCTATAGTTAAGCGTAGCATAAAGATCAAGTCATTTAATATAGTTCATTTGCTATAAGCTTTCTGATACATAGTAACCTAATTCCTTCGACCATGAGATCATGCTAATCACCATCACTGGAAGGATGCTTTGATGACATCAAACACCACACCGTAACTGGGTGGTTATAAAGGTGGCATTGAGTGTTCAGAAAGTATGTGTTGAGGCACATGGATCAAGAGTGGGATTTGTCCATCCATATGACGGATAGATATACTATGGGCCCTCTCGGTGGAATTTCATCCAATTAGCTTGCAAGCATGTGACTGGCTCACAAGGGATCACATACCATGGGAACAAGAAAAGAGTACTTATGAGTAACGAGGTTGAACTAGGTATGCAGAGATACCGATGATCAAAACCTCGGATAAGTAAACTATCGTGAGACAAAGGGAAATTGGTATCGTATGTAAGTGGTTCATTCGATCGCAAAGTAATCGTAGAAATATGTGGGAGCCATATGAATTTCCAGATTCCTCTATTGTTTATTGATAGGAGAAGTGTCTCGGTCATGTCCGCATAATTCACGAACCGTAGGAAGACACACTTAAGGATTCGATGTTGTTGAATAGTTATGGAATGATGAGTAGAGACCGAATGTTGTTCGGAGTCTCGGATGGGATCCGGGATATCACGAGGAGATCCGTAATGGTCCGGAGAATGAGATTCATATAAGGAAAGTCCTATTTCGGAGTTCGGGAATGATTCCGGTGTTTTCATCGGGAATGTTCTAGAAGGGTCCGGAAGGTCCGGCACTCCGGAGGGGAAGGGTATATGAATGTGTCATGACAATGTGGAATGGTTGCATCATGTACTAGGTCACTTGGCTGGGCAAAATAAAGGGAGAAATCAAATCCTAGTTTGAAAGTCAAACGGCAAGTTTGCTTGGTGGAGGGAGAGTAGGAAACCTACTTGGGGAGGAAGTCTCATCCCTCCACCCGCCGGCCAAGGAGGATGTCAACACCCGGATTTTTCAATCCTAGATGCTTGTTATGCCATACATCGCAATCCCAGGATTACCATTTTTGCGAGACATAACAGAATTGGATACCATAGTACTTCATCCATTACAAACGATACATAAGTTCTTACACAAATAGGGATCTCATGATCCAGTTCTTAATAAAACATCAAGCAGCGGAATACGTAATAATAACGGTAGCATAGGCAAAGCTCCATCTTTGGGGTCACAGGCAATGCTGACGATGGGAGATGATCCTAGTTGTCGCAACCTTCCTGGGGTCCATCTTCCAGATACTCCTCTTCGTAGTCTGGCCATGGGAATATTGTTGGAGATATGCCCTAGAGGCAATAATAAATGTAGTTATTATTATATCTTTGTGTTTATGATAAATGTTTACATTCATGCTATAATAGTATTAACAAGGAAACATTGATACTTGTGTGATTTGTAAACTTAATTTGAAGTCCCTAGTATAGCCTCTATACATCACTAGCTTGTTGGTTGATAAATGATTGTGGTTTCCCTATCATGAACATTGAGATGTTATCAACAACAAGATCATATCGTTAGGAGAATGATATGATGGACATACTCCTATAGATAAGCATAGCATAAAGATCAAGTCATTTCAATAGTTCAATTGCTATATGCTTTCTGATACATAGTAACCTAATTCCTTCGACCATGAGATCATGCATATCACCTTTATCGGATGGATGCTTTGATGACATCAAACACCACACCGTAATCGGGTGGCTATAAAGGTGGCATTGAGTGTTGGAAAGTATTGGTTGAGACACATGGATCAAGAGGATTTGTCCATCCATATGACGGATAGATATACTGGGCCCTCTCGGTGAAATGTCATCCAATTAGCTTGCAAGCATGTGACTGGCTCACAGGGATCACATATCACGAACGAGAAAAGAGTACTTATCGTTAACGAGGTTGAACTAGGTATCTGAGAGATACCGACGATCATAACCTCGGATAAGTAAACTATCGTGAGACAAAGGGAAATTGGTATCGTATGTAAGTGGTTCATTCGATCGCAAAGTAATCGTAGAAATATGTGGGAGCCATATGAATTTCCAGATTCCTCTATTGGTTATTGTTCGGAGAAGTGTCTCGATCATGTCCGCATAATTCACGAACCGTAGGGAGACACACTTAAGGATTCGACGTTGTTTGAGTAGTTATGGTATTATGAGAAAGAGACCGAATGTTGTTCGGAGTCTCGGATGGGATATGGGATATCACGAGGTGATCCGGAATGGTCCGGAGAATAAGATTCATATAAGGAAAGTCCCGTTTCGGAGTTTGGGAATGATTCCGGTGTTTTCATCGGAAATGTTCTAGAAGGTTCCGGAATATCCGGAACTCCGGAGGGGAAGGGGTACACGAGTGTGTCATTGCAAGTTGGAATGATTGCATCATGTACTAAGTGTATTCGCTGTCCAAAATAAAGGGTTTATTCAAATCCTAAATTGAAAAGTCAAAGGGCAAATTTGAAAGTCAAACGGCAAGTTTTGGAAAGTGGAAAGAGGAGGAGTGTGAACCGAGTTGGGAGGAGTCCTCCTCCCAAGCCACGCCACCTGCCGAGTTGGGAGGGACTCCTCCTCCTCCCCTTGGCGCCGGCCCTCCACCTATATAAGGAGGGCAGGGCCCTCCTAGCACACACAAGTCCCTCACCTCAAACCCTAGAAAGCTGCAGCCTCCATAGCCCGCCACCCCCTAGGGTTTTGCCCTAGCCCGACTTGGGGTCCCAGAACCTAGCCGCGGCTCTAGCCCCTCCTCCTTGGTGTGTCTAAACCCTAGATCGCCGAGGAGCTCTCTCATACTCCACCATACTCGCTCCCGCTTAAGCCTGCGGATTTCCCTCTACTTAGGTACCACGCCAGTCTTGGAATCGCGAGGAGAGTGCTACAACCTCTGCCTTTGGAACAAGGGAGAGGAAGGTCTTCGTCGAGTACAACGTGACCGATCAAGGGAGCGCTGCCGGAACGCAGCGTCGGAAGGATCGTCTATGCAATCTTGAGATCGGGAAGAGTACGACTACATCACCCACGAGAATCCGCTCTCGTTAAACACTTTGGAATCTTCGAGGGTAAGTTATTCCATCGACTCGTTGCTACAATCTAGTAGATAGATCTTGGCTTGTTTGTTTGTATGCGATAGAAATTTTTTGTTTTCCATGCTACGAAACCCTACAGTGGTATCAGAGCCGTGTCTATATGTAGATCTGTTGCACGAGTAGAACACAATGGTCATTGTGGGCGTTGATGCTTTTATTGTCGATTGCTTCTTGTGTACTTTGCATCTTGCGGTATGTTGGGATGAAGCGGCCTGGGCTAACCTTACATGACATCGTTCATGAGACTTGCTCCACGCTTGACATGCAACTAGTATTGCATAAGTGGCTTTGCGGGTGCCTGTTTCTCCTAGCATAGTTAAGATCCAATTTACAACGGGTGATTAACAATACTAGTATCAATGTTGTGGTTCTTGTTCGTAAGTTAGAACGACACTTATCGAAAGCCCCAAAACCACGTAAAATATGCAAAGAAAGTAGAGGCGTCTAACTTTGTTTTGCAGGGGTGTGCAGTGATGTGATATGGGCATGATTGTGATTATATTTGATGTATGCAATGATCCTTATTGTAAGTTGGCAACCGGCAGGAGCCATATGGTTGTCTTTAATTTATGTTAAGACCCGCGTGTCTATTCAAAGTAATTGTAATAGTTGAAGCCGGTGGACAACAACCATGGAGAAGCGTCATTGACCTTGATGCAATGCCGGTGATGATAGAGATCATGTTCGTGCTTGAAGATGGAGATCGGAAGCACAAAGAAGAAAGGCCATATCATATCACATATTATGAATTGCATGTGATGTTAATCCTTTATGCATCTTATATTGCTTAGTAGACGACGGTAGCATTATAAGATGATCCCTCATGCACATGAATTTCAAGTAATAAAGTGTTCACCCTTAGTTAGCACCGTTGCTAAAGCTTGTTGTTTCGAAGCACCACGTGATGATCGGGTGTGTTAGATTATGCAAGTGTATACAACGTGAGCAAGCCAGATTTGCTCATGCGGAAACTAAGGTTTGATCTTGACGAGCCTAGCATGTACAGACATGGTCTCGGAACACGGATCACCGAAAGGTAAAAGCATGAATCATATAGTAGATATGATGAACATGTCGATTGTTCGCCATTGAAACTATGTCAACTCTCGTGATGATCGGTGTTGATGTAGTGGATTTGGTTCGTGTGATCACTAAAACAATGTGAGGGATATTGTTTTGAGTGGGAGTTCACCTAGGTTAATTTTATTATTAATTTGAACTCAATTTGTCATAAACTTAGTCTAAACTATTGCAAATATGTTGTAGATCAATGGCAGCCCCTACCATCAATTTTAATGCGTTCCTAGAGAAAGAAAAGTTGAAAAACAATGGAAGCAACTTCGCGGATTGGTTCCGCAATTTGAGGATTGTCCTCACCGGTAATTTGACCTAAGTCTTTGGATGCACTGGTGACCCACCGCAGCGATGATCCCGATGAAGTAAAGAATGTTTACCTCGCTCTAAGAATCGAGACTCCATAGTTCAAGTGCTATCTTGTATGGTTTAGAATCGAGCTTGAAAAGGTTTGAGAATTCAGACCCATATGATATTGTCGAGGATCTCAAATTGATTTTTGAGACTCATGGCAATTGAAAGCTATGAGGCTTCGAAAAGTTCTTTAACCGCAAGATGGAAGAGGAAGCTAGCTTCGGTGAGCATGTGCTTAAGATGTCCAGGCACGCAAACAAACTTCAAAGCTTGGGTATAGTGATTCCTAATGCTTTGGGGATTTACTGTGTCCTCCAATCACTACCACCAAGTTACAAGAACTTTGTGATGAACTACAACATGCGAACATGAACAAGGTTGCCGAACTGTTTGCTATGTTAAAGTCTGCAGTGGAGATCAAGAAAGAGCACCAAGTGTTGTTGGTCAATAAGACCACCAAATTCAAGAAAGACAAGTCTAAGCGAGCGGACACTTCAAGAAGGGTGGTAAGAAAGTTACCACGCCGTGAAGAAGACCAAGGCTGGACCCAAGCACGATCTTGAGTGCTTTTACCGCAAGGAGAAGGTCACTCTAAGCGGAATTGCCCAAAGTACTTGGCGGATTTGAAGAACGGCAACATCAAGAAGAAAGGTATATCTGATATACATGTTATTGATGTGTATCTCACTAGTACTCGTAGTAGTGCCTGGGTATTTGATACTGGTTCGGTTGCTCATATTTGTAACTCGAAACAGGTGCTGCAGAATAAACGGAAGCTAGCGAAGAGCGAGGTGACGGCGGCGTGGGAAACGGATCAAAGGTTGATGTGATCGCGGTTGGCACGCTACCCCTTCATCTACCATCGGGATTAGTTTTATACTTAAATAATTGTTATTTGGTGCCTGCGTTGAGCATGAACATTATATCGGGATCTTGTTTATTGCGAGACGGTTACTTGTTTAAGTCCGAGAATAATGGTTGTTCGATTTATATGAGTAATATGTTTTATGCACATGCACCTTTGATAGATGGTCTATTCTTATTGAATCTCGATAGTGGAAATACACATATCAACAACATTGAGGCTAAACATTTGAAATCAAGCGATAATTCGACCTATATGTGGCACTGTCGTCTTGGTAACATTGGAGTGAAACGTATGAAGAAACTCCATTCCGATGGACTTCTTGAATCACTTGATTTTGAATCACTTGAAAGATGCGAAGCATGTCTGATGGGAAAGATGACTATGACTCCATTTTCTGGTATGATGGAGCGAGCTACGGACTTATTGGAAATCATACATACCGATGTGTGTGGTCCAATGAGTGTAGCATCATGTGTGGTTATCGTTATGTTCTTACCTTCATGGATGACTTGAGTAGATATGGGTATATCTATTTCATGAAACATAAGTCCGAAACTTTCGAGAAGTTTAAGGAGTTTCAAAGTGAGGTAGAGAATCAACGTAACAAGAAGATTAAATTTCTACGTTCTGATCGTGGAGGTGAATATCTAAGTTACGAGTTTGGCGAGCATTTGAAGAAATGCGAATACTTTCACAATTGACACCGCCGGGAACACCACAGCGTAATGGTGTGTCCGAACGTCATAATCGAACTCTCTTAGATATGGTTCGTTCTATGATGTCACTTACAGATTTACCGCTATCATTTTGGGGTTATGCATTAGAAACAGCCGCATTCACTTTAAATAGGGCACCATCTAAATCCGTTGAAACGACACCATATGAATTATGGTTTGGGAAGAAACCTAGATTGTCGTTCCTTAAAGTTTGGGGATGCGAAGCCTATGTAAAGAAGTTACAGCCGGACAAGCTAGAACCCAAAGCGGAAAATGCATCTTCATAGGATACCCAAGGAAACTATTAGGTATACCTTCTATCATAGATCCGAAGGCAAAATCTTCAAGCCAAGAATGGATCCATTTCTAGAGAAGGAATTTCTCTCAAAAGAAGTGATTTGAAGGAAAGTAGAACTCGACGAGGTTGTCGAACCTTCTCGAATTGCGAGTAGCGCAGACCGAAGAAGTTCCTGTGGTGCCTGCACCAATTAGAGAGGGAGCTAATGATGGTGATCATGAAACTTGGTTGAAGTTGCTACAGAGACTTCGAGGCCAACGAGAACTCGTACCACTCCAGTTGGTATGATCCGTTATGAGTGTCATGTTGGTGGATAACACCGATGACCCCAGACATATGAGGAAGCAATGATGAGCCCATATTCCAATAAATGGCAAGAAGCCATGAAATCGAGATTGGATCCATGTACGAAAACCAAGTATGGACTTTGGTGGACTTACGGATGGCGGAAGGCTGTCGAGAACAAATGGATCTTCAAAAGAAAGCAGATCTTGATGGTAATGTTACTGTCTATAAAGCTCGACTTGTCGCAAAAGGGTTTTGACAAATTCAAGGAGTTGACTACGATGAGACTTTCTCACCGGTAGCGAAGCTAAAGTCTGTTAGGATTATGTTAGCAATCCCTGCATATTATGATTATGAGATATGGCACATGTATGTCAAAACAGCATTCCTCAATGGAGATATTGATGAAGAGTTGTATATGATGCAACCCAAAGGTTTTGTCGATCCTAAAGATGCTAACAAGGTATGTAAACTTCAACGGTCCATCTATGGATTGAAGCAAGCATCCCGAAGTTGGAATCAACGTTTTGATAAGGTGATCAAAAGTTTTGGTTTTATACAAACTTATGGAGAAGCTTGTATTTACAAGAAAGTGAGTGGGAGCTCTGTAGCATTCTTAATACTATATGTGGATTACATATTATTGATTGGGAATGATGTAGACCTTCTTAATAGTGTCAAGGAATATTTGAATAATAGTTTTTCAATCAAGGATCTTGGCGAAGCAGCTTACATATTAGGCATAAAGATTTATAGAGATAGATCGAAATGCCAAATATCATTGTCACAGAGTACATATTTGGACAAAGTTCTAAAGAGGTTCGGAATGGAAGATAGCAAGAAAGGGTTCTTGCCCATGTTGCCCAATACGACCTTGAGTAAAACTCGAAGTCCGACATCGGTAGAAGATAGAGAAAGGATGAGTAAGACTCCCTATGCCTCAGCCATAGGACCTCTAATGTATGTCATGCTATGTACTAGACCCGACATTGCATATGATGTTAGTTTAACTAGCAGATATCAAAGTGATCCAGGAGTGGATCATTGGACAGCGGTCAAAAACATCCTTAAGTACTTGAGAAGAACTAAGGATATGGTTCTTTCTTATGGAGGTGATGAACAGCTTGTTTATAATGGTTACACCGATGCTAGTTGGAACACCGATCCGGATGATTCTAAATCACAACTGGATAATGATTTATTTTGAATGGTGCGGCCGATTAGCTGGAGGAGTGCAAAGCAAAGCGTTGTGGCGAGATCTTCAACTGAATCGAATACATGGTTGCTCGAGGCTTCACAAGAAGCGATATGGATGAAAGAGTTCATTACAGCTGGGTGTGGTTCCTAGTGCTGGACCCAATGTCTATCTCTTTGTGATAACATGGGCATAGCCAATGCGCAAGAACCAAGGTCACACAAGAAGCTGAAGCATATCAAGCTACGTTTTCACGCTATTCGAGAACATATCCAGGATGGGGATATAAAGATTTGCAAAGTACACACAGATCTGAATGTGGCGGATCCGTTGACTAAACCTCTCCCGAGGGCAAAAGATGACCAAAGCTGCCATGGGTGTTCGGTATATTACCATGTAATCTAGATTAGATGACTCTAGTGCAAGTGGGAGACTGTTGGAGATATGCCCTAGAGGCAATAATAAATGTAGTTATTATTATATCTTTGTGTTTATGATAATGCTATAATAGTATTAACAAGGAAACATTGATACTTGTGTGATTTGTAAACTTAATTTGAAGTCCCTAGTATAGCCTCTATACATCACTAGCTTGTTGGTTGATAAATGATTGTGGTTTCCCTATCATGAACATTGAGATGTTATCAACAACAAGATCATATCGTTAGGAGAATGATATGATGGACATACTCCTATAGATAAGCATAGCATAAAGATCAAGTCATTTCAATAGTTCAATTGCTATATGCTTTCTGATACATAGTAACCTAATTCCTTCGACCATGAGATCATGCATATCACCTTTACCGGATGGATGCTTTGATGACATCAAACACCACACCGTAACTGGGTGGCTATAAAGGTGGCATTGAGTGTTCGGAAAGTATTGGTTGAGACACATGGATCAAGAGTGGGATTTGTCCATCCATATGACGGATAGATATACTCTGGGCCCTCTCGGTGAAATGTCATCCAATTAGCTTGCAAGCATGTGAATGGCTCACAAGGGATCACATATCACGGGAACGAGAAAAGAGTACTTATCGGTAATGAGGTTGAACTAGGTATACAGAGATACCGACGATCATAACCTCGGATAAGTAAACTATCGTGAGACAAAGGGAAATTGGTATCGTATGTAAGTGGTTCATTCGATCGCAAAGTAATCGTAAAAATATGTGGGAGCCATATGAATTTCCATAATCCTCTATTGGTTATTGTTCAGAGAAGTGTCTCGATCATGTCCGCATAATTCACGAACCGTAGGGAGACACACTTAAGGATTCGACGTTGTTTGAGTAGTTATGGTATTATGAGAAAGAGACCGAATGTTGTTCGGAGTCTCGGATGGGATATGGGATATCACGAGGTGATCCGGAATGGTCCGGAGAATAAGATTCATATAAGGAAAGTCCCGTTTCGGAGTTGGGGAATGATTCCGGTGTTTTCATCGGAAATGTTCTAGAAGGTTCCGGAATTTCCGGAACTCCGGAGGGGAAGGGGTACATGAGTGTGTCATTGCAAGTTGGAATGATTGCATCATGTACTAAGTGTATTCGTTGTCCAAAATAAAGGGTTTATTCAAATCCTAAATTGAAAAGTCAAAGGGCAAATTTGAAAGTCAAACGGCAAGTTTTGGAAAGTGGAAAAGAGGAGGGAGTGTGAAACCGAGTTGGGGAGGGAGTCCTCCTCCCCAAGCCGGAGCACCACCCAAGACGAGTTGGGGAGGGACTCCCCTCCCTCCCCTTGTCCGCCGGCCCCTCCACCTATATAAGGAGGGGCAGGGCTCCCTCCTAGCACACACAAGTCCCTCACCTCAAACCCTAGAAAGCTGCAGCCCTCCATAGCCGCCACCCCTAGGAGTTTGCCCTAGCCGACTTGGGGTCCCGGGAACCCTAGCCGCGGCTCTAGCCCCTCCTCCTTGGTGTGTCTAAACCTGGATCGCCGAGGAGCTCTCATACTCCACCATACTCGCTCCTAAGGCGAAGCCTCATGGATTCCCTCTACTTCTGTACCATGCCATTGTGTTGCTTAATCGAGGAGAGTGCTACAACCTCCGTTGCCTGCTGGAACAAGGGAGAGGAAGGTCTTCACGAAAGTACCGAATGTGTGACCGATCATGAGCGCCCGCCGAACGCATACGGAAAGATCGTCTCACGATCTTGAGATCGGGAAGAGTACGACTACATCACCCACGAGAATCCGCTCTCGTTAAACACTTTGGAATCTTCGAGGGTAAGTTATTCCATCGACTCGTTGCTACAATCTAGTAGATAGATCTTGGCTTGTTTGTTTGTATGCGATAGAAAATTTTTGTTTTCCATGCTACGAAACCCTACAAATATCCAGGGACAAAGCCATGATTACTCTTTAAGTACTCGCAAACTAATGCTAACAAGTAAAGGGGGGTTAGATAATAGGACACTAGGCTCTAGGGTTGTTTTGCAAAATCCAGATTTGTCTCTACTAGGTTCTGAAGCTAGTCATAATTTTATAAATCCTAAGTGGGAACTTGTAACTCAGGTCACAACTCTGTTGTGGTCAAGTCAATATCTCAATTCATTTCACAAGTCATTTTGATAAGCCTAATGGGGGGATAGTATGGCCACTCCAACTGTCCATAACCGCGGACGCGGCTATTCGAATAGTTTGACACTCTGCAGAGATGGTACACTTTCCCCACAACATTCGATACATCCGATAGGAACAAATCCTGAATTCACCATACTCAGTATGCGGATAATCAATCCTAACCTTTCAATTACACGCCCTAGTATAAGCACCTCTCCTGTGAGTTTGGCCTCCCAACCATGACTCACATCATCTTGGATCTTTGCAGGTGGACAATCTTCACAAGGTAGCCTCAGCCCAGACCTTGGCCGTGAGGGAACTAATACTAAGGTATATAAGTTTCTAGTCAAGCCCTACCCAATATTCGGGTATTGTGGTTGTACACTAAAATTGGAATGGTATCGCATCCAGACAACCATCATTTTTATAAAGGGCTAAGGCTCATGCCTCAACATTTTCATCACCGAAATCATCAAGTCTTTGGAAACACATGTCCAAAACATTTCAATAGAATGATCCATCATTCCAAGGTTTTCATAACCATTTTTCCACCAAGTATTCCCATCTAAAAGTTGATCAAGTTTTATGCTTAGCACTAGCATCTACAGGTGGGGTAGTACTAATGAGAGGTGGTAACTAATGGAATTTTACTAAGTCCAACCTTATATCTTAGGCTGATATCAAGGTTTCTAGCTTAGGCCAAATTTTATGCTCTTTATGCAACCTTCAGCATCTGTCCAAAATCTACCAGTCACTTAAGTAAACTCTAAGTAAGCTTTGATAAAGAAATAAAGTGAGAAGCTTGCACATAAAACTAGGATGGGTTTATCAAATGGGTAAACTTGCAAGGGGTAGCTTGCATAGGTAGGGTATTAGCTTGCACAATCACTAGTAGTATTTGGCTTGCTAAAGTAGAGTGTCTTGCAAGTTTTCGCTTGCCTTGTGCAGAGCAGTGGTTGAAGTTCTCCTCGGCTTCCTCTTCGTAGTATCCTCACAATCACCAAACAATACTTAACTACTTGCAATCATCACACACAAGGGTCCTATAGATGATCTAACATCATCTCTAACATTACAAGGTTAAGGCTTGGTTTAAATCTTTTTATTTTTAGAAAAGTAATTTCTACTCATTGAAAAACTACTTAAGATTTAATATTCTCCAAACTAAACATGGGATCATGTTGACACATGTCATCACCACATATTGTAGTCCATGGGAATGTGATTTAAAGTGGTGTCACAATTTAATAAGGTTTTACCCTTTTATTTTAATTAATTAAAGTGACTAGAAAGGCTTATGTAGCATTCTTTTATTACTTGAACAATATTTCTGCAAGTAAACCTATATATTTTTATATATTCTGAAAGGTATGGTTAAATGTGATTTTTGAGAGTTGGAATCAACTCAAAAGCTATTATGGTTTAAATTTGAAAAATGTTTGAATGCAGAAAAGCTTCCGCCTTGTTATTTTTACCAAAGGTGATCTATAGATCCAAATGACTTGAATCCAACGGGCTTGGATTCAGCATTCACAGACCTTTCCAACAAAATTGGTTTTATTCAAAATGGTGCACTGAATCGATCTGGGTTGATTTTTGAAGTTGGGTACAGAAGTGTGTTTGAATTGAAATAGAAAAAGGTTTAATTTGAATAACTGGGCTGCGCGGGAAAATCTAATGGGCCGGCCTTCTAAGCACGGCGCTTACGCGGGCTGCTTAAGTGGGTGTCCCCACTCGTCAGTGACACGGGGCTGGGCGAAGCGGTATGGGGCGATGTGAGCCATGGGATCTTGTTCTAATCTAACGGCTGAGGGTCATCGTCGACGCGAGACAGCTCCGGCGAGAATGAAACCTAGCGCGGCCAGTGAGGATCGCTGGGGGCTCACCGGGGTACTGGCGAGGGTCGGCGAGGCGGGCAAACGATGAAGTCGACGACGGCGAACTCAGGGGTGGTCGCGGCAGCTCCTGGGGCGGCTCCAATCGCTGGCTCCTTTCTTCTCCGGCAGCGGCAGGCTCCAGTGAAATTCTGGCGAGGTGGTGCTCGGCACGATCAGTGAGGAGAGGGGAGTGAGATGGTGTGAAGAAATTGAGCGGGGGTGGCCTCTATTTATAGTCGAGCGAGGGGACCGTCGGGGCGCACGGTGAGCTCATCGGGGGCGACGTTACAGGCGGCTAAAGGCATGGGCAAGGGTAGGGGACGGTGTTGTGTCTCCTGGAGATGCTCAACGAGATGGTCGCGAGGCATGGGGCGGTGCGGCTTGTTCTGGAACGGGCGGTGCTCTGCGCGGCAGAGGCGGCGTCTTCGACGGCGGGCGGTGGCTGTATGGCACGGGGCGGCAAACGGGGATGTCTGGCGGTCTCCTGGGTCGGTGGCGATCGTGTATGCATGCGGCAAGGGCGGCGCGCGGTCTGTGGCTGCTGGTCGAGGGTGGCGCTCTGGCGCACGCTCGGCATGGTCTGCGCGCGGCTTGTGCGCGTGGTCCAGGGCTTGGCAACGCTCGCGGCTGGGACAGGGAGTGGCGGTGGACGGTGGGCTGCCTCCTAGACATGCTGGCTAGGCTTGCTGATGCTCCTAGCTTGATGTCCACAATGGGGGTGACATGGGTGTGCTCGGCTGTTCACCATTAATGGCAATGGCAAGCTCACAGGGGTGCTAGTGTTGGGCTAATCTTTCTAGATGATCTACTGAGCTGTGTGTGAGCTAACTAGGGAACAAGTTAGGCCAAATTTACTGCACACTATAATGTTTGAGGTTTTGTTTGATTTTTGTCTGCAACATGTTTGATGAAATGGCCGCATGAAATCAAGTTTTGAATTTTGAAATGATTTTTGGTGGGTTTGCTAGATTGGTGCTGGTGAGTCTGCAGATGCTTGGGTTTTGAAAGTTGAGCTTGTTTGAGTGGGTTTTGAAAAAGTGGGATCTTCCCATATGAAGAAGATTCAATTTTGAAATGTCATTTAAACTATGCATTTGAAAGTTTCTGGATGATCACAAAGTGGGCCTTGATACTCTGTTATGAGTACATTCAAGGGGTGCAAAGATCCAAAACAGTTTTTGTTAGGTTCTGAAAGTTTGAGACAGCCAAAGTAGGCATGAGAGTTAAATTGGCCAAAATGACCATTCACTTAATATATTTGTTTTGATTTATTTGTCTTTAGGAAAAGTGTCGGAAATGTTTTAGATGATGTTTATTTCACCTAAGAAACATTTTACAAGCAATGGATCACACAAACAAGGTGGTTTTAAAGAAATTCAAAATCCATGCATACACATATGCATGGATTCATGGGTTTAGTTAGAAAAGTTTTTTGTTAACCCTAATCTTGATGATTAGTGTTTGATGATCTAAGTTTGGTATTTTTGGGATGTTACAGAGGAGGAGTTGAAGGAGGACTCCCTCCTCCCAACCGCGCCTCCCTCCCACCTATAAAAGAAGGGGCAGGGGTGCCCCCTCTTCTACACACCCAACACCTCCAAACCCTATCCCCAGGCGCCACCACCTGCTGTCGCCGCCACCTAGGTCCTCCTCCCAAGTCGCCAACTAGGGGTTCCCCAAACCCTAGCCGCCGGCTACACCCCTACCCTTGGTGCCCTCTAAACCGTAGATCGCCAAGGCCTCTCTCATACTCCACCATACTCGCTCCGGCTTAAGGCGAAGCCCTGCGAGATCTCCCCTCTACTTCCGGTACCACGTCAGGCCGGAATCACGAGGAGAGTGCTACAACCTCCGCTGCCTGGAACAAGGGATAGGAAGGTCTTCATCGAAAATCGAACGTGTGACCGATCAAGGGAGCGCTTAGAACGCATTGGGAAGGATCGTCTACACGATCTTGAGATCGGCAAGAGTACGACTACATCACCCACGAAAATCTGCTCTCGTTAAACACTTTGGAATCTTCGAGGGTGATTTATTCCATCGACTCGTTGCTACAATCTAGTAGATAGATCTTGGCTTGTTTGTTTGTATGCGGTAGAAAATTTTTGTTTTCCATGCTACGAACCCCTACAGTGGTATCAGAGCCGTGTCTATATGTAGATCTATTGCACGAGTAGAACACAATGGACATTGTGGGCGTTGATGCTTTTGTTGTCGATTGCTTCTTGTGTACTTTGCATCTTGTGGGATGGTGGGATGAAGCGGCCCGGGCTAACCTTACATGACATCGTTCATGATACTTGCTCCACGCTTGACATGCAACTTGTATTGCATAAGTGGCTTTGCGGGTGCCTGTTTCTCCCAACATAGTTAAGATTCAATTTACAACGGGTGATTGACAATACTAGTATCAATGTTGTGGTTCTTGTTCGTAAGTTAGAACGACACTTATCGAAAGCCCCAAACCACGTAAAACATGCAAAGAAATTAGAGGCGTCTAACTTTGTTTTGCAGAGGTGTGTTGTGATGTGATATGGCCATGATTGTGATTATATATGATGTATGCAATGTTCCTTATTGTAAGTTGGCAACCGGCAGGAGCCATATGGTTGTCTTTAAATTCTGTTAAGACCCGCGTGTTTATTTAAAGTAGTTGTAATAGTTGAAGCTGGTGGACGACAACCATGGAGCGGCGTCATTGACCTTGATGCAATGCCGGTGATGATAGAGATCATGTTCGTGCTTGAAGATGGAGATCGGAAGCACAAAGAAGAAAGGCCATATCATATCACATATTATGAATTGCATGTGATGTTAATCCTTTTATGCATCTTGTATTGCTTAGTTCACGACGGTAGCATTATAAGATGATCCCTCAAGCACACAATTTCAAGTTTTAAAGTGTTCATCCTTAGTAAGCACCGTTGCTAAAGCTCGTTGTTTCGAAGCACCACGTGATGATCGGGTGTGTTAGATTCTGCGAGTGTATACAAAGTGAGCAAGCCAGATTTGCTCATGCGGAAGCTAAGGTTTGATCTTGACGAGCCTAGCATGTACAGACATGGTCTCGGAACACGGATCACCGAAAGGTAAAGCATGAGTCATATAGTAGATATGATGAACATGTTGATTGTTCGCCGTTGAAGCTACATCAACTCTCGTGATGATCGTTTTTGATGTGGTGGATTTGGTTCGTGTGATCACTAAAACAATGTGAGGGATATTGTTTTGAGTGGGAGTTCAACGGCAATATGATTAAAAGTTGAACACTATTTATCATAAATTAAATCAAAGTGAATTTGCATAGTTGTTGTAGTCATTGGCATCTGTTTACCAACTTGCGCTTAGTTTTAATTGAGATGATAGAACTATAGAATTCTAGTTAGTTACTTTATGAACTGGTATCGTATTGTTTTGAAGTGTTAATCTAAAGTTTAAAAGTCCTATTGCAAACTTTCAGTAAGTTCCGGTTACTCCATGAAAGTTTAATAATTGGTATTAAATCAAGAGTGACAATTCCAAGTGTTAGTGTATGAGTATCATGTTTGTCTCCATGATTCTTGATATTCAAAGGATTGTCTTAATATCAAGGTTATATAGGATCTGAAAGAGTTGTTTCAGAAACCATGATGTGTGGAAGATATTGTGATATCTGAAATGAAGTTTTGGTTGCAACATGATAGAGTATAATATGGCAGAAGTCATGTTCTCATATTTGATGAGAATTTGCAAAAGGTTGGAGACACTAGTTGTGGCATCCCGCTAAAACCACTACTAGAAAATCGCGTGTTAAAAATACTTGTGCATCATCATGACATCAGCATGCATCTAATTGATTAAAACTATTTTGCTAAAAGACCTACTTTGTTTTCTATATTAATATCCTCCCCCTTTGTTCAAACCAAACCGTCGGTCCAGCCGGATCTTTTATTTATCTAAAACTATTTACAAAATTTATTTTAAAATAAAAGAAATAACAAAAACTATTATTTTGGGAGGCAATCCGCCCAAAAGCCCAACCGGTCAGACCCCCTACTACCCGGCCCAAAAGAAAACCCTAGTCAAAAATATCTAATCCTAAAACTACCCAGTCCTATTCTACCCACCCTTCAGCCACCTCACCCCCTCCAATCCCATGGCGACACCTCACCAGCCCCACCCTTTTTCCCTCCACCTCACCCAACACACCACACACACACCACTCAGCCGGCGCGCCACGTCACCCTGGGCCCCACCCCGCCACCGCACACACGCCACGCCACCACCTCCTGATACCCTGGCCCCACCAGCCACACCCCGCATCCCCCGCTCCTCCCTCTCGATCCCGCAATCCCCGCCGCCAGGCACTCCTCTGCCGCCTCCCCCACTTGGCCCCTTCCTCCAGCTTCCTCGCCACCTCGCCTCTCTCTGCTACCCTCCCCGCCGCCGCCTCTAAGGAACCCCGGGCGCCGCCGCCCTCCCTCACGCTTTCCCCTACCTCCGCTCCCTCCCAGACGACGTTGGCCGCCGTCGCCCTCGTCTCCCCTCTACAGCGGTACACCCCCTCCTCAGTGAAGATCACCGCCGCTGCCCTGCCGCCGGCCACCCTCCCGAACTCCACCACCAACCCCGCCAAGCACGCCTCCCTCCTGCGGCCTCGCCTCCCCGCGGCCCCGAGCCGCCATCGACGGCCGTCCTAGGCGCCCCTTTCTCCTTCCCGGACGCCGGCGTGGCCTGTGCTACCCCTTCCCGATGCAGAGCTCGTCCTCCACGAGCCCCACGTCGAGCGCGCCCGCCAAGCTTTACCATGGCGCCTCCTCGCTCCGTCCTACCTCTACTTCATCCTCCTGCGAGCAGCGCCGCATCGCTGGTCGCCTTCCGCCGTTGCCCTCTCCCAGCACCCCCCGAGGCCCCTTCCTCTGCAGCCACCGCGGGTTCTCCTCAGCTTCCCGAAACCGCTGCCCGCCCGCTGCCCGCCAAGCTCGCCCCTATGCCCTGCTTCAGGTGCTCTGTTGGTCGCGCGTGTATGCAGGTGGTGTGTGTGTGCCATCTGGGGCACATCCTCCCATGTGCCTGCATGCTCGTGTAGCCTTTTGTGGTGCTGATCTACCTTGGAGCGCATGATGCACGCCTCACTCGAAGTTTACCAACGTGGATCCAAGTTCGCCACTGTCTAAAAGAGGGACGATAAGAACCCCAACATGAGACTCGGAGTTGATGGCACCGGATCGACAAGGTCTTCTTCCTAGACGTCAAGTTCTCCGACCTAGGACCCGAAGATGCCAAGACCCCGGACACCAAGACCGCCCCCACGGATCTGATGTCCGAGACCTTGAAGACTGATCTTGGATCCGAAGGCCGACCCCACCGAGACCCTCGGCACACCAAGATCTCCGCCGGGAAACGACAAGACCGTCGACACGACCCGACGACCGCGGATGCGACAGGATCGTCTCTCGGACGCCAAGTTCTTCTTCCCGAACGCCAAGACCGACCCGATACGAGGACCCGACAAGATCTGCGTGACGACAAGATCGGCACCGACCAGGGCGAATCCGATGCCCCCGACGCCAACCAAGTCCTTCTTTTCGGATGCGACAAGATCTACCTCCGTTATCCGAGAACGATACCGCCGAGACCGAACCCCGTCGAACCCTAACCAAGATTGTTGAAGACATGTATGACCCCTATCTTATCCGCCCCTATTTTTGTAATATAACATATATACTTGTTGCATATTAAATTGTCATGCTTGCATACATATTGTGGGTGTTGGGGGTATTTTGGCGATTCACCTAAATTAAATATGGAGTCCATCTGCGGGATATCGTTGTCTTATTCCGGACTCCATTTAAATTGGTGTAGCGAACCGATGCCATGTTCCGCCCTGTTAACCCAACACTTAATTTGCGGGGTAGATAAATAACTTGAACCGTTTAATTAAATGTCGGGACCCCGGTTCCGCTTAATATGATCTAATTGCATTGCACCTTTGCCATGTCATACATCATACATGCATCATGCCCGATCTTCTGTCATAGTATTAAATAGTGCATCCGGTGTTTGTGCTAGTGTTTTGCTTCTTCACGGACTAGGCCGATGAGTTGATGCGAGTGTCGACCCGATTGTCGGATGAACTGTCGGCAATGTTTTCAGGCGAGCATCTCCCCTTTTCTACCTATCTTACATTTATAGTATTTATTCCCTTCTGTTGATCTATTGCTATCTGTGTTGCGTTGCTCTAGTTTCGCACCCGTGATATCCCTTGCAGCCTTATATTGCCTTGGACACATCCTATTACCTGTTGTTTGGTAGATAGTTGGACTTGTGCGTCGTAGTCGCTTGCTCAAGTGTTGTTGCGTGTCGCCCAGTACCACAGTTGTTGGAGTGTTGCCGCATGTCTAATGTTGTAGATGATCATGGCTTTAAATACTGTTTAATAACTAAAACTGAAGTAGGTAAATGCAGAGGCACCGGTGGGTAATAGAAAATATTTGGATTTTAACCGCTCACTGGTGTCCCGTAGGACCCCGAGTTCTTGACACCTGTTCCGAGATCGAGCGCGCTAACCACAGGTGGGGTGTATGGGCACCCCCATCGATTAGTACCTGATTTCAAAGTATTGTACCGGGGGCCACAAGTAGTTTGGGGCTTTATTACTATTCTGTACTTATGCCATGCTTTACTGCTTAATTTAAAATTGTGCGAGGAATGCACCTGTACTGTTTAGGTCCGTGACACGTTTTAGACGACAAGCCCAACACATTTTTCGGGTTCCCACCGCTTACAAATTGTCTACACAAACCCGAGTCCGTCTCGGAGACCGCCGACTTCGCTATGGTAGCTTAGTGGGTGGCCCCATGTCCTTGCTTTGGGTCTGGAAACGCGTCATGACTTAGGCCCCCGACATACCGATGGGTGTATGTTAACCGATCCGCAAAAGGGTCGGTGCGTGTGGATACTTTGGTGCACCCCTGCAGGGTTAAATCTTTTCGAAAAGCCGTGTCCGCGGTTATGGACGACTCGGAGCACAGTTCTCGATCATAGACAACTATAACTAAAGTTTACTGTTATAATTTGACTTGTATCCGATATGACTAGTAATCAGCTTCACTGCAACGGAATGGCTAAATAAAAGTACCAACAACTACTGGGTTTTGGGATATCTCATGCTAATTGTATTTGACTAGTAAGTGTTGCAACTACAACGGAATGGTTAACTAAAAGTGCCCACTGCTTATTATATCAGGATGACTATCTATACCTGACTAGTAATTGCTGCAACGACAACTGAATAAATAAAACTGCCAACTGTGTGAGTTCCTCGGTTGACTTCCTCGTGTGGTCTCGAGGGGGAAATACCAGGATGGGTATGTTTGGTGGTAATATCAGGTTGGTTCCGGATAGGTCTTTCTTATCCCTCTCTGGTAGCCGACAGTTTTATCGAGTATCTATAGGTTGTTTAGTGCATGCCGCGCTGCCGCTTCAGTCCACCATACCTATGTAGGCGAGGACCGCCGAATTCTAGCCTCGCTGCATCGGCCTCGATCTTGACCGCTCTCTCTTTTCCTTTGCCCTTTGTCGGCACCCTTTGTTTAAGCAGGTTTTGAGATCGACGTCGTTAGAGGTTACCCTTCCGCTTGGCGCAGGGGTTATGGACGCCATTGGTTATTCTTCAGGGCTCTTAGCCCCATTTGCATCTTGTCCGTACTCGGGCGCTGTATTGTTTTCAAGGTGATTTGGATCTTTGTACTGAATATCTGTATTCTTGACACTTTGAGTCGTTGTTGCATATATCTGTTCTGTGGGTTCCATCGTGGACTATTGTGTAATGGTATTACTTCGTTTTCCACCCGCACGAAAGTGCCTGGTGGGCACCTTTGAATCGTTTCTATGCGGGTTTGGCGAGAATCGCTGAAACTGGCATAGGGCCAATTCTGAGGGTGTTACACTAGTTGTACTAATCCTCCAAAAGGTTTTGGAGAGCAACATTATACTCGCGATCCACCGTTATAAGCTAAAAGTAGCTTGATCATGGATAATTCCATGATAAGGGTGAATATCTGATGTAGGTAAAATGTTTACTTCACCAAGAGATTACTAAAGAAAGGAATTTGAAAGAACACCAAACATTTGATGATGGTGATCTACTTCAAAGTGCAAGTCCAAAGACATTGGTATTGAACTATACATGCTTTGGACTATGTGTCATGTATATGGCTCCACTATTGATGTTGATAGATTCTTTCAAACAGAAAAAGGAGTACTGAAAGAGAATCTCATAAATATATGGCAGAAAAGAAAATACTAGAATTGTTCAACTTAGGTATATAGAGGATATACACGTTATGGCTGTATTCTTTGCTTGTTAAATAATGTGGATACTGAATTTGTTGGTATGAATCGTCATACAAAACAACAGAATTCATGATCTACAATGTCCTAAGTAACTAGCAAAAGAATATGTGATGATGTTCATCGAGAACAAATAAAGGGTTATTGTGCTGCTCATTAAACATCAAAGCTTGCCTTCAAGATTTGTTTTATCAGGTATTATGAGAACAAAAGGGTTGTTCAAATAATTGCCGTAATTCATAAAAGATGGATGATTCACAAATCTCCTTGGACAAATCACATCCATAAAACTAGTGCTAAATATGTCGAAAGACAAATTGATTGAAAGATCACTTAGGAAGTGACATCGCCGTTTAAATTATATTGGAAAGAAAACATGAAGAAACTCCATATGGATGGAATTTTGGAGTCTTTTGATTTTTGATCAAATGACGCTTGTTAAACTTTCATAGAGATAATTAAAATTTCGTTCATAGGCCAAAAGGGAACGAATTACTAGCTTATTGGAACTTGTATTGTTGTATGAAGTCCATTATGTGTAGTCAAGAGCGATGGATTTCAACTTCATATGCTTTCTCCGAAAATTTGAGTGAATATATGAATATTTACTTAATAAGGATGAAGTATGAAACATTTGAAAAGTTCAAAGATTTTCAAGATGAAGTGCAAAATCATTGTAACAAGAATATAAATAGTTTATGATAAGATCATAAAGGAAGATATTTGAGTTACGAGTTTAGCATAATACCTAAGATTTAAGGAATCGTTCTGTGGATTTGCATTTCCCGAAACACCATAAGAGTATGGAGCGTTCGAGATATGTAATTAAACCTTGTTTGACATGGTAAGATCAAAGGTGTAATTTATAAAACTGTCATTATAGTTTAAAGATTAAAAGCTCTAGAGGCTACCATTTTTCCACTGAAAACAGCTTCATCATAATCCGTTGAAATGACACCATATAAAGTTGTGGTTTGGGATAAAACCCAAGTTGTCCTTTCTTTAAAAAAATTGGTATGCTATGCATAAGAAAGATGTTTGCAACCAAAAACGGATGAACATATCTTTGTATGTTATTTTGAATAATAGTTAAGTATTCCTCCATAACACCAAAGACAAAAGTGTTTGTCGCTTAGAATGTCAAGTTTCTTTGAGAAGGAATTTTTCGTGAAAAGTTAAGTGGGAGGACAATAGAACTTTGATAAGGTTAAAAGAACCTTAGCTATATGTGCAGAGTTGCGCAGCACCGAAAAGTGTTCCGGAGGCAGCAACAATGCTCATGGCTCACGTGCCTCAAAGGTTGTGGTCACGGAGGTCTAAGTTTCTATTGAACCAAGTAGGTCGGCTAAACAATCAAATACCAAGATTTGAGAGTTAAATCATTATTTTATAATAATGATCCGACTACACGCAAAGAAGCGATGATGGGCCCTGACTCCGTCAAATGGCTTGAAGCCATAAAATCAGTGATAGTTCCATATACGAGAGATCAAGCTTTGAACTTGAAAGACCCTCTGGAAAGGTACAAGACCTTACAGTCATATTTGGATCTATAAAGAAATAGACATGGATATTTCACATCTGTGAAATTATCGACATATCAGGAAAGAGTTCACGATAATGTTCAAAGAATTGACTATGACAAGATTTGATCTTTCATTAAGCGATATTTAGTCTAGACGGATTAATATTGTAAGAGGTCCCAACCTAATAAGGTAGAGTCCTCCTGTGTTTTACAATGCTAGTCCCTGGATCAATAGCTAGTATCCACAGTAAGATGTAATATCAAGAAACAAAGGTCATAACATAACTTTATAACCAGGAATAACATAATTTTATTACATCAAACTTAGCTCATTAGGCTATTACATTATATTGCAGCGGAATAACTATAAGTATGGGTCCTTCATCTTCAAAGTGCCACAGGCAGATGTTGGTTGTAGACTTTGTAATCCTAGTCAATCAAACAATCTTCATTTAAAACAATCAAACCTGCAACATTACAAGTTACAGCCACAAGGGTCAATACATTTGAATTGTATTGGCAAGTGATACTATGGTAGTATAGTGGAGTCTATCATCTATATGCATTTGGCTAAGTGGAATTGAGGCTTGCATTGCTCAAAATAGATTTTTCTTATCATTTGAAAATAAATAGTTTTGTCAAAAAACTTTTCCAATGCTTCTCTCAATCAAAGACTGAAGATCCTTCTCGAGGCATCTACAAATCAAAGACTGAAGTGCTTGGTAAAAATCATTTTCCTCAATCCAAGATTTCAAGATCCTTATATCAAGCCATCTCTCCATCAAAGATTGAAGAATACACACAATCCCTTGTTCACCCACAAGTTTTTATTTAGAAATTGGAATGATGAGATTCTTGATTGTTTCCATGTCTTGATGCTCAAATTGTCCTTTACCAGGGACATGGCTAAGTACTTAGATTCTACACTCTGCAGAGGTTGTGCACTTTCCCCACAAGACTTGGTTTCCCAAGACAAGATCTTTCAGAAGCTTTCCCTTAGACCAATATGGACGCGCTCCAACCTATCAAACACTACCACCCACTGTCCATTTGGCTAAGTTCTTGCAACCTATATGATCATGGCAGAGCCCATATTGCCAAGTGGTTGCACTTGAAGCTTCTCAACATTTGACATCTCAAATCCCTTTGTTTCCTGGGTGGCCATCCACAAGTGAGATACACAATCCAAGTCCATGGCTTTGTGAACCACTCAACCATTCTCCCCAAATCTATTCCATTCCACCCGTGACTCATTAACTTAGTTGTTTTATTAGACAAAATCATAAGTCCTTTAGACTTAGAATATTTTTCCATAGTGTGAATATATATTCCACCCATGTTTTCTATTAGCTAGGCTAAGCTTGGTAGTAGTAGGAATCTCTAACTTAGGAAAATCCTACTAAGGATTCATTACTATGTTTTCCTATAGCAAGATCTATACTTAGCAAAATCCATGCAAGTTTTACTTAACAAAATCACTAATGCATAGTGAAAGTAATAGGATAAAAGTATGAAGCATCACTTGCCTTTTTGGTAGAGTTTAGGTTCACCTCTTGATCTTTGCAATAATCACACTCTTCAAGTCACTACAAATCAATCAAGCAAGGCACAAACTCAATCTACCAATCAAGCAAAACAACACACATAAATAACAAAGTCAAAGAAGTGCATGCAAGCATGCCAAGCTTTGTTTTGTTTGAAAAAGTGGTTTCTAGTGGGTCATAGTCATTTGGGTACATCTAATGGTCATTTTCTAAAGTGGCCAAGTCATTTGCAAAAGGTTTCACTCAAAAACCATTTTCAAAACAAAGTGTTATTTTTATGTGGTGTAGAAACATTTTTACTAAGGCATTAGCCCATAGGGTTCACCAAATGAGTTGCTATTGCAAAACTTGGTGTTTTTGGGTCAGTAGGTTTGTTTCAAAACATTTCCTCCAAAGTTTTCCATTCAAAATCATTTTTCATAATCAAATCAATAGTTTTTTTTAGCTAGAAAGGGACTGAATCAAGTAATCCATTCTAAATCTTTCCAAAACATTTATAAGGGCATGGTTGGGTTCCTAGGGTCAGAAGGTCACAACTAAACATTTTGCAAAGGTTTTACTCCTAAATTCAATTTTACACAATTTTTATACTCTAAACAAGCTCACAAAAGTTTCTGCAAATTCAAACAAGCAATCAGATACTATTTTCAAAACTAAGGCCATGGTTGGCTAGGTCTTGTTCTCCTGAATCTTTTGATATAAAATTTGTCAAATTTGGACGTGTGGTTCAAAAGATATAAAGGTTTGAAGTTTGCAACTCAATCAGATTTCAAAATCAGTTTTTAAAACAGATCCTGCCACGCGTCTTAATCTAATCGGCGAAAACGGTTCACGCGGATCACGCCCTGCGCGTTGGATCTGGTTTGATCGCACGCACAGTAGCGTACCCTTCGCGGCTCAAGTCGACTAATCCTGCTCGCTCACTCTGGATCTAACGGCTGCAAACAATCAGACCGAAAACAGGCGGCGCTGCGCGGTGGTGCACGGCGGCGACGGTCGGACTAGATGCTCGCGGTGGTTCTAGGAAGCGAGGAAGAAGAGGGGTGCTACCGTGTTCGTGGCGTGGGAAGCTCCACGTGGTGCGCCTAGTCAAGGGGCGCACTAGGTTGGGCGGAATTGCTCACGGAGTCGACATCGGGCGACGGCTCTGGTCGTGGTCGAGGACGTCGCTGGAGACCACCCTAAAGCGAAACAGAGGTGCGGTCAGACGCGTGAGATCAAGGCAATGTTGTGCGTGTGAACTAGAGTGGAAAAGGCGGACGAAAACCATCGGGATACTCACCGGAGTTGCGAGGTCGTCGGCGCTCGTCGTGGACTTGGATAGGAAGCGTCCTAAAACAAACGGAGGGTACGATTAGGTTCGTAGGCGGAAGGCGAGTATGTGTGCATCATCGAGACGGAAGGGGGCGGTCAGAGTTTACCTGCGAGCCACGAGAAGAAAATGGTGGCGCGCCGATGTTGTCGTTGGCGAGGCTCAGAGGTTCCCGCGGTCAAGTGGATGGTACGGGGAGGAAGGTCTGGGAGGGGAAAAACTGCCAGGGTGATCAGGGAGGCTCGGATAGTGTCGATCGCCGAATCACATCGAACATCGCCGGAGACAGGGACGGTCGAGGAGAAATTGGGCCTAAGGCGTGCCTTGGGGTGTCGAGGGAACTTATAGAGGAGGCTTGGGCTATCCGTGTGATCAAAGTGAGGTAAAGGCTCGGATTAGAGCGTATTGATTCCAAATCAAAGCAACGGCAGCGAGGAGAAGGCGTGGTCGTCGCATGAGGAAGAAGGAGAACAAGGAGGTGGGGTCCGTCGTTGGAAAACGAAGGGACAAGTGGTCCACCACGGTCGATTCTTTGGGAGGGTTGATTAGTTGGTTCGAACCGCTTCCTGGGAGGAGAGTTGGGCTGGATTGGCTTTGGTGGGTAGTTGGGTAGTTGGAGTTGTTGATTTATTTTTATTTTTGTCACTTTCTTTTTCCTTTTCTAATTTCAATTTCTGTTTTGAATTTCCAAACAAACAATTCACACTCAAATCAAATCAACATTCAGCAACCTTTGAACTTTGAATTTTGGTACTGTTTATCAACATAAACCAAATCTCAAAATAAAATGAAATAATTTTCTTATTTATTTTAGGATCCATCTAATAGTTAAATAAAATGGATCACTAGTTATTTAATACAATAGAGTTTGATTTTTTTATTAATAAACTTCCATTAGAAATCTAATTATTTTCATAATCAAACCAAGAGGTTTTATTTGAAAATAAGGATGCTTGAAATCTTGTTTTAAAAATAAAATAACATTTTATTTTGTGTTCTTTTATAATTAAATAAATGGTCCTTAGATAATAATCCATTTAGGATTTGTTTATTTGGTTCAAATAATTCATATTGAATTATTTGGAAGGTATTCCAAAGTGATTTATTAATTATATAAGATTGGGTAATTGTTTTATTTCCAAATATCATTTTCATGTATTTTTATTTAAAGATTTGTCCTTATTCAAAACAGGGATAGAATGGTTATTTCCATTTTATTTTATTTGGAATATTCTTTATTTCATATTTTTATTTGAATTGGGATTAATCATCACTCCATTTACTTCATGTATTAGGTCAAGATTTGATTTGGTCTATAAATATTCTTTATTAATATTTTCATCTTTGTCTTATGAAATCCATATCTTTTATTTAGGGATCCAAACTTGGTGATTCCAATTTATGAAAACTTATTTAAAATAATTTAACAAGCTTTGATGTTTAAATTAAATTGGTAAAACTTCTTTAAATAAAATTGGATATTAAATCCTTATTAATTTATTTTAAATAAACCTTGCTAAATTTATTTAGAATTAAAATGTTTTAATTCCAAAAGTTTGGTCAAGGTTTAATTTTCCTTTATTTAATAATCTTTATTTATAAACTTCTATTTCATTTGAAAACAAATCTTTTCATTAGTATTTCCAAATGTTTTTATTTTCCTTTTATTAAATGTTTATCTTTTTAATTATCTTTAGGTTTATTTTAATTCAAATGGGTTTGAAGTTCCAATTAAATTCAAAAAGTTTCTTCTGGCTCTGAAAATCAACAAAGTTTTATTTTATTAATTTATTTTCACTTTACAAGATTTGGAAAATCTTGGGATGTGACAGGCTACCACCCTTAAAATAAATCTCGTCCCGAGATTTGGGAAGATTAGGGTTACAATCAAGTTCAAACAACTAGGGTACTACCACCCTTAAGATTTTTCAAACAAAATTTACATATTGGCCTTCTTGGGTCCTGGAAATTTCTCTAAGTTAAACTTTTGCTTTATTCCTATGCTTGACTCATGGACCAAGATTGAGCTTCTCCATAGGCTTGTTCAACTTGTTCTTCATCCTTTCTGGACAGTTGCTTGCATAGTGTCCTGGATTCTTGCAGTTGAAACAATTAATGTCCTTGAGTTCTTTGCGTTGCTCTTTTGGGCAAGTTGCTACAAAGTGACCTGGTTCATTGCAGTTGTTACACCACACTTGGTCAATTCCTTTATTCTTTATGTTCCCTGGGCATCCACTGGAGTAGTGTCCCATTTCCTTACATTTACGACATTGTACAAGGCTCATGTCTTGCTTGGGCTTCTTGATTTTCTTGGATCCTTTGAATTGGGTTGTCTTGCTTGGAAGTAGTAGTGGTCCTTTCCCTTTGGTAGACTTGGATCCTTCTTGCTTCCTTTGTTCTACCATGGCATAAATAGGACATAGGCCAGGAGTATGATCACTTCCTTCACAAAGATAGCAAGTAGCTTGAGAGGTAGGGCATTCTCCAACAGGATGGTCTTCATCACAATTGGGGCATTGTCCTTCATGCTCCTTGGAAGTATGATCCTTGTCTCCACAAATAATGCAAGCTGGGGCTCCATCTAGAACAACATTCTTTTCATCCTTGCTATCATACTCTCTTCTAGGTAAGTTTTCTTCCATGCTAATCATTTGATTAGTCACCTTAAGCATCAATTGGGACTGTTCCTCTAGAAACCTTTGCAGTGCTGGATCTTCATTACTATTATTGGCTAGGAACTGAGCTGTCAATTGATTCAATTGATGTTGAGTTGCTATGAGTTCTCCCATGCTGTCAGCTTGGTTGGTGTTGGTGTCATCAACCTTGGAATCCTTTGGGGTAGTCATCTGTTTGGGTTTGAAGGGAGATTAGAATGGGCAAGATATTTCTAATGAGATATTTCTAATCACACCTATCTCAATTCACACAAACAATGTGCATGCGAACACAAGCAAACATTTCACTCAAACAAGGTTCAAGCACATATTTAGACAACAAAAATATTTTTGTTACACCACATAAGTTGGTGTGTTTGACTTTACTAAAATATGGTGGTCCATCTATATGGTTCTCTTGTGATCTTTCCTTCCTTCATGATTCTTCTTGTATGAGATCTTGGTTTCCTTGAGAAAAGCCCTTGGTCACTATACATCAAAGTTGTTAATGGCTTCTCCTTATTTTGCATTCCCTTAGTCTCCAAATCTTGAGTAAGAGTTCCTTGTTTCACTTGTAATCCTTAGTAGTTTCCAAGTTGGAAGTCCTTGGTGAATATGCCGAAGATGTTGAAGTCATTAGAGTTGAAGAAGTTGTAGAAGTCCTTTGCACATAGTGTAGTCTTTGGCCATGGGGTAGGTTTTTCCATCAAGTTGAAATAGAAGAGAAGTAGAGTTGAAACCAAAATGGTTGAGGAAAGAGTTTACAAGAGTTTTTGTAAATAAGTTTTGGATCAAAATATAACTCCCATTTTTCTAAGGGTTTTTGTCCAATCCTAGGGTTTACAAATCCTACAGGCAACACGATGCTCTGATACCATCTGTAAGAGGTCCCAACCTAATAAGGTAGAGTCCTCCTGTGTTTTACAATGCTAGTCCCTGGATCAATAGCTAGTATCCACAGTAAGATGTAATATCAAGAAACAAAGGTCATAACATAACTTTATAACCAGGAATAACATAATTTTATTACATCAAACTTAGCTCATTAGGCTATTACATTATATTGCAGCGGAATAACTATAAGTATGGGTCCTTCATCTTCAAAGTGCCACAGGCAGATGTTGGTTGTAGACTTTGTAATCCTAGTCAATCAAACAATCTTCATTTTAAAACAATCACCATGCAACATAACAAGTTACAAACACAAGGGTCAATACATTTGAATTGTATTGGCAAGTGATACTATGGTAGTATAGTGGAGTCTATCATCTATATGCATTTGGCTAAGTGGAATTGAGGCTTGCATTGCTCAAAATAGATTTTTCTTATCATTTGAAAATAAATAGTTTTGTCAAAAACTTTTCCAATGCTTCTCTCAATCAAAGACTGAAGATCCTTCTCGAGGCATCTACAAATCAAAGACTGAAGTGCTTGGTAAAATCATTTTCCTCAATCCAAGATTTCAAGATCCTTATATCAAGCCATCTCTCCATCAAAGATTGAAGAATACACACAAACCCTTGTTCACCCACAAGTTTTTATTTAGAAATTGGAATGATGAGATTCTTGATTGTTTCCATGTCTTGATGCTCAAATTGTCCTTTACTGGGACATGGCTAAGTACTTAGATTCTACACTGCAGAGGTTGTGCACTTTCCCACAAGACTTGGTTTCCCAAGACAAGATCTTTCGAAGCTTTCCTTAGACCAATATGGACGCTACTCCAACCTATCAAACACTACCACCCACTGTCCATTTGGCTAAGTTCTTGCAACCTATATGATCATGGCAGAGCCCATATTGCCAAGTGGTTGCACTTGAAGCTTCTCAACATTTGACATCTCAAATCCCTTTGTTTCGGTGGCCATCCACAAGTGAGATACACAATCCAAGTCCATGGCTTTGTGAACCACTCAACCATTCTCCACCAATCTATTCCATTCCACCCAGGTGATTCATTAACTTAGTTGTTTTATTAGACAAAATCATAAGTCCTTTAGACTTAGAATATTTTTCCATAGTGTGAATATATATTCCACCCATGTTTTCTATTAGCTAGGCTAAGCTTGGTAGTAGTAGGAATCTCTAACTTAGGAAAATCCTACTAAGGATTCATTACTATGTTTTCCTATAGCAAGATCTATACTTAGCAAAATCCATGCAAGTTTTACTTAACAAAATCACTAATGCATAGTGAAAGTAATAGGATAAAAAGTATGAAGCATCACTTGCCTTTTTGGTAGAGTTTAGGTTCACCTCTTGATCTTTGCAATAATCACACTCTTCAAGTCACTACAAATCAATCAAGCAAGGCACAAACTCAATCTACCAATCAAGCAAAACAACACACATAAATAACAAAGTCAAAGAAGTGCATGCAAGCATGCCAAGCTTTGTTTTGTTTGAAAAAGTGGTTTCTAGTGGGTCATAGTCATTTGGGTACATCTAATGGTCATTTTCTAAAGTGGCCAAGTCATTTGCAAAAGGTTTCACTCAAAAACCATTTTCAAAACAAAGTGTTATTTTTATGTGGTGTAGAAACATTTTTACTAAGGCATTAGCCCATAGGGTTCACCAAATGAGTTGCTATTGCAAAACTTGGTGTTTTTGGGTCAGTAGGTTTGTTTCAAAACATTTCCTCCAAAGTTTTCCATTCAAAATCATTTTTCATAATCAAATCAATAGTTTTATTTAGCTAGAAAGGGACTGAATCAAGTAATCCATTCTAAATCTTTCCAAAAACATTTATAAGGGCATGGTTGGGTTCCTAGGGTCAGTAAGGTCACAACTAAACATTTTGCAAAGGTTTTACTCCTAAATTCAATTTTACACAATTTTTATACTCTAAACAAGCTCACAAAAGTTTCTGCAAATTCAAACAAGCAATCAGATACTATTTTCAAAACTAAGGCCATGGTTGGCTAGGTCTTGTTCTCCTGAATCTTTTGATATAAAATTTGTCAAATTTGGACGTGTGGTTCAAAAGATATAAAGGTTTGAAGTTTGCAACTCAATCAGATTTCAAAATCAGTTTTTAAAATAGATCCTGCCACGCGTCTTAATCTAATCGCGAAAACGGTTCCGCGGATCACGCCTGCGCGTTGATCTGGTTTGATCAGCAACGCGCACTGCCTTCGCGGCTTAAGTCGACTAACTGCCGCCACTGGATCTAACGGCCGCAAACAATCGATCAAACAGTGCTGCGCGGTGGTGCACGGCGGCGACGGTCGGACTAGATGCTCGCGGTGGTTCTAGGAAGCGAGGAAGACAGAGGGGGTGCTTACCGTGTTCGTCGTGGCGTGGGGAAGCTCCACGTGGTGCAGTCTAGTCAAGGGGCGCACTAGGTTGGGCGGAATTGCTCGCCGGAGTCGATACTGGCGACGGACGGCTCTGGTCGTGGTCGAGGACGTCGCTGGAGACCACCCTAAAGCGAAACAGAGGTGCGGTCAGACGCGTGAGATCAAGGCAATGTTGTGCGTGTGAACTAGAGTGGAAAAGGCGGACGAAAACCATCGGGATACTCACCGGAGTTGCGAGGTCGCTTGCCGTCGTGGACTTGGATAGGAAGCGCCCTAAAACAAACGGAGGGTACGATTAGGTTCAGAGGCGGAAGGCGAGTATGGGTGCATCATCGAGACGGCGGGGCGGTCGAGTTTACCCGCGAGTCACGGAGAAGAAAATGAGTGTGGCGCGGCCGATGTTGTCGTTGGCGAGGCTCGAGAGGTTCCGCGGTCAAGTGGATGGTACGAGGAAGGTCCGAGGGAAAACTGCGTGGTGATCGTGGAGGCTCGGGATAGTGTCGTATCGTCGAATCGTTCGGAACATCGCCGGAGACGGTCGAGGAGAAATTGGGGCGGTCTAAGGCGTGCCAGCTTGGGGTGTCAGAGGGAACTTATAGAGGAGGCTTGGGCGTTTCTATCCGTGTGATCAAAGTGAGGTAAAGGCTCGGCATTAGAGCGTATTGAATCCGTGAAATCAAAGCAGCAACGGCAGCGAGGGAGAAGGCGTGGTCGTCGCGCGAGGAAGAAGGAGAACAGTGGAGGTGGGGTCCGCTGTCAGTGGAAAACGAAAGGGACAAGTGGTCCACCAGTCAGTTGCTGGGAGGGTTGATTAGTTGGTTCGAACCGCTTCTCGGGGAGGAGAGTTGGGCTGGATTGGCTTAGTGGGTAGTGGGCTGGAGTTGTTGGTCATTGTTTATTTTTATTTCTGCTTTCTTTTTCCTTTTCTAATTTCAATTTCTGTTTTGAATTTCCAAACAAACAATTTACACTCAAATCAAATCAACATTCAAAGAACTTTGAACTTTGAATTTTGACTGTTTATCAACATAAACCAAATCTCAAAAAAATGAAATAATTTTCTTATTTATTTTAGGATCCATCTAATAGTTAAATAAAATGGATCACTAGTTATTTAATACAATAGAGTTTGATTTTTATTAATAAACTTCCATTAGAAATCTAATTATTTTCATAATCAAACCAGTAGGTTTTATTTGAAAATAAGGATGCTTGGAAATCTTGTTTTAAAAATAAAATAACATTTTATTTTGTGTTCCTTTTATAATTAAATAAATGGTCCTTAGATAATAATCCATTTAGGATTTGTTTATTTGGTTCAAATAATTCATATTGAATTATTTGGAAGGTATTCCAAAGTGATTTATTAATTATATAAGATTGGTTAATTGTTTTATTTCCAAATATCATTTTCTCATGTATTTTTATTTAAAGATTTGTCCTTATTTAAAACAGGGATAGAATGGTTATTTCCATTTTATTTTATTTGGAATATTCTTTATTTCATATTTTTATTTGAATTGGGATTAATCATCACTCCATTTACTTCATGTATTAGGTCAAGATTTGATTTGGTCTATAAATATTCTTTATTAATATTTTCATCTTTGTCTTATGAAATCCATATCTTTTTATTTAGTGATCCAAACTTGGTGATTCCAATTTATGAAAACTTATTTAAAATAATTTAACAAGCTTTGATGTTTAAATTAAATTGGTAAAACTTCTTTAAATAAAATTGGATATTAAATCCTTATTAATTTATTTTAAATAAACCTTTGCTAAATTTATTTAGAATTAAAATGTTTTAATTCCAAAAGTTTGGTCAAGGTTTAATTTTCCTTTATTTAATAATCTTTATTTATAAAACTTCTATTTCATTTGAAAACAAATCTTTTCATTAGTATTTCCAAATGTTTTTATTTTCCTTTTATTAAATGTTTATCTTTTTAATTATCTTTAGGTTTATTTTAATTCAAATGGGTTTGAAGTTCCAATTAAATTCAAAAAGTTTCTTCTGGCTCTGAAAATCAACAAAGTTTTATTTTATTAATTTATTTTCACTTTACAAGATTTGGAAAATCTTGGGATGTGACAAATATAGCAACCACGACATATAATTTTGTTATGTGTTGAATAAAACAAAACAAGTTCTTCTAATAGAATGGTTACCTAGGACGTGTGCATGACACAGTCCAAAGGGTTTTGTAAATTCAAAGGATGCTAAAAGCTTATGCAAACTTCAATGGTTGAAGTAAGCATCGCGGAGTTGGAATCTTCACTATGATGAAACTGTTAAAAGTGTTTAATTTCATCAGAGATGATGAAGATGCTTGCATTTGCAAGAAATTAAGTGGGAGCGCTAAGACTGTTTCTAATACATTATGTAGAAGACATATTATTGATTGGAAATGATGTATCTTTTTATTAACACAGGATAAGAATTTCATCTCGATGAAAGACTCAGGCAAAACCCAAATATTTGGCATCAGTAGACGCTAATATGGTTGTGCCAAAAGTACATAAATGATATATTGAATGAGTTCAATATAGAAACTACAAGAAAGGTTCTTGTCGCACAGAAAGGATTGAATGAGTTCAATATTGATGATATATTCAAGTATATAGACACTTGGTAAGTGAAACAAAGATTCAAGTATAGGTTGATACTTGATGTATGAAATCACAAAGAGTATTTATATCAATCATGTTGTGATATGTACAAATCCAGATATGTCCTATGCTCTAAATGATGTGAGCATATACCAGAATGATTCATAAGATGATCATTGGACAATAGTAAGGATATTCTTATGATCTTTTGGAAGAACTAAAGAATATATTGTTTTGTAGAAGTGACAAATAGATGGTTAGTTCATTGTAAAAGTACTACATTGATACTAGTTTTGTCACAAAGTACAAATTAAGTTTATCTCAATCTAAACTAAGGGTGGCACAATATGATGGAAAGTAAGTTCCATAATGGATTTGGATGAGTTCCAAAGTTAAGACATTGTGACAGATACTACAACAAAAGGCTAAGTATATGACTACTATTATAGCAGCTAAAGAGGGCATTTGTGTCAAGTAGTTTGTTATCAAACTAGGTGTGGTTCATAGCGGGATAGTGCTATGAAGATATATTGTACGAAAATATTATCAACATGTTTTAACCCCAAAGAACTAAAGGTCTCACCAAAGGACCAAATTTATACAAAGCCATCTCATTAGAGAATGAGTGATGCGTAGAGACGCAAAGACATGCAATTACACACGGACCGAAGTGTCGATCCGAGATCAGTTGACCACTAGCAATCGTGTACATACAACACCGGAAAGCCATAGGTGTTGAATACACAAAGGTTTGAAACTAGATTATTAACTCTAGTGCAAGTGGGAGACTGTTGGAGATATGCCCAAGAGGCAATAATAAAGTAGGTTATTATCATATCTTCATGCTTATGATAAATGTTTACATACCATGCTAAAATTGTATTTACCGGAAACATTAATACTTGTGTGATTTGTAAATATAAAAGAGTCCCTAGTAAAGCCTCTTGTTAAACTAGCTTGTTGGTTAATATATGATCATGGTTTCCTGATCATGAACATAGAATATGTTATTAACAACAGGGTCATATCATTAGGAGAATGATGTGATGGACATACTCCTATAGTTAAGCGTAGCATAAAGATCAAGTCATTTAATATAGTTCATTTGCTATAAGCTTTCTAATACATAGTAACCTAATTCCTTCGACCATGAGATCATGCTAATCACCATCACCGGAAGGATGCTTTGATGACATCAAACACCACACTGTAACTGGGTGGTTATAAAGGTGGCATTGAGTGTTCGGAAAGTATGTGTTGAGGCACATGGATCAAGAGTGGGATTTGTCCATCCATATGACGGATAGATATACTCTGGGGCCTCTCGGTGGAATGTCATCCAATTAGCTTGCAAGCATGTGACTGGCTCACAAGGGATCACATACCATGGGAACGAGAAAAGAGTACTTATCGATAACGAGGTTGAACTAGGTATGCAGAGATACCGACGATCAAAACCTCGGATAAGTAAACTATCGTGAGACAAAGGGAAATTGGTATCGTATGTAAGTGGTTCATTCGATCGCAAAGTAATCGTAGAAATATGTGGGAGCCATATGAATTTCCAGATTCCTCTATTGGTTATTGATAGGAGAAGTGTCTCGGTCATGTCCGCATAATTCACGAACCGTAGGGAGACACACTTAAGGATTCGATGTTGTTGAATAGTTATGGAATGATGAGTAAGAGACCGAATGTTGTTCGGAGTCTTGGATGGGATCCAGGATATCACGAGGAGATCCGGAATGGTCCGGAGAATAAGATTCATATAAGGAAAGTCCTGTTTCGGAGTTCGGGAATGATTCCGGTGTTTTCATCGGGAATGTTCTAGAAGGGTCCGGAAGGTCCGGCACTCCGGAGGGTAAGGGTACATGAATGTGTCATGACAATGTGGAATGGTTGCATCATGTACTAGGTCACTTCGCTGGGCAAAATAAAGGGAGAAATCAAATCCAAATTTCAAAGTCAAACGCCAATTTGAAAAAGTCAAACGGCAAGTTTGCTTGGTGGAGGGTGTTGGAGATATGCCCTAGAGGCAATAATGAATGTAGTTATTATTATATCTTTGTGTTTATGATAAATGTTCACATTCATGCTATAATAGTATTAACAAGGAAACATTAATACTTGTGTGATTTGTAATCTTAATTTGAAGTCCCTAGTAAAGCCTCTATATAAATACTAGCTTGTTGGTTAATAGATGATTGTGGTTTCCCTATCATGAAAATTGAGATGTTATTAACAACAAGATCATATCGTTAGGAGAATGATATGGTGGACATACTCTTATAGATAAGCGTAGCATAAAGATCAAGTCATTTTAATAGTTCAATTGCTATATGCTTTCTGATACATAGTAACCTAATTCCTTCGACCATGAGATCATGCATATCACCTTTACCGGATGGATGCTTTGATGACATCAAACACCACACCGTAACTGGGTGGTTATAAAGGTGGCATTGAGTGTTCGGAAAGTATTGGTTGAAACACATGGATCAAGAGTGGGATTTGTCCATCCATATGACGGATAGATATACTCTGGCCCTCTCGTGAAATGTCATCCAATTAGCTTGCAAGCATGTGACGGCTCAAGGGATCACATATCACGGAACGAGAAAAGAGTACTTATCGGTAACGAGGTTGAACTAGGTATGCAGAGACCGACGATCATAACCTCGGATAAGTAAACTATCGTGAGACAAAGGGAAATTGGTATCGTATGTAAGTGGTTCATTCGATCAAAGTAATAGTAGAAATATGGGAACCATATGAATTTCCAGATTCTCTATTGGTTATTGTTCTGAGAAGTGTCTCGATCATGTCCGCATAATTCACGAACCGAGAGAGACACACTTAAGGATTCGACATTGTTTGAGTAGTTATGGAATGATGAGAAAGAGTCCGAATGTTGTTCGAGTCTTGAATGGGATTCGGATATCACGAGGAGATCCTAATGGTCCGGAGAATATGATTCATATAAGGAAAGTCCTGCTTTGAGTTGGAGAATGATTCCTGTTTTCATCGAATGTTCTAGAAGGTTCCTAATGTCCGCACTCCGGAGGAAGGGTACATGTATGTGTTATATCAAGTTGGTATGATTGCATCATGTACTAAGTGTCATCGCTGAACAAAATAAAGGATTAAATCAAATCCTAGTTTGAAAAAGTCAAACGGCTAGTTTGAAAGTCAAACGGCTATTTTTGGGAAATAGAAAAAGAGGAGGAAACCGAGTTGGGAGGAGTCCTCCTCCCACCGGCGCCCACTGCCGAGTTGGGAGGGACTCTCTCCCTCATGGCCGGCCCCTCCACCATATAAGGAGGCAGGGCTCCTCCTAGAGACACACAAGATCCTCTCCTCCAAACCCTAGCCCCAAGCCGCCGCCTCCATAGCCGCCGCCCTAGCACTCGCCACGCCTAGGTGAAACCCTAGCCGCCCAGCCCCTCCTCGGCGTGTCTAAACCCTAGATCGCCGAGGACTCTCATACTCTACCATACTGCCTCGCTTAAGGCGAAGCCTGCGAGATCTCCCTCTAGGTACCACGCCAGGTTGCTGGAATCGCGAGGAGAGTGCTACAACCTCCGCCGTCATGGGTGCCCTGCTTTCCTAGCATAGTTAAGATTCAATTTACAACGGGTGATTAACAATACTAGTATCAATGTTGTGGTTCATGTTCGTAAGTTAGAACGACACTTATTGAAAGCCCCAAACCACGAAAAATATGCAAATAAAGTAGAGGCGTCTAACTTTGTTTTGCAGGGGTGTGTAGTGATGTGATATGGCCATGATTGTGATTATATTTGATGTATGCAATGTTCCTTATTCTAAGTTGGCAACCGGCAGGAGCCATATGGTTGTCTTTAATTTATGTTAAGACCCACGTGTCTATTCAAAGTAGTTGTAATAGTTGAAGCCGTGGATCTACAACCATGGAGAAGCGCCATTGACCTTGATGCAATGCCGGTGATGATGGAGATCATGTTCGTTAGAAGATGGAGATCGAAGCACAAAGAAGAAAGGCCATATCATATCACATATTATGAATTGCATGTGATGTTAATCCTTTATGCATCTTGTATTGCTTAGTAGACGACGGTAGCATTATAAGATGATCCTCATGCACATGAATTTCAAGTCATAAAGTGTTCACCCTTAGTTAGCACCGCTAAAGCTTGTTGTTTCAAGCACCACGTGATGATCGGGTGTGTTAGATTCGCAAGTGTATACAACGTGAGCAAGCCAGATTTGCTCATGCGAAACTAAGGTTTAATCTTGACGAGCCTAGCATGTATGCACATGGTCTCGAACACGGATCACCGAAGGTAAAGCATGAATCATATAGTAGATATGATGAACATGTCGATTGTTCGCCATTGAAACTATATCAACTCTCGTGATGATCGGTGTTGATGTGGTGGATTTGGTTCTGTGATCACTAAAACAATGTGAGGGATATTGTTTTGAGTGGGAGTTCACCTAGATTAATTTTATTATTAATTTGAACTCAATTTGTCATAAACTTAGTCTAAACTATTGCAAATATGTTGTAGATCAATGGCAGCCCCTACCATCAATTTTAATGCGCCTAGAGAAAGAAAAGTTGAAAACAATGGAAGAAATTTCATGGATTGGTTCCGCAATTTGAGGATTGTCCTCACAGGTAATTTGACCTATGTGTCGGATGCACTGGGTGACCACCGCAGCTGATGCTCCCGATGAAGTAAAGAATGTTTACCTCACTAAGACTCAAGACTCCAGTTCAGTGTGCTATCTTGTATGGTTTTGAATCGGAGCTCGTAAAAGGTTTGAGAATTCACCCATATGATATTGTCGAGGATCTCAAATTGATTTTTGAGACTCATGCGCAATTGAAAGCTATGAGGCTTCAAAAGTTCTTTAACCGCAAGATGGAAGAGGGCATCCGCCAAGGAGCATGTGCTTAAGATGTCTGGGCATGCAAACAAACTTCAAAGCTTGGTTATTGTGATTCCTAATGCTTTGGGGATTTACCGTGTCCTCCAATCACTACCACCAAGTTACAAGAACTTTGTGATGAACTACAACATGCAAAACATGAACAAGACGTTGCCAGAACTCTTTGCCATGTTGAAAACTGGAGAAGTGGAGATCAACAAAGAGCACCAAGTGTTGTTGGTCAATAAGACCACCAAATTCAAGAAAGGCAAGTCTAAGCAGAAGGGACACTTCAAGAAGGGTGGTAAGAAAGTTACCACACCGACGAAGAAGACCAAGGCTGTACCTAAGCCTGATACTGAGTGCTTTTACTGCAAGGGAGAAGGTCACTGGAAGCGGAATTGCCCAAAGTACTTGGCGGATTTGAAGAACGGCAACATCAAGAAGAAAGGTATATCCGATATACATGTTATTGATGTGTATCTCACTAGTACTCATAGTAGTGCCTGGGTATTTGATACTGGTTTGGTTGCTCATATTTGTAACTCGAAACAGGTGCTGCAGAATAAACGGAAGCTAGCGAAGAACGAGGTGACGATGCGCGTGGGAAACGGATCAAAGGTTGATGTGATCGCGGTCGGCACGCTACCCCTTCATCTACCATCGGGATTAGTTTTATACTTAAATAATTGTTATTTGGTGCTCGTTGAGCATGAACATTATATCGATCTTGTTTATTAAGTAGACTTACTTGTTTAAGTCCGAGAATAATGGTTGTTCGATTTATATGAGTAATATGTTTTATGCACATGCACCTTTGATAGATGGTCTATTCTTATTGAATCTCGATAGTGGAAATACACATATTAATAACATTGAGGCTAAACGTTTGAAATCGAGCGATAACTCGACCTATATGTGGTAATCGCTTTGGTCACATTGGAGTGAAGCGTATGAAGAAACTCCATTCCGATGGACTTCTTGAATCACTTGATTTCGAATGACTTGAAAGATGCGAAGCATGTCTGATGGGTAAAATGACTAAGACTCCATTTTCTGGTATGATGGAGCGAGCTACGGACTTATTGGAAATCATACATACCGATGTGTGTGGTCCAATGAGTGTAGCATCGCGTGGTGGTTATCGTTATGTTCTTACCTTCACGGATGACTTGAGTAGATATGGGTATATCTATTTCATGAAACATAAGTCCGAAACTTTCGAGAAGTTTAAGGAATTTGAATGTGAGGTAGAGAATCAACGTAACAATAAGATTAAATTTCTACGTTCTGATCGTGGAGGTGAATATCTAAGTTACGAGTTTGGCGAGCATTTGAAGAAATGCGGAATACTTTCACAATTGACACCGCCGGGAACACCACAGCGTAATGGTGTGTACGAACGTCGTAATCGAACTCTCTTAGATATGGTTCGTTCTATGATGTCACTTACAGATTTACCGCTATCATTTTGGGGTTATGCATTAGAAACAGTCGCATTCACTTTAAATAGGGCACCATCTAAATCCGTTGAAACGACACTGTATGAATTATGGTTTGGGAAGAAACCTAGATTGTCGTTCCTTAAAGTTTGGGGATGCGGCCTATGTAAAGAAGTTACACCGACAAGCTTGAACCCAAAGCGGAAAAATGCGCTTCATAGGATACCCGAAGGAAACTATTGGGTATACCTTCTATCATAGATCCGAAGGCAAAATCTTCGTTGTTAAGAATGGATCCTTTCTAGAGAAGGAATTTCTCTCAAAGAAGTGACTGAAGGAAAGTAGAACTCGACGAGGTTGTCGAACCTTCTCTCGAAATTACGAGTAGCGCAGTCGGAAGAAGTTCTGGTGCCTGCACTAATTAGAGAGGAAGCTAATGATGATGATCATGAAACTTCGTTGAATTTACAGAGCCTCGCAGTCAACGAACTCGCACCACCTGCATTGGTATGATCCGTTATGAGTGTCATGTTGGTGGACAACACCGATGACCCCGAGACATATGAGGAAGCGATGATGAGCCCAGATTCCAATAAATGGCAAGAAGCCATGAACCGAGATTGGATCCATGTACGAAACCAAGTATGGACTTTGGTGGACTTACCAGATGGCCTAAGGTCGTCGAGAACAAATGGATTTTCAAGAAGAAAACAGATGTCGATGGTAATGTTATCGTCTATAAAGCTCGACTTGTCGCAAAGGGGTTTCGACAAATTCAAGGAGTTGACTACGATGAGACTTTCTCACCAAGAGCGAAGCTAAAGTCTGTAGGATTATGTTAGCAATCGATGCATATTATGATTATGAGATATGGCGGATGGATGTCAAAACATTCCTCAATGGAGACATTGATGAAGAGTTGTATATGATGCAACCCAAAGGTTTTGTCGATCCTAAAGATGCTAACAAGGTATGTAAACTTCAACGGTCCATCTATGGATTGAAGCAAGCATCCCGGTTGGAATCAACGCTTTGATAAGGTAATCAAAGTTTTGGTTTTATACAAACTTATGGAGAAGCTTGTATTTACAAGAAAGTGAGTGGGAGCTCAGAGCATTCTTAATACTATATGTAGATGACATATTGTTGATTGGGAATGATGTAGACCTTCTTAATAGTGTCAAGGAATATTTGAACAATAGTTTTTCAATGAAAGATCTTGGCGCAGCCTTACATATTAGGCATAAAGATTTATAGAGATAGATCAAGACGCCAAATATCATTATCACAAAGTACATATTTGGACAAAGTTCTAAAGAGGTTTGGAATGGAAGATAGCAAGAAAGGGTTATTGCCCATGTTGCCCAATACGACCTTGAGTAAAACTCAAAGTCCGACATCCGTAAGATAGAGAAAGGATGAGTAAGACCTATGCCTCACCATAGGATCTCTAATGTATGCCATGCTATGTACTAGACCCAACATTGCATATGTTGTTAGTTTAACTAGCAGATATCAAAGTGATCCAGGAGTGGATCATTGGACAGCGGTCAAAAACATCCTTAAGTACTTGAGAAGAACTAAGAATATGGTTCTTTCTTATGGAGGTAATGAACAGTTCGTTGTTAATGGTTACACCGATGCTAGTTGGAACACCGATCCGGATGATTCTAAATCACAACTGGATACGTATTTATTTTGAATGGTGCGCGCTAGTGGAGGAGTGCAAACCAAAGCGTTGTGGCGAGATATTCAACCTAATCGAATACATGGTCGCTTCGAGGCTTCACAAGAAGCGATATGGATGAAAGAGTTCATTACGAGCTGGGTGTGGTTCCTAGTCTGCACTCCAATGTCTATCTATTGTGATAATATGGGCGCCATAGCCAATGCGCCGTAACCAAGGTCACACAAGAAGTCACACATCAAGCTACGTTTTCACGCTATTCGAGAACATATCCAAGATGGGGATATAAAGATTTGCAAAGTACACATGATCCGAATGTGGCGGATCCGTTGACTAAACCTCTCGAGGGCAAAACATGACCAACCAAACTGCCATGGGTGTTCGGTATATTACCATGTAATCTAGATTAGATGACTCTAGTGCAAGTGGGAGACTGGAGATATGCCCTAGAGGCAATAATAAATGTAGTTATTATTATATCTTTGTGTTTATGATAAATGTTTACATTCATGCTATAATAGTATTAACCACGAAACATGAATACTTGTGTGATTTGTAAACTTAATTTGAAGTCCCTAGTAAAGCCTCTATATAAATACTAGCTTGTTGGTTAATAGATGATTGTGGTTTCTATCATGAACATTGAGATGTTGTTAACAACAAGATCATATCGTTAGGAGAATGATATGGTGGACATACTCCTATAGATAAGCGTGGCGTAAAGATCAAGTCATTTTAATAGTTCAATTGCTATATGCTTCGATACATAGTAACCTAATTCCTTCGACCATGAGATCATGCATATCACCTTTACCGGATGGATGCTTTGATGACATCAAACACCACACCGAATCGGGTGGTTATAAAGGTGGCATTGAGTGTTCGTAAAGTATTGGTTGAAACACATGGATCAAGAGTGGGATTTGTCCATCCATATGACGGATAGATATACTCTGGGCCCTCTCGGTGAAATGTCATCCAATTAGCTTGCAAGCATGTGACTGGCTCACAAGGGAACACATATCACGGGAACGAGAAAAGAGTACTTATCGGTAACGAGGTTGAACTAGGTATGTAGAGATACCGACGATCATAACCTCGGATAAGTAAACTATCGTGAGACAAAGGGAAATTGGTATCGTATGTAAGTGGTTCATTCGATCGCAAAGTAATCATAGAAATATGTGGGAACCATATGAATTTCCAGATTCCTCTATTGGTTATTGTTCGGAGAAGTGTCTTGATCATGTCCGCATAATTCACGAACCGTAGGGAGACACACTTAAGGATTCGACATTGTTTGAGTAGTTATGGAATGATGAGAAAGAGTCCGAATGTTGTTCGGAGTCTCGAATGGGATTCGGGATATCACGAGGAGATCCGGAATGGTCCGGAGAATAAGATTCATATAAGGAAAGTCCCGTTTCGGAGTTGGAGAATGATTCGTGTTTTCATGAATGTTCTAGAAGGTTCCTAATGTCCGCATCTCGAGGGGAAGGGTACATGAATGTGTTATATCAAGTTGGTATGATTGCATCATGTACTAAGTGTCATCACTGAAAAAAATAAAGGATTAAATCAAATCCTAGTTTGAAAAGGTCAAACGGCTAGTTTGAAAGTCAAACGCTATTTTGGGAAGTGGAGTGGAAAGAGGAGGAAACCGAGTTGGGAGTCCTCTCCACCGGCCGCCCCACTGCCGAGTTGGGAGGGACTCTCCTCCCTCACGGCCGGCCCTCCACCTATATAAGGAGGGGCTTCTCCTAGAGACACACAAGATCCTCTCCTCCAAACCCTAGCCCCAAGCCGCCGCCTCCATAGCCAGCCGCCCTAGGGCACTCGCCGCCTAGGTGAAACCCTAGTCACGGACTAGCCCTCCTCGCTTTAAACCCTAGATCGCCGAGGACTCTCATACTCCACCATACTCGCCTCCGGCTTGAAGCCCTCATGAGATCTCCCTCTACTTCCCACGCCACAGTCGCCGGAATCGCGAGGAGAGTGCTACAACCTCCATTTTCACTGGAACAAGGGAGAGGAAGGTCTTCGCCGAGTAATCGAACGTGTGACCGATCATGAGCGCCGCCGAACGCACGGAAGGATCGTCTACGCGATCTTGAGATCGGGAAGAGTACAACTACATCACCCACGAGAATCCACTCTCGTTAAACACTTTGGAATCTTCGAGGGTGAGTTATTCTATCGACTCGTTGCTACAATCTAGTAGATAGATCTTGGATTGTTTGTTTGTATGCGGTAGAAAATTTTTGTTTTCCATGCTACGAAACCCTACAGAGTGAGAGTAGGAAACCTACTTGGGGAGGAAGTCTCCTCCCTCCACCCGCCGGCCAAGGAGGAGGAGTTGGAGGAGGACTCCCTCCTCCCAACCGCGCCTCCCTCCCACCTATAAAAGAAGGGGCAGGGGTGCCCCCTCTTCTACACACCCAACACTTCCAAACCCTAGCCCCAGGCGCCACCACCTGCTGCTGCCGCCGCCTAGGGCCTCCTCCCAAGTCGCCGACTAGGGGTTCCCCAAACCCTAGCCGCCGGATACACCCCTCCCCTTGGTGCCCTCTAAACCGTAGATCGCCAAGGCCTCTCTCATACTCCACCATACTCGCCTCCGCTTAAGCCTGCATGAGATCTCCCTCTTCTTCCGCACCACGACGTCAGGTCGCCGAATCGCGAGGAGAGTGCTACAACCTCCGCCGCTTTGGAACAAGGGAGAGGAAGGTCTTCATCGAAAATCAACGTGTGACCGATCAAGGGAGCGCCGCTTTAACGCAGCGCCGGAAGGATCGTCTACACGATCTTGAGATCGGCAAGAGTACGACTACATCACCCACGAGAATCTGCTCTCGTTAAACACTTTGGAATCTTCGAGGGTGAGTTATTCCATCGACTCGTTGTTACAATCTAGTAGATAGATCTTGGCTTGTTTGTTTGTATGCGGTAGAAATTTTTTGTTTTCTATGCTACGAACCCCTACAAGAATTCCCATGTGTCCTCGAGAACGTTTGGTTCTTATAAGTATGTCCACCGGCTTGTCCTTTGCTAAGAAAGGATTGGGCCACTTGCTGCAATTGTTCGTTGTCTTTATTACTTGCACTTTATTTCTTTGCTTTATCAGAAAACCCCTAAAAATCCGTTTGCTAAGTATTTACGGAGATTTTCTGCTCCATAGCACTAGTCAACACGTTCCGCTCCTCGTTGGGATCGACACTCCTATTTATCGAAAGTACTACAATACATCCCCTATACTTGTGGGTCATGACGCCGCTGAGCTCGCCGACGGATGCCCCGCCATGGGACCTTCTCCGTCCACCGCAGCATCTTCCGTCGACGTGCCCAGATCGTTGGTGGATCCCTCTTCCCCGCCCCCTGGACAGGCCCACCGCCCTGGTCATCCCCGCTACCTTGGACAACCCCGCCTCTGACCGGGATAGGCCCGCCGCCAACTTGGACAGGCCCGCCACCGCCCTCTTGTCCCATAGCTGTGTCCCTGCCGCCGTTGTCGCCCTCGCCTAGGGTTAGCTACCGCCGATAGTCGGGACGAGAGAGGAGGGTCGAGACGGGTGTATGGGACTGGGTCGCTATCGCGGTAGTTTTCTTTTTCCTTTTTTCCTTTCCTATGTGAATTAAGCCATGGGTATAATTGTCCAAGAAAACAAAACTTAATGGAGGGAGCAAACGGATTCGACGGCAGGGCCAAATAAGGAACCGAGTGAAGTTTTCTTGTCAAAAAGGGAAGAAAAGTTTGTCCGAGGTCAAAAAAGAAGCCAAATTTTAACCAGGGCTAACAAAGGAATTCTCTCTAAGAGAAGTCATGAATAACAAAAAAACATGTGTACATGAATAAAAAAACATATGCACATAAGAGAACACGTCACCCATTTCACTTGGATTGATCCTATCAATGTCGTCCAAAGTCGACAACCACTTTGCGCAATCGGTGTTAATGATCGACCAATGGGACCGAAGAGAACGCTCGGTGTGCTCATTGCCACTTGTTTTGTGTGAATCAAAGTACTCCTTCGTTCTCTCCCAATATGTGTCTTTTGTTTGGTCCATGCCAACCGTCGGTCCCATGCCAATTTTCAACCATGTTTGGCAAAGCAACCGTGTAGTTAGCCGACCTACCTCTCGGCGGTTCAATCAAACCCTCAACATGCTCATCCACTACAAACTCCTCTTCTTCATCGCCATTTTCTTGATCCATTTGGGAGAAAGAGGAGCCAACATTCATTTGTGACAAGAATGTCTAATCGACGACACTATAGTCCAATCGAATGAATACATATGAACATCATTGTGTACATTCATCTACCTTAAAAGAACAAAAAAGGCAATTTTTACCATGTTGTCATTTTGTCGACTAGGTTGCGAGCGTAGAAAGCCACTGCGGTCGGTGGCGCCGACGGTTGCTGGGGCATGCGGACAAGGCAGTGGAGGAGGCGGAACGGTGCCCTGATAGGAAACGGCGGCCTTTGCCGCCTTCATGGTCGAATTTTGGGTTGTTTAGAGGTCGGGCGCGCTGAGCTCCGCCCTCTTCGCTGGGCGTTGCTGCGGACACGGCGCTTGGGTAGTGCGAGTTCGGCAGCGGCAACACGAAGAGCGTAGTGCGAGTTCGGCAGCGGCAACACGAAGAGGACACATGCGCTAGTGCGCGAGCTACCGGCGGCACTAGGGTTTGGCACGGGCGGCGGCGGAACTGCAACACCGTCACCAGCCATGGGGTGGACCGAGTCGGGAGAGGTCGGAGGATCCGTCCATCGCCGGCAACCACGCGGAGGGGGAGGGAATCGAGGGCACGAACAAAGTTTCCTAGCGACAGTTGGTATTTCACGCGCAAGCCAGAGCCATAGCGCTAGAGGGCAAAATGCCACACGTAGAAAAAGATTCCGTCTGCTCTAGGACACAAATCTGCCTCGCGCGCTCATACACCCAGCATGTTTGTTTTGGTGAATAAGCAAAACGAGTTCATGATGCAAAACAACTCCGAGGCGACACAATCACTATTCCAGTGTTTGGGACAGCCAGTAACAAAAGATTTCAGTGCATATGACGGAACGTTAAGACATGTGAACAGTCTGTCAGCTAACCAATTAAATGGTTAATTCAAGACAATAAGTACTAACAGACACAAAAAAAGCCAGCCAATTACTAAACTCTCTTAATCAATCCTGCTTGAAGCAGATGCTTTCTTGAAGCATTTCGTGCAACTGTCGCACTTCGAAGTTACGATGCCATTGGAGTTCCACTTAAGAGGGACAAATGGCTTTCGCAGGATTCCCAATGCTCCTCCCGGCTGTCCCGTGCCCCTTGCAACCCAAAACATTCCATTTTGACCCCACCCCGTACCATTGGAATTAACACACTTCCACTCCGGCCGGCCCAAGTCGTCATATCCAACTAACAGCACCGAATGGTTAGCCTTGTAGTAGCTTGGGCCTGTAATGGTACCCTGCATTAAAATCAGAAAAATTCAGCATTTCACAGCATAGACATGGGAATAAAGAAAGCCTTTGAGATGAAGCTACGGGACAAATTGTAACGAGGCAACTTATAAGCACTCTCACATATAACACGGCAACTTATAAGCACTCTCACAATAACACGACACTATGAAAGTTACACACTGCAACTTTTAGACGCAAGTGACAGGATGTGGTTGACAACATGTAGGCAAGCCACAGATACAGAATTATGCAGTTCAGAAAAAATATGTGTGGCCTGATCAACAAAATTTAGAAACCAGAGTGTATGAATCAAAACAAGTGTTACTGGATCAAACAAACTAACATGTATCTGACTAATTCCACATCTGCACTAGAAACCACCAACGGGAAGGGAAAGCTAGATGTAACCAAACATTGGAAACCACGATCCATTGCTACGAAATCAGAACAATAAGAGGAACATAGTTACCTCCTCATAAGCATAGATTGCTATCTTCTTATTATCCACAACAATAAGATGCTCTAAGCGGATGTCAACTATAACAGGTTGGTGAGCAACAGAATATTTCAATGCATATTCACATTTCGGCTTTATAAACATCCAGTCATCAATTGAAACCCCAGGGCCCTACAAAATTTCAATCAACATTTTTTATTCATAAAGATACTGAGCCCACATTCGAAATAATCAGAAGATTCAGAATAAATTTATTTGACAGAAATGTTGGCATTGATTGCAAGCGTATTTTCAGTACCTTGACCATCTTACAAACCCCCTTCACTCCAGTAAAAGGATACAATGATTCTGGTAAGATCCCACCATTCTTTATGACAAAATCGAGGACTTCAGTCGAAACTCCACCAAGATCAATATCCACCCCAGTAAGTGTGTTACAGTCAATAACATGTTGTGCCGACAAGATAACTGATTCTCCAGTCCTCAAGAAATTAACGCTTGCTATGGAAGCCAATGGGGCGTACACATAGCTGAGGCCTGCAAAAATAACATTTGATTGGTATAATATGGTGGGCCAGTGATGAGAAGACAATTAAAGAAAATCTTACAAACCACAAGACAGTGAACTGATTTAAAGAATATCGAGACAATGCTTTAGTATCAATTAGTCCCACCATAAATATGCAAAAATAAACATAATACTCTAAGCAAAACCCATTGGCTAGGTGGTACACGGTTGGCATGGTTTGACCTATCACTTTTTTAGAGACGCATGGTACACAGTGGCATTTACTTTTTTTGAACTTAAGGAGAATTTGTGATACTACAGATATCAAACTTCATATGATTACTTTCAGTTCAGGAGATGGAATAAAACTGCATCCATTCTTCTTACCTCTGGATGAAGTATTCTTTATGCAACACGCAATATAAAGGGCAATATACACTACCCAAATTAGTAGGCCATGCAGTAAAGTAAACTGAGTAATGAAGAACAGCTTTTCAAAATTAAGGATTCAAAATCCATAAGCCATTAAGGTGATTGAAATACTGAGTAGGTAGGTAGAACTGTAGATTAGCAGAAATTTAACTTACGCATGATCTCTTCATCTTGGGCAGAACCAACCGCACCTGGCACTAGAGTCCAGTCCACGTATAATGGCAGGCCATCATCCCCAATTGGCACATCGGGGACCCCCCAGTGTGCACCAAAGGGCGGGTGACCAAAATCAAAACCAGGTTCGATGAACTTCTTAGCATTGCTGGAAAAGCTCCTCACCCCTTCTAACTTGGGCTTCCAGAAGTCAACATGCTTCACCCCCGTACCAATCAGCAAAGCGACTCTAAGGAGTCTTCGGGCCATGCTCAACTACATTGCATTAGAATGTCAAAATTAGAGGCTATTTTCATCTGTATAAATTAATTATCATTGGACTAGAGCAGGGAACAGAAAAACAAAATAACAGGTGTAAACATACTTTTTTTACTAAGAAAAACAGCACTGATGATGCTAAAAATTAAATAATGGCCTCTGGTAAATACTTGAATAATGAGCATATTCCAATCATTTTAAGCATTTATCCGTATGTTAACCAAAATTTTCCATATATAACAAACTAATGTACTACCAAACTAGCTAACGCTTCTGTTTATTTGGAAGACCAATACATAACAAAGACGAAATTCATAACTCCTAGTACAGAGCCATTTGCAAGGACCAGAGGGACTGAGAAAGGGCACGTGGTGGGGAGGTGAGGGGCACATGGAGGGGAGGCGCATGGTGGAGACGAGGGGCGACGTGGTGGTGGAGAGGAAGGGGGCCTGGTGGCGAGGGGAAGGTACATGAATGGAGAGGCTGCGCCATGGAGAGGGGAAGGGTGAGAGGGGGGCAGGAGAGGACGGATTCGAGGAAGTTACCTTGAGATGGTCGACGAGGTGCTCTCGCCGCCGAGAGAGCTGCTGCTTGGACTTCCTGCCTCGCCGCCGCTGCTCGCGCCGCGTCCCTGCGAGGACGGAGAGGGGAGACGGGAGACGGAGAGGAGAGTGGCAGGTTGTTGCTGCCTCGCCAAGTAGGAACTGGCGAACAAGCTTGTGGGCTTTTCAGCCAAACGAGTCGGATCTGCGGATCGGCTGGCATTCCGAACAGGCCGAGGATGTGGATCTGCGGATCCGTTGGCATTCCAAACAGGCCGAGGATGTGGATCATCCTGATCCATCCGGGATGACTAGGACGTGACGAACAGGCCAGTGGGCTTTCAACCCAACTAATCGGTTGGCATTTCGAACGGGACGAGATGCGACTCATCACCAAGACCTGCATTCATAGAAGGTTAGAACGGGTCACTAAAAAGATTAAACAAATTGCAGAAAAAATAGGAATCGATTTTACCTTACGCCTGGCTCAGGGTGCGACTATCATGCACGGATTCGTCGTGGATTGTATATGACCCGGAAATCTTGGATGGTTAGAACAAACGCAAAAATCTTTTTTATAGGAAAAAAAGTACCTTTACCATATGGTCGTCCCGCAGGAAGAGCTTCTTTGCCTCATATCGAGTCTGTTCATCAGGCCAACCGAACGGACTTAGCACCCGTTGCCACATCTTCCAGCATACTGCAGGGTGCACCATGCGCCATGAAGGATAGAACCGTTTCCAGCATGGTACAGGTGCACCGTGCGCCATGGAGGAGGAGAAGATAGAGATCTGGTTTCGGGTGCTAGATGCAGACTTGTAGGGTGGGGGCGGAACAGGGGATCTCGGGTCTGTTTGGGTATTTAATAATGGACGAGGGGTACGAAAGCCGTATTTTTCTCATTAGGCTCCTAATCAAGGAAAATAATTATACGAGAGACCTGGTCCACAAATTTACACGGATCAGCTCTAAGCATGTTAAGAGAGAGAGAAGCTGGACGAAACCCATCGTGCTCCTCTCGCCCCCGAGGCGAGCGCCACCCACCTTCGCCAGACCACCCACTCCTCCTTTCTCGTCCGCTGTCGGCAAGGGCCGTCGAACTTTTCTGCGGGCGGCGGCCAGCTCTCGCTGGCAGGCGTATTCGCCTCGATCCGACGCATGCGGCTTAGGGGCGGCAATGGCATTCAGTGGCGGCAAGACGACAGACGAAGTTTATGGTCTTTGTACGCGGTGTTGCGGTAGCGCTGTCATGCGAACGGCGTGCCGAGGGCGCTGGTCGGGTCGGGCGGGCTCGATGCGTGGCCCCGATGCGGAATGAGCAGCAGGTGTCAGTAGCAATGGCCACCGTTGTCGCGTGGCGGGACTTCATAGGCCCAACCGCCCGGCTAGATCCGATTGATCGGTTTGCCTCCTGAGGCTTTACGGCTCGCTAGGTTCTAGGACCCAATGGAACTGGTGTCAATTGGCCACGTCCGATCGAATACCGCTTGGTGGGAGGCGCCTCCCGTGGCCGCTGTGGGTTCTTCGACCCTATTACAAACTATTCTTCGTCACCGTCGTGTAGGCGTCGTGTCGTAGCTTCGGTGAGACGATGATGGCGGTTTCGTGACCGTATTGGCGCATGTTGGTGGGTGGTGTGCTTGGTGGTGTCGAGGCCTTGACCTTGTAGGGTTTCTGTGCAACGGATCGTCCGAGGGTTGTGGATATGGTTTTTTGGGAGAAATCCTTGTCGGTTGGCCCGACACCGATGCGGTGCCGCCCTTGGGTGGCGCCATTCCTTGTTGGAGGGCGTCGGGCTACCATATGTCCACTTTCCTCAGTGTGTGAACCCCAGGACCAAGTCTTTGTTCGGCAAGATCGCATCGCTCCTTCTTGAAGGGGCTGCTTGATACTTGACGATTCGGTGCCAGGAGCGTGGTGGAAATGTCCGGAGGGCACAGCGATTTCGGGTCTCCGTCATTTAGTCGATCCACCTTTGTCTTTGTTTTGTTTCTGTTTTTCTTTTGGGCGTGTGTTTGCTGCTGCCCCAGCATTTTCGTTCGTATCGGGACTCGTTGGTTCTATCTTGTGATTGCTATATAAATATAGCGGGGCGAAAGCCTATTTCGAGGATCAAGAGAGTGAGAAAAATCATAGAGTTTTATTGTCTATTTTTAGATCTTCATATATGGCATATGTCAATTGCAGGGGTTGGTCCACACATGAAATTTATGGACCAGTCTTATATACTTCCTTTATTATAAAATATAAGACGCCTAAAAATGAGTCAAATCTCACTAATTTTGACCAAATATTTTAAAAATGTCTATATCTATTATATTAAGTGCACACATTAGTAAAATGTACTACTTCTTTCAAAATTAACTAACTTGAGTTTGCATACATTAAAGTTTATCTAGATTCAAATGTATCTATACTCTAAAACGCATCTAGATAAATTCGAATCTATTCAAACCCAAGTCAGTTATTTCTGTACGAAGAGAGTACTTTATAGTGAACTATTGTTACTAATTAGTATAAACTTGATCAAACTTTAGAAAATATTGATACTTAACTAATCCTTAAACGCCTTATATAGTATTAAAGGCACACATCAGTACTCCCTCCATTTCAAAATATAGGATGTTTTAGATTTATAAAGAAAAATTATCTAGATTTGTTTTATATGAGATTCACTTTAAACCTGAGTGGACATAAATACATTTGCTTCATAAAGCTAAAACATCTTATATTTTAAAACGGAGGAAGTAAAATTTACTTTATAAAAAACTATTAACACCGATTCAGTATTATAAATGTTCATATTTTTATGTATAAACTTGATCAAATTTAAAAAATATTGACATTTGACTAATCATTAGGCGACTTATGAGTCCGGAGAATACTAATCCGGCGTGATTAATGAAGGGTTTCGCGGCATAGTAAATCAAAATTTTCTACGGAGCGAACAGAGGGAAAGACAAGATCTAATCTAGGAGATGCAAACAACGAGAGAGATTGGATTAGATCTTCACAATGAACGCTCGCGTAACGGGTGATGTAGTCGCATTCGCTCCTCCTCGCGATCCGATCCGATCTAGCACTACAAGTGGCGGTGCCTCCGTGAGATGCACACGCAAAGACCCTCGACGCCTCCTTCCTCGGACCAGCAAGTATGGTGGAGAGATAGATTGGATCTACAACACGACGTGGTGTATATGGTGGAGAATTTCACTGCAGACTTCGCCTACAAATGTGGGAGGAGAGAGGAAAGCTAGCAAGGTGGCTAGGGTTTAGAGGAGAGGTGTGGGTTGGTGCGCCCACCCCTATTTATATAGAGGGCAGCCCCTAGCCCCTCCCCAAGCCCAAAGGATAAGGAGTGGGGGCATGGACTCTCCCTCTTCTAGAAACCATATCTCTAGTTTAAACGATTTAAACTCTCTAGGATCATTTGGGCCTTATGGGGCCTTGTGCCCAATGCGCCGTGACACTCCCTCATAGGCCCATGCCCTCCCTAAGGTGGGGCCATGTTGGTCCCTTCCGAAGGTTCTAGAAGCTTCCATAATACCGATTAACTCGGAACAATTCAACTCCAAAAGTCGACCCTTTATATGAATCTTATTCTCCGACCATTCGAACCTCTCGTGATGTCCCGGATCCCATCCGAGACTCAACAAAAATTCATAAACCAATTATCCAATCTATCCTAGCGCCAAGACACGTTAAGTGTGTGACCGCGAGTTCGAGAATATGCGCATGATCTTCTATCAATAATCAATAGCGGGTCAGGCACCCATATTGACTCCACACATTCATCGATGATCATATCGGATGAACCATGATGTCGATTCAAACAATCCCATATATATATTCCCTTCGCCTCGCGATATTTTACTTGCCCGAGATTCGATCGCTTGCATTGCCATACCTAGTTCAATCTGCTCACAACAAGTACTTTACTCGCTCAGAATCCGATATCACTTTGTGATTAACTCCTTAACCAAATGCTTGCAAGCGGTGTTGATATCGACACGAGTGGGCCCGGCAAGTATATCTCCGACTTGGGAGGGACAAATTCCATCTCGATACATACAACCCAACAGATACTTTCCGATCACCGAGAGACACCTTTATGATCACCCTCTCATAGGATGACGCTTGATGACCTCAAAGCTTTCTTCCGCTACTGTGGAGTTGTATTATCTCATGGTCTAAGGAATACAATATTTGACATAGGAAAAGCTTCAAAAAATGAACACGATGATACGATCTAATTGCTTCGCTTAGTTTGGGTCCATCCATCATATCATTCTCCAATGAAATGATCTCATTATCAATTGACAACTCATGTCTATGGTTAGGAAACCTTAACCATCATTGATCAATGAGCTAGTCCTTAGAGGCGCATCAGGGACACGGTGTTGTTTACAAACCACACAAGTATTAATGTTTCCGCTAATACAATTCTAGCATGGAATATAAACTTTATCATGAACAAGAATTATAATAATAACATCTTTATTATTGCCTCTAGGGCATAATTCCAACAGCCTCCCACTTGCACTAGAGTCAATAATCTAGTTTACATCCGCAACAATCTCACACCCATGGCAATCGAGGTGCCGATCATGTTTTACACGTGGAAGAGGTTTAGTCAATGGATCTGCGACATTCAGATCTGTATGTACTTTGCTAATCTTCGATCTCCATCCGCAATATAATCTCGGATTATATGAAACTTATGTGATATGCTTGGTCTTTGGATGATATCTTGGTTCCTTAGCGAAAGTGCTATGGCCGGTGTTGTCACACAATATCTCCAATGGGTCCAATACACTTGGAACCACGCCAAGCTCGATGATGAAGTTTCGATCCAAACTCCTTCACTTGACGCTCGCAGCCCCATGTATTCCGCTTCATGTAGATCCCGCGATCACGCTTTGCTTGCAGCTTCTCCACTCACAGCTCCTCCATTCAAAATATAAACGTATCCTCCTCGAGATTTGGAATCATCCTTCGGTGTCAAAACTAGCGCCGACGTAACCTTTACGACAAGTTGTTCATCACCCCATAGACTAAGAACATTTCTTTAGTCCTATTTAGGTACTTTAGGATGTTCTTCACGCTGTCCAAAGGTTCCACTCGGATCACTTTGATATCTGCTCGTCAAACTAAGAGCATTGGACACATCCGTCTAGTACACAAGATGGAATACATGATGGAACCGATGGCCGAGGCATAAGGCACCTTGCTCATAGCTTCCTATCATTTATCAGAATGGACACCGAGCCTTGCTCAATATCTTACCCGACAACATAGGCACTGAACCTTTCTTTGCCTTATCCATTCGAACCTTTTCAAAACTTTGTCTAGGTATGTACTGCTTAAAGCTATCAGCGCCTTTGTCTATCTCTATAGATTTTGATGCCCAATATATAAGCAGCTTCACCTAGGTCTTTCATTGAAAACACTTGTTCAAATAACTCTTCACATCGTTAAGCATGTTGATATCATTTCCGATAATCAATATGTCATCCACATATAGTACCGTAAACGCCACCGAGCTCCCACTCACTTTCTTGTAGATACAAGCTTCAGCAATTTGGAACAAATCCAAAGCTCTTGATCACTTGATCAAAACGAAGGTTCCAACTCCGAGATGCTTGCTTCACCAAAATGGAACGCTGAAGTTTGCATACTTTACTAGCATCCTTAGGATCGACAAAACCTTCGGGTTGCATCATATACAACTCTTCATCAATGTTGCCATTGAGGAACGCAGTCTTGACATCCATCTGCCATATTTCATAATCATGAAACGCAACAATTGCTAATAAAATCCGAATGGACTTAAACATCGCTATGGGAGAGAAAGTCTCATCGTAGTCAACACCTTGAACTTGTCGAAAACCTTTCGCGACAAGTCGTGCTTTATAGACGGTAACATTACCATCCGCGTCCGTTTTCTTCTTGAAGATCCATTTGCACTCAACAGCCTTTCGGTCGCTAGGAGGGTCCACCAAAGTCCATACTTGGTTTTCGCTCATGGATCCCAATTCGGATTTCATGTCTTCTAGCCATTTCTCAGAGTCTGGGCTCATCATCGCTTCCTCATAGTTCGTAGGTTCACTGTCTTCTACTAATAAGACAGTCAAGACAGGGTTGCCGTACCACTCAGGAGGGGCACGCGACCTTGTCGACCTGCGACGTTCAAGAGCAAAGATCGTCCAAGCTTCATGATCCTTGTCATTAGCTTCCTCTATTGTTGGTGCAAAGCGCATCGAACAATTTCAGTGCGCTACTCTCCAATTCAAGAGAAGGTTCAATAACCTCGTCTAGCTCTACTTTCCTCCCACTCACTTCTTTCGAGAGAAACTCCTTCTCAAGAAAGGAACCGTTCTTCATACAAACACTTTGCCTTCGGTTCTATGATGAAGGTATACCCAATAGTTTCCTTAGGGTATCCTATGAAGACGCATTTCTCCGCTTTGGGTTCGAGCTTGTCCGCATCAACTTCTTGAAGCTTCAGATCCCCAAACTTTAAGAAACGACAACTTAGGTTTAGCACCAAACCACAGTTCATACGGTGTCGTCTCAACGGATTTAGATGGAGCCCTATTTAAAGTGAATGCAGCGGTTTCTAATGCATAACCCCAAAATGATAACGGCAAATCAAGAAGAGACATCATTGATCGGACCATATCTAATAAGGTTCGATTCAGACACACCATTGCTTGTGGTGTTCCGGTATGGAGTTGCTAAACGATTCCGCTTGCTTTAAGATGCGTGAGAAAATCATAACTCAAATATTCACCTCCACGATCGGATCGTAGAAACTTAATCTTTACATTTATGGTTCTCCACTTCATTCAAATTCTTTGAACTTTTCAAATGTTTCATATTTATGTTTCTTTAAATAGATATACCCATATCTACTTAAGTCATCGGTAAAAGTGAGGAAATAGCGATATCCACCGCCGTCAAACACTCATCGGTCCACATACATCGGTATGTATGATTTCCAACAAGTCCGTTGCTCGCTCCATCATACCGGAGAACGGGGTTTTGATCATCTTGCCCATGAGGCATGGTTCGCATGTGTCAAATGATTCAAAATCAAGAGACTCCAAAAGTCCATCAGAATGGAGTTTCTTCATGCGCTTTACACCAATATGACCTAGACGACAGTGCCACAAATAAGTAGTATTATCACTATCTACTTTACATCTCTTAGCCTCAATGTTTATGGATGTGTGTTTCATCCCTTTCGAGATTTAGAAGAAATAAACCATTTACAAGAGGTGCATGACCATAAAAGATGTTACTCATATAAATAGAACAACCATTATTCTCCGATTTAAATGAATAACCGTCTTGCAATAAACACGATCCGAAATAATGTTCATGCTCAACGCAGTACATAATAACACTTATTAAGGTTTAAAACTAATCCGAAGGTAAAACTAAGGAGAGCGTCTGACGGCCATCACATCAACTCTTGATCCGTTGCCAACGCCATCGTCACCTCATCCTCGCAAAGCCTTCTATTCGTAGCTGCTTTGAGTTACAAATATTAGCAACTGAACCGTATCAAATACCCAGCACTACAACGAGGGCTAGTAAGGAAAACATCAATAACATGTATATCAAATATACCTTTGATGGTGCCAGCCTTCTTGTCCGCTAAGTACTTGGACAACATGCCCAAAGGACCCTTGTCCTTGCAATAGAAGCACTCGATGTCCCTTTGGACCGACTGAGCTTCTTCTCAAATAGGGCATTAACTGTCGCCGCCCTTCTTGAAGGGCTTCTTTGCTCCTTACCTTTCTTAAAGGAGGGCTTGACCATCAACACATGATTATCCTTCTTGATGTCCACTTCGCAGCCTTCACTGCGAAGAGCTCGGTGATCGATCGATGGAACCAATCGATTATGAGTCACTACAAAACTTTTGTAGCCGGGAGGAGTGATTGCAGAACCACCAATCTTGAGTTCCTCCGAATCGTGCATTCCAGCTTGCTCAAGGCGTTGAGTGTAGCCCGTCATCTTTATGGCGTGCTCACTAACTAACTCCCTTCCTCCATCTTGTAGTTAAAGAACTTCTGAGATCTCATATCTCTCGAACGGGCCTGAGTCTCAAACATGGTTTTCAGCCTCGAGAATCTCGAAGGGCGGATACTTCAAAACAATTTTGAAGCTCGGTTCCATAGCAAACAACATGGTGCTCTTAATCACACCATAATCATCTTTGCGCCGATCGACAGTTTTCTCATCGGTATAGCTTGCGTGAGGGTCACCTAACGCTTTCCCAAGGACATAGTCCTTTGTCCGCGATGTAATGATTCTTAGATTGCGAACCAATTGGTGAAGTTAGACCCATTGTTTCTAAGATTTTCCTTCTCAAAGAAAACGTTGAAGTTGAAGTTGGACTTGGCCATGTGATCTACAAGATTTGCAAGTACAATTTAGACTATGTTCATGATAAATAGTTCAACTTAATCAAATTACTAGATGAACTCCCACTAAATTGAACATCCCTCAAGTTGTTTAGTGAACACGATCCAAATTCACCACACCTAATCCGATCATCACGAGAAGAGATGTGGTTTCAATGGTGGACAACGAAGTGTCGATGATATCATTCATATGACTCATGCTTAACCTTTCTTCTTGTGTTCCGAGGCCATGTCTGCATATGCTAGGCTTGTCAAGCTAGACCCAAGTATTTCGCGTGTAAAACTGGCTTGCACCCGTTGTATGTGAGCGAGAGTCTATAGCACCCGATCATCACGTGATGCTTGGACACGATTTAACTTTCGCAACGGCATACTTGGGGAGAACAAAGTTTTATCTTGATCTTTATGAGGAATCATCTTATAATGCTATCGTCGCGATCTAAGCATAATAAGATACATAAAAGGATAAACATCACATGCATATAACTTTATGTGACATGGTATAGCCAATCAAGAATGATCTCCATCTTGTGCGTTTCATGATCTCCATCACTCCACCATGATTGCCTCCACAACGAATAGCAACTACAACTATTGCTAACTACTTAGCGATAAAGTAAAGCTATTACATGGCGTATAAGAAGTTGACACGTGTCATACACAATTATAAAGACAACCATATGGCTCTGCCGGTTGTGTACTCATCGACATGCAAGTCGTGCAACATTACAAAACATGATCATCGACAATATACACATCACATCTTGGGCCATACCATATCACGAAAACACTCGCAAAAACAAGTTAGACGCCTCTACTTTGTTGTTGCATGTTTTACGTGGCTTTATGGGAGTAGATGCTAAGAACGATTCTTACCTACGGAAAGCCACAACGGTGATATTATGGTTGCCAAACTCCGGTGTTAATCCCATGACAACTATAGTGAGAGAAACTGACATCCACCAGCCGCATGTGTGGAACAAGCCACACGTCAAGTGCGGAGCCGGTCTCGCGAACGACGTCGCATAAGGTTGGCCTGGACCGCTTCAATCTCACTATCCCGCGTCATAAGAAGAACACAAACAAGAGGTGTGGCATCCCGCAAAACCACTACTAGAAAATCGCGTTGTTTTTGTGCATTGCATCGTCATCATCATGCATTGTTGTTTGCATTATTTTGAAAAGCCTAGTTTTGATTTGTACAAATACCCCTCTTATTTTCAAACACAAAACCCCGGTCGCATCGGACATTTTATTTGTCTAAAAACTGTTTGTAAAATGGCCTTGTTTTAAATTAGGCAGGACAAAACAAACACATTCTAAAAACAGCCCCTCTAATTCCTATTCCTACCCCAAACCAAACCTACCCACCAATCTCTGGCTGCCACCTCACCCTCTCACCCAAAACCTACCCACCTGCCACCTCACCGATCCACCACTTCCCCTCTCTTTTTCACCCACTTCCTCCTACCCTCACCCTTACAGTTGGCCCACCCATCCAGCCCACGTCCCAACAACCCTGACCTGCCCACACGGATCCCACGCCGATCCCACCCCCGACGCCTTCTCTCCCCCTCTTCCTGTCAGGCCTCCCTCACCGCGACCACCCACGCCACCACCTTCCCACCGCCCTACCTCCCTCCGCTCACGAGCTCCTCTCCCTTCCTCCTCCTCTCTCCCAGCCCCAGGCACCTTCCCCTTCTTCACAAGACGCTCCTCTGCGCCTGCGCCCACCTCCGTCCTCCTTCCCTGCCACCCACGCGTCACTGCCGGCCGCCTCCCGCCTCCTCCCAAGAAGCTTCGCCATGCCGCGAGCGCCTCCTCCGTCTGCAGCCCCTGTCACGGGCTCCTCCTTCCCAGCGCCACGGTCCCCTACCCAGCTGGCTGGCCATGGCTCCACGGCCTGACCTCATGGCCCTCTCCGCCACCTCCACCGTCTGCCTGCTACCCCAAGCCTGCCTTGTTCCGGCGCACAACCTCACGTCCCCGAGTACCGATGCTTCCCCCCTTCTGGCGAACCGCGCCATAGCGCCCGCTTCGGCAGCCGCATCACCCTCCTCAGGCGCGGTGCAGCCTCTGTTCCACCAGTAGCGTCCTCAGGCCGAGTGTTTTTGCCAAGGCGCTCCTTGCGCCAAGACCGAACGTCAAGTTCTGCAGTGAACCACGGGCACTATGACACAGGATGGATTTGTATGTGCTATTCAAGTGTTGGATCGGTTGGTTTGAGTGAGGTGTTGTCTTGATCACAACCAAAGAATCGGTGTGGTGGTATGGTGGTGAAGTATGGCGACGCCACCCGAGGAATAGCGAAGCCCCACAAGATCTCTGTTCGCCAAGATCTTCCGACTCGTCTCACGCAAAGCCAAGAACATCGCGCCCCGTCAATATCGCAACCAACAACGGAACTACAAGGTCTACCTCACGGAACCCCCGGAAGGCCCCGGTGTCGAGCCCCAAGTTCGCCTCTGATGATCAAGATGGTACCCCAAGATCTCCATCGTATGTGTCGTGTCCAAGACCAGGGTGATGACAAGATCTACCGATGATCGAGAACCCGGACGCCAAGATCGCCACCGGATACGCCAAGCACTTCGCTGCAGAACGCCAAGGTCTTCATCCCGAACGCCAAGACCGACAACATGACCCGAAGACCACGGATGCGCCAAGACCTACCTCTATTATCCGAGAACGCTCCGGAACCTACCACGAGACCGACCAACCCGAACCCCAAGATCGCAACCCTAATGTGTGACCTTTCGAGCCCTATTTTATACTTGTAATAATAAATTGCTGCATATTAAATTGTCATACTCGCATGCATATTTGTGGTTTGGGGGCCTTATGCCGATTCACCTCATAATTAAATATGGGGCCCATATGCGGGCAAATCTAGTCTCATATTGGCCTCATTTAAACTTGTGTAGCAAACCGGTGACATATTTTTGCCCTGTTATTACGACATTTAATATGCGGGGTTGATAAATAACTTGAACCGTTTAATTAATTGTCGGGACCCCGGTTCCACTTAATATGACCTAATCGCATCGCACCTTTACCATGACATGCATCATACATGCATCATGCCGATCTTCTGCCGTTGTATTAAGATATTGCATCCGGTGTTTATTCTAGTGTTTTGCTTCTTTGCGGATAAGGCCATTGAGTTGATGCGAGTGTCGACCCGATCTTCGGTTGAACCTTCGACAATGTTTTCAGGCGAGCATCTCCCCCTTTCTACCTATCTTACTTTTATAGTATTTATTCCCTCATGTTGATCTATTGCTATCTGTGTTGCGTTGCTCTAGTTTTCGCACGTGATATCCTTGTAGCCATATATTGCCTTGGACACATCCTATTACACATTGTTTGGTAGATAGTTGGACTTCGCGTCGTAGTCGCTGCTCAAGTGTCATGCGTCGTCAAGTGCCAGCTTGTTGGAGTATTGCCACATGTTGGATGTTGGAGATGATCTCGGCTTTACTTTTCGCTCACTTTAATTCCTGTTTAATAACTAAAATTGAAGTAAGTAAGCGAGAGGCATCGGGGTGATAGATAACATTTGGTTTCAACGCCCACTTGTGTCCGTAGGACCCCGAGTACTTGATACCTGTTCCTTGATTTATCGCGCTATCCACATGGGGAATTATGGTCCCCCAGCGAGCTTGATTCAGTCTTATTTCTGGGGCCACAACTAGTTTGAGGTTTTATTTACTATCCTGCCTATGCCATGCTTTATCGCTTTATTTACGATTGTGTGAGGAGCACGCACTGTTTTGGAAGCGGAGTGTTTCGCGATATCGGCAACACCGTTTGAGGATTTGTCGTTCATACCATTGTCGCAAACCTTGAGTCCGTCTCGAGCTTGCTTACTGCTATGGTGTACTCCAAGGGGTGGCCCCCTGAAATATTTCTAAATCTTGTGATTGCTTTGTCGTGAAAGCCTCGTTGGGTTTTGATTTGGTTTTTCCGAGGTCGATCGTGTGTGTGTTGCTATTTGTGCACGGCCGGGTTAAAACTTTCTGAAAGCCGTGTCCGCGGTTATGGACGACTTGGAGCACAGTATCTCTATCATAGACAACTATAACTAAAGTTTACTGTTATAATTTGACTTTATAATGACTAGTGTAACACCCTCAGAATCGGACCTATGCAAGTTTGAGCAAAATTCGCCAAACCCGCATAGAAACGATTCAAAGGTGCCCACCAGGCACTTTCGTGCGGGTGGAAAACGAAGTAATAACATTACACAACAGTCCTCGATGGGACCCACGTAATGAGATATATAACAAATACTCGAGAGTCAAGAATACGATATAATATACAAAGATTCAAATCACCTTGAAACGATAGAGCGTCCAGCTACAGACAAGATGCAAATGGGGCTAAGAGCCCGAAGAATAACCAATGGCGTCCATAACCGCCTGTGCCAAGCCGGAAGGGTAACCCGCTAACGGCGTCGATCTCAAAACCTGCTTAAACAAAAGGTGCCGACAAAGGGCAAAGGAAAAAGAGGCGTCGATCTTGAGGCCAAGACACGGCGAGGCTAGAATTCCTCGCCTACATAGGTATGGTGGAAGCGGCGGCAAAGATGCACTAAACAACCTATAGAGACTCGATACAACTGGCGGCTATCAGAGAGGGGTAAGAAAGACCTATTCGGCTCCAACCTGATACTAGCATCAAACAAACCCCTCCTGGTGTTTCCCCCTCGATACCAACAAGGAAGTCAACCGAGGAACTCACACAGTTGGCAGTTTTATTTATTTAGTTATCGTTGCAGCAATTACTAGTCAGGTATAGATAATTGTCCTGATAAAAGAAGCAGTGGGCCCTTTTAGTTATTCATTCCGTTGTAGTGCAGCAAATTACTATCAGATACAGATGGCATGATATAATCCCAAAACCCAGCAGTTGTTGGTACTTTTATTCAGCCATTCCGTTGTAGTTGCCATACTTACTAGTCAGGTACAATGGTATAGCGACAATCCAAAACAAGCAATTGTGGGGTATTATTTAGCCATTCCATTATAGTGAAGCTGATTACTAGTCATTATAAAGTCAAATTTATAGCAATAAACTTTAGTTATGCTTGTCTATGGTCGAGATATCATGCTCCAAGTCGTCCATAACCATGGACACGGCTTTGAAAGTTTTAACCCGCCGGGTGCACAAATAGCAACACACACGATCAACCTCGAAAACCAAATCAAAACCCAACGAGGTCTTCACGACAGAGCAATCACAAGATTCAGAAATATTTCAGGGGGCCACCCCATTGAGTAGAACCGCAACGAAGTAAGCAAGCTCCGAGACGGACTCAAGGTTTGGGTAGACGGCTGTGAACGACTGGGAACCCAAAACTGGGCTTGTCGACACCGCGAATCGTGTCGATCCAAAAGCAAGACAAAGTATTCTGCGACAATTTAATTAAAGCAGTAAAGCATGACATAAGTACAGGATCGTAAATAAAACCTCAAACTAGTTTGTGGCCCCAAGAAATAAGTATGAATCAAGCTCTGGCTAAGGGGGGCCCATACTCCCCATATGTGGATAGCGCGATAAATCAAGGAACAGGTATCAAGTACTCGGGGTCCTACGGGACACAAGTGGGCGTTCGGAAACCAAATATTATCTATCACCCACCGATGCCTCTGCTTACTTCAATTTTAGTTGTTAAACATGAATTAAAGTGAACAATAAGTAAAACTATGATCATCTCCAACATCAACATGTGGCAATACATCAACAACTGTGGCACTTGACGACACGCAACCGCACTTGAGCAAGCGACTACGACGCGCAAGTCCAACTATCTACCAAACAACAGGTAATAGGATGTGTCCAAGGCAATATATGGCTACAAGGGGATCTCACGGGTACGAAAACTAGAGCAACGCAACACAGATAGCAATAGATCAACATGAGGGAATAAATACTATAAAAGTAAGATAGGTAGAAAGGGGGAGATGCTCGCCTGAAAACATTGCCGAAAGGTTCATCCGAAGATCGGGGCGAAGCTCACATCAACTCAATGGCCTTATCCGCGAAGAAGCAAAACACTAGAAGAAACACCGGATGCAATATTTAATTCAACGGCAGAAGATCGGCATGATGCATGTATGATGTATGGCATGGCAAAGGTGTGATGCGATTAGGTCATATTAAGGGGAACCGAGGTCCCGACAATTAGTTAGATGGTTCAAGTTGTCTATCTACCCCGCAAATTAAATGTTGTTTAGCAAAACAACAGATGGAACCGGTTCGCTACACATGTTTAAATGAGGCCAATATAAGGCTAGATTTGCCCGCATATGGGCCCCATATTTAATTATTAGGTGATTCGGCATAAGGCCCCCAAACCAATGATATGCATGCGAGTATGACAATTCAATATGCAACAAGTTGTTATTATGTTATAAAATAAGGTTCGCAGATAAGAGGTCACACATTAGGGGTTTCGACGATCCTGGGGTTCCGGGGTTCGGTCTCGGGGTCCAAGGTTCGACGGATCATTCTCGGATAGCGGGGGTAGGTCTTGTCGCATTCGCGGTCTTTGGGTCATGTTGACGGTCCTGGTGTCCTTGATGGAGAACTCAGAGTTCCGTGGAGGCGATATCATCGGCTCCTCCTCAAGGCCTTGGGGTTCCGTGACGGAGATCTCCGGTTCAGGTTCGCGGTTTCTTGTCGACGATCTTGTGGTGCCATCTTAGTTGCCGGTAACTGATGCCAGGTGATCTTGGGGTTTCAGCGAAACGGTCTTGGGTACTACGCTCTATGAAGAAGAGCTTCGGATCTACGGCTCCGGTGGAAGATCTTGACGTCTCGAGGGTGGCGGGTTCAAGGGTCTTGAGCAACTTGTCGGGGTAGAACTTGGTGTCGCTCTGTCCTTGGAAGATCTTGGCGACTTCCCGATAGGGTTTGCCACGGAAGATGCTTCGGAGGGCCAAACCCTCACACAGGTATGGTGACACTTGATGTCCGCGGAAAACAAACGACCTGCAAACTCCTCTATGCATGGCGTTCGTCCGGCCTCCACGCGCGGAACCAGGGTGTGGTTCGAGGCTTCATGGCGCCGGCCCTTGGCCGTCTGCAGGAACTCAAGCGGCGGCGCCTGCGTCTTGAGGTGGGCAGGCGGCAACCAGCCTTGAAGGCGCAGGGGACGGTCTGAGTCGAGGAGCGGCCTCGGCTGGAGGGAGGCCGGCCAGCGTGAACAGCGTGAGACGGCTCAGCCCGAGGTGGAGGTCGTCAGCCGACGCAGTGAGGCTGGCTGTGAGCAGGGCGGCGGGCGAGTGGCGTCAGGCGGTCATCGAGCAGTCTGGCGAGGTCAGGCAACGTCAGCCACAGCGCGAAAGCAGAGATCTGGAGTCGCCGAGGAGGAGAAGCTTCGCCGGGCAGCCCAGGTGGCGAAGAGGGAGCTCGGAGAGAGAGGTGAAGGGCGCCGGCGGCGGCTACTGCCGGCGACGCGCGAGGTTGGTGGAGAGGCGAGGGGAGGAAGGGCGGCGGGAGCCAGTGGCGGAAGGCGGAAGGATGGGCTCGGGTGGTGGCGCAGTGGCGGGAGGAGAGCGGCGCGGCTGGCGGAGGCGGGCCGGCGTGAAGCGTGGGAGAGCCAGAGGAGGGTGGGGCCCGGGTGGGGACAGGTCGGTGGGGGTCTGGGTGGTTCGGTGTGTGTGCGTTGTGTGCGTGCTCTACGTGGGGAGTGGGGGGGCCGGTTGGTGGGGTGGGTCCCAGGGGGAGAGGGGAAGAGAGAGAGGGGAGAGAGCTGGCTTATGTGGCAGCGTGTGGTTGGTGGGGGGGTTTGGGTGAGCTGATGTGGCGGTCAAGGATTGGTCCGGGTGAGGTGGCCAGAGGGGTGGGTAGATAGGTTGGTAACTTTAGGATTTTAGGCGGGCCGATCTGTTTTATACGGGGGTGGTCGTTCGGGTCGGGTTGGCCCGTTCGACTGCCCCTACTAATTAATAAATATTTTTATTTAATTTAAAAGCACCTTTTGCAGACCGATAGCGTCCAAACAAAAATAATCCGGAGGCCGGGCTTTGATATTTGAATAGAGGTGGGGCGTTTTAGAAAACAAAACGGGCTTTGCGAAATAGTTTTATGCAAACAATGCATGATGATGACGATGCAATGCACAAATTCAACGCGATTTTCTAGTAGTGGTTTTGCGGGATGCCACAATTCGACACCACTAACAAGGGATCTCGCCCTCAAGATCCGCCTCATGGTACCGGAAGGAAGGTCGGCGGTCTGCATCTTCTCGCTTCATGTGGATCCTCGCGACACCACTAACAAGAGGTCGTTGTTCGTGATCGTCGAGAGAACACTCCGGAACAAAAGGTCGAAGGTAGAGGTATCAACAAATGAAGCCACCCCTAACTTCGATGGAAAGAGGGAACCGATGCATTCTCATCCACTTCAATGTACAAAAGCGAATAGAAAGGGTAGTCGGCATGGGGGCCAATCCATCACGCACCCAAACTATTACTCTGCACAATCAGTAGAAAAGAGTGCAACCATTCTCGGAATCAGACTGAAGATCTCGACAAGCGAGGTTCGGAACAAAGGAGTGATGCAGACTCTGCATCGGATCTGGCGTAGATGATGTCGTCGCGTCGGAGAACACCGGAAGGCACAAACAAGGAACAAAGAATGATACCTCAGCAGACGGAATCATCAGGCAGCTTGAACACCGGACAGTGGAACACCGTGATCAAAGAGGAAGCGAAACCCTGAAGGTACGACGGAAACTCAACCACGAGAAATCCTGGACTCGAAGAGAGAGAAAAGAGTGGATTCAAAACACGTAGGGATAAGAAGAGAGCAGCAGAGGGTAAGGAGTAAAATCAGACCTAATCAGAACTATTCAACCGATGTTGCAAAAATAGTTTTGACACTCTATTTCGGCCGTTAGCTAGGTTATCCTACAGGCTGGACTTGTGGGGTATCGCAACTGAGCTCGATACCACTGTAACACCCCAGATCGGACCTATGCAAGTTTGAGCAAAATTCGCCAAATCCGCATAGAAAGCGATTCAAAGGTGCCACCAGCACTTTCGTGCGGGTGGAAAGCGAAATAATAACATTACACAACAGTCCTCGATGGGACCCATGTAGCAGATATATATAAATGACTCGTAGAGTCAAGAATACGAATATAATATACAAAGATTCAAATCACCTTGAAAGCGATAGAGCGTCCAGCTACGGACAAGATGCAAATGGGGCTAAGAGCCCGACGAATAACCAATGGCGTCCATAACCCTGCCGAGCCAAGGAAGGGTAACCACCTAACGGCGTCGATCTCAAAACCTGCTAAACAAAAGGGTGCCGACAAAGGGCAAAGGAAAAGAGGAGCGTCGATGAGGCGATTACAGGCGAGGCTAGAATTGGCGGTCCTCGCCTACATAGGTATGGTGGTCAAGCGGCGGCGCAAAGATGCACTAAACAACCTATAGAGACTCGATACAATGGCGGCTATCGAGAGAGGGTAAGAAAGACCTATTCGCTCCAACGATACTAGCATCAAACAAACCCCTCTGGTGTTTCCTCGATACCAACGAGGAAGTCAACGAGAACTCACGATTGGCGCTTTATTTATTCGATTATCGTTGCAGCAATTACTAGTCAGGTATAGATAATTGTCCTGATAAAAGAAGCAGTGGGCCCTTTTAGTTATTCATTCCGTTGTAGTTGCAGCAATTACTAATCATATACAGATGGCATGATATAATCCCAAAACCCAGCAGTTGTTGGTACTTTTATTCAGCCATTCCGTTGTAGTTGCCATACTTACTAGTCAGGTACAATGGTCGCAAGCGACAATCCAAAACAAGCAATTGTGGGCAGTATTATTTAGCCATTCCATTATAGTGAAGCTGATTACTAGTCATTATAAAGTCAAATTTATAGCAATAAACTTTAGTTATGCTTGTCTATGGTCGAGATACTGTGCTCCAAGTCGTCCATAACCGCGGACACGGCTTTCAGAAAGTTTTAACCCGACCGGGGTGCACAAATAGCAACACACACACGATCAACCTCAGAAAAACCAAATCAAAACCCAACGAGGTCTTCACGATGAGCAATCACAAGATTCGAAATATTTCAGGGGCCACCCATTGAGTAGAACCGCAAGTAAGCAAGCTCGAGACGGACTCAAGGTTTGGGTAGACGTGAACATTTGGAACCCAAAGCGGGCTTGTCGACACCGCTGAATCGTGTCCGATCCAAAAGCAAGATGCAGTGCTATCGCACAATTTAATTAAAGCAGTAAAGCATGGCATAAGTACAGGATCGTAAATAAAACCTCAAACTAGTTTGTGGCCCCAAGAAATAAGTATGAATCAAGCTCTGGCTAAGGGGGCCCCATACTCCCCATATGTGGATAGCGCGATAAATCAAGGAACATTATCAAGTACTAGGGGTCCTCACGGACACAAGTGGGCGTTCGGAAACCAAATATTATCTATCACCCACCGATGCCTCTGCTTACTTCAATTTTAGTTGTTAAACAGGAATTAAAGTGAACAATAAGTAAAACTATGATCATCTCCAACATCAACATGTGGCAATACATCAACAACTGTGGCACTTGACGACACGCAACCGCACTTGAGCAAGCGACTACGACAGCATAAGTCCAACTATCTACCAAACAATAGGTAATAGGATGTGTCCGAGGCAATATAGGGCTGCAAGGGATATCACGTGCGGAAAACTAGAGCATCGCAACACGTATAGCAATAGATCAACAGGAGGAAGTAAATACTATAAAAGAAAGATAGGTAGAAAGGGAGATGCTCGCTTTGAAAACATTGCCGAAAGGTTCATCCAAGATCGGGACTCACATCAACTCAACGGCCTTATCATGAAGAAGCAAAACACTAGAAGAAACAGGATGCAATATTTAATTCAACGGAAAGATCGGCATGATGCATGTATGATGTATGGCATGGCAAAGGTGTGATGCGATTAGGTCATATTAAGGGAACCGGGTCCGACAATTAGTTAGATGGTTCAAGTTGTCTATCTACCCAAGAAATTAAATGTTGTTTAGCAAAACAAATGATGGAACCGGTTCGCTACACATGTTTAAATGAGGCCAATATAAGGCTAGATTTGCGCATATGGGCCCCATATTTAATTATTAGGTGATTCGGCATAAGGCCCCCAAACCAATGATATGCATGCGAGTATGACAATTCAATATGCAACAAGTTGTTATTATGTTATAAAATAAGGTTCGCGGATAAGAGGTCACACATTAGGGGTTTCGACGATCCTGGGGTTCCGGGGTTCGGTCTCGGGGTCCAAGGTTCGACGGATCGTTCTCGGATAGCGGGGGTAGGTCTTGTCGCATTCGTGGTCTTTGGGTCATGTTGACGGTCCTGGTGTCCTTGATGGAGAACTCAGAGTTCCGTGGAGGCGATATCATCGGCTCCTCCTCAAGGCCTTGGGGTTCCGTGACGGAGATCTCCGGTTCAGGTTCGCGGTTTCTTGTCGACGATCTTGTGGTGCCATCTTAGTTGCCGGTGTCGAACTCGGATGCCGTTGGTGATCTTGGGGTTTCAGCGGAAACGGTCTTCGGGGTACTTGGCGCTCTATGAAGAAGAGCTTCGGATCTACGGCTCCGGTGGAAGATCTTGACGTCTCGAGGGTGGCGGGTTCAAGGGTCTTGAGCAACTTGTCGGGGTAGAACTTGGTGTCGCTCTGTCCTTGGAAGATCTTGGCGACTTCCCGATAGGGTTTGCCATGGAAGATGCTTCGGAGGGCCAGACCCTCACACATGTATGGTGACACTTGATGTCTGCGGAAAACAAACGACCTGCAAACTCCTCTATGCATGGCGTTCGTCCGGCCTCCACACGCGGAACCAGGGTGTGGTTCGAGGCTTCAAGGACGCTGGCCACGCAGCCGTCTCGAGGAACTCGCATACTGGCGACGCCTGCGGGTGGACCGGGCGTCGACAGCTGGGCTGATTCTGGGGACGGTGCGAGGTCGAGGAGGGGCGGCACGGCTCGCTGGAGAGGGAGGCCGGGCCAGGTGAACGCAGTGATGAGGCCAGGCGCTCAGGGAGGTGGAGGTCGCCGCGGCGCGCCATGGAGGTGGGCGGGGCGTGGCGGCGTCAGGCGGTCAGAAGCGCCAGCGAGCGGTGGCAGCAAGTCAGCGGCGAAGGTGGGATCTGGGCGGGTCTGGCGAGGAGGGAGGAACGCCGCCCGTGGCGCAGGCGCGAAGGGAGCTCGGAGAGAGAGGTGAAGAAGCGCCGGCCCTTGCCAGCGCGAGGTTGGTGGAGGCGAGGGAGGAAGGGCGGGGCCGTGTGGAAGGATGGTGGCGGGCTCGGGTGGGCGGGAGGAGCCGGTGGCGAGGAGAGTGGCATGCTGGCGGAGAGCGGGCAGCGGACATGGAAGGCCGTGGGGGAGCTCAGAGGAGGTGGGGCCGGGTGGGGACAGTCGGTGGGGAGTCTGGGTGGTTCGGTGTGTGTGCGTTGTGTTTCTCGTGGGGAGTGGGGGCGGTTGGTGGGGTGGGTCCTGGGGGAGAGGGAAGAGAGAGAGAGAGAGTCGGCTTATGTGGCGGTGTGGTTGGTGGGGGTTTGGGTGGTGATGTGGCGGTCACGGATTGGTCGGGTGAGGTGGAGAGGGTGGGTAGATAGGTTGGTAACTTTAGGATTTTAGGCGGGCGATCTGTTTTATCTGGGTGGTCGTTGGTCGGGTTGGCCCTTCGACCGCCCTACTAATTAATAAATATTTTTATTTAATTTAAAAGCACCTTTTGCAGACCGATAGCGTCCAAACAAAAATAATCCGGAGGCCGGGCTTTGATATTTGAATAGAGGTGGGGCGTTTTAGAAAACAAAACGGGCTTTGCGAAATAGTTTTATGCAAACAATGCATGATGATGACGATGCAATGCACAAATTCAACGCGATTTTCTAGTAGTGGTTTTGCGGGATGCCACAACTAGCAATCAACTTCAACTACAACGGAATGGCTAAATAAAACTGCCAACAAATGCTTGCTTGGTTTTGTCGCTGGCGACAATTGTATCTGACTAGTAAGTATTGCAACTACAACGGAATGGCTAAATAAAAGTACCAACAACTGCTGGGTTTTGGGTTATCTCATGTTAATTGTATCTGATTAGTAAGTGTTGCAACTATAATGGAATGGTTAACTAAAATGGCCCACTGCTTATTTTATCAGGACGATTATCTATACCTGACTAGTAATTCGCAACGATAATGAATAAATAAAACCAAGTATGTGAGTTCCTCGGTTGACTTCCTCGTTTGGTCTCGAGGAAGCGCCAGATGGGTTTGTTTGATTGTAGTATCGAGTTGGTTCGAATAGGTCTTTCTTTCCTCTCGATTTGCTTGATTGTATCGAGTCTCTATAGGTTGTTTAGTGCATCTTTGCCGCCGCTGATCCACCATACCTATGTAGCGAGGACCTTGAATTCTAGCCTCGTATGTCGCCTCGATCTTGGCTCCTCTTTTCCTTTGCCCTTTGTCGGCACCTTTTGTTTAAGGGTTTTGAGATCGGCGTCGTTAGCGAGGTTACCCTTAAAGCTGGCAGGTGGTTATGGGCGCCGTGGTTATTCTTCGTGGCTCTTAGCCCCATTTGCATCTTGTCCGTAGCTGGACCAATCGCTTTCAAGGTGATTTGGATCTTTGTTCTGTATATCGTATTCTTGACTCATGGAGTCGTGTTGTATATATATCATTACGGGTCCCATCGAGGACTGTTGTGTAATGTTATTACTTCCACTTTCCACGAAAGTGCGCAGGGTACGCTTTTTGCCAATCGGTTTAGGTTTTCGATTTGACAACTCGTACATTGAAGTGGATGAGAGTGCATCGGTTCTTTTCCATCGGGAGCTAGGTGGCTTTATTTGTTGATACCTCTACCTTGACCTTTGTTCGAGTGTTCTCTCGACGATCACACGGACCGACGCGAGGATCTTAGTGGTGTCGCGAGGCGAGACGCAGATCGCCGACCTTCCTTCCGGATACCATCGAGGCGGATCTCTTGTTAGTGGTGTCAGTTGTCATCCCGCAAAGCCACTACTAGAAAATCGCGTTGTTTTTGTGCATTGCATCTTCATCATCATGCATTGTTGTTTGCATTATTTTGAAAAGCCTAGTTTTGATTTGTACAAATACCCCTCTTATTTTCAAACACAAAACCCCGGTCGCATCGGACATTTTATTTGTCTAAAAACTGTTTGTAAAATGGCCTTGTTTTAAATTAGGCAGGACAAAACAAACACATTCTAAAAACAGCCCCTCTAATTCCTATTCCTACCCCAAACCAAACCTACCCACCAATCTCTGGCTGCCACCTCACCCTCTCACCCAAAACCTACCCACCTGCCACCTCACCGATCCACCACTTCCCCCCCCTCTCTTTTTCTCACCCAGCTTCCTCCTACCCCTCACCCTTACAGGTTGGCCCACCCCTATCCGCGGCCCACGTCCCAACAACCCCTGACCTGCCCACACCGGATCCCACGCGCCGATCCCACCCCCCCCGACGCGCTCGCTCTCTCCCCTGGCCCTCTCCTTCCCCCGCGTCGGGCCCTCCCTCACCGGCGACCACCTACGCCAGTCACCTTCCCCACCGCCCTACCTCCCCTCCGCCGCTCGCCGGAGCTCCCTCTCCCCTTCCCATCCTCCTCTCTCCCAGCCCAGGAACCTTCCCTTCCCTACCTCACAAGCCGCGCCCGCCACGCCTCCTGTCGCCCGCCTCCGCCCATCCTCCTTCCTTGCCACACGCCTCCGCGTCGGCCCGCCTCCGCCTCCTCAAGAAGCCACGAGCCACGAGCCCTGCCCCTCCCTCCGTCCCAGCCCCCTCGTCCGGCTCCTCCTTCCCAAGCGCGCCATTGTCCCCTCCCGAGCTGCCCGGCTCCTTCGCCAGCTCGCTGGCCTCGCCGACCTCATGACCCTCTCGGCCACCCTCCACCGTCACTTACCCCAAGCCTGCCTTGTTCCGAGCACAACCTCACGTCCCGAGTGCTTCCTGCCCTCCTCTCTGGCGGGCAACCGCAGGGCGCCCGCTTGGCCAGCATCACCCCCCCTCAGTCGTGATCATCCCTCTGTTCCACCAGTAGCGTCCTCGGGCGTCGAGTGTTTTGCAGGCTCCTTGCGGCTCGGTGCCGACGTCAAGTTCTGCAGTGAACCACGGGCACTATGACATAGGATGGATTTGTATGTTCTATTCAAGTGTTGGATCGGTTGGTTTTGGAGTGAGGTGTTGTCTTGATCACAACCATTAGAATCGGTGTGGTGGTATGGTGGTGAAGTATGACGATGACGCCACCCGAGGAATAGCGAAGCCCCACAAGGTCTCTGTTCGCCAAGATCTTCCGGACTCGTACCGACGCAAAGCCAAGAACATCGCGCCCCGTCAATATCGCAACCAACAACGGAACTACAAGGTCTACCTCACGGAACCCCCGGAAGGCCCCGGTGTCGAGCCCCAAGTTCGCTTTTGATGATCAAGATGGTACCCCAAGATCTCCATCGTATGTGTCGTGTCCAAGACCAGGGTGATGACAAGATCTACCGATGATCGAGAACCCGGACGCCAAGATCGCCACCGGATACGCCAAGCACTTCGCCGCGGAATGCCAAGGTCTTCATCCCGAACTCCAAGACCGACAACATGACCCGAAGACCACGGATGCGCCAAGACCTACCTCTGTTATCCGAGAACGTTTCCGTCGAACCCCGGACCCTAAGACCGACCCGAACCCCGGAACCCCAAGATCGCCGAACCCTAATGTGTGACCCCTTTTCTCGAGCCCTATTTTATAATTGTAATAATAAATTGCTGCATATTAAATTGTCATAATCGCATGCATATTTGTGGTTTGGGGGCCTTATGCCGATTCACCTCATAATTAAATATGGGGCCCATATGCGGGCAAATCTAGTCTCATATTGGCCTCATTTAAACTTGTGTAGCGAACCGGTGACATATTTTTGCCCTGTTATTACGACATTTAATATGCGGGGTAGATAAATAACTTGAACCGTTTAATTAATTGTCGGGACCCCGGTTCCACTTAATATGACCTAATCGCATCGCACCTTTACCATGACATGCATCATACATGCATCATGCCGATCTTCTGCCGTTGTATTAAGATATTGCATCCGGTGTTTATTCTAGTGTTTTGCTTCTTCGCGGATAAGGCCGTTGAGTTGATGCGAGTGTCGACCCGATCTTCGGTTGAACCTTCGACAATGTTTTCAGGCGAGCATCTCCCCCTTTCTACCTATCTTACTTTTATAGTATTTATTCCCTCCTGTTGATCTATTGCTATCTGTTTTGCGTTGCTCTAGTTTTCGTACCCATGATATCCCCTTGTAGCCATATATTGCCTTGGACACATCCTATTACCTGTTGTTTGGTAGATAGTTGGACTTGCACGTCGTAGTCGCTTGCTCAAGTGCTATTGCGTGTCGTCAAGTGCCACAGTTGTTGGAGTATTGCCACATATTGGATGTTGGAGATGATCTCGGCTTTACTTTTCGTTCACTTTAATTCCTGTTTAACAACTAAAATTGAAGTAAGTAAGTAGAGGCATCGTTGGGTGATAGATAACATTTGGTTTCCGAACGCCCACTTGTGTCCCGTAGGACCCCGAGTACTTGATACTTGTTCCTTGATTTATCGCGCTATCCACATATGGGGAATTATGGGGCCCCCTTAGCCAGAGCTTGATTCAGTCTTATTTCTTGGGGCCACAACTAGTTTGAGGTTTTATTTACTATCCTGTACCTATGCCATGCTTTACTGCTTTATTTACGATTGTGTGAGGAGCACGCTGTTTGTCTTTTTAGGCGGAGTGTTTTAGCGGTGTCGACAGTCCCGTTTGGGGATTTCTTTGTCGTTCTGACCATTGTCGCAAACCTTGAGTCCGTCTCGAGCTTGCTTACCGTTCTTGGGTGTACTCAAGGGTGGCCCCTGAAATATTCTCAATCTGTGATTGCTTTGTCGTGAAAGCCTCGTTGGGTTTTGATTTGGTTTTTCCGAGGTCGATCGTGTGTGTGTTGCTATTTGTGCACCCCGGCCGGGTTAAAACTTTCTGAAAGCCGTGTCCGCGGTTATGGACGACTTGGAGCACAGTATCTCGATCATAGATAACTATAACTAAAGTTTACTGTTATAATTTGACTTTATAATGACTAGTAATCAGCTTCAGCTACAACGGAATGGCTAAATAAAACTGCCTACAAATGCTTGCATGGTTTTGTCGCTGGCGACAATTGTATCTGACTAGTAAGTATTGCAACTACAACGGAATGGCTAAATAAAAGTACCAACAACTGCTGGGTTTTGGGTTATCTCATGCTAATTGTATCTGATTAGTAAGTGTTGCAACTATAACGGAATGGTTAACTAAAACGGCCCACTGCTTATTTTATCAGGACGATTATCTATACCTGACTAGTAATTGCTGCAACGATAACTGAATAAATAAAACTGCCAACTGTGTGAGTTCCTCGGTTGACTTCCTCGTTTGGTCTCGAGAAACGCCAGGATGGGTTTGTTTGATTAGTATCGTGTTGGTTCGAATAGGTCTTTCTTTCCCTCTCGATTGCCGCCATTGTATCGAGTCTCTATAGGTTGTTTAGTGCATCTTTGCCGCCGCTTCGATCCACCATACCTATGTAGACGAGGACCGCGAATTCTAGCCTCGCTGTCTTGGCCTCGATCGACGCTCCTCTTTTCCTTTGCCCTTTGTCGGCACCCTTTTGTTTAAGCGGTTTTGAGATCGACGTCGTTAGCGGGGTTACCCTTAAACAGCTTTGGCGGGCGGGTTATGGACTCCATTGGTTATTCTTGAGGCTCTTAGCCCCATTTGCATCTTGTCCGTAGTGGACGTTGTATCGCTTTCAAGGTGATTTGGATCTTTGTTACGTATATCGTATTCTTGACTCATGGAGTCGTGTTGTATATATATTACGTGGGACCCATCGAGGACTGTTGTGTAATGTTATTACTTCGTTTTCCACCCGCACGAAAGTGCCTGGTGGGCACCTTTGAATCGTTTCTATGCGGGTTTGGCGGGTTTTCGCTCAAACTTGCATAGGTTCGATTCTGAGGGTGTTACAAGAGGCTTGCAACAGAAAACATCAACGCCCGCAACAACCATGTTGCGTTCTACTCGTGAAACACATCTACGCATAGATCTAGCTCTGATACCACCGAAGGGTTTCGCGGCATAGTAAATCAAAATTTTCTACGGAGCGAACAGAGGGAAAGCCAAGATCTAATCTAGGAGATGCAAACAACGAGAGAGATTGGATTAGATCTTCATACCCTTGAAGATTCGCATGAGCGTTAAATGCATAGCGTGGGTGATGTAGTCGTACTCGCTTCTCCTCCTCGCGATCCGATCCGATCTAGCACCACAAGTGGCGGTGCCTCCGTGAGATGCACACGTGCAGCACCTCGACGTCTCCTCCTTCCTCGAACCAGCAAGTATGGTGGAGAGATAGATTGGATCTACAACACGATGGCGTGGTGTATATGGTGGAGAATTTCTGCTGCAGGGCTTCGCCTACAAACAGTCGGGAGGGAGAGAGGAAAGCTAGCAAGGCGGCTAGGGTTTAGAGGAGAGGTGTGGGGGGTTGGTGCGCCCCCACCCCTCTTTATATAGAGGGGGGGCGCAGCCCTAGCCCCTCCCCCAAGCCCAAAGGATAAGGAGTGGGGGGCATGGACTCTCCCCTCTTCTAGAAACCCTATCTCTAGTTTAAACGATTTAAACTCTCTAGGATCGGCTGGGCCTTATGGGGCCTTGTGCCCCTGGCCCAATGCGGCCAGGACACTCCCTCATAGGCCCATGCCCCCTCCCGGAAGGTGGGGCCACGTTGGTCCCCTTCCGGAAGGTTCTAGAAGCTTCTGGTACAATACCGATTAACCCGGAACAATTCCGAACTCCAAAACTGCACTGCCTTATATGAATCTTATTCTCCGGACCATTCCGGAACCTCTCGTGATGTCCCGGATCCCATCCGAGACTCCGAACAAAAATTCATAAACCAATTATCCAATCTATCCTAGCGTCAAGACACATTAAGTGTGTGACCCTGCGGGTTCGAGAATATGCAGACATGATCTTCTATCAATAATCAATAGCGGGGTCTGGGCACCTATATTGACTCCCACACATTCATTGATGATCATATCGGATGAACCACGATGTCAGGATTCAAACAATCCCATATATATATTCCCTTCGTCTCGTGATATTTTACTTGCCTGAGATTCGATCGTCGGTACCGTCATACCTAGTTCAATCTCGTTCACAGCAAGTACTTTACTCGTTCCGTAATCCGATATCACTTTGTGATTAACTCCTTAACCACATGCTTGCAAGCGGTGTTGATATCGATTACCGAGTGGGCCCGAAGTATATCTCTCCGACTTGGGAGGGACAAATTCCATCTCGATACATACAACCCAACAGATACTTTTCGATCACCTGAGAGACACCTTTATGATCACCCTCTCATAGGATGACGTTTGATGACCTCAAAGCTTTCTTCCGTTACCAGGGAGTTGTATTATCTCATGGTCTAAGGAATACAATATTTGACATAGGAAAAGCTTCGCAAAGATGAACACGATGATACGATCTAATTGCTTCGTTTAGTTTGGGTCTGTCCATCATATCATTCTCCAATGAAATGATCTTATTATCAATTGACAACTCATGTCTATGGTTAGGAAACCTTAACCATCATTGATCAATGAGCTAGTCCTTAGAGGCGTACCAGGGACACGGTGTTGTTCACAAACCACACAAGTATTAATGTTTCCGCTTAATACAATTCTAGCATGGAATATAAACTTTATCATGAACAAGAATTATAATAATAACATCTTTATTATTGCCTCTAGGACATAATTCCAACAATTAAATGGTACCCACTAGGCGCATGCTTAATCCCTTCCTAATAACCGAAAAAGGTGTCGAGGCCGTTAATTAATCCCTTAATTAGTACCGCTAGCTAGCGGCGCAGCCAGCTGGCCTTTCACTCTCAGCTCAGCTGAAGAAGTGAGTGAGGAGCTCCAAATAACGCAAGCGCGTGCGTCAAGCGGGCCCCGCGTGTTGTGACAGCCTGCCGCCCTCGTTAAAGCACACACGTACCCAGAGATAGGTCGACCTGCCCGACCACCGAGCAAGTACAATAAAATTAATTTTTTTTTGAGGTGTCTACGGCGGGCTCGAGGCCGGCCTGAACCAATAAATTAATGAAACAAAGCGAGGCGCAAAATACAATAAACTAAAGAAAAGGAAAACGAAAGCTCGAGCAACTACAGTTGAGGCAAACTTTACAAAATATACAAAAAAAGGTAAAGAGGTAGTTGTATGGCGTGCAGCAGACTAGTCATTGAGGTGAGAAAACATCACTTCCGAGTCTTGCATGAGAGACTTGTTAGCTTGATTAGAGGTCCTGTGTGACCATAGGTTAAGGTCATCCGCACAACGCCGAAAAAGAAGAGAAATGGGCTCGTCCACATTTCTGAAATTTTTTGTGTTTCGGCGCTTCCAAATATTCCAAAGAGCACAGATAAGCACGGACGATCTGACGGCGCACAAGGATTGCCATTGCCACAGATCTCTGAGCGAGGAGCAGTCTTGAACGTCGTCGGCGAACCGAACAAGATCCCGAATGAAGCAATCGAAGCACGGTCGATGGGAGGTGGTTGGTGGATTCATCAATGGGAAGAACGGGCAAGTATCGACGAAGCAATGCCTCTCGAACCTCGCTCATTAGTAAACAGCCTACCTCATTCGCCAAAGGAAGATGCGGCAACGATTCGTCGCCAAGTTCTTCCAGGTGACAGTTGCGAAGGGAGTATCATGCATGTGATCAAAAGCTGCCAAATATGCGGATTTGGTGGTTAGAGGCCTGCCATCCGAACACGCGACTCTAATGTCCTGGGCACTAGAAACAAGGTTGACTGTGGCAACCAAAGCCTGCAACTCCGAGAGTTCCAAGGACGCAGCGGAAGACAGACGAGGTTGAAGAGAGATGTTCAACGCGGACGAAAGACACGCATCGGCAACCGAACTGTTCTTATTTGTGATGTGCGAGTAGAGGGATGGGAAGCGGTTTTCTAGAGTTTGATTGTCTAACCAAAGATCATGCCAGAATGATGTGGATGATCCCGAGCGAATTGAGGATCTAGTGATATTACAAAAGTTGGGCAAGCAGGAAAGCAAATCCTTCCAAACAACCGAGTCAAGCTTATTAGGGTCGCCAAGGTCACGATTATCTGACCAACCATAACGAGTGCGCAACCAAACCGCCCAAGGAGATGAGTCATTGGAGTGAATTTTGGAGAGAAACTTCATAAGCAGAGCCTGGTTGTGAGTTCTAAGGCAGCGGAAGCCCAGCCCACCTTTCGCCACCGGGGCACAAAGCTCATCCCAAGGTAGGTTTGGGGAAAGGAAGCGACAGGGCAGCCAAGCTGTGCAGCCAAGCACTCGGCCAACGTTCGATCCACATGGATGGGGGCAAAGGTACTCTTGTGATAGTTGATTTTTAGGCCCGTGGCTTGAGAAAAAGCATCCAACAACACAAGAAGGTTGTCAATGCAATCCGGGGTAGCCCGAAGGATAATAATTGTGTCATCCGCGTATTGAAGAATATGACAGGGAAGGTGGTCAACGAAAGGGTACAGAAGAAGCCCATCAGCCGACGCTTGGATGATCAGCAAACGAAGGATGTCAGCGACGATGTTGAAAAGATATGGCGATACGGGGTCACCCTGACGCAGCCCCCGACGACACTGAATCCATCTACCCGGCTTGCCGTTAAGCAAGACGGCCGACTGACTAGAAAGGTTCAGATTTTTGATCCATAGGCACCAGCCAGGTGGGAAGCCCTTAGCCAAGAGAATCCTATCAAGCGCATCCCAACTAATAGAGTCGAACGCCTTGTGGAAGTCCAGCTTTAAGATAAAAGCAGACCGCTTGCGCTTGAAGCAAGACTGGACAAGGTCGGCAGCATACACGAAGTTTTCGGAGATGGATCTACCTTTGATAAAACCGGTCTGATCCTGGATAATTAAGGAAGGGATTAGCGGCTGAAGGCGGTTGGTTAGACATTTGGAGGCTACCTTGACACAACAGTTTTGCAAGGAGATCGGTCTAAACTGATCAGGGGAGTTAGCCCCCGGACATTTAGGAAGAAGCACAACGTACGATTTGTTTAAACGCCTTAGGTCGGCAGCGTTAGACAAAAAATTTGTTAAGGAGTAGCGTCAGGTCATATTTAACCAGGTCCCAATTGGATTTATAAAAGGAAGGCCCGAAACGATCGGGCCCAGGGCTCGAGTTGAAGTCCATGCCCTAAAGGGCTGACTTGATCTCGTCCGAAGAGAAAGGGGAGACCAGGCTTTTGGCGGCGGAAGAAGGTAGAGAGGAAGAAGATGCAAGTGACTCGACATCGAAGGAGAAAGAAGACGGCTGGGCAATGCCGACAAGGTTTTTGAAGAAGTTATGCAGCATGGCATGCATGGCATCGTGGGAGGAGACAAGTAGGCCGTTCGCATTAAGAGACTTAATCTGGTTCTTCTGAAGCCTAACCGTAGCGGACAGGTGGAAGTAGGCAGAGTTTTCATCGCCAAGCAGACAATCCTTTATTTTTGCCCGTTGGCGCCAGTACTTAGCTTTGATAGAGTTTAAGTCGTGAAGAGAAATTTTCGCTAACACGCGCAGCCTTAGTTCTAAGGGAGAAAGAAGGCGAAACTCCTCAATTTTATCTATGACTTTAATTACCGTGTCACAATTTTTTGTAAGTAGCAGAGGGGACCTCGCTTCCTTATTCCACAACTTCGCGGCAGCTCTAATACGCTTAAGACGAACGCAAAACATGCCGGCTAAACCGCGGCTAAGGTGGTGCGCCCCAAGGCTGCACCAGTTCCGCTGAACAACAGACCTAAAAGCCGGGATGGATAGGATGTGATTGTTGAGCCGAAAAACCGCCGGGCAAGGAACGTTCGTGGCGACAGAGAGAGCAATGGAGATGTGGTCGGAAACTGATCTAGTGCGAGAGCCAAGCGTAGAGTTTGGGAATGTGAAGTTCCAGTCCGATGAGACGAAGGCTCGGTCAAGGCGGCAGAGAGTCGGCACATAGCGATTATTGGACGAAGTAAAAAGCCTATCAAGCAGCGGGATTTCCATAAGACACAGAGAGTCAATAGTTTGTTGAAACCTGTCCGCCTCGATGGAGTTGAAGTTGTTGTTGGACCGATCAGAGGGAGACAAAATAATATTGAAGTCTCCTAAAATCAGCCATGGGCCAGAGATTGAAGACCCAATGGAAACAAGCTCATCAAGGAACAGTGGTTTCTGGTCGGCGTCGCAAGGCCCATAGACGTTAGTAATGGTGAACTTGTGATCGGAAAGTCTAGATTCGAAGACAGAGGTAAGGGAAAAGTTTTTTGCGATGGATAGCGAGCAGAGGAATATGTTATCGTTCCAAGCAGTGATGATCCCACCCGCGGCACCAGCAGACGGGATAAAATTAAAGGCCCACAAGGTAGAGGGGAGGAAGGATGCCGCTTTGAAAACGTCTACCGACTGAAGCTTCGATTCCTGGATACACACAACATCAGGAGGGGAGATGCAAAGCGCAGCCTTAACATCAACGCATTTATCGACATCGCCAAGCCCGCGAACATTCCAAGAGTAAAAGCTAAAGACACGATTCATGAGGAAACTAAGAAGACGCCAAAGAAACAATCCAGCGTGAAGGAGCGTAGGGCAGGTTCCAGAACACAAAGCGAGCAAAGATAACAGGATACAAGGGGCAAAGCCCCGCAATCGGCCGTGCAAGGCCCAACTAGAAGGCTACAGAGACAAAGCAATAGACTAGTAGGATGAAGCAACATAATAAACTTAGGCGGGCGCCGCGTCTAGCTGGGTAGAGGAGATGTCGCATGCGGCAGCTAGCTGCACGAGATCCTCGTGGGGAAGCGGAGACGTGGCCTCGGACGCGAGCTCGAGCAGCTCGAATGCAGGAAGACCTTGGGCTGCCGGCCCAAGCCGAGAAGTATAATAAAATTTAGTCAACAGACTGTATATTTATGCTTAGTTGGATAAGAGAGAAGAGAAAAGAGAAAAAAGTGGGCTCTTAGGCTTGGGGAGTAATTTAGACTAGTAACATGCTTATGTTACTAATTTAAGTTACTACCTCAATAGTGGGAAGTGTCATATGTGTGATAATATAGAAAGCTTCGTTAATTAATTTGTAGACTCACTTTGTATTGAGAAATACTTTCTTCTTCGTTTCAAAATTGTTTTAGCTTTCTGAAACAAATATATATAGACTACTTTATAACATGGTGCTACACAATGCGCGGTGAAATAGAAACCTGACCTTGTTTCTTTTCCCCATTGGCTTTTTCACGTCGCGCGCCAGGCGCTGTAATCAAAGCCACAAACACTTCTCTGCTCCCTCTTCTTCTTGCATTAGCTGGCGGCTGGAAAATCCATGGTGCAAGCAGATCTTGGGATAGAAATTACAAGAAACTAGATCTGTACTAGTAGAATCATTATAGAACCCTGGTTACAGGTAAAAAACTGGTGGGTGGTTGAAGCATCAAGATCACCTACCAGACTTTTTGAAAAAAGGAAACACAATCATAGTTCATAAAGTACAAAACAGGCCTCTAGTCTCGGTTATTTTGTAAGGCGCTTTAGTCCGGGACTAAAGGTTAAGCATTTAGTTCTGATTCTGTTATAAACTGGAACTAGATTGTCTCCATGTGGTCCTGCTGGACGCACTGGGCTGGAAGATTTTTAGTCACGAACCGGGACTAAAGTTCTTCTGTCGCGACAGCGTTTTGCGTCAACCTGCTGTCGCGACAGAAGTGGGATTTTAGGTTTTAGGTTTTTTATTGTGTTCAATTATTTTTTATTTTGTGTTTTTATTTCAAACAATTGTGTTTTCATATACATATTATTCTACTGTTGGGGAGGTGACCTCGGATAGGGTAAAGACGGGGAAAGATGAAAGGATGTCCCCGTCCAGTTTCCGAGTTACAGCCTGAGTCGGCCGGATCCTGTAAAGGTCAGCCGAGATATGAGAGGGCAGGACCCTTATGATAATGGCAAGGCATTACCCGGCCGAGATACTGCGTAAGTCGGCCGGATTAGCCCGAATAATCTTAATACAGGTGAAGGACGAGCCGAGTTACGAGGCAGGCGAATGATCTGGCTTCTGGAGAAGGAGAAGCCTAAGTCAAACTCTAGCCACAAGGCTAGGGAGAATCTGAGAGCCAAGCACAAGGGACAAAGGCAGAGGCGACAGAGGCGAGAAGGAGGTCACGGAGGTGACAGTCAAGCCCGAGGCCTGAGGAGGGCCCTCTGGAACCTTGCCGTCAATAGAAGGGCGACACGGAAAGGAGGCCGCCGAGTTACTATATTGGGACAAGCATATTCCTCGAATATGCTTTCTACGTCAGCCCTAAAGGAACCCAAGGCTCTCCTTTATAAGGGGAGGCTTGGACCCTGAGGAGGGCATCGGCTCATTTAGGACCGTTAGGCTGGTAAAGGTCTCCCTTTCTCTTTGTATACAGCTCAAGGAGCACCTGTAGCCCAAGAAAGGAGAAATAAAGATCTTTACCTTAGTCTTTTGTGTGTAGAATCAGCTACATCTTCCCTCCCCAGATCCCTCTAGCATCCATTGGCCCCGTACTTTAGCCTACCCATGGCATCTGCCGTGCCACCACCACGACAGTTGGCGCCCACCGCGGGGCCAACAGCGATGCTAGCTGGAGTCATGATCCGGACGGGAAACTTCATCAACACTAGCGAGCACATTGTCTCTGGCTTGGTCCGGAGATTTGATCTCTGTGACTACGTCAGCGACAACGCGGGCAGCTTCAAGGGAAAAGCTCCTCCGCGCAACGGCGTCTTCATCAGCTTGGGCATGCACCAGATCTACGTCGGCGTCGACATCTCCAACGTTTATCCTCACCAGGTTGTTGTTGCAGGAGAACCTCCCCTTAGCGCTGCGAGCAGTCCGCGAGGAGCGCGCCCTGTCAGCAGCGTCGAGGTGATGGTCGCAGCCGGGGTGCAGGTGGGAGAAGAAAGCGCCGGATCAAGCAGAGACCCTGCGGCGGGAGTGCAGGTCGCGCCCAGTCAGACAGCTCCACAACCCACCGAGGTAATCCCTTCAGTGGCCAAACAGGCCGAGGTGCAGGAGACAACCCCAAAGGCACCAAGGGTGAGAGGGCCACCTCTGGAAAGACCAGAAAACATTCTTCAGGCAACCATAGATAATCTGACTACACCTGTAGCACCGATACTTGATCCGGCAAATGCTCAGGCAGAGTTGGAAGAAACCAGGCAAAAGGTGCTGGTAGAGGCAAAAAAGGTGTCGGCCTTGCAGGAGTCCTTAAACAGGACCCTGCGAGAATATGCCAGGGCAAACAAGCAGCGTCGACCCGGCGGGTTGACGAGTTGAGGTTAAGAGGAAAGAACCTCATAGATGATATCAACAAGGAGCATGATGCTCATAAGGCGTAATCGCTGATCTAGGCTTGCGAGATCTGATACCCGACAAGAAGAACACGAGGCAAATGCCGCAGCATTAGAGTTAGAAGGATTGACCGGCGAAGCCCGGCAGAAACAGCAAGAAAGAGTGAATGAGCTGGTGTGCATTGCGAACCAGCAGAATGAAGAAATGCTTAGAACAGACCCGGCGAGGCCAGGTGCCTCGCGAATGGTTCACTCGGCTGGAGCTGCACCTGCCTTATCTGTGGCAGCAGCATCTTCACCCAGAAACAACGCACGAAAGGACAGAGCGGTAACTTCAGGAAAAAGAAATAAGCAAATTGTTCCATATGATCCGGCGGTAGCCGGAAAAGCAAATGAGAACAGAGGTAATGGGAGCTGAGGTAACTGTGGCGAGAGAAACCCCGGCGTGCCGAGAAGGGCAGCGGAGGCCGAGGCAATGGAGATCTCGGAAGAGGAGAACTCGGAAGAGGAAATCACGAGAACAATATCCCAGTCGAAGGAAGGAGGGAACCGCCACTCAACCCGCAGCCGAGACATGAACCTCGGCAGGAAAGAGAAATGAGACCAGTTCGCCACAATCAGGTGAATGAGAGGTATAATGATGGTTATTCCGAGATGGAATATGCGATTCATGGTGGAAATAACCACTATGGAATGGAGGAGAGAGTTCTGTACAGAGATTTGCCGTCAACTGACTCTAGAGTGAAGCTGGACCGGCTATACCGATCCGAACTACTAGAAGAACAGGGTCCACCAGGTCCGGCGTGCTTCGGACCTCGGATCATGGGCGAGCCGCCTGTGCCGAACTTTCAGCTGGCAAGAGGCACAAAAACATACAATGGGAGCACTAAACCACAAGATTGGTTGATTGACTATGCTACTGCTGTAAAAATAGCTGGTGGAAACTTACGATGGGCAGTACGATATGTCCCGCAAATGTTGGAAGGACCAGCTAGAGTATGGCTGAATAACTTGCCAGCAGGCAGTATCAACTGTTGTTTGGATTTTGAAGAAATGTTTGTTAGCAATTTTACCAGTACTTACAAGAGGCCAAACAGGCCGCAGTAGCTAGCCATGTGCAAGCAAAGGCCGAATGAGACAGACAGAGAATTCTTAACTCGGTGGTGTAACCTGAGAAATTCATGCGAGGGAGTTATAGAATCACAGGCAATAGCTTGGTTTGCCCAAGGATGCCGCTATGCCAGTGTATTATGGCAGCGACTGCAAAGAGATATGCCAACCACATTGACAGAAACCATCAGGATAGCGGATTCCTATGCATTGGGAGATCCGACGCAACCAGAATTAATGTCGGCGGATCATCGAGAACATCAAGATCAATATGCAAGAGACGTGGCCGGGTCATCCAGGCGCAATGACTTCAGAGGAAGAAGAAGAGAAGAGAGACCAGATTATAGATATGGTTTAACTCAGGTGGCATCAGTAGTGCAAGATCAGCCGAGTCACGGAAATAGTCAACGGCAAAAGAATGGCCCTCAACAATGGACACCAAAGAAAGAAGGGAAGAGACAGTGGACACCAGAGCAAAAGAAGCAGTGGCAGGAGAGGCCGAAGTACACGTTTGAGTCTATGTTAGATCAGCCGTGTAAATTTCACACGTCAAACCCGGCCAGGCCAGCCAGCCATACGACCCGCCAATGTGCATGGATGAAAAATGCAATGGGTAACCCCGCTGGCATACAGACAACACCTCTCCAGGCACATCAGCAGCATCAGGCACAGTTGACTGGAGCAAATGCATAGCAACTAATGTTACCACCCCCTCCCCCAAGGTATGAAAACTCGGACCGGAGGGATGCGGTGCATAAAGTGATAAACCAAGGTCCGGATGGAAGGACAAATCCAGGAAATAATGGACGCAATGATTACAGAGAACATCATCAGCCGTATTGCGTGTTCACAACAGAACAGCAAGACAAGCAGAGTGTACAGCACCGGCATATGGAAGTACATGCAGTTATGCCGGCAATACCAAGATATATGCCTTGGTCGGATCAAGAAGTAACTTGGAGCATAAAGGATCACCCCAAGATAATGCCGAGTCCAGGGTCGTATGCACTCGTGTTGGAACCGACATTTGTCGGACCAAGCATTAATGTGAAATTTTCAAAGGTACTCGTGGACAATGGGAGCAGTATCAATATCATGTACAAAGATACAATGCATAAACTCGGAATATCACAGAACATGCTGCAATCCACGAGGACCACTTTCCACGGGATAGTACCAGGGCTTTCGTGCGAACCCATTGGCAAGGTTTGAGTGGATGTCTTATTCGGCACAAGAGATAATTGCAGAGCAGAAAATCTAGAGTTTGAGGTGGTGGATCTAGAGAGTTGCTATCATGCTCTACTCGGACGGCCAACATTGGCCAAATTCATGGGCAGCTGCCATATAAGTTATCTGAAAATGAAGTTACCCGGACCACAAGGGGTGATAACAGTAGCAGGGGATTACAGGAAGTCAATGGAATGCGCTTCAGCCGGATCAAATCTGGCCGAGTCATTGGTAATAGCAAGAGAAAAAAGAAGGATTCAGGAGGTAGCAGCCCTCGCTCAGTCGGCGCAACTGAATATGCCGGCATTGGCCAACCCACATGGAAGTGTCTCTTTCCAGCCGACTAAGGAAACAAAGAAGGCCCAGATAGATGAGCAGTTCCCAGAGCGCACCATCACCATTGGTGTCGACCTAGATGCCAAATAGGAAGACGAGCTCACCAACTTCCTCCGTGAGAATCGGGATATCTTTGCATGGTCAACTCAAGACCTGCAAGGTGTGCCGAGGGAGTTGGCTGAGCACTCTCTGAATGTAAGGCCAGGAGCAAGGCCGGTGAAGCAACCTCTCCGCCGCTTCACCGAAGACAGGAGAAAAATACTAGGGGATGAGATAGCTCGGCTCCTCGAAGCCGGGTTCATCATGGAGGTGCTGTATCCGGATTGGTTATCAAACCCGATGCTAGTGGAGAAGAAGAAGGAAGATCCAAATATAGCCATTGTATGGCGAATGTGTATCGATTACACGAACCTGAACAAGGCGTGTCCAAAAGACTCTTTTCCTTTACCTAGAATAGACCAAGTCATTGATTCGACCGCTGGTTGTGAACTATTATCATTTGTAGACGCGTATTCTGGTTTTCACCAGATACCGTTAAATTCGGCCGATCAAATAAAGACTGCGTTTATTACCCCGTACGGGTCTTATTGCTATCGCACCATGCCATTGACTGTAACGCAGAGCAACGACGAGATGCATGCAAAAATGTCTACATGACCAGATAGGAAAAAATGTACAAGTATATGTAGATGATGTGGTTATCAAAACCAAAGAAAGCAAAACGCTACTGGATGATATCCAGCAGACTTTCGCGAACCTGAGAAGGTTCCGAATGAAGCTTAACCCGAAAAAATGCACATTTGGTGTGCCAGCAGGAAAATTTCTCGGTTTTCTCGTATCCAGCCGAGGTATAGAGGCCAACCCAACTAAGATAAAAGTAGTGGAAAGGATGGAATTGCCAAGATGTCTAAATGACGTACAAAAGTTCACAGGTTGTTTAGCCTCGCTCAGCCGATTTGTATGTTGGCTGGGAGAAAAAGCACTACCACTTTATCAGTTGATGAAAAAATCGGATAAATTCATTTGGACTCCACAAGCAGACAATGCATTTCATGAATTGTAAAATATGTTGGTCACAGCGCCGGTCTTGGCTTCTCCATTATCGAAAGAGCATATGTTACTTTACATAGCAGCCACCAACAGAGTAGTGAGCGCTGTAATCGTGGTGGAACGTATTGAAGATGATAAATCAGTACAAAGGCCAGTGTATTACCTAAGCGAGGTACTATCAGCCTCAAAACAAAATTACCCACATTATCAGAAGATGGCATATGGGGTGTACATGTCAGCAAAGAAACTTAAACATTACTTCGAAGAGCACCCCATCAAGGTGATTTGTGAAGCACCTATAGCCGACATATTGAGCAACAAAGATGCAAGTGGCCGAATAGCAAAATGGGCAATTGAATTTTCACCTTATGCCCCGCAATTCGACAGGCGAGATGCAATCAAATCTCAGGCTGTGGCCGACTTCTTTGTAGATTGGGCCGAGGTACAATATGAGCCACCATTACCAGATCCGAATTATTGGACGATGCACTTTGACGGTTCCAAACTAAGAAATGGTTTGGGGGCAGGAATAGTGTTAACCTCGCCAAAAAGATACCAGATGAGATATGTGCTGCAAATACATTTTGCCGCATCAAACAATGTAGCCAAATATGAAGCACTAGTCCATGGATTGAAGGTGGCAAAAGAGATTGGCATACGCCGAATCTTGTGCTATGGAGATTCAGATCTAGTAATACAGCAAGTCTCAGGAAATTGGGATGCGTTGGATGATAATATGGCTTTGTATAGGTTTCATGTGCAAAAACTCAGTGGATACTTCGATGGATGTGAATTTCATCACGTATCTCGGGCAGAAAACGACGCTGCAGACACATTGTCAAAACTCGAATCAACCAGACAGTCAATTCCCCCAGGTATCGCCCTAGAGCACCTGAGGAAGCCGTCAATAACATCGTCTCCAGAATCCGAATCCATCTTTATTCCGGCAAAATCAAGAGAGGATAATGTGCCGATGGAAATTGACAAGCAATGTAACCCGGAATTTCCAAAAATAAAGCCAGTCGATGCAACGATGGGTATGGAGAAATCCGAGGTAGTTATGTCGGCAGAAAATATGGAAATAGATAGTGAGACACCAGGGAAAACCACACCTACATGGGCGCAACCCATATTCTCTTACCTTAGAGATGCGAGTTTGACGAATAACGAGATATTGGAAAGACAGACAGTGAGAAGAGCTAGAGCTTATACAATCATAAACAATGAGCTGTATAAAAGGAGTGTCACAAGTGTGTTGCAAAGATGTGTGAGCTCGGCGGAAGGCCAGGAGATCCTCCTAGATATACATCAAGGAGAATGCGGACATCACGCCTCATCCCGAGCTTTAGTGGACAAAGCATTTAGGCATGGGTTTTATTGGCCAACAGCGTTGAAAGAGGCCAAAGAACTGGTCGAAAAATGTAATGGTTGCCAAAGATATGCCAGCAAAATACATATGCCTTCGTCCGAGTTAAAAACAATACCAATTACTTGGCCATTTTCTGTATGGTGCTTAGATATGGTGGGACCATTTAAGCCGGCCCGAGGTGGGATGACCCACATATTAGTCATGGTGGACAAATTCACAAAATGGATTGAAGTGAAACCAATAAAGAAATGTGATGGGCCCACAGCAGTGAAATTCCTCAAAGATATTATCTTAAGATATGGGTACCCACACAGTGTTATTACAGACAACGGTACAAATTTTACAGAAGGAGCCTTCGCTAGATTCTGTCAAGAAAAGCACATAAGACTAGATGTCGCCTCTGTGGCTCACCCAGCATCCAATGGGCAAGTAGAAAGGTCTAATGGACTAGTACTGTCCGGAATAAAACCACGACTCGTCGAACCGCTGCAAAGGTCGGCAGGATGTTGGATTGAGGAACTACCAGCAGTACTATGTAGCCTCAGGACTACCCCAAACAGATCAATAGGTTATACGCCATTTTTTCTAGTGTATGGGGCAGAAGCTGTGCTTCCAGCCAACATAATACATGACTTGCCAAGGGTTACCCAGTATACAACCGCTGAAGTAAATGAGGTAGCTCGGCAAGATGATGTCGATCTTCTAGAAGAAGCCAGAGAGCTGGCGCTATCAAGATCAGCTATCTATCGAGGACTTTGCGATATCACAAGAAGAAGGTGAATCCAAGAGTGTTTAAAGAAGGAGATTTGGTTCTCCGGCTGGTGCAACGCACGGCCGGCATGTACAAGCTGTCGCCTCCATGGGAAGGACCATTCATCGTGAGCAAAGCATTGCACAATGATGCGTATTACCTAATCGACGCGCAATCACCAGGAAAGAACAGGGCAGACAAAGCCGGCGAAGAATCGAAAAGACCATGGAACGTAGCTTTACTTCGTCCATTTTACTCGTAGGAGTTGTCTATGACACGTTGTAAAATGATGCCTCAGGATGGAGCACCAACTATGTATTGAACCTCGGCGTCCAGAGCAGTGACTCGGGGACTGCCATATGTTGTTTTTTAATTTTATGTTATGTATCAAACCTCGGCACCTTGAGCAGTGACTCGGGAACTGCACTATATTGTTTTTAAGTTTGGTTTATGTATTAAACCTCGGCACCTTGAGCAGTTACTCGGGGACTGTCCCATATTGTTTCTAAGTTTGATCCAAGTATTGGACCTCGGCGCTAAATCAGTGGCTCGGGGACTGACATATATTATTTCTAAATTTGGTTTATATATTAAACCTTATTGCCTTGAGCAGTGGATCGGGGACTACCCTATATTATTTCTAAATATGGGTTATCCTTTGTTGCAAGAGTGGGTATCAAACTTAGGCTCCCAGAGTGATATTACTTCGCTCTCCCCAAATACGGTCTTCAAGGTTTACGCCCAGATTAACAGTCCAAACCACAGTGGTCAAATGGCAAAGTTTATCAAAGTCAGGCAATGTTAGACGCCGAACTACGGGAGAACAAAGGCAAATATATACTCCAAACTCAAGAAATTGAAGGCCGCCAAAGCAAGGATTCGGACAAACAGGACCAGTTAAACAAAGTAATAACGATTACAACCACATGTGTCTCAGCGGCACACGGTAAAAGAAATTCATGCCGCACAAAAGACGAACAAATGTTTGACGTACATCATACGCCTGGCATACCAGGGGTAAGAAATGACTTAGAGTTTTTTAGCTGGGGAGGCAGTGACTTGGTCAGGAGCTGGGCACTCAGAGGTAGGTGGAACTTTGGCCGAGGTTGCCTCGCCCTCCACAGACCTAGGAACGACTTCGGAGGAAGCCCGAGGCTGTGGAGGAGCGTCAGCTTGCACAGTGGAATGCCCAGTACCTTTGGAGGAGGATCGCGCGTCGCCGTTACCATCCGAGCTCGAACTGGAACCACCAGAAGTAGCCGAGTCACCCTCATCTTCACCCTGATCAGCAGAGTTATCATCCGAGGCATCCTCGACTTCGACCTCGTCCTCCGGGTTAGGAAGGAAACTCGAACCTTCATTCCAGCTATGCACGTCTGCATACTCAACAAGCTGGAAGGCACGAGCTTGCCGGAGAGCGACAAAGTCAGGTCCTCAACCCAACGGGAACGGTCATAAATTTCTCAAGGTATCAAGAGAAATATCTTCATACCATGACATGATGACAAGGAGAGCCATATCGGCCAGCTCGTCCGATTCCCTCCAAAGACTTAGCTGTCTCTCGGATGCCATTAATCTTTCCACCAATATTTTGACCTCATCAATATCAGGAGTCCCAAAAGTATTTGGCCAGAGAACATGGTAGGCTCGGATAGCTGCCTGCACCAAATCCCTACCCATAATCTTCATCGGACCAACTGCAGCGCCAACAGCAACCAAGAAATCTTCCATCGAGTACTCTGAGCCCGCATCAGCAGGAACACCTCGGCACACACGAGCATTAATCACCGCTTTAGAGCTCACGGGCTTAGCTTCTGGAAAATGGTTTGCGCAAAACAGAAGTGCGTCGGTCAGCAGTAAGCAAGGGTAAAGATAACTCGGCCAAGGTCAGAAGCTTACGATGAATATAGGTTAGCATTATCTGAAGATCTTTAGCCCAATCACTCTTGCTCTTCTCAAAGCGAGTGATCTCCTCGCTCATCCCCCGTGTCTTCAGTTCGGCAGCCTCGAGGAGCTCTTTATTTTTCTGCAATTGCAGAGCTAGCCGATTCTTCTCCTCGGAGAACTCCTGGTCGACTTTTTCTAATTCAGACTTCTGAGAGAGCTTAAGGGACTCCACCTCGGCACGCAAGCGAGCTATCTCGTCATCTTTATCCTTCAGCTGCGCCGAGTGAGTAGCAGTTTGTTCTAAAAAATGCAGCATCACATCAGGCATGGGCGTTCAATGTTGGTGGGACGCTGCAAAGGTTTGTAACTCGGCTGTACCAAAGCCAAAAGAGTTAAAAGAAACTTAATGCACATTTCAAAGGGGAGTATATAAAGTGAAAGAGTAACTAACCTTCGAGGGCCTTGACTTTTTTCTCAAGGCGGATGTTAAGATTATTGATGTTCCCTGTTTACCAACAAAGTGAGCCAACATCTCATGTACAAAACAATAAGAGCTTCGGATATGATGCAAGAGTTTGTCAACTTACCAGCTTTCTACACCACAGGAATAACCTTCTCGTACTTTTCTTGCAATTTTTTATGCGCAAAAAGCAGCCTTTGGAATTCAGCGGTCCGCCGGTCATGCGCAACCTAAACAATAAAGCAAATAGTAATAAGATATTCAAACCTAATACATGTCCGAGTCAAGCAAGACTTAACTCGGATCTAGGTGGCAGATATTCAAAGCTAAGACAGATCCGAGTCAAGCAAGACTTAACTCAGATCTAGGTGGCAGGATATTCAAAACTAAGACAGATCCAGATGAAGCGAGACTTAACTCGGATCTAGGTGGCTGGATATTCCAAGCTACGACAAATCCGAGTCAAGCAAAACTTAACTCGGACCTAGGTGGCTGGATATTCAAAGTTCAGACAGACCCAAATCAAGCAGAATTTAATGCAGATCTAGTAGGATGGAGGTTCGAACTCTAAGACAAAACTGAACTAAGTAAAGCATCATAAAACTTCCAAACGAATAACGAGTTATTCGGTTGCAAGCTTCGGGGACTAGAGTATATATAATAGCATCCGGAGGACTAATCAGAACTGCGTAAAAACAATTACCTCATTCATCTTGTCACTGTCAAGAACGATCTTGGCAGCCAGATGTAGGCGGCTGCTGATGTCGGAAACTTGAAACGGCTGGGTGCTTGGATTACCCTCGAGCTGATCAGCAGCGTTCCAGTTGTGGGCATACTCGACCAACGAGCCGAGACTGTTCCCACTTTCCGTGCGAGTCAGAACTTTACCTCGGACATGTTGGGTAGCCACCGCTACCGCGTGATTCTTATGGAGGGCAAGCTGTGTGTCAGCAGCCGGGGTAATAGTGCTCTTAGAAGAGGAAGCCCCCTTGCGCAGCGCGTCAGCAATGGTAGGCTGAGATGAGCTGGCAAGTCCTTTCTGAGAGGACGCAGGCTTCGTAACAACGACCTTCCTTGCCTTAGGAGAGGCGTCAGTAGGAGCCGATACCTCGGCACTTGGAGCAGTGTCCCTGGGAGCCGGAGGAATTACGGTGGCAGAGGGCGCCGAGATATTGATATCCTCGACTGGAGTTGGTGTCACAGTAGAGACCGCGGGGGTCAAAGGGATCTCGACAGAAACATCGGGGTTCACGGAGGAGGCAGCGGGTTCGGTAGGAATATCTGTTTGCCGAAGTGTATCGGCGTCAACAGGAGAAATCTCAGGCGCATCATGGCGAGGTGGTGTCTGATTCGGAGCAGGAGGAGAAGCAACGCGAGCAGGACTCGAAACTCTGGTATCCTCAGGAGGCGGAGGAGAAGGCGGCCGAGTCGTATGACTCATCATGCTAGGACCGCTGGGTTTAACAGAAAGAGGAGCCCTGCAAAGACAAGAAGGTTAGGTCAAAAAAGCAGAAAGAGAGAAACAAGAAATACAAACAAAAGCAACTCACCCAGTAACCCCGGGCATAGTTTTGCGCTTCGGAGGGTGCTGGGCTGACTTCTTTATTCGTTTCCTGGGAGCCGCTTCTGAGGCACCAGCTGGAGCACTACGTTTCCCCGAGGTAACAGGAGCCCGGGAGGCGAGAGGCTCGGCGTTGTGAACCTGACCAGCCGGATTAGCTGAGAAAGTAGAAGCCAAAAATGCATAAGAAATTGGCATTGCAGCAACTACCTCTAGAACTTGGACCTCGTCTGAATCACCTTCCTCCTCGTGTGCCGAGGTCTTGCCGCGAGCGCGAGCCGGAGCAAGATCCGACTTAGGAACAAACTCTTCTGAGTCCGTCTCCCCGCTGTCCGGAGTATTCCGATCCGCAGGCCACGGGAGTGACAAAACCTCGGCGTCCTCAGTCCTCTGCTCCTCAAACCTCTGCAGGACAAGAAAGAGAAAAAATAGCAAAAAGAATTACGAACGCAATTAGAAAGCAAAACACAAATGCGTAAACTTACTTCGGGAGGGGGATGCTCGCGGGTGAACGGCTTCAATCCCCGGGCCCAATCCTCAGGCATATCCGTCTTAAAGATAGCCCGGACGCGCTTGAAGATGAGGTAGTTGTCCAGCTCCACCGTCGAGACTCGGTTAGGATCGAGAGGAACGCTCATATAGCAGAGCTTGTGTGTGCGTTTCTGGAATGGGCAGATCCGGCTGCTGATGAAGGTAGTCATCAGATCCTCACCGCATAGCCCGGAGCGGATTAGTTCCTTCAGCCGAATCTCAAAGGCCTCGGCCAGAGCATGAGTCTTCCTCGGATTATAGGTCCAGTTCTGCTTGGAAGGAGGGACGATGGAAAAAGCAGGGAGCCGAATCTTATCTTCACTCCTAGAGTTCTTGACATAAAAGAATGACTTATGCCACTTCTTGCATGATTCTAGACCTAAAACGCGAGGAAATACGGATTACCTCCGAGGTGTGATGGACGCGACACCGCATTGGGTGAGCAACTTCTCGGAGGGTTGCAGAGATTTGTATGGGACGACGTTGGATCGAATCTGAAAAAACTTTGACCAAACATGCACCGATGGCCATAGGCCGAAGTATCCCTCCGAGGCAGAGATGAAGGCAGAAAGAGAGGCGATGGCGTTAGCAGGAAGATGATGCGGTTGAAGGCCGAAGTAATCAAGGAACTCCCTAGCGAAATCGGTGAGAGGGAGAACAAACCCGCGAGTGAAATGCGACATGAAGACCACATATTCGCCCTCCCTACGAACTGGAGAGGACTCGCTGTCGGGTAAGCGACAAGTTACCTCGGCAAGAATCCGACGAGTTCGGATTAGCCACTCAACCTCTCGGCGGATGACAGCAGAGCCCTGCCACGAGCCCCGTTCGGGCCTAGAGGCAGCATCGTCATCCTCAATAAGGGCACCGCTGACGGAGCTCGACATGGGGTCGCCGGAAAGATTTACGGAGGAAGAACTAGCGGCGGAGGAAAACTTAGAACTGCACGGCCCCGTCGTGATTCTACGCGGAAACATCGGTGGAGCAGCGAAGAAACTACCGCGCAAAAACGAAAGGGAAATAGAGGAATCTAGAAGAGATCCTAGGCGATAGGACCGGAAGAACTCACGGCAACGCCGGAGCAAGCGGAAAGGGCGAGGCCGACAGAGCGATCTGGCGGGATCCTGCCTCGGAGACCCAGAGAGGCGCTGGCGGAAACGAACGGGAGTGGAGGCGTGAGGAAGAAGAAGGGCGCAGGTAAGGGGAAGGGGAAAGTGAATCCCCCAGTCCCGCGCCCCTCTTTATAACTGCGCCACCTGAGAGGTAGTGGGATCGTGGGTGTGGCAGTTATCCGTGTAGAACGTGTACGCGGCACGACCGCACACAACTAAGTGGAACCGCACAGGCGATCACACGATGAAAGAGAAGGCCAAGATCCTGGCGAAGCGGTACAGGTCGCGGCCACGCCGACGCAGCGATAATAAGCAGCCTCGATGCATCTTAGAGGAACAAAAAACTAGACAAACAATGATGAGTACGACACGTAAGACGAGGCGTACATGAGAAGATATGCGGATACCTCGAACGAGAAAAAGATAACTCGAAAACATTCGGAAACGAATATCATGAAACTGATACGGCCCGGCCGAAGTTATCGGCGGGGCCATACCAGCTTCGGGGACTAATGTTGGGGAGGTGACCTCGGATAGGGTAAAGACGAAAGGATGTCCCCCGTCCAGTTTCCGAGTTACAGCCTGAGTCGGCTAGATCCTGTAAAGGTCGGCCGAGATATGAGAGGGCATGACCCTTATGATAATGGCAAGGCATTACCCAGCCGAGATACTGCGTAAGTTGGCCGGGTTAGCCCGAGTAATCTTAATGCAGGTGAAGTAAGAGCCGAGTTACGAGAGGCAGGGCCGAATGATACGAAGATTACAGGAGAAGGAGAAGACTAAAGTCAAACTCTAGCCACAGGCTAGGGAGAATCTGAGCAGAGCCAAGCACAAGGGACAAAGGCGCAGAGCAACAGAGGGGCAGAAGGAGGTCACAGAGGTGACAGTACTGAAGCCCGAGGCACGCAGGAGGGGCCCTCTGGAACCTTGCCGTCAATAGAAGGGCGACACGGAAAGGAGGCCGCCGAGTTACTATATTGGGACAAGCATATTGCTCGAATATGCTTGCCACGTCAGCCCTAAAGGAACCCAAGGCTCTCCTTTATAAGGGGAGGCTTGGACCCTGAGGAGGGCATCGGCTCATTTAGGACCGTTAGGCTGGTAAAGGTCTTCCTTTCTCTTTGTATACAGCTCAAGGAGCACCTGTAGCCCAAGGAAGGAGAAATAAAGATCTTTACCTTAGTCTTTTGTGTGTAGAATCAGCTACATCTTCCCTTCCCAGATCCCTCTAGCATCCATTGGCCCCGTACTTTAGCCTACCCATGGCATATGCCGTGCCACCACCACGACATCTACGCTACTACATGTTGTATACATTGATGCATATATAATATAATTTCTCTCACGACATATAAATATATACACAACTGAAACTAGACCTCGTCTATTTGATTTACATGAAGATTATTACATTACACGGATAGTATCTTTTTGTGTCTATCTACGATTATACGAAAGTCTATCCACGTTGTAGTCTTCTTTTGTGTTTATGACGTCTCTGGGCAAAAATCTTGATAACTCCTCTTGAATTTCTAGTAGGCGTTCATGTGGTAGGAGCTTATCTCGCATTGCATCCAACTATATATAAATAAGTAGATCACTATGAATGGAAATCAACAAAAATTATGGTATAAAATAAATTGTGAATATATTGTTTACGTACTCGAATAAACTTTGTGCCCTGCTCCATACATCTATAAATGAACTCGCATGCGTAATATCCACATAAATTATCCCATGTGGCTGCATCGTACACTTTTCGATCGAGAATATAATTCAATCAAATAATAATCAAGCATAATAATTGTATGAAGACTAGAATTGAAGAGATGTGAGGACCTAGCTCTCGTGCTACTTACCGGGACTTTATGAAAAATGAGCTCCTTACGCCATTCACCCTGAACCTTCTTCGTGATCCTTTTCCAAACCATGTCCGGCAAAAAAGAAATGAATGAGTTATTAATTACTTGACATCTCAGAGAATGAATGAAAAAGACAGATATAGTGTGATAATGATTGAAATTACTTTTGGAGGCAATCAAGTATGCTGCGATAGTCTTCCATCGTCTTCTTTAACGAGTCCAAGATTTCAACTTTTGCGCGGTCAACGTCAATGCTTAGAAGAATCCAGTGGAAGCTGTGCACGTTTATATACACTTAACATCGAGTAAACAAAAAATGAATGTGTATAAGACAATAAGACTCTCACTCATAGTTGTAAGGAAATAGTATTTGCGTCTTGTAATGTTGCTCCATTAAAAACATTAGCAAGTTATCCTCCATTTCCTCGATGTTATTTATTAGCGTATGTCCATTAACTCTATTTAGGTCAATCGAACCCAATGCCGTAGATTAACTTTATTCTACATTCCTGAATCTTCATTCTGCATATATAATAGCATACAGAAGGAGATACAGTGAGAATAACGACAGACAATGAATTGAACGAGCTGAGTTAGTGACTTAATTACTTACAAACAATAGCAGTTGAGGAGGGACTTGTCGAGGGCGATTAGGTTGAATAACTGAAATAATTCACAAAGTTCAATGGAGATCTCCTCTGTACAAAAGTACTCCTCTCCAACTTTACATAGGAGAAATTGTCGCCCTTCCCTTGTGACTTTCAAGTACCAGGCATGCAACATTCGCATGTGTCAGCGGATCATCAAATACCTCATCGCTGACCAGAGGCTCCGCATAGACAAATTTCCGTGCTATTGGTCCCTTGGAGACATCATCTCTGCCGGCTAGAATTTCTTCGACGGACACGTTACACTCCTTGGCTAATTTAATAGCTATTTCCATATCTATTGCACCTTGAATGGGCTGGGGTAACACCTTGAGTGGGGCGATGGATTGTTTTGCCTGTTTGCCGAGCTGGGCAACTTCTTTTGATTTTATCCGCTTGCAGTACTGCTTGATGACTTCTCTTGTAGTGTCTTCGTAAGACAGTGTGTATAGTCATCTTTCCTATTTAACACATGTTGGGGTGGTTGCTCAAAGAATGCCTTGAAGTGCTTCTTGACTTTTGGATCAACTTGCACATGTGGCTCAGGTTGTTTTGGTGCAAAATGGGCCTTCACTTTGGCCTGGGAGATCATCCTGTTTTCCTCATCAGTCCAGTGATAAGCTAACTTGGGAGGAGACAGAGGTAATCTTGGGAGGGGCTCTTGTCGTTTTCAGAGTCGGCTATCCCTTGACGTAGCGGTGTTATTCTTTTGCTTTCTTTCCTTTGATTCAGTAGGCGGAGGCTCCCGAGATGGAGATGCACTTGCGTTGCGGTCCCTCTCAGGGAGGGGTGGACTATTGTTTCTCGGTGGAGATGGTGGACTTGAAGGTTATGGATTGCTTCTCGGAGGAGATGATTGCCTTGGCGCTCAGCCTGGAAACACGATGTGCTGTTTTTCCAAAGAATGATCCCACCCTCCACTTCTCCTAGTGTTTTCTCCCCTTCGCCTGCAGGGATGTCAAGCTCGAATGATCGACATGTCGGTTCAACTTCATCCACACCGACACGAGCATAGCCAGCTGGAATATGACTTCCATGGTAGGTCGCTTCCGGTGGACAAGGTAAAGTAAAGCCGAGCGCCACCTTCATAGAAATGTTCTTCACTGTGACATGTACCTCACAAGTTGTCCTTGCCTCAACTTCATCCACGGGGTAGCGAACCATCGTTTCATCGGCCGTATCATCTATCACCGGTGCATTATTCTCCAACAGCAGTAGATTATTAGCTTGTCCCCTCCGTGGAATCCACGCTCCTTCTCCGCTGAGATGGACCCACTGGACTGTCGAATGCAGGATCTTGTTGTCGGGCCAGTACTCTAAGTTCATTAATCTGCTCCCGCTGCAGCTTGAACATGGCTTGAAATTCCTCGTTCCTTTTTTCAACCGCCTCCAACCGAACTTCCTCCTCAGCCTTTTGCCGGTTCGTTTTTCTCGATCGGCTTCTATAAGTGTCGATGTCCTGGGGAAACCCTTTCTTCCATGGAACATATGGGCCAAAGCCTCATGTTCGTCCGACTTTTTTAGGATTCCCGAGGGCATATGTCAGCTCATCGTTCTCTCTGTCGGGAACGAACTTTCCATCTTTTCTCTGTTGTATCACTTTAACAAGTTCATCTTTGGGTTTAGTAATTGCCTTCTTTGTAACAATAATCTCTCTAGTTTCAGTGTCATATGATCCTCCATGCCCAAGGAACCAATTTTTTGACCTCACGGGCCACTGATTTGTAGCTGGCATGACCCCTTTATCACGCATTGCTTTCTCGGTTTTATGCCCACTTAGGCATGGCCGTCTTGTAGCCACTTGTCCCCATAGTATGGTGATGTTTCTTTTTGGCCGCATTTAACTTATTCTTTTCCGAATTGGCCGTAGCTTCTTCTTATTCCTTGTATGTCACAAATGGGGCCCAGTTATCCTGCTGCTTCTCTAGCGGGCTAGTGAATGGCGGAGTCAGCCCCTTCTTGACAAATTTGTTGTACAATCTTTTCTTCCAGTCCTTGAATTCTTTGCCCATATTCTTAAAGGGCCCACTTTATGACTATCAACCTCAATGCCTCACTGAGTTCAAGAGTGTCCAATTTAGGTAGAGAGAAGTGTGTCATGAGTGAATTCCAAAGACCCTCTTTGGCTCTTTCATCGACAAAAGTTTCTCCAACTTGATCGCTTTTCTTTCCTGGCTTATTCCACTTCTGAGTGGTGATCGGGATGGTATCCCTGACTATTGATGACCCACAAGTATAGGGAGTGTATCGTAGTACTTTCGATAAATAGGAGTGTCGATCCCAACGAGGAGCAGAAAGTGCTGAACAGTGGTATGGAGCAGGAAATCCCTGTGAATACTTAACAAAGGGATTTTTAGTGGTTTTCTGATAAGGCAACAAAACAAAGAGCAAGTAACAAAAGTAACGAACAAACGGAGAAAGTGGCCCAATCCTTTCTTAGCAAAGGACATGCCGGTGTAAATACTTGTAAGGACCAAACGTTCTCGAGGACACATGGGAATTCTCTCAAGTGCTTTCGCTTCAAATAGCTGAGTACTCTTCTCTGGTGTTGTAAGTGTTGTGTGGGTGAACCTGTGCTAATGTACCGACCTTACTTGGACTAATACATACTTGTGATTAAACCCCCTGCAAACATCCATAACTACAAGAAAGTAATTAAGATATAAATCTAACCACAACCTTAAACTCTGAGATGCTACGCTCCCTTGTGCAAAGGTGTCCTAACGGGGGTTCAGTTTTCTGTCACTCCGCCAATCCCACAATTAGTAGCCAAATACACAATGCATCCCCCTAGGCCCATAAATGGTGAAGTGTCATGTAGTCGACATTCACATGACACCACTAGAAGAATAACACCACAACTTAAATACTAAACTATTGAATAATAACTCATCACAGATTCAATACTAACACCATTACTTCTCCCATGTCCTCAAGAACTAAACGAACTACTCACAAGACATCATATGGATCAAGATCAAAGATGATATGATAATGGATAACAATATGAACATAAACAATAATCCAATGGTTCCACTCACAAGCATCAACTACAATAGTAATCAACACCAGGAAAGTTTCCCCTAATGAACTAAGCAATATCCAACACAAATGTTACACCGGGACGGAGTGCTGACGATGGTGCTAGTGGAGATGATGGTGTGGATGATGATGATGATGATCCTGATGAAGCCTAGCTTGATGGCGGTGTTGATGGCGACGGTCTCCCCTCTCCGGGAAGGAATTCCCCCGGCAGAAGTCTGTCTGCCGGAGAGATCTTTCTCTCTCAGTGTTTTCCGCCCCTAGAGGCGGCGGAAATCTATCTGTGGTCGCTCCCCTGGCCTTAGGGTTTCTTAGGGAAGATATAGGTGAAGGGGGAGAGTCGGAGGCCGTGCAGGTGGTCCACACCTGCCCTAGGCGCGGGGTCAGGTGGGCCTGTGCCTAGGGGGGTGTGGGCCCCCTGCGACCCTCTTTGCTCCTCCTTCTGGCTTCCTTCTTCTTCTGGTAAAATAATATGTTTCCATATTTTTCTGGTATTTTTCTGATCTTTGCGAAATTGCATCGAAACACCTTCTTTTCCACCAGAATCCAGACTCCGGCAGTCCATCCTCCAAGAATCATCCAACATGCATAAACGGATGAAAAACCATAAGTAATACCTCATAATAAGACAAATATCAATGAATAGAGGTAAATTATGATATAGAAAGGTGATGCAAAATGGGCGTATCAACTCTCACCCTGTATTGATATACAAATACATTTGCGGCCTCTTTCGGCTCCAAAGGTTCGCCCATCTTAGAAACTACATCAATAGTGAAATGCACACCATCGGCCAACTTTTTGGTTGGGCCTCATATACTTGCAGAAGATTGGCCTGATGCGGAGGTCTAAGAGAAGAAACAGTCATTAGTATATATATATATGAATCAACTAATGCATCTACTAGCTTGTGATCAGCAGAGGCTTTATATACCTCGCCGGACTTTGCTATGGTGTCTCCACCGTCGGCACCACCGTCGACTCCACCAAAGAATTCATCATAGTTGTCTCTATCGTCGGCTTCATCCAAGTTGAGGTATTGGGAGCCATCATAATCTCCATCGTCTTCTGCTCCATCGTAATGGTAACCTCTTGTACCCTCATATATCATCTTGTACATGCGCTCTTCGTCGTCTCTACCGTCCATAACTTAACTAATACAGAAGAAAGATATAACCATTTTGCTTAATGCGATAAATAAAGGAAGATAAAGTAATTCAGATTAATATACCATATTACACATTAAAGTACCATTTAAACAATGCGATGAATAAAGATAAAGTACCAATTAAACAACAATACATCTCGAATAATCCAGCTAGTACAATAATAATAAAAGATAGTACCCCATTACACATCTAACTCAAACAAGACGCGAGCCCCGGCTACTGAGCCGCCGGAGGTGTGCACCCAAAGAGTAAGAACCATCACCGGAGAATATCTCGGGTAAGGTGCCTGAAGAACCTGCCCAGTATTGGCGACCGTACTTCCAAAATATACATGTAACGTCGGGTGTGCTCGTCCTCCTCCCTGACACGATGATGTACCACCTCGTCAGGTGCCAGCTCCCTCTACACCGAGCCTGGACCACTCGGCCGCCACCAAAGAAGATCCAGGTCGACAACGACACCCAAATTCCTCACCAAACCACGTCTCCCAGCTGGTAGCACCTCCAGTGCCAGCCCGGTGGAGCCTAGTCCCGTGGATTCCCTGCGATAGATTCTAGTAGTCCTCCGTTGTTCCCGCCGAGTGAACGAGGATGAGGACGCGGCATATTACTAAACACTAAATTAAACCTATATACTTTAAACATGACGACAATAAATAGTATCAACTAAAAAAACTATATTAAACACTAAGTAAATTCAACTAAGATCAACAAACTATATTAAACACTAACTAAAATCTCTAAACAAAATTACACTAAACTTCAAACTAACTAAATTATAACTAATTAACTAACTACATTAACCCTAAACTTCGAACTAACTACCTAATTAACCCTAAATCCTAAAATAACCCTAAAATTACTAACTAATTAACCCTAAAATACACTGACAAAATTACATTAATTCACTAACAAAATTACAATAATTTACCCTAAAAATACACTAACAAAATTACTAACTAATTACAACTAATTATGATTTGGAGAGCTCACTGCTTGCAAGCGGTGCAGGCCTTGTGATCAATGGTCGTCGAGGCGCAATGGTAGCAGCTGGCGCGACAGTGGTGGGCAGTGCGGTGGCTGGATCAAGGAGGAAGATGATCATGTGCTCCTTGATTGCACTGATCAGCGCACAAGGTGGGTATTTATACCCACCCCCCTTTGTCCCGGTTAACACAAACCGGGACTAAAGGGTTTTCGGCGCGCTACGTTTCGCGCGCAGGGCTGCACCACTTTAGTCCCGGTTTGTAATATAAACCAGAACTAAAGGTGTGTTTTTAAAACTTGTTTGAAACACAAATTAGCAATATTATATATCCAAATTTGCAGAAATAAAAGATATATAATTTAAAACTATTATCCTACTCTATTATATAGATGTAAATAATATAACTGTTCCTGTTTTTGAATTTACATTGTTTGGATCTTTTTTAAATTTTTATGCCCGTTTGGAATTTTTCCCATTTCAAACTAAGGTCAAAACGGCGTGCGTGAAGATAGGGGATGAGCCTGTTAGAACTTGCATTGGATCTCTGAAGAAAATGTACCTGTAGTTCAAACCGGATCCACTTCCTACCGATTCGGCAGACATTTGTCTTTTTCACCTAGAAAGGAGAGAAAGGTTTGAGATCCCCCGGTTGGGAGATAGTTCCTATAAGGTGGTCTAGTATTTTAGAAAATGGGGTGGTAGCATTCTGTAACTGCATTTTGGTGGCTACTTCACAAAATGATCCGTCTTTTTATGCTCGGAAAATGGAAAATGGTTTTTTCGTGCGACAAAAGGAAAACTTCCTCCTGTAACATTGTTCGCCATCCCAATATCCACATGCATGCACAATATGGGCACAATATCATAAACTATGCCGAGATTCAGCACATAACATCGGTCTCTTGAACCGAAAGCCATGAAACCTCGAACATGATAGGTCATTTTGTGAAGGTTTTTTCGAGACATAATCAATATACCAAGTTTGATATTTTTCCTTGCAACTATGTCACATAATATGACACCTCACGAAGGATTTACATTGTTCGGACCTTTTTTGAATTTTTTATGCCCGTTTCGAACTAAGGTCAAAACAGAGTGCATGTAGGAGATGAGCCCGTTAGAAATTGCATTGGATCTCTAAAGAAACAACATATTGTGAGTCTAAAAATGATTTTTTCAAAAAATTACGGGCGTTAGATCATGTACATGTAGTTCAAAACGGACCCACTTCCTACCGATTCGACAGACATTTGTCTTTTTGACTTGGGAAGGACAAAAAGGTTTGAGATCCCCTGGTTGGGAGATAGTTCATGTAAGGTGGTCTAATATTTTAGAAAAATGGGATGGTAGCATTCTGTAACTGCATTTTGGTGGCTGCTTGACAAAACGACCCGTCTTTTTTCGCTCGGAAAATGAAAAATGGCTTTTCCGTGCGACGAAAAGGAAAACTTCCTCCTGCAACATTGTTCGCCATCCCAATATCCGCATGAATGCACAATATGAGCATACTATCACAAACTATGCACGCGATTCAGCACATCTCTTGGACCGAAAGCCATGAAACCTCGAACATGAGAGGTCTTTCCCTCTGAACGGAGCTTTTAGTCCCGGTTGTAGCCACTAACCGGCGCTAAATATATTTCCCGCCATTTCCCACCTCTTTCCGCCATGTTTTCCTGCCCTTTCCCTCTGAACGGAGATTTTAGTCCCGGTTGTAGCCACTAACCGATGCTAAAGATATTTCCCGCCATTTCCCACCACTTCCCGCCATGTTTTCCCGCCCTTTCCCTCTTAACAGAGCTTTTAGTCCCGATTGTAGCCACTAACCGGGACTAAAGATATTTTCCGCCATTTCCCACCGCTTCCCGCCATGTTTTCCCGCACTTTCCCTCTGAACGGATGTTTTAGTCCCGGTTGTAGCCACTAACCAGGACTAAAGATATTTCCCGCCATTTCCCGCCGCTTACCGCCATGTTTTCCCCGCCTTTCCATCTATATATAGGCCGACCATGCCATGGCTATCCATACATCCACACCTTCCTCACAACAATGGACAACGCCTACTGGGCCATTCGGACTCTCGAGGAGACCGAGGCGCTGTGCGCCTCTAGCTACCCTTGCCCGCCGGGCTACCGGCTGCCCGTCGGCTGGATGCTGAGCGCTGGAGGGGCTTATGTCCCTCCTGTGCCTCAAGGATCCGCCCGACAGGAGGCCATCACGAACCACTTCTATAAAGAGCTCACGCCGGAGCAACGGATGGATCCCTAGTGGGATCCCGACAACTACGACACCTGGAATGCCTTCTTTGCTAACCGACAAGAAAGGGAGGTCGCCAGGTACGAGGGTGATGGCCCACCCCCGGTGAACCACAACGAAGCCGGCCATCGTCTGTGGTGGGAAAACCATACTATCATCAGCGTGATGCGCTACATCAGCGGGGGAGACCATCCTCGCCTGCGGTGCCCACAAGTCCACCCGCCACAAAGCCATAAGAAGGCCCCTTCCCCGCCCGACGGTAGAGGCATCGTCTTCCTGGAGACCCCTCCCCCTCCCACCGTGAATTCGATGCCGGGCTGGCAGGTGCCCCCGGTATATGCCATGGCTAGGCTGAGGATCGAGCCGCGTGCACCTAGCCACGACGACAATGACAATGATGATGACGATGACGAAGAAGACCCTGAAGCTGTGTACTATAGGACTAGGCATGATTATGACTAAAGAGGGCACTTTAGTACTCAGTGTTAGCTAGTCCCGGTTTGTCCTAGTTTTTAATAGTAATAAATGTCTTAAGTGTTACCTAGTCCCAGTTTGTGGCTGGACTGGGACTAAATATGAAGATGTTGTGTATTCTTGTGAGTTCGCTCAGGTGATCAAATGTTGTTTTTTCTACCTGCCTACAGCAATCTCAGAAATTCTAAAAAAAATAAGATTAATTCACAAAAGGTTTTATACATTATTACATCACCAACATCCACATCTAGTGTTTTGGTTCTCTTCTAGTCCGTAACCATGGAGCATCTTCCTTATTTAGCGGTATGCTTGGGTCAGTTTTCACTCTGAATGGCGGAATTTTTCATGAAATTTGTTATAATCTTCTGACATGTCTGTCTTGTCCTCAACTGCCATCATGTTTATTTTTCCTGAAAGAACTATGTGGCGCTTTGGCTCCTCGTATGATATTGTATTCTTTTGCTTATCTTTCCTTTTTTCTCGGTCTAGTAGACATGTCCTTCACATAGAAAAATTGAGCCACATCATTGGCAAGGACAAATGGTTTGTCTCCGTACGAAAGATTATTGAGATCCACTGTTGTCATTCCGTACTTCTAGTCTACCGTTACCCCCCTCCTATCATCTTGACCCATTTGCATCGAAACAACGAGACCTTGAAATTAGGACCATAGTCAAGTTCCCATATGTCCTCTATGTAATCATAGTATGTGTCCTTTTTCCCATTGTCGTCTGTTGCATCAAGTCAGACACCACTATTTTGGTTGGTGCTCTTTTTATCTTAGGCGTGCGTGTAAAATATAATCCCGTTTATCTCGTACCCTTGGAAAGTCAATATAGTTGAAGATGGAGACCTGGCCAACAAGTACAACTGATCTCCAATAGTGGTGTCATTCGTGAGATGTGTCTGCAACCAACCGCCGAAAGTATTCATGTGTTCATCTCTAATCAACCTGTCAGACTGCCCCGGGTAGTTCGAGCGTACAATATTCTTGTGTACCTCGATATACAGTGCTACAAAGGTGGAACTTTGCAGAATTGTATAGTGTGATTTAGTGAAAGAATGTCCGTCCATACATATCTTTTATTTCTTTCCTAGCGTGCCTTTTCCACTAAGTCTCCCCTCATGCCGTGATTCAGGTACACCGATCGGCTTAAGGTAAGGAATAAAGTCAAGACAAAAATCAATGACCTCCTCTGTTCCATAGCCCTTGGAGATGCTTCCTTTTGGCCTAGCACGGTTATGGACATATTTCTTTAAGACTCCCATGAATCTATCAAAGGGGAACATATTGTGTAGAAATACAGGATCGAGAATGGTAATCTCTTCGACTAGGTGAACTAGAAGGTGCGTCATTATGTTGAAGAAGGATGGTGGGAACACCAACTCAAAGCTGACAAGACACTGGACCACATCTTTCTGTAACCCTAGTATACTTTCTGGATCGATTACCTTCTGAGAAATTGAATTGCGGAACGAACATAGCTTCACAATGGGTACTCTAACATTTTCGTGAAGCCCCTCAAAGCAGCAAGCAAGCAACTGCGTCATAAGCACGTGGCAGTCATGAGACTTCAGGTTCTGGAATTTTTTCTCTACCATATTTATTATTCCCTTTATATTGGACGAGAAGCCATAGGGGACCTTGATACTACTCATGCATTCAAAAAATATTTCCTTCTCTTCTTTGGTAAGAGCATAGCTGGAGTACCTTGAAACAGCTCTGGATGCCTGTCGTCTCGGTCTTCCATACGTTGTTGGTCATGTCGTGCTTCTGGTGTATCTTTATTCTTTCCATACATGCCCAAGAAGCCTAGAAGTATCACGCAAACATTCTTCGTTAGGTGCATCGCGTGTATTGTAGAGCGGACCTCTAATACTTTCCAATAGGGTAGCTCCAAAATATAGATTTCTTCTTCCACATGGGTGCGTGTCCGCCAGCATCCTTCGAAACAGACTGTCCGCCAGGACCCTTTCCAAAGATTACTTTTAAATCCTTCACCATATCAATATATCATCACCAGTACGACGTACAAGCTTACTCCGGTGATCTTCTTCACCATTGAAATGCTTGCCTTTCCTTCTTAGGGAATGCGTGGGCGGAAGAAAATGACGATTCCCTAGGTACACATTCTTCTTACACTTATCCAAATAAATACTTTCAATGTCATCTAAACAGCGTGTGCATGCATTGTATCTCTTGTTTGTCTGTCCTGAAATGTTTCTAAGAGCAGGCCAATCATTGATGGTTACGAACAACAATGCTCATATGTTAAATTCCTCATGTTTGTGCTTATCCCACACATGTACACCTTGTCCGTGCCACAAGTGTAAAAGTTCTTTAACTAATGGCCTTAGGTACACATCAATGTCATTGTCGGGTTGCTTCGGGCCTTGGATGAGCACTGGCATCATAATGAACTTCCGCTTCATGCACAACCAAGGAGGAAGGTTATAGATACACAAAGTCACAGGCCATGTGCTATGACAGCAGCTCTGCTCTCCAAAAGGATTCATGCCATCTGTACTTAGACCAAACCATAAGTTCCTCATGTCACCTGCAAAGTCCGGGTAGTTTCTCTCAATTTTTCTCCACTACGACCCATCAACGGGGTGTCTAAACATCTCATCTTTCTTACGGTCTTCTTTGTTCCATTGCAACAACTTGGCATTCTCTTCGTTTCTGAACAAACGTTTCAGCCATGGTATTATAGGAGCATAACACATCACCTTGGCGGGAACCCTCTTCCTGGGGAGCTCCCCCTCAACATCACCAGGGTCATCTCGTCGGATCTTATACCGCAATGTAGTGCATACCGGGCATGCATCCAAATTCTCGTACTACTCACCGTGGTATAGGATGTAGTCATTAATGCATGCATGTATCTTCTGTACCTCTAATCCTAAAGGGGAGACAACCTTATTTGCTTCGTAAGTACTGGCGGGCAGTTTGTTATCCTTTGGAAGTAGCTTCTTCATTATCTTCAACAACTTTTCAAATCCCTTGTCAGGCACACCGACCTTTGCCTTCCATTGCAGCAATTCCAGTGTGCTACCTAGCTTTTTGTGGCCATCTTCGCAATTCGGGTACAACAATTTGGTGTGGTCCTCTAACATCTTCTCAAATTTCAACCTCTCCCTTTCGCTATCACATTCTCCCTTTGCATCAGCAATGGCCTGACCAAGATCATCATCTGGCTCATATGATGCACGCTCTTCTGCTTCTTCTTCATCATTGTCTTCCATTGTAGTACCACCGTATTCAGGGGACATGATGACCCACAAGTATAGGGTATCGCAACAGTCTTCAAGGGTAGTATTACCCAATTTATTGATTCGACACAAGGGGAGCCAAAGAATACTTGCATGCCTTAAAAACTGAGTTGTCAATTCAGATGCACCTAGAAATAGTTCTTGCTCACAGTAGTTTATCAGTAGCAACAGTTTTGTAGTAGCAATAGCAAAGCAACAACAACAGTAAAACAGAGCAATAGTAACAGTAGTAGCAAACAATAGGATATGAGTGCGGTAGGCATAGGGATGGATGGACGGGCATTGCATGGACGAGTCTAAACATGTAACTTCAAGATCTAGGACATTTGCAGATAAATAATAATAAGCATCCAAGTACTAAACAATCATAGGCATGTGCTCACAACATCTTTTGTCCTGCCAGCCCGTTGCAGCGGGGCCTCAAGGGAACTACTGGCAATTAAGGTGCTCCTTTTAATAGAGCACCAGAGCAAACCATTAACACTCCGTGAACACATGTGATCCTCACACAACAGCCATCCCCTCAGGTTATCCCAATTTCTGTCTCTTATTGCGGAACTCATGGTCTCGGCGAAAGTAAGGTAAAGGTCGTGTCTAACCACCCTCTTTCGGCCTTCCAAGGAAGAGGGATAATCTTAAGTGGCATTAAGAGAAGGTTAGTACGTGTGGGTAAAGTTGTACACCCCTGCAGGGTAATAATCTTTCGGAAATCCGTGTCCACGGTTATGGACGACTTGGGAACGGACATGATGATCATAGAGAACTTGAACCTAATCGTAAAACTTGGCAGATCAACGTGTGCTTAAGGATGCTTCCTCATGGGTACGAGTGGGTGATCCTAGTTCAGGAGATGATGATGATTTGGTGGATATCAAAATATGATGATCAATATTCCAGAGATGTCGCTCTCTTATCCCCTTTTAAAATATTTTGATTAGACGAGATTCTTCTCTCTCTTGTCTTATAAACAAAGATGGCTTTATGCTAAACAACTCCACCAGCCATAAGTCTTGCGGAGTACACCCTGTACTCACCCTTGCTTTGTTGATACTTTTGGCAGAGTAAGTGTTCCCTGAAGATCAGTTTGGTACTACATCGACATCGACGAGTAGCTTGGTGTTCCCGGCCGGTAGCCTGCAATTTATGGGTTGGGACGTCATCATTATGCTTCAGGCCTCTTAGGCCATTTGTTAAGTTTGCTATACTTAATAGCATAATTTGCCTTCCGTTGTTTGATGTTTGTGGTCAGTGACCTCTGCTTGTAATAATTTGGTTCTTTGCTCAGTGATGAGCTTGCTGTAATAAATTTTGTGTCGTAGGGTCACTGCCGTGTTACCGATTCTACACTGGATATTCTCGAGCTCAAGGTTAAGCTTATGTCAGACGGAGGTCTGGGATTTGTTTAGCCCTGATCCCGGGGGTGTCACAGTTCTTGGTATTAGAGCAGTACCAACCGTAGGAAAACCCTTGCTATTGGTCGATGTTGAGTCTAGTACTAGTGAAAACTATTTTGAAAGCTGCAAAGTATTTGCGAAAACTCTAGTATGCTTCTTTTACTCCTTTTACAATTTCGCTCTAACTCTGGGTTATCATATCTAGTGTTGATTTTGGAAAAGTTTTGATATCTCTTCTTGTCTTTCAAAACTTAGGTGCCTTCTAGGAATCTCGTTTCTAAGCCAGTTGACCTAGTGTTGAGTTCTCTATAGTTGTGTGTGTTGTGAATTCCTTGTTTCCCTTTTGCCCTTCTTCATCTGAGAGATTCCTTTCTATCATGATCTCTCTATATTTTGGACCCACAATATTATATTGTTGGATCTGCAATATTCTGTTCTAGGCTTCGAGGTTACCTTTCGCCTTGTGTGCCTCCTTTTCGTTTGTTGGGTACTTCAGAAGTCGTTTCTTCTCTTGGAAGCTACCTCGTGGTTACTAACTTGTAGTGTACGCTATGTCACGCAAGTAGTAGTTACTCCTTTCTTTGGGTTTTAATCCTTGGACTTGAACTTAAGATCCCCGATTGTGCTGGATTCCGGTGTTGTGAATCTTGTACATGAAGCTGACCTTTAACCCAAGATCCCTTTTGTTGACCTCTGTCGCTAATGTTCATACATTATCTCATGATGGCTTGTATTATAATTCTAGCCTTCAAGCTTGTGGCTTTTGTCGCGATTTAATTGTGACAATTAAGGACTTCCCCTACCACATGCTATGGCAGATGTTCTTTAATGGAACCAAATAGACCACGACAAGAGTACTCCTCGAGAGTCTCGCATCTATATTCCCCTTCTATGCATTGGTTTTCGGAAGGTTGTTAACTTATGCATCCAAATCTCGGGATTCCATCCCGAGCATGTTTCCTTTTTCCTTGTTGCTTTCTGACCTTTGTCTACCAGTTGGTAGCCAAGTAGTAAATGTGCATCTATGTCTTCTGAAGCAAGATACTCTTGTGGTTCGTCAAGACAAACCATTTCAGAATGTCTAGGAGAAACAAACTCCAGTACCTCGTCATATCTAGGACCAGGTCAAAGTGTTGTAATCCACAGATCAAGAGGCATTAACTAGTTTCTATCTGTTCTATCTTAAAGTGTCACACTCTTTGATACTAAGAGGTCGTGTTGAGTTTTATGACCCCTTAATGAAGTGATGCTATTACACATATTTAACCACCATCCCTCGACCTTTCGCGCTCGTGAGTGATGCGTGTGCGTAATAACGTGACCATCTGGGATTCTTAGCAACTTTTATTGTTTTGATCTCCAAGGACATTTGTGTCATTCTTAGCATGATCAGTTAACCCTATCATTAATCGAAGTTTGATTGTGCTAGCAAGTCCATTATTCTGGTGCACTCTCCTCAGTCAAAGAGTTAGGCTTGTGCCGAAGCTCCGAGCCTATGTCTTCCTGCCTTACAAAGTAAGTTCCCTCTCAAACTAAGTGACATATTGGTGGTTCATGATATTCTAGACATCTTTCCAGAAGTATCGCCATGTTGCCACATGACCGCGTTGTCAAGTTCTTGAGCAAGCAAGTTCTCCGAACTGCACCTTTCTCCAAGAATCCGTATTGGATACCCCTGAACTAGTTGCTTGAGCTTAAACAACAACTTGGAGAGTTGTAAGACAAAAGTTCTAACTGACTCTGTTACTTCTTAAAGGGATATCTAGTTTCGTTCGTGCTGAACAAAGATAGTATCTCCTTCATGGATATGTTATCTCCCCCATCTTTGATTTTATTTGGGTTATCGTCTAATCAAACTCAGTTCAAAGGATTATCTTGATGATGTTTCTACTTGTGATGTTTCACTTGAGTACATCTTCATGACCTTTGGACTGACCAATATTGTTGCCTCGTTCAAGCTATATATGAGTCCATCTTCTTGGAGTGTTTCGATAAGTTTGTTGTTGAGCCCATCGATGACATCCTTACCTTCTCCATGCTAGATCTGAATCACATGGAACATTTGGCATTAATGTTGGAAACTTTTGAGAACCCTATTTGAGTCATATCGAAGTATGTGTTCTAGATGTTAGAAGTAACCTTCTCCGATTCACGTGCGAATGTTGAAAGATGCCGCCGTGGATCCGAGAAGAGTTAACTCTGTTCCTTAAGAACACATGTGTGTTTTATTGTTAGTACTTTATATGTATGCAGTTGTCTTTCGACAAGTTGCTAATGCATGGGTCTAGCAATCTAGCTCATTCTTTGGAGATTTACACTATAGTTCCTATCTTGAGACTCTAGTAACTTTACCTTTGTGGTAAATGTTGCAAACTTTCTATTCGGACATGCTGAGTATGAAGTATCATTTCACTTAACCAAAGCTGAATATCAAGCAACAATGATGGTTGGTGCTCCTCAAGGTTTTGACATAGGACTCTTTGTAAATATGGCAAGATTGATGTAATGGTTGACACACTTAGCCAGAAAGATGTCTTGTCATATTCTCTTGAATCAGCAATAACAACCACTCTTCATGAGGCTTCTTCTATAATTCATTATAGGAGTTGTGCTTATGGTTTCTTTTGTACCGAAGTCCGACCTTTACTTGATGTTTGATTTCCCGAACATCGAGGAGAACATTTAAAGTAGTGTTGCTAAATGTCTCTCGATCGATCCTCCAGACCCTTTTATGTTGGCAAGCATTTTCTTGTGCCAAATAATTAAAGTCTGAGAATGAAGTTTCTTTTTATCGTGTCATCAGGAATATTCTTAATTACTCATCTCAGTGGTGTAAAGTGATATCATGATCTTTGGCAAAGATTTTGGTATACCTAGGCGAATAAAGAGTTTCCTTCGTTCGCTCAATCATGTTTTAAGAGTGACCATGATTTTTGTAATCACTAGTTTCTCTTGCTACATGTTCTCGCGACTCTTGTGAGTCCGCTCCACCAAAACACCTTCCCGTCTTGATGTTACATCCCAAGATTTTCCAAATCTTGTAATGTGAAAATAAATTAATAAAATAAAACTTTGTTTGATTTTCAGAGCCAGAAGAAACTTTTTGAATGCAATTGGAACTTCAAACTCATTTGAACTTAAAATAAACCTAAAGGGATTTAAAAAGATAAACATTTAATAAAAGGAAAAAAAAACATTTGGAAATACTATTTGGAAACAATTAAATGAAAAGATTTGGTTTTCAAATGAAATAGAAATTTATAAATAAATAAAGATTATTTTATAAAGCCAAATTAATCCTTGGCCAAGCTTTGGGAATTAAAAATATTTTATTTTAAATAAAATAGCAAAGGTTTATTTAAAAAATAATAAAGGATTGCTTAAATAAAATAATAAGGAATTAATATCCAAAATTTATGCAAATAAAAGGTTTTACCATTTTAATTAAAACATCAAAACTTATTAAAATTATTTAAAATAAGTTTTCCAAATATTTGATATTCACAAATAAAAACCTACTAAAGTGTTTGGCTTTATTTTGGATTTCAAAATAAATATCTCAATAGAACAAATCCTATTTGATTTAATAATGAAAAGTCTATTATATTTAATTAATAATGGACTCTAAAGTAAAGGGTTATTTTGTTTTAAACAAGTTTCCAAGTATTCCTTATTTCCAAATAAAACCTACTGATTTGGTTTTGAAAATATTTGGATTTAAAAATGGAGATTTTATTAAATAAACCAAACCCTAATTTATTAATAAACCATGGTCCATTTTATTTTGAATATAAATGGAACCTTTAACAAAATTGTTAGTTATTTTAAAACAAGCTTTCTAAATATACCTTATTTCAAATACAACCCACTAATTTGGTTTTGGAAAATATATGGATTTAAATAGAGTTTGAAATAAATCAAATCCTAATTTGATTAATTAGCAATGGACAACTATTTAATTAATAATGGACTTTATTCATTTAAAAATTATGGATTTTAGATTTAGGTTCAGGCTACTGAACAGAACCAAGTCAAACTTACAAAGTTGGGTGTTGTTTGAATTGATGTGAACATTGTTTGTTTGTTTGAAATTCAAAACAGGAAAATAGAAATAGGAAAAGAAAAGGAATCAGAAACAGAAAAAAATAATAAAGAGGGCGACCCAACCCGGTAACCGGGCCCAAAAACAGCAGCTCTTCCTCCCGAAAAAAGCGATGCACCAACTAATTGACCCACGTAGACAATGACTAGTGGACCCAACTCCCATTCCTCCTCTAAACACTGACAAGACGGCCCCACGCCACATCATCGTCTCCTTCACCCACCCCCCCGCAGACCAGTTCTTCTCCTCCGTTTACTTGATTCTCATGAGTAAATTCGTCATAACCACTGCAGCAAATACACCGTGATTACTCTCTTTAACTCGCCTCTGACTCCTCTCCGTTTCCCCTCCGTCTCCTCCCCCGAGCACGCCTCCAGGAAGCCACAATTTCTCCTCGACTGCCCCTGTCTCCGACGAGGTCCATTGTCGATTCCGTCCAAACCGGACCACCCCATGCCACACTAAACACACGAGCAAGTTCCCCACTCCCGCCGCCTCCTCTCTGCCCTCCTTTCAACATGGCGCCGAGCATCGACTTGACAACATCGACCGCGCCAGCGTCTGCCTCACTCCGACGAAGTCCCCTGGTAAACACCGACCGCCCCGTGCTCTCTCGTTCATGCTCCTACACTCGCCACACTCGACTGCGTCTAATCGTGTACTAGTTTTCCCTCGGGGCGAACCACAGCTCCACCCACGACGACCTCCTGAACCGCCCGAAGTCCAGCTCATCTCCGACGAGCGATTGCCGTCCACCCCGAGCGCCCCTTCGACGGAGACGACCACGTTGAGCACCAGTATTCCACGGCGATCACTGTTGTAACACCCTCAGAATCGGACCTATGCAAGTTTGGGCAAAATTCACCAAACCCGCATAGAAACGATTCAAAGGTGCCCACCAAGCACTTTCGTGCGGGTGGAAAGCAATAATAACATCACAGTCCTCGATGGGACCCTGAGCAGATATAAATATGACTCAAGAGTCAAGAATACGATATAATATACAAAGATCCAAATCACCTTGAAAGCGGTAGAGCGTCCGACTACGGACAAGAAGCAAATGGGGCTAAGAGCCTGAAGAATACCAATGGCGTCCATAACCCTGAGGCCAAGCGGAAGGGTAACCACTAACGACGTCGATCTCAAAAACCTGCTTAAACAAAGGGTGCCGACAAAGGGCAAAGCGAAAACAAAAGCGTCGATCGAGGCCGATTGCAGCGAGGCTAGAATTCGGCGGTCCTCGCCTACATAGGTATGGTGGACTGAAGCGGCAGCGGCAGCATGCACTAAACAACCTATAGAGACTCGATACAACTGGCGGTTATCAGAGAGGGGTAAGAATGACCTAACCGGATCCAACCTGAAGCTATCACCAATCAAACCCATCCTGGTGTTTCCCCCTCGAAACCAAACGAGGAAGTCAACCGAGGAACTCACACGGTTGGCAGTTTTACTTATTCAGTTATCGTTGCAGCATTTACTAGTCAGGTTTAAATAATCATCCTGATAAAATAAGCAGTGGGCACTTTTATTTAAGCATTCCGTTATAGTTGCAACAATTACTAATCAGATACCGATAGTATGAGATAAACCCAAAACCCAGCAGTTGTTGATACTTTTATTCAGCCAATTCGTTGTAGTTGCAATACTTACTAGTCAGATACAATTGTCGCAAGCGACAACCAACAAGTAATTGTGGGCAGTATTATTAGCCATTCCGTTATAGTGAAGCTGATTACTAGTCATTATAAGTCAAATTTATAACAGTAAACTTTAGTTATGCTTGTCTATGATCGAGATATTGTGCTCCAAGTCGTCCATATCCGCGGACACGGCTTTCAGAAAGTTTTAACCCGCCGGGTGCACCAATAGCAACACACGCCGATCAACCTCGGAAAAACCAAATCAAAAACCCAACGAGGCTTTCACGGTGAACAATCAGGATTGAGAAATATTTCAGGGGCCACCTGGAGTACACCTTAGCAAGTAAGCTAGCTCGAGACGGACCCCAAAGTTTGTGGCCGTGATGGCAACGGTATGCCCCAAACGGGGCTGTCGATACCACGTAAGCGGGTCACAAGCCCTAAACGATGCGATGTGCGGTACCCCGCACAATCGTAAATAAAGCAGTAAAGCATGGCATAAGTACAGGATCGTAAATAAAACCTCAAACTAGTTTGTGGCCCCTAGAAATAAGACTGAATCAAGCTCTGGCTCAGGGGGGTCCCATATACCTCCCGGATGTGGATAGCGCGCAAAAACCAAGGAACAGGTATCAAGTACTCGGGGTCTTACGGGACACAAGTGGGCGTTCGGAAACCAAATATTATCTATCACCCACCGATGCCTCTGCTTATTCAATTTTAGTTGTTAAACAGAAATTAAAGTGACGATAAGTAAAACTAGAATCATCTCCAACATCAACATGTGGCAATACATCAGCAACTGTGGCATATGGCGACACACATCAGCACTTGAGCAAGCAACTACGACGCGCAAGTCCAACTATCTACCAAACAACAGGTAATGGGGTGTGTCCAAGGCAATATAAGGCTGCAGGAGATATATCGGGTACGGAAACTAGAGCATCGCAACACAGATAGCAATAGTTCAACAGGAGGGAATAAAGACTATAAAAGTAAGATAGGTAGAAAGAGGGAGATGCTCGCCTGAAAACATTGTTGAAGGGTTCAACCGGAGATCGGGGCGAAGCTCACATCAACTCAACGGCCCAATCCGCGAAGAAGCAAAACACTAGCAGAAACACCGGATGCGCTATTTAATAAAACGACAGAAGATCGGCATGATGCATGTATGATGGATGGCATGGCAAAGGTGCGATGCAATTAGGTCATATTAAGCGGAACCGGGGTCCCGACAATTAGTTAGGTGGTTCAAGTTGTTTAGAAACCCCGCATATTAAATGTTGTTTAGCAAGACCACAGATGGAACCGGTTCGTTACACATGTTTAAATGAGGCCAATATGAGACTAGATTTGCCCGCATATGGGCCCCATATTTAATTATTAGGTGAATCGGCAAAAGGCCCCCAAACCAATGATATGCATGCGAGATGACAATTAAATATGCAACAATTGTTATTATGTTGTAAAATAGGGTTCGGGAGAAAGGTTCACACATTAGGGGTTCGGCGATCTTGTTAGGGTTCCGGGGTTCGGGGTTCGACGGGGATCGGGGTCCAGGGTTCGACGGTTCGGTCTCGGGGTCCGGATCTGGGGTTCGGTCTCGGCGGGGTCGTTCTCGGATACTGAGGTCGATCTTGGCGTTCCGGGAAGAAGTACTTGGCCTGGTGTCGGGCGCGCCAGTTCTTCCGGGTCGGTCGCTCTTGTCGTAGTGCCGATCTTGTCGGGTCCCCAGGGTCGATCTTGCGGTCACGAGGTTTTTGTCGCAGCGCCATCGAGTCGGTGTTAACGTCGGGATCGTTCGTGGCAACCTTGGCGTCTGGGGATGATCATGTATCGCATCCATGATCGTCGGGTCGTCTTAGACGGTCATGGCGTCGAAGCAGTGCTTGGCCGAGGGCTCGTCTCCGGATCCGGAAGAAGGCCTTGGATCCTCGGGTCCGTGAAGGAGTTCATGTGGCGGTCTTGTTGTCGATGGGGAACTTGTTTGATGGCGATCTTGGGAGATCCTCGGTTGATCTGCCTCACGGAACAACGTTACCCAGCTGCGACGGATGAACAAACACCCCATGGAAAAGCCACTTCTCACAATAACCTAGTATCTGGATGCCACCGGCTTAACCTCCGTCACGATGCAGGCTGGGTCACGTTAGACGAGCCTGCGGTGGAGGTTCGGCAGCGAGGAGCTCCACGGCGGAAGGAGGCCGGCCGTGAGGAGGCCGGCGCAGTGGGCGACCTCTGCAGAAGGCCGAGCCGAGCGAGGCGGCATCGGAGGCACCGCGGGGAGTTGGCGTCGCGTGCCCTGCGGGGAGAGAGCGCAGACGTGTGAGGGCCATGGCGGCCAGGGCAGGTCGGGAAAGGCACGGGCTTGGGCGGCTGGGTCGGGAGAGCGGCGGTGGCGCTGGCGTGGCGGGCCGGGAGGCAAGCGGCTTCATGGGCAGAGGAGGTCGCAGGGGCAGGCGCTGCTGCGGCTCGGGAAGAGGGGCCATGAGGCCCAGGGAGGGCCGGCGAGCCGCGGGCGGCGGCAGGGACGGAGCGGGGCCGGCTCGGGCTGCGCGAGAGCTCGGCGAGGCCGGGCGGAAGAAGAAGGGAAGAGGCGGGCGGCGGGATCCGTCAGGCGCTGCGAGCCTTGAGGTCGCGAGGACGAAGCCTTGGGGAGCGGGCGAGGTGAGGCGGCAGCGGGTTCTTGGGCGGCGGCCGAGGAGATGAAGGCGGTTGGTGGAGGCCGGGCGGGACGCCGGAGAGGCGGGGAGGGGCGGGCGGCGGGGATCTTCCTGGGGAGGCGAGGATGGCGCCCGGGAGGAGGAGGTGGAGGCGTGGCGGGGAGCGGTGAGGGAGGCCTTGAGGAGAGCAGACGGGGCAGGCGGGGTGGGTCCCAGGGGGCCAGGGGTTGGTGGGGCGTGGCGTGGGCCATGAGGTGGGGCCAGCGTGGTCGCAGTGGTGGGACCCCGGCCAGTGGGGAGGCGGTGAGGGTAGGCTGGGGTGCGTGTAGCGCGGTTGGGTCTGGTGGGTGGTTGGGGCAGGTGGGGCGCGGGGCCGGTTGGGTGAGAGGGACTGCGGGGTGGGGCCGGCTGTTAGAGAGAGTGGGGAGGAAGGGTAGATAGGGTTGGGGTGAGAAAAGGAGAGAGGTGGGATGGTGGATGGCGATGTGGCGGTGGGTAGAAGTTGGGTGAGAGTGAGGTGGCGGCTGCGGTTGGTGGGTAGGAATAGATTGGGTGGGACTAGGATTTAGGGAGCTGTTTTCTTATTTGTGTTTGTTTGGTCGTTCAATCAAACAAACCACTTGGCAAAAATAGTTTTTAGACAAATAAGACCTTCGATGCGATCGGGGTTTTGGTGTTTGAAAATAAGAGGGGCTTTGATACAATTCAAAACTAGGCTTTTCAAATAAGGCAATCAAACAATGCATGATGATGACGATGCAATGCACAAATTCAACGCGATTTTCTAGTAGTGGTTTTGCGGGATGCCACAATTCGACACCACTAACAATGGATCTCCCTCGAGATCCGCCTCATAATCTAGGAAGGAAGGTCGGCGTTCTCGTCTTCTCGCTTTGTGTAGATCCTCGACACCACTAACGATGGTTCCTTCTTCATCGTATCGGCGACACCACCATCAAAGGGTCGTTGTTCACGATCGTCGAGAGCACTCCGGAAACAAAAAGGGAGGTAGAGGTATCACAAATCAAGCCACTAACTTCCGTGGACGGAGTAAATTGCTGGATCCACTTCGACATACAAGAGTGAATGATAAGCGGTGGTAGGGTAGCTCTCCATCCCACCTCAAACCATTACTACTTGCACGAATGGGCGGATTAAGCAACCTACTCTCGGAATTAGACTGAAGATCTTCTTAGATGGTATCCGGAACAAGGGAAAGCTGCCAGCAGAAATCGTATGAAAGACTCAACGATTAGGTTTCGCGATGGTTCCATTGGCATGAACAACACATGCTCAAGGTATACTCCAATTTCACCAACGCTCGTCCTTCTCATATGTCTTTCAACGACACTGACATCCAGCAAGGAACACAGAGGGATAAAGATCTCAAGAGCAAAAGATCGGATGAAGGTTCAACAGACAAGTTGCAGATAGATGATCGTAGCACCTCCGTTACAAAAGGAAGAAGGCGAAACCCTGAAGGTACGACGGAAACCCAACCACGAGAAATCCTGGACTCGAAGAAAGAGAAGAGAGCGGATTCAAAACACGTAGAGGTAAGAGGGGATCAGCAGAGGGGTAAGGAGTAAAATCAGACCTATTCAGAACTATCCAACCGATTTTGCAAAATAGTTTTGACACTCTACTTCGGCCGTTAGCTAGGTTATCCTCTGTTTGGACTTGTGGGTATGTCATAGCTGGGCTCTGATACCACTCTGTAACACCCTCAGAATCGGACCTATGCAAGTTTGGGCAAAATTCACCAAACCCGCATAGAAACGATTCAAAGGTGCCCACCAAGCACTTTCGTGCGGGTGGAAAACGAAGTAATAACATCACACAACAGTCCTCGATGGGACCCACAGAACAGATATAAATATAAGCGACTCCAAGAGTCAAGAATACAGATATAATATACAAAGATCCAAATCACCTTGAAAACGGTAGAGCGTCCGACTACGGACAAGAAGCAAATGGGGCTAAGAGCCCTGAAGAATACCAATGGCGTCCATAACCCTGCCCAGGCCAAGCCGGAAGGGTAACCCTGCTAACGACGTCGATCTCAAAACCTGCTTAAACAAAAGGGGTGCCGACAAAGGGCAAAGCAGAAAACAAAGAAGCGTCGATCTTGAGGCGATGCAGCGAGGCTAGAATTGGCGGTCCTCGCCTACATAGGTATGGTGGATCGCGGCAATGGCAGATGCACTAAACAACCTATAGAGACTCGATACAATGGCGGTTATCGAGAGAGGGTAAGAATGACCTACCGATCCAACCTGAAGCTATCACCAATCAAACCCATCTGGTGTTTCCCCTCGAAACCAAACGAGAAGTCAACCGAGAACTCACACGGTTGGCGGTTTACTTATTCGTTATCGTTGCAGCATTTACTAGTCAGTTTAAATAATCATCGATAAAATAAGCGATGGGCACTTTTATTTAAGCATTCCGTTATAGTTGCAACAATTACTAATCGATCTGAGATAGTATGAGATAAACCCAAAACCCAGCTTGTTGATACTTTTATTCAGCCAATTCGTTGTAGTTGCAATACTTACTAGTCGATACAATTGTATGGCGACAACCAACAAGTAATTGTGGGCGTATTATTAGCCATTCCGTTATAGTGAAGCTGATTACTAGTCATTATAAGTCAAATTTATAACATAAACTTTAGTTATGCTTGTCTATGATCGAGATATTGTGCTCCAAGTCGTCCATATCCGGACACGGCTTTGAAAGTTTTAACCCGGGGTGCACCAATAGCAACACGCCGATCAACCTCGGAAAAACCAAATCAAAACCCAACGAGGCTTTCACGGTGAACAATCACGATTCAGAAATATTTGAGGCCACCTTGGAGTACACCATAGCAGTAAGCTAGCTCGAGACGGACCCCAAAGTTTGTGGGCGGCGGTGGCGACAAGATGCCCCCAAGCGGGGGGCCGATACCACGTAAGCGGGTCACAAGCCCTAACAGATTATGCGGTACCCACTTTGTCGTAAATAAAGATAAAGCATGGCATAAGTACAGGATCGTAAATAAAACCTCAAACTAGTTTGTGGCCCCTAGAAATAAGATGAATCAAGCTCGGCTCGGGGGTCCCATATACCTCCCGGATGTGGATAGCGCATAAAACCAAGGAACAGTATCAAGTACTCGGGGTCTTACGGGACACAAGTGGGCGTTGAAACCAAATATTATCTATCACCCACGATGCCTCGCTTATTCAATTTTAGTTGTTAAACAGAAATTAAAGTGACGATAAGTAAAACTAGAATCATCTCCAACATCAACATGTGGCAATACATAAAGAGCTGTGGCATATGGCGACACACAAGACTTGAGCAAGCAACTACGACGCGCAAGTCCAACTATCTACCAAACAACGGTAATGGGGTGTGTCCAAGGCAATATAAGGCTGCAGGAGATATATCGAATGGAAACTAGAGCATCATAACCACAGATAGCAATAGTTCAACAGGAGGAATAAAGACTATAAAAGTAAGATAGGTAGAAAGGAGATGCTGCTTTGAAAACATTGTTGAAGGTTCAACCAGGAGATCGGCGAAGCTCACATCAACTCAACGGCCCAATCATGAAGAAGCAAAACACTAGCGTAAACACGGATCGCTATTTAATAAAACGGCAGAAGACCGGCATGATGCATGTATGATGGATGGCATGGCAAAGGTGCGATGCAATTAGGTCATATTAAGCGGAACCGGGGTCCCGACAATTAGTTAGGTGGTTCAAGTTGTTTAGAAACCCCGCATATTAAATGTTGTTTAGCAAGACCACAGATGGAACCGGTTCGTTACACATGTTTAAATGAGGCCAATATGAGACTAGATTTGCCCGCATATGGGCCCCATATTTAATTATTAGGTGAATCGGCAAAAGGCCCCCAAACCAATGATATGCATGCGAGATGACAATTAAATATGCAACAATTGTTATTATGTTGTAAAATAGGGTTCGGGAGAAAGGTTCACACATTAGGGGTTCGGCGATCTTGTTAGGGTTCCGGGGTTCGGGGTTCGACGGGGATCGGGGTCCAGGGTTCGACGGTTCGGTCTCGGGGTCCGGATCGGGTTCGTCTCGCGAAGTCGTTCTCGGATCACGAGGTCGATCTTGGCGTTCCGGAAGAAGTACTTGGCCTGGTGTCGGCGCATCCAGTTCTTCCGGTCGGGTCGCTCTTGTCGTGTGCCGATCTTGTCGGGTCCCACGGGTCGATCTTGCGTGCGAGGTTTTGTCGGCCAGCGCCATCGAGTCGGTGTTAACGTCGGGATCGTTCGTGGCAACCTTGGCGTCTGGGGATGATCATGTCGCATCCATGATCGTGGTCGTCTTAAGCCGGTCATGGCGTCCGGAAGCGGTGCTTGACGCCGCCAGGGCTCGGTCTCCGGATCCGGAAAGAAGGCCTTCGGATCCTCGGGTCCGTGAAGGAGTTCATGTGGCGGTCTTGTTGTCGATGGGGAACTTGTTTGATGGCGATCTTGGGGAGATCCTCGGTTCGGTCTGCCTCTGGAACAACGTTACCCAGCTGCGACGGATGAACCGAAACACCCCATGGAAAAGCCACTTCTCCACAACCATAACCTAGTATCTGGATGCCACCGGCCTGACAACCTCCCGTCTGACGGAGGCTGGGTCACGTTAGACAGGGCCCTGCGGTGGAGGTTCGGCAGCCCGGCGAGGAGCTCCACGGCGGAAGGAGGCCGACCGGCGAGGAGGCCAAGCGGCTGGTGGGCGACCTCTGCAAAGAGGCCGACGCGAGCCGAGGCAGCCACGGCATCGGAGGCACCGCGGAGTTGGCGGCCGTCGCGTGCCCTGGAGAGAGGGCGCGACGCAGTGTGGAGGCCATGGCACGGGCAGGTCGGGAAAAACACCGGGCTTGGGCTGCGAAGGGAGAGGCGGTCATGGCGCCGCGCCAGAGCTGGCAAGGAGCCGGGCTTGAAGGCGAGCGGCTGAGGTCGCCGGGAGAGGGCCGGCGGCCGGGAGAGGGGCGGGCGACGGGCGAGGCCTTCAGCGGCAAGAGGCGAGCGGCGAAGATGGCGGGCGGGCCAGCAGAAGTCGCGAGGACGAGGCTTTGGGGCACAGGCGACAGTGAGTGGCGAGGGCCGACGTTCTTTGAAGTCAGCGGCCGGAGATGAAGGAGGCGGCGTGGTGGAGGCAGGCGGGACGCCTTGGGAGGCGGAGGACGGGGGCAGGCGGCGGGATCTTCTGGGGGGCGAGATGGCCGAGGAGGAGGAGGGTGGAGGCGGCAGGGAGCGGTGAGGAGAGCCTTGAGGGAGAGCAGAACGCAGGCGGTGGGTCCCGGGGCCAGGGGGGTTGGTGGGCGGCAGCGTGGGCCTGAGGTGGGGCCAGCGTGGGTCAGCGCAATGCAGTGGGAGGCCCGCAGTCGGAGGCGCGGTGAGGTAGGCCAAAGTTTGGGTGCGTGTGTGGTGGTTGGGTGGTGGGTGGTTGGGGCGGTTGGGTGAGAGAGGGACTGCGGGGTGGGGCCGGCTGTTAGAGAGAGTGGGGAGGAAGGGTAGATAGGGTTGGGGTGAGAAAAGGAGAGAGGTGGGATGGTGGATGGCTGATGTGGCAGGTGGGTAGAAGTTGGGTGAGAGAGTGAGGTGGCGGGCTGCGGTTGGTGGGTAGGAATAGATTGGGTGGGACTAGGATTTAGAGGGAGCTGTTTTCTTATTTGTGTTTGTTTGGTCCCGTTCGAATCAAACAAACCACTTGGCAAAAATAGTTTTTAGACAAATAAGACCTTCGATGCGATCGGGGTTTTGGTGTTTGAAAATAAGAGGGGCTTTGATACAATTCAAAACTAGGCTTTTCAAATAAGGCAATCAAACAATGCATGATGATGACGATGCAATGCACAAATTCAACGCGATTTTCTAGTAGTGGTTTTGCGGGATGCCACAACTGTGAGCATCTCCCCACCCTCCTTTGCTTCCTGTACCACCGGCGCCATCATCGACTGGCCGCTCCGCCGCCAACCACCGCCGCCAGCGCCGCCACTTTGTGGTTGATTGATCGGGACCGTTCGATTTAGATCAGACGCGTAGAAACAGATGACTTAAACGAAGGGGTAAGATAGATCCTGAGCCGCTCGATCTAATTTAAATCCAACGCTCCCAATCGATCCGCGAACCGTCTTGGCGAATAGGAGCAAGCCACGTGGCCAGGTTCTGATTAAAAACAGATTTTGAAATCAGATTGAAATACCATTTTGAAAACCCTATAACTTTGAAACCACACGTCCAAATTTTGCAAACTTTATATCGTTGAACTCAGGAGAACAAGCCCTAGCCAACCATGCCCTTGGTTTAGCAAAAAGCCTCTGGGAAAATGATTGTTTTTGCAGAAACATTTGTATGCTTGTTAAGGTTATAAAAATGGTTTAAAAATGAATTTGGGGATGAAATCTTGGGAAAATGGTGTGATTTGAACCTACTAACATTGTGAAACACTTTGTGGTCTCAAAAGTGTTTTTGGTGAAACAAAAGAATGATTCTTTGATTTAAAATCATTTCTAGTCAAATAGAAATGTAGTTTATTTATTAAAAATGGTTTTGGAAGAAAACCTTTGGAAAATGTTTTGTCTTAAAACCTATAACCCTAAACACCAAGTTTTGTGATTTTAAAACATAATGGGTGAATCCTATAGGTCAATGCCTTAGTAAGAATATTTCTGCACCACATAAAATGATACTTTATTTTGAAAATGGTTTTGGAGTGAAACCTCTTTGAAAATGACTTGGCCACTTTACAAAATGACCAAATAGGTGTTTACAAATGTTTATGAACCATTAGGAACCACTTCTTCAAACAAAACAAAGCTTGGCATGCTTGCATGCATTACTTTGACTTTGTCATTTTATGTGTTGTTTTGCTTGTTTGGAAGATTGAGTTGTGCCTTGCTTGATTGATTTGTAGTGACTTGAAGAGTGTGATTGTTGCAAAGATCAAGAAGTGAACCTATACTCTACCAAAAAGGCAAGTGATGCTTCATACTTTCTGTCCCATTACTTTTTCTATGCATTAGTGATTTTGCTAAGTAAACTTGCATGGATTTTGCTAAGTATAGATCTTGCTATAGGAAAACCTAGTAGATGAATCCTTAGTAGGATTTTCTAAGTTAAGTTTCCTATTACTACCAAGCTTAGCCTAGCTAATAGAAAACATGGGTGGAATATATATTCACACTATGGAAAAATATTCTAAGTCTGAGGACTTGTGATTTTGTCTAATAAAACAACTAAGTTAATGAACCTCCTGGGTGGAATGGAAGGATTGGGATATGTTGATTGGTTACACAAGGCCATGGACTTGGGTTGTGTATCTCACTTGTGGAATGCCACCCAGGAAACAAAGAGATTTGAGATGTCATATGTTGAGAAACTTCAAGTGCAACCACTTGGCAATATGGGCTCTGCCATGATCATATAGGTTGCGAGAACTTAGCCATATGGACAGTGGGTGGTAGTGTTTGATAGGTTGGAGCGCGTCCATTTTGGTCTAAGGGAAAGCTTCTGAAAGATCTTGTCTTGGGAAACCAAGTCTTGTGGGGAAAGTGCACCACCTCTGCAGAGTGTAAAATCTAAGTACTTAGCCATGTCCCTGGTAAAGGACAATTTGAGCATCAAGACATGGAAGCAATCAAGAATCTCATCATTCAAATTTCTAAAGTTAAAACTTGTGGATTGAACAAGGGTTGTTTGAATTCTTCAATCATTGATGGAGAGATGGCTTGGTACAAGGATCTTGAACTCTTTGATTGAGGAAATGATTTGTCAAGCAAAAACTTAATATTTTCAAAATGATAAGAAAAATCTATTTTGAGCAATGCAAGCCTCAACTCCACTTAGCCAAATGCATATAGATGATAGACTCCACTATGCTACCATAGTATCACTTGCCAATACAATTCAAATGTATTGACCCTTTGTGGCTGTAACTTGTATGTTGCAGGTTTGATTGTTTTAGTGAAGATCATTTGATTAGGATTACAAAGTCTACAACCAACATCTGCCTGTGGCACTTTGAATATGAAGGACCCATGACTATATTTATTCCGCTGCAATGTAATGTAATAGCCTAATGAGCTATGTTTGATGTAATAAAATTATGTTATTCCTGGTTATAAAGTTATATTATGACCCTTGTTTCTTGATATTACATCTAAACTGTGGATGCTAGCTATTGATCCAGGGACTAGCATTGTAAAACACAGGAGGCTCTATCTTATTAGAGGTGGAGCTGACTCAGCACCTCCAGAGCATCTCGGAGATGGTCGTTAGTAAGTTCTTCTGCTTCATTCCTCCGTTGGATCGTGGTTAGTTGAATCTAGTCTTGCCACTCACTCCTGCCTTTGGTTGCAGCTCATTACCCTGAGTCGACCGAGATGGCTCTGGAGAAGCTTCATGTGGAGGATGTTGGCTGCGACCTGACCGCCTTGGATCTGGTTAAGGTGTTGGTGGAAGAGAGCAATGGACTTCATGTCGTTGCTAACAACCTCTTCCACTACATCTCGCCGGAGGCAGGTGATGTGCATGACATCGCCATCTTAGTTGTTGCCTTGTCTCGTGGCATCGACGTGCTAGAGATCCACAAGGAATGGGCAGGCCCGAGGCGGTGTGGAAATGGCCCTAGCCCCGGTGAAGTCGTGGTACCCGGGGGCTGATCTCAGCATGCTCACTCATGGTTTCCGTCTTGGGACGAGCTACGAGGGCCTCCGCGACAGCATTCCAGCGATCCAGTCCTGCGAGTTGAAGATTGGGACCTACGTGGACCTGGAGCGTGACTTTCGTGACCCCTGCCGAGCCACTGCCATTTCACTGGACCCCGGCGCCCTGGAATCCAACCAATGTTGCCTCCACCAGCCAAGTTCCTGCAGCCGACTCTGGCGCCCCTCCTGCCGGTCCGCCTCCAGCTCCTGCTCCTGATGCTCCCTCTGCTGCTCCTTCTCTAGAACCTTGATCCCCGGAATGCCAGGTGTATTTGTGAAATTTACCTTTTGTTGGTGCTACACTTGGGTTAACTTTTGTCGTCAGACTTTGAATGGTGCGCGGAACCTTCGTGTTCTGCTAAATGCCTTGGTGCCCCTTCAGTTCTTGAGCTCATTCTGTCTTTTTGTTTTTATGCCTTCGTTAGTTTGGTATTTGGTGCCGGCTGGGTCAGGGCTCTTGGCCGCCTTGACTTGGGTTGATGGGTGCGCGGGAGCGCCCCCACTAGGTGTAGTCCCCGAGGTTTGGGCCGGATCAGGTAGCCAGCCGGGTCGAAGCTCTTTGCCACCTTGACTTATGTTGATGGGTGCACGGGAGCGCGCCCACTGGGTGTATTCCCCGAGGTTCGGGCCGGCTGGGGTAGCCAGCCGGGTGAAAGCTCTTTGCCACCTTGACTTATATTGATGGGTGCGCGGGAGCGCGCCCACTGGGTGTAGTCCCCGAGGTTCGGGCCGGCTGGGGTAGCCAGCCGGGTCGAAGATCTTTGCCACCATGACTTATGTTGATGGGTGCGCGGGAGTGCGCCCACTAGGTGTAGTCCCCGAGGTTCGGGCCGACTGGGGTAGCCAGCCAGGTCGAAGCTCTTTGCCACCTTGACTTATGTTGATGGGTACGTGGTAGCGCGCCCACTAGGTGTACTCCCTGAGGTTCGGGCCGGCTGGGGTGGCCAGCCGGGTCGAAGCTCTTTGCCATCATATTTCCTGTCAAGTTGTGGCTCATGTCGCGCAAGACACAACGTTGCTTTGGGTTAGTTTCATTATGCATACGCTCATTTATAGTTAGGACTGAACAAAAAAACAAGGAGTCGTTCCCTTTCGAGCTAGGACGTTAACAACTCCCCTTTTATCAGCCATCATTGGCCTTTCGAGCGTTGCCCTTCCCGGCTGCCAGACGGGTTGCGGTCTGCAGCCAGAACCAAAGGAATGGCTGAGCTGGCGTGCCTCACGATACTTCGGTTTGTTGTTGTTAGATTAGCTCGTGTAGGAGCGACCGGTTCGCCCAGGCGCCCTTGTTTTCTGTGTTGGAATTTTCTTGCAGTATGTACTTTGAGTTTTCGCTCTTGCCGGGTCGACAGCCGGCTTGCGATCTGAAGCCGGAACCGAAGAGTTTGCTCTAGGCACCTCATGCAATACTATGTCGCCTGTAGAAATCATGGGTGTTCGGGCCAGCCGGTATGGAGACGAATGTGGTGCGCAAAACTGGGACGAAGTCCTCAATACTATGCCGAGACTTCCAAGCTTGTTCATTTATTACATGAAAAGGGGAGATACATACACTTCTTGCTCAAGTGTAAAATGGTCGGAGTAGGCTCGCATTCCATGGTCGTTCCGTCTCCGCGTCCGAGCGATCTGCCTTGTTCTTTGCCGGCTGCTGAGCATCGATCAGATAATATGAATTGTTGTGGAGCACCCAACTGACAATGAATGGGCCTCCCCATGGTGGGGATAGCTTGTGCATTCCTTTTGTGCTCTGGACCAGGCGCAGCACCAAATCTCCTTCGCGAAAAGAAGTAGGCCGGATCCGGCTAGCATGGTAGCGGCGCAGGTCCTGCTAATAGATTGCTGACCTGGACAGAGCTAACTCTCGCGCTTCCTCGAGCAGGTCCACGCCGTCCTCTCGTGCTTCATTGGCTTCCTGCTCCGTGTAGAGTTGTTTGCGGGGTGCGTCGAATTGGATGTCCGTGGGGAGAAATGCCTCTGCCCCATAGACGAGGAAGAACGGTGTGAAGCCGGTTGAGCGGTTGGGGGTGGTGCGTAGGCTCTAGAGCACAGCTGGCAATTCCTCTATCCAGCATCCGGGTGACCTGATGAGTGGTTCGATCAGTCTTGGCTTGACTTCGGCTAGAACCAGGCCGTTAGCACGCTCGCACTGTCCGTTGGACTATGGGTGCATGACCGACGCCAGGTCTAGACGGATGCCCTTCTCTCTACAGAAACGGGTGAAAACCCCCTTCGCGAAATTGGTGCCGTTGTCCGTGATGATGTTGTGCGGGTAGCCGAATCGGATGATGATGTCCGTGAAGAACTTGATCACCGTCACTCCATCCAGCTTCTTGATGGGCTTTGCCTCGATCCACTTGGTAAACTTGTCTATGGCTACGAGCAGGTGCGTCATACCGGATCATGCTGTTTTGAACGGCCCAACCATGTCTAACCCCCAGATTGCAAATGGCCAGGTGATTGGTATTGTCTTGAGTGCTGCAAACATTGTATGCTTCAACTGGCTGAATCGCTGACAACCATTGCATGATTTGACCAACTCCTGAGCGTCCTTCAGCGCTGTGGGCCAATAGAAACCATGGCGGAGATCTTTGGCTGCTATTGCCCTTGATGAAGCATGGTGGCCGCATTCGCCCTGGTGTATGTCCGCTAGGATCTTGGTTCCCTCTTCTTGGCTTACGCATCGCTGGAAGATGCCCCCGACGCTGCGCTTATATAGCTCGTTGTTTATGATGGTGTATGCGCTTGCTCTTCGCCGCACTTGCCGTGCTGCCACTTCCTCCGTCGGGAGCTCGTCCTTGGCCAAGAATTTCATGAACAACTTTGCCTAGTCGGGTGTTTCCCGAATGGTGTACACCGTCTGCATGATGAGCTTGATCTCCTCACGGATGGCAGGCTTTGGAACGTCGGGAGGTTTGTCGGGTGGGAGCTTGCTGGTGTCGAACGCAGGCTGCCACGGGGCAGTCCCCGGGTGCGACAAGGCAGTCCCCGAGTGCGGCGAGACAGTCCCCGGGTGCGGCGCGGCGATCCCCGGGTGCGGCGCGATAGTCCCCGAGTGCGATGGAGTCAACATTGAGTATGATGGAGTCAACTTTGAGTATGATGGAGTCGGATTCTAGTGACGGGGTGATGGAGGGCTTGCACAGGTGCTCGAGGGAGACTCCAGGCGGAATGGCTTGTCTTGTTGAGCCAACCCTGGCCAAGGCGTCAGCGGCTTCGTTGTTGGCCGTGGGTACGTGGTGGAACTCGCATCCTTCAAAACAGACGCATAGATGCTGAACGAAGAAACGGTAGAGAGCCATGTTCGCATCCCTTGCATCCCACTCACCGGATACCTGCTGCACCACCAGGTCCAAATCCCCAAAGCATAGTATCCTCTAAATGACTATCTTCTCGGCCATCTTGAGCCCATGGATGAGCGCTTCATATTCGGCGATGTTGTTGGACGCCTTAAAGTGGATCTGGAGGACATACTCCAGTCGGTCACCCTTTGGTGAAGTTATCACGATTCCGGCTCCAAGTCCTCCTCGCATCTTGGAGCCGTCGAAGTGTAGCTTCCAGTATGTTGAATCAGGTACTGGTGGCATGTACTGTGTATCCGCCCAATCGACGATGAAATCGGCCAGCGCCTGGGATATGATTGATGTCCTTGGCTGGTACTGGATGTTGTGTGCGGCGAGTTCTATGGCCCATTTTGCCACGCGTCCGATGGCATCCTTGTTGCCGATAATCTCTACAAGTGGGTCCAATGCCACCACCCGGATGGAGTGCTCTTGGAAGTAGTGCTTGAGTTTCTTGGCGGCCATGTACACGCCATACACCAGCTTCTTGTAGTGGGGGTAGTTATGTTTGGAGAGTGACAGTACTTCGCTTAGGTAGTATACGGGGCGCTGGACCGGCTGAGCCTTCCCCTCTTCTGGACTTTCCACTACCAATACCATGCTGACCACTCTGTTTGTGGAAGAAATGTACATCAGCATAGGCTCCTTTGCTGCTGGCGCCGCCAGAATAGGCGGTGAGGTGAGCATGCGCTTGAGGTCCCGGAAAGCTTCGTCCGCCTGAATTGTCCAGAAGAACTTGTCTGTCTCCTTCATGAGTTGGTACAGGGGGAGGGCTTTCTCACCCAGCCGGATGATAAACCGCCAAAGGGATTGCAGGCTTTGCAGGAGCTCCATATGCTCGATGGCTCCGATCTTCTCCGGGTTCGTCTTGATTCCTCGCTCGGAGACAAGAAACCCTAGGAGCTTGCCGGTCGAGACGCCAAATACGCACTTTTTTTAGTTCAGCTTGATCCGTAAGCGACGGAGGTTGTCGAATGTTTCCTTCAGGTCCTCGAGCAGGGTGTGCCGCTCCTTGGTCTTGATGACGACGTCGTCAACATAGGCGTGCATGTTTTTACCAATCTGCGTCTGCAGGCATTTCTGCATGCAGCGCTGGTAGGTTGCTCCTGCATTTTTCAAGCCGAAGGGCATGGTGGTGTAGCAGTAATCTCCATACGGGGTTATGAATGATGTCTTTATTTGATCGATTACATTAAGCTTGATATGATGATAGCCCAAGTAAGCGTCTAGAAAAGACAACAAATCACATCCAGCGGTGGAGTCGATGACTTGATCAATCCGCGGTAGAGCAAAAGGATCCTTGGGGAATGCCTTGTTGATGCTGGTGTAGTCAACACACATGCGCCATGCCTTCTTCTTCTTCAGCACCAGCACCGGGTTGGCGAGCCATTCCAGGTGGAAGACTTCCATGATGAAGCCAGCTGCAAGCAGCCGTGTGATCTCCTCACCGATGGTTCTTCTTTTTTCTTCTGCGAAGCAGCGTAAAGATTGCTTGACCGGCTTCACGTCCGGTCGAACATGAAGAGAATGCTCGGCGAGCTCCCTCGGGACACCTGGCATGTCTTTGGGGCACCATGTGAAAATGTCCCGATTCTCATGGAGGAAGTCGACGAGCGCGCTTTCCTATTTGCTGTCCAGGCCGTCTCCGACCAGGACGAACTTGCTTGGGTCCTCCTTGTTTAGCAGGATCTTCCTTTTGCCTTGCGAGGGCTTAAACTGTGATTCTCCAGCCGGCTTGGGTTCTCTAGCTGGCATATCTTTCTATAGAGCCACCACGTTCTGCATTATGACGCGCTTCTCCTCAGCGATGATCATTGCTTTGGCTAGCTTGGAGTCGTCTGTGGCGCACTCGATCAAACACTTGTAGAAGCCGTCGATGGTGATCACTCCCTTTGGTCCTGGCAGCTTCATCTTGAGGTACGCATAGTGCGGCACTCCCATGAGCTTGGTGAGGGATGGGCGCCCTAGTATGGTGTGGTAGGCGCTGGAGAGGTTCACAACCTCGAACCAAATTGGCTCGCAACGAAAGTTGTTCTCGCTGCCAAAGATGACATCCAGCCGGATTTTTCCGATTGGCGAGTGCGATGGACCTAGTACCGCTCCGTGAAACGAAGTGCTTGAGGGCTGCAATTGGGACTCGCTGATGCCGAGCCGCTCGAGGCTGCTGTGATACAGGAGGTTGATGCTGCTGCCCCCGTCGATGAATACACGGGAGAAACGGCACGAGTGTTTCTTGGAAATGATGATGGGGTCGAGAACCAACGCGTAGCTGCCAGGGCTTGGTATCACGGCCGGCTGGTCTTCCTTGCTCCAGGTAATCGCCTGGTCCGACCAATGTAGGTATTGGGGCACGGGAGGGACGATTGCATTTACCTCCGCCTCGCGCCTCCGCTTCGTGTGCTTTGTCTCCGGCTCCGCAAGGAAGATGTGGTAATTGCCTACTTGTCATGGGTAACCATACTCATCGTCCTCGCGGCGGTTGCGCCGCTCCCTGTTGTCCGGTGGGCCTCCGGCTGGCGGTGGAGATGGTGGTGGGAGTCCACTGGCTTCAGCCATCTTCTTCGTCCAGCTGCACTGGCGTGTTGTGTGGTTCGCAGGCTTGCTGCCACTATTGTGGATCTTGCATGGCCCATCGAGCATGGACTCCATGGTGTACTTGGGCCAAGGCGTCCTATCATCCGGTCTCTGCCTCCGGCTTCCACCTACAGCAGGGTCCTCATGAACGGCAGCCACTTGCTTGGTGCCGTACCGGCTGTCCGGTTGGTCATATTTCCTCTTGCCATGGCGGTTTTCATGGCCGTGCCGCCTGGGGTGATGGTCGGCCAAGGCGGCGCGCCCGCCGTCTGCGATTTATTGGTTTGGTCGTCCACCACGATGGGCTTCTTCATAGCCGCGTCGGTGGTGGCGTAATTGTCCGCGATGGCCATGACCTGGGTCATGGTTTGCGGGTCCGCATGACTGAGCTTATGCGTCAACATGGTGCCGTCCCGGCAACCGTTGGTGAAGAAGTCTATTGCCTGGTGCTCGCGCACCCCTTTGCACTAGTTGTGCATGCTGGTCCACCAGGTGAGGTAAGCGCGGTCGGACTCATCCTTGCCTTGCACGCAGAGGGCAAGCTCGCGAGGTCGACCTGGTCGCTTGTATGTTCTGGTGAAGTTGCGAATGAACGCTTCTTCGAAGTCCATCCAAGCGTTGATAATGTTGTCGGGGAGGCTATTAAGCCATGTTCTTGCCAAATCGATGAGCATGAGGGGGACATAGCGGACGGCCAGGCAGAGGTTTCCGTTGGCAATTCTCACTGCGGTAGTGTAATCCACCAACCAATCCTTAGGTTTGACCGTGCCGTTATATTTTGGCGTGTCCCTTGGAAGCGAAAAACCCTTCGGAAACGGCTCGTTCCAGATGCGCGGGCCGAAACACTTCAGGCCATCCGGACTTTCCTCTTCCAGCATGCGTGACTGCACCAGGAGGTCAATGCGCTCGCGCGCGTCAGCCGGCTCTTGGGGGCCGAGTCGGCCCTTCAGATGTGATGCATGCGGGTCCTTGTTTGCATTCGATCCTTCATCCGGGGTGCGCGTCTTCTTCCCTTGGGAAGCTCCTGCTGCCAGGGCACGGCTTACGCTAGAAGCAGCGGCGTCTTGATGTGGCGGCCACGGTTGCCATACTCGCCACACGGGCGGCTATTTTTCCCGACTCCTCCTGGGGAGGATGCCTGCTGATGCTTGCTTCCCCCGTGCGCCGTCTGCTCCACGCCTTTGCGAACGACGATGTCTCGGGAGTTGCCCATCTGGGTGGGGGTGCCCTCGGCTTGCTGCTTGTTAGTGGTGGCGATGAGGATCTGGACGTGCTCCTACTGGCAACGAAGATCTTCGCCCTCGAGGTGTTTCAGCTCCACGGCCGCTGCCTCGGCCGCCCTCATGTTCTTGGCGAGGGTGCCGTAGACGGGCTGCGCCACACCTGCATGTGAATCGGCGGCACGGTCCAGTTCTGACGCTAGGTCGAGCCCCCGGTGCTGGATCTTCCCGAAGAAGCCATGGGCAGCGTTGTACTCGTGCACGGTGGCATTTAGCCAGCGCTAGTTAGCTGCGACCTTGGTGGCCTCCTCTAGGAGCTTCTGGCGTGTAGCTTCGAGTGCGGCCGCGGCAGCTGCCGGGTCCATCTCGATGACGACCGGAGCGCGTAAGTGTTGGATGGAGGCAGTGAGCGGATCTTGCTCTTGCTCAGGCGAGGAGCTCTCTCCTCCTGCTCGGCGCTCCTAAGGCGGGCGATGGTTTTCGCGGGAGTTTACCACCATGACTTCGACGCAACCGCTCACCGCGGTCGGGCTGTTGGCGAGGCGGCTGAGAGGCACGTCGAGGATGGGGGTGACCATGCTGGGAAAGGCCTCGGTGACGGTGGCGACATAGACGTGGATGTCCCCAAAATGCATGATGGAGCCATTGGCGGGAAAGGTGTTGTCGATGATGCAGTCGAAAGCGCCGAACGTGAGAACGAGGACAGAGGCCACGCGTTCACTATTGACGAGCGGAAGTCCCGTGCGAAAGATGATCCCAGCCAAAGCGATGTGCCCCACGGTGGGTGCCAACTATCATGGTGTGGAACATGGCAGTGCCATTGGGGATGGCTAAGAGGGGACACTCGGATGCAATCGGTAGCTCACGCAACGGGTTGGGCACGGTAAACTGCAAACACAGCGATGTACCCAGGTTCGGGGCCCTCTCGGCGAGGTAACACCCCTGCAAGATGAACTATATGAGGGGGCGAATGCCTAGTACAGGTGCTCCTGGAGCTGTTTCCTTGGCTACTATCAAGATCTAGAGGAAGATGAGAACTAGTGGCTAGCACTTCTATCCTTCTATCTTTGCCTACCTAGAACCCCAACTCTGCCCTCCCTTATATGCTGGTCTGGGGGCAGATTACAGATTGGGCTCTAGGGTTTACTGTTTGGATACAGGTTTACAGGGAAGGGCCGACTGGGTTGGGCCCTACAGTCGGCCCTTCTTTTAGCATAACCTTCTTATTTAGCGGTCACCCGGGCTTCCTTTGGGGTGTCACGCTTGCCCTAATGGTCACCCGGACTGCTTTCGCCAGTCAGCCGACCACTTTGCTTTATCTTCGTCGGGTAGCGCTGGTCGTGAGGGCATGCCAGCCTGCCCCATGACGAAGGAGGGCCAGAGGCGTACCCCGCAAGGAGCGTTAGTCCTTCCGTGATCTCCATCGAATCCGAGGTGCGCCGGGTGGATGCAGCCACCCGGCCGATTCTTCTGGCTACCGGCTAGACAGGCCAGCCGGGAAAGTTATAAGCCCAGCCGGGCGGTATTCGCCAACCAGCTGGAGTTGTCCTTATTGAGGGCCAGGCGGCCTATTACTTCTGGAGCCGGCCTACTTGTGCCTGTCTTTCCCCACCCTGGGGTTATCCCCCCGACAAAAACTCTCTGCAAAGCAGCATGTCTAGAACTAGGAGGAAAATATTTCTGGAAGAAAGAAGCAATCAAGCAATCAGGACTATCAATGGATCTAGGTGGTAATCTATTAAACCTCCCTCTAGCTTCTCCTTTTAGTGAAAAAGGGAAGATCTTTGTAACAAAGTACTTACGCATCTTAAAATCATCAGAGAATAAAGCACTCATAGTGGAAAGCTCATTCATATGAGCCACAACACTCTCATTTTCAGTCCCACAAAAAGGTTCTTTCTCAACAATGTCTAAATAGGATAAATTAAGAGAGAATTCATAATCTTTATCTTTAATATCTATGGGAGAGGTGGCAAACTTAGGATCAGAGGACAATTTAGGAATAATGGTACGTCTCTCAAGGATACTCTTAATAGCACTAGCACCATGTGTGTTTTGGCACTCTTCAATAAATTTATCAGTAAACTCAATGTAACCATCATTAATATCATATCTCTCTCTAGACTCAGGTGAGATAACTGGTGTAACAGTGTCTTCAAAAGGAGTTTCAGTATTTCCTAGACTAGCCATAGTAGCATCTAGGAAAGGACCTAATGAACCACCCGCATCAAGCATAGTAGAAGTAACATCATGAGTATCAGAAACAGTTTCAGATTCAGCAGTAGTAGCAGTGTGTGTAGCATGAGTATGTGGTGGTGGTGTAACAAGCTTACTTATAACAGACGGTGAATCAAGAGCAGCAGAGGTGTTTAGGACTGTACCTCTTCTTGTAGTGGATGGTAAAATAGGAAACTTTCCATCACGAGACTTACCCATGATGAACGGAGTAGCAGTGAACAATGATATATCCAAGTGAACTTACAAATAAAGCTATGCCGGCAACGGCGCCAGAAAATAGTCTTGATAATCCACAAGTATAGGGGATCGCAACAGTCTTCGAGGGTAGTATTACCCAATTTATTGATTCGACACATGGGGAGCCAAAGAATACTTGCAAGCCTTAACAACTGAGTTGTCAATTCAGCTACACCTGGAAATAGTTCGTGCTCACAGTAGTTTAACAGTAGCAATAGTTTTGTAGTAGCAATAGCAAAGCAACAACCGTAGTAAAACAGAGCAATAGTAACAGTAGTAGCAAACAGTAGGATATGAGTGCGGTAGGCATAGGGATGGATGGACGGGCGTTGCATCGATGAGTCTAAACATGTAACTTCAAGATCTAGGGCATTTGTAGATAAATAAGAATAAGCATCCAAGTACTAAACAATCATAGGCATGTGCTCCATATATATTCATGCGTGCTCGCAATGAGAACTTGCACAACATCTTTTGTCCTGCCAGCCCGTTGCAGCGGGGCCTCAAGGGAACTACTGGCAATTAAGGTGATCCTTTTAATAGAGCACCGAAGAAAACCATTAACACTTCGTGAACACATGTGATCCTCACACCACAGCCACCCCCTCAGGTTATCCCAATTTCTGTCACTTCGGGGCCTTTGGATCCGGACAATGATATGTATACACAGCTTGCAGATAAGATCACAAACAATACTATCATAATGATTCAATAATAAGTTCAGATCTGAGATCATGGCACTCGGGCCCTAGTGACAAGCATTAAGCACAACAAGTTGCAACAAAGTCAAATAGCACTAATAGAGATACTAGGCACCATGCCCTAACAATCTTATTCGATTACATGATAGAACTCATCCAATCCCTACCATCCCCATAGCCTACAGTGGGGGATTACTCACTCATGGATGGGGGAAACATGGATGGTTGATGGAGAGGCGTCGGTGATGATGGTGGCGATGATCCTCTCCAAATTCCCTGTCCCGACAAGGTGCCAGAACGGAGTTTCTGGTTTCGAATCACAGTTTCTGGTGGTGGCGGCATAGCGGAACTCTTTCTGAAAAAATGTCGAACCCCCTCGGTTTTTAGGTCAAGAGGCATCTTATAGGTGAAGAGGGAGGCCGAGGGGGTGCCTGGGGTGGCCACACCCCCTCCAGGCGTGACCAAGCCTGGCTCGCGTGGCTGGGGTGTGGGCCCCCCAGGGCCCCACTTCGCCTCGTCTTCTGGCTCCGTGAGTCTTTTGGTGAAATATGATTTTTGGCATATTTTCCCAGATTTTTCCTGATTGTTGGTTTTCTGTACAAAAACTAGACACCAAGGTAATTCTGCTGAAAACAGCGTCAGTCCGTGTTAGTTGTATCCAAATCACACAGGTTTAGAGGAGAAACAATAGCAAAAGTGTTCGGGAAAGTAGATACGTTTTGGACGTATCAGGACATAGGATAGCTGTCATCATTCTCTTCATCTTTGTTGCCTTCCATCATAACCCCTCTTTCTCCATGCTTGGTCCAGCAATTATAGCCAGACATGAAACCGGACCGAAACAGATGGTCGTGAAGGACTCTTGAGGACGAGTATTCCTTCTGATTCCGAAACTCACCACATGGACAACACATAAAACCATTCCGCTTGTTTGCCTCTGCCACAACAAGAAAAGAATGCACGCCTTTAATGAACTCGTTAGAGATTCGGTCAGCATACATCCATTGCCGTCTCATCTGCATTATATAAGTTCATCAAACAAAATCACAATGCTAAGAGTAGTACTAGTCTAAAAATAAAAGAACACATCGTATACATCAAACAACTATGCACTGATTTAAAAACTTTCTACTACATGTTTAGTCCCGGTTGGACACCAACCGGAACTAAAGGGTCTGCGGCAGGCTAGGGACGATGTGAGCCCGTTTAGTCACGGATGGTGTATCCAACCGGGACTAAAGGACACTCCAACCGGGAATAAAAGTGGGTGATGACACTAGATATCGTGAGTGGAGACACTATGCCATTGAGTGGCGACACTGTTTCAGTGGGTGGAGACACTATGACAGGGGTGAGTGTCGATATTATGCCGTGAGTGTCGACACTATGTTGTGCTGCTTAATCTATAAATAGGCTTCCTTGTGAACTATCAACTGCAAGGAAGATCGTGTGCGAGACCAGGGACACCACTACGGCGGAGCTTCTCGAATATGTCTTAGGACCTCGTCCTCAGACATCTTCGAGGAGATCGCCGTAGAGGCACTCCCTAATATGTGAAATTAGTTAGCTTCACCAGCATACTGATTTAGCTAGAGAAGATATAAACTGAAAGATGGTGTGCGAGAGCAGGGACACCACTATGTTAGAGCTTCTCGAAGATGTCTTAGGGTGCCGCGTCCTCAGACATCTTCGAGGATCTCGCCATAGAGGTACTCCCTAATTTAATTTGGTAGCTCCTCGGCGTGTTCATGTTTTTGTTCTTACTTTCTTAAACAGCCGATGATTAACTAAAATGCTAGGGATCCACTATATATATGTGTGCTTTCATAGTTTTGGTTCTTATTTTTGTTGCAATGGATTTTGTGACGGCAGGTAGAAGAAAGAAGGATATTTTGTTGCTCGATGGTGGCATGATGCACTGTGAACCATCTGAATTTCAAGACTATGTGCCAAACCAAGATATATAGATAGGATGAACTCATGTATCTATGTGCTTCGATGAATCAAATGAATTTCGAGAACTATATGTGCCAAATTAACCAGATATATAGAGATATAATCCACACAAATGTATCCATTTCTAGAGCATAACATGAGCTAAAACAAGCAATGAAAGATGAAATGATGAAGTTGCTAACCTCTTAGGACCCCTTAGATAGATGTGGAGCCACAAAAATCTTCATAAATCTTGAGAAAAATTGGCAAGAACTCGATCTTGAGGGGATAAATTTGAGGGAGATGCTTGTGTGAGCTTGAAATGGCTCGGGCTGGGAGGGGAAGAAGATATAGTCGGGCCCTTTAGTCCCAGTTTTATAAACGAACCGGGACTAAAGGTACACGCATCCGCTCCTTTCCAGAGCCAGACCCTTTAGCCCTGGTTTCTGTAACAAACTGGGACTAAAGGTCCCCTACGAACCGGGACTAATGTCTTCTGAGACCTGCGGCCATTTCTAACCGTTGGGATCAGGGCATTAATCTCGGTTTGTACCAGAACCGGAACTAACCAAAGGTCCGTTTTCTACTAGTGATATAAAAGGTAGATGTAACAAAATATTCTAGGCTGGGAGCATGAAACTCATGGTAAAAAAAGTAGTAGCATCTACTTTTATGTGCATACTAGGTAGTAGAAAACGGTTTACTATGGGAACTATGAACCAAAGCATCTTGGCTTTCCCAAGTTCGTGACATCCAAACTTTGAACTTCCACTCCAACGACATGGAAAGAGACAATAGTAGAGGCAAACTGAACCAATACCATCATGTATAATTTCCGTGAGGTTTTATGTTGACTTGACTTGAAGGGGTGGCATTAGATCTTCATATGGACTACGCTTTGCATGAACTGTACAAAATAATCAGGAAAATAGTTGGTAAGCGGCTATAACTTTGCTGTTTTCTTAAAGAGGATTGGATGTACATAAGTGTTTATACCACAGAAGTGTTCATACCTTGCGTGTCATAATTTCCAACACAGAAAAAAAGGAGTTGTAGCTTCACATGTAATACCCCCTTTGATTTTGGCAACTATGATACTTGTTGAGATATGTGTTGTATTAGTTATAGGTTCCCGTGTATTTCTAGGGTTGTACCTATAACATTGTCAATATATATATATATATATATGAGCAGCCGACCCTATTGGTGTCGTGTGTTCTCCCATACCTTTACACATGGTATCAGCCTAACTACGATCTCCCTACCCTAGCTTCCGCCTCTCCTCTCCCTGGGCACCGTCGGCCTCCTCCCTCCAAACCCTAGCCGCTGCCTCCCTCTCCTCCAAGGCACCGTCGGCCCTCCTCCTTCCCCAACTCCACCGCTTCCGCCCTACTCCTACCTCCGCCATGGACGATTTAAACTCCCCCTCCTCCGAGAACCCCTTCAACTCATCCGTCTCTGGGAGCAGCAACCCCTTCGACGGCCCCTCCGTCACCCTCATCCGCCACGTCCCCATCCTCGAGCACGTGCCAGTGAAGCTGAAGGGAATATGCCCTGAGAGACAATAATAAAGTGTTTATTATGTGTATTCCAAGTATATGATAGATTTTTATTTTGCATGCTATAATTGTATTAATACGGAAACATTAATAAATGTGTGTTTAATAAACAAACAGAAAGTTCCTAGTTATGCCTCTCTCATAAACTAGCTTGTTGATTAACAAGATGATCAAGGTTTCCTAATCATAGACATTGGATGTTGTTAATAACGAGGTCACAACATTAGTGTAATGGTGTGATGAACATTCATTTGAAGTATAGCATTATGATCAAAAGTCATTGAGTTTATATTGCTATAACAACTTACGAAGTGATCCTAATCCTTAGGCCATAAGATCATGTCAATCACTAAAACCGGAAGAGTTTCTTGATAACATCAAACATCACACCGTAACCGGGTGTTTATAAAGATGGGTTCAGAACTAATAAAGTCTTATATTGAGGCCCATGGATCAAGAGTGGAATTTGTTCATCCCAATGATGGATAGATATGCTCTGGGCCCTCTCGGTGATATCACATTGATTAGCTTGCAAGCAAGTGATTTGATCACTAGAATGTTATATCACGGGAACGAGAAAAGAGTGCATGTTAGTAACGAGATCAAACTAGGTATGGAGATACCGATGATAAAATCTCGGACATGTAATATATCGCGAAACAAAAGGATTAAGATACTAGCGTAAAAGGTTCCAACGATCACAAGAAAGTCATCGTTGAATGTGTGGGAGTCAGTATGGGTCTCCTGTTGATCGGAGAAGGGTCTCGATCATGTCTGCATTATTCGCGAACCGTAGGGTGGCACACTTAAGAGACACCGACATCCATTTGGAGCAAAAGTTTCATACCGGAAAGAACAACAAGCGCAGGAATTTATTTCACTAGATACCGAAACAGGTTTTCGGGTGAAATTGCAGAAAGTGTTTTTGCATGTGAAATGAAATTCTAGCAAGGGGTTATATGTGAATGTTTGTCATTAAAGTAATTGACAAAATTCTGAATAAATAAAAGGAGTTTTATTTAATGAGAGTTTGCATTAAATTTGGTGGAAATTTAATGGGAATTTGAGTGGGATTTTGAGTGGAGGGAATTGAAAGGAATTTGAGTGAGTGGAGTGTCCACCCACATGAATGAAGGAGGGGAGGGCGCAGCCCCCTTGTCCGGTGGCCACCCCCTTGGGTGCCCCCCTCCTCCTATAAAAGGAGCCCCCTCTCCTCTCTCTCACTCACAGCTCCTCGTGAAGGATCTCTCTCCCCCTATAGTATTTACCCCCCATGGTCTCGGACTAGCAAGATACATGTTCCCGATAGCTATTCGGCAAGAAAGAGTTGTGCTTCCGCTGCATCATTGGAGCGAGGAGGCAGAGGTTTCTCGGTGCCTCGAACGTGTGTGCGAGCATGGATGCACTACTAAGTTGTGGTGCTAAGGACTTCCTCTCGATCTTGAGATCGGCAAGAGATCGGCTACATCAACCACGAGTTTGACTCGTTAATCTTTCTCGGTCTTCAAGTGTATGTTCTCTACGGATAAACATTCGTCCATTGTTTGTATCTAGTAGATAGATCTTGGTACATAGTTGTTCCCATCGTCGGAAATTTTTTGTTTTCTATGCTGCGAACCCTACAGAAGCTCTCTCACACCACTGCCAATTTCTTCCCGTGGAATACGTACTTCGGCCTTCTCTTCCACGAATATGATCTCCTTGATCATGTCGATGGCACCATTAACCTCCTCGCCATGCCGCACGACCCCGATTGGTTGGCCATCGACGCGACCATCATCCGCTAGTTTTTCAAGACCGTCTCCAACGAGATCTTCCGCACCGTCATCCGCGACGGAGACTCCACGCACACCGTCTGGACCAAGATCATCGGCCTCTTCACTGACAATAATATCCAGCGCGTCACGTTCCTCCAACAGGAGTTCTTCGGCACCCACCAAAACGACCTCTCCCTCGACGACTACTGCCTCCGTCTCAAGAGCCTCTCCGACGAGCTTCGCGACTTGGAGTTCCCGATCGATGACAAGATCATGCTCTCGACACTGTCAGCCGGCCTCGGCGAGGATCTTAGCAACGCTGCCGCCAACCTCACGCTCCTCACCACGCCGACTTTCGAGCAGGCCATGGCCTATCTCCGTCTTGAGGAGCGCCGGCTTAAGCACCTCCGGGCTCGGGCGGCCCACACCGCTTTCATCGCCTGCTTCTCTCGGGGCGGCCCTGCCCCGTGCCTCGCGCCCCGGGCCCGCCTTCGGCTCTACTCTCGCCATGGTGTTCTACCTCGCCAACGGCGAGTCATGGTGGTGCAACGGAGGGCGTCGTCGCCGTCGCTGATACGTCGGAAACGTATCTATAATTTTTGATGCTCCATGCTTGTTTAGTATCTACTTTGCTTTGCTTTATCTACACTTTGAGGTGTTTTTATATCGTTTTTGGAACTAACCTATTAACAAGTTACCATAGTGCCAGTTGCCTATTTTCTTTTGTTTTTGGTTCCTGAAATGCAGAAAATCAATATTCTCGGAATTGGACGGGACAAAAGCCAAAGTCAATATTTTACCGTGGGCGTCACGAAGTCTAAAGGGGAGATGGAGAGGCGAGCCAGGGCCACCACACCCCTCCTAGGCGCGGGTGGGCCCTCCCCCACGCCTAGGTAGGGTGTGGGCCCTCCGCAACCTCCCGGCCTCGCCTCCTGTGCCTATAAGAATCCCCCAGGGAGAAAACCCTAAATAATCCAGCATACTTCCAAAAAAAGTTCCGCAACGCCGCCACAAGGGGAGATTCTGGGACAGAAGTCTGTTCAAGACACCGACGGGAAGTGCCCCCGGAGCCATCTCTATCGATCTCCACCACCATCTTCATCACCGTTGATGATTACCATGATGAGGAGGGACTAGTTCTTCCTCGAGGCTAAGGGCTCTACCGGTAGCTATGTGTTCATCTCTCTCCCTATGCATGATCTTGTTGTGGTCATGAGCTTTGTAATCTAGTAGATATACATTGCTACTCAAGTGCTTCAATAGATATCTGCTCTCCCCATGTGTGTGAAAGTGACAGCGTGCACACCATGGTGGCACTTAGGTTTGAGTCTACATAAATATTCTTTGTGCTTTAATAGATCTATGTTTTTCCCCACGTGTGTGAAAATGACAGCGTGCTTACCGTGTGTGGCACTTTGGCTAGATTGAATATTTGTTATGAGTTATATTTGGAGTTGGATGTCTCTATGAAATTGTGGTGTTTGTTGGAACCATCTAGCGCTCAAGGTGACAGTGTGAGGTTATCTAGATTGGGGAAAGCAGACTTTGAGGAGTGCTGTTATAGCCCTATCGATGATTAGAGTGTCCAACTGGAGAGTATTTAAGAGTAGTATCATTAAGAGAAGATATTTATATGAGAGAGTGTTCACTAGTGAAAGTATGATCCCTAGGCCTTGTTTCTAAGCATTGAAACACCGTTTGCATCTAGATCTGTTGCATGTTTGCTTGCTTTAGTCTTTATCTCACTCACACATTACACGCCAACAACTCGTAAGCTATTTTCCGCACGATAACTTGTATTTCACTATCTCTTTGTCAACTAGTGCACACCACAAGTGTATTGGTGTGTTGGGGACACAAGAGACTTCTTGTATCTTGATTGCAGGATTGCTTGAGAGGGAATACCTTGACCACTTCCTCCCCGAGTTAGATACACCTTGGGTAATCCACTTAAGGGAAACTTACTACTGTTCTACAAACCTCTGCACTTGAGGCCCAACAACTCACAACAATAGAAGTGCGAGACATCACGCAATCAGTGGTAACGCTTGACACCGCCACCGCCCAGCCCCGCCCACCGCAGCAGATCTCCCCATGCCGCCATGGATCGCCGACCATAACCCCGGACCGGGTCGCCCACGCCACACCATGCCTGCTACGCCATACCCAGGCACCATGGGGGCGCGTCCGGCCTTGCACCAGGCCTTCTTCGCGACGCCCCAGCCCGCCGTCGCGACCGGATACGCTGCGCCCCCGACTCCTCCCGCCTACTATGCCGTTCCCTCGGCTCCTCCCGCCTACTACGCCGTGCCCCCGATCATGGCCTAGTGGGACCCCGCCCTGCTGACCGCTCTATAGACCGCCCCCACGGAGGGCGCGTACAACGGTGGCGGCAATTGGTTCATGGACACCGACGCCTCCGTGCACATTGTTGGAGATATGCCCAAGAGGCAATAATAAAGTGGGTTATTATCATATCTTCGTACTTATGATAAATGTTTACATACCATGCTATAATTGTATTAACCGGAAACATTAATACTTGTGTGATTTGTAAACTAAAATAAGAGTCCCTAGTAAAGCCTCTTGTTAAACTAGCTTGTTGGTTAATATATGATCATGGTTTCCTGATCATGAACATAGAGATGTTATTAACAACAGGATCATATTATTAGGAGAATGATGTGATGGACATACTCCTATAGGTAAGCGTAGCATAAAGATCAAGTCATTTCAATAGTTCAATTGCTATATGCTTTCTGATACATAGTAACCTAATTCCTTCGACCATGAGATCATGCATATCACCTTTTCCGGATGAATGCTTTGATGTCATCAAACACCACACCGTAATGGGTGGCTATAAAGGTGGCATTGAGTGTTCGTAAAGTATTGGTTGAAACACATGGATCAAGAGTGGATTTGTCCATCCATATGACGGATAGATATACTGGGCCCTCTCGGTGAAATGTCATCCAATTAGCTTGCAAGCATGTGACTGCTCACAAGGGATCACATATCACGGAACGAGAAAAGAGTACTTATCAAGAACGAGGTTGAACTAGGTATGCAGAGATACGCGATCATAACCCTGATAAGTAAACTATCGTGAGACAAAGGGAAATTGGTATCGTATGTAAGTGGTTCATTCGATCGCAGTAATCGTAGAAATATGTGGGAGCCATATGAATTTCCAGATTCCTCTATTGGTTATTGATCGGAGAAGTGTCTCGATCATGTCCGCATAATTCAGGAACCGTAGGGAGACACACTTAAGGATTCGACGTTGTTTGAGTAGTTATGGTATTATGAGAAAGAGACCGAATGTTGTTCGGAGTCTCGGATGGGATCCGGGATATCACGAGGTGATCCGGAATGGTCCGGAGAATAAGATTCATATAAGGAAAGTCCTGCTTGAGTTCGGGAATGATTCCGTGTTTTCATCGGAATGTTCTAGAAGGTTCCTAATGTCCCAAGACTGGGGAAGGGTACATGAATGTGTCATTACATATTGGAATGATTGCATCATGTACTAAGTGTTCTTGCTGTTCCAAATAAAGGATTAAATTGAATCCTAAACTGAAAAGTCAAATGGCCGCTTGAAAGTCAAACTAAAACAGAAACTGTGGAAACAAGCAAGAGGAGGTTGAAACCGACTTGGGAGGAGTCCTCCTCCAAGCCGCCACCACCCAAGGCCGACTTGGGAGGGACTCCTCCCTTGGCCGCCCCTCCCACCTATAAAAGGAGGCAGGGCCTCCTCCTCTAGACACACAAGTTCCTATCCTCTAATCTAAATCCTAGCCCTAGACTCCGGTTTAGCGCTGTTTTGGTTTAGAGCTTCTAATTGCTCTAGCCTTCGGATTAGAGCCTTCTAATTGGTGTGTCTAAACCCTAGACCACTAATAGTTCTCTCATACTCCACCATACTCGCCCGCTTAAGGCGAAGCCTCATGATCTCCCTACTTCCTGCATACCACGGTGTCAGAATCGCGAGGAGAGTACTACAACCTCCGTCACCGGAACAAGGGAGAGGAAGGTCTTCATCGAGTACCGAACGTGACCGATCGGAGCGCCGAACGTACCTAAGGATCGCTCTGCGATCTTGAGATCGGAAAGAGTACGACTACATCACCCACGAGAATCGCTCTCGTTAAACACTTTGGAATCTTCAAGGGTAAGTTATTCCATCGACTCGCTACAATCTAGTAGATAGATCTTGGCTTGTTTGTTTGTATGCGATAGAAATTTTTGTTTTCCATGCTACGAACCCCAAAGGGTATCAGAGCCGTGTCTATATGTAGATCTCACAGACGAGTAGAACACAATGGTCATTGTGGGCGTTGATGCTTTTATTGTCGATTGCTTTTTTTGTACTTTGCATCTTGCGGTATGTTGGGATGAAGCGGCCCGGGCTAACCTTACATGACATCGTTCATGAGACTTGCTCCACGCTTGACATGCAACTTGTATTGCATAAGTGGCTTTGCGGGTGCCTGTTTCTCCTAGCATAGTTAAGATTCAATTTACAACGGGTGATTGAAAATACTAGTATCAATGTTGTGGTTCTTGTTCGTAAGTTAGAACGACACTTATTGAAAGCCCCAAATCACGTAAAATATGCAAAGAAAGTAGAAGCGTCTAACTTTGTTTTGCAGGGGTGTGCTGTGATGTGATATGGCCATGATTGTGATTATATATGGTGTATGCAATGTTCCTTATTGTAAGTTGGCAGCCGGCAGGAGCCATATAGTTGTCTTTAATTTCTGTTAAGACCCGCGTGTCTATTCAAAGTAGTTGTAATAGTTGAAGCCGGTGGACGACAACCATGGAGCAGCGTCATTGACCTTGATGCAATGCCGGTAATGATGGAGATCATGTTCGTGCTTGAAGATGGAGATCGGAAGCACAAAGAAGAAAGGCCATATCATATCACATATTATGAATTGCATGTGATGTTAATCCTTTATGCATCTTGTATTGCTTAGTAGACGACGGTAGCATTATAAGATGATCCCTCATGCACATGAATTTCAAGTCATAAAGTGTTCACCCTTAGTTAGCACCGTTGCTAAAAGCTTGTTGTTTCAAGCACCACGTGATGATCGGGTGTGTTAGATTCCAAGTGTATACAACGTAAGCAAGCAGATTTGCTTATGTGGAAGCTAAGGTTTGATCTTGACGAGCCTACCATGTACGACATGGCCTCAGAACACGGATTACCGAAAGGTAGAGCATGAGTCATATAGTAGATATGATGAACATGTTGATTGTTCGCCATTGAAGCTACATCAACTCTCGTGATGATCGGTTTTGATGTGGTGGATTTGGTTCGTGTGATCACTAAAACAATGTGAGGGATATTGTTTTGAGTGGGAGTTCACCTAGATTAATTTAATTATTAATTAGAACTCAATTTATCATAAACTAAATCAAAGTGAATTTGCATAGTTGTTGTAGTCATTGGCATCCGTTTACTACCTTGCGCTTAGTTATAATTGAGATGATAGAACTATAGAATTCTGGTTAGTTACTTTACGAACTGGTATCGTATTGTTTTGAAGTGTTAATCTAAAGTTTAAAAGTCCTATTGTAAACTTTCAGTAAGTTCCGGTTACTCCATAAAGTTTAATAATTGGTATTAAAACAAGAGTGACAATTCCAAGAGTTAGTGTATGAGTATCATGTTTGTTTCCATGATTCTTGATATTCAAAAGGATTGTCTTAATATCAAGGTTATCTAGGATCTGAAAGAGTTGTTTCAGAAACCATGATATGTGGAAGATATTGTGATATCTGAAATGAAGTTTTGGTTGCAACATGATAGAGTATAATATGGCAAAAGTCATGTTCTCATATTTGATGAGAATTTGCAAAAGGTTGGAGACACTAGTTGTCCTAATCCTCCAAAAGGTTTTGGAGAGCAACATTATACTCGCGATTCACCATTACAAGCTAAAAGTAGCTTGATCATGGATAAATCCATGATGAGGGTGAATATTTGATGTAGGTAAAATGTTTACTACACCAAGAGATTACTAAACAAAGGAATTTGAAAGAACACCAAACATTTGATAAAGGTGATCTACTTCAAAGTGCAAGTCCAAAGGCACTGGTATTTAACTATACACGCTTTGCACTATGTGTCATATGTATGACTCCACTATTGATGTTGATAGATTCTTTCAAACAGAAAAGGAAATACTGAAAGAGAATCTCATAAATATATGGCAGAAAAGAAAAGACTAGAATTGTTCAGTTTAAGTATATAGATGATATACATGTTATGGCTATATTCTTTGCTTATTAAACAATGTGGTTCTTAAGTATTTGATACTGAATTTGTTGGTGTGAATCGTCATACGAAACAACACAATTCATGAACTACAATGGCCTAAATGACTAGCAAAAGAATATGTGATGATGTTCATTGAGGACAAATAAAGGGTTATTGTGTTGCTCGTTAAACATCAAAGCTTGCCTTCAAGATTTGTTTTATCAGGTATTATGAGAACAAAAGGGTTGTTCAAATAATTGCCGTAATCCATAAAAGATGGATGATTCACAAATCTTGTTGGAGAAATCACATCCATAAAACTAGTGCTAAAAATGTCGAAAGACAAATTGATTGAAATATCACGTAGGAAGTGACATCGCCGTTTAAATTATATTGGAAAGAAAACATGAAGAAACTCCATGTGGATGGAATTTTGGAGTCTTTTGATTTTTGATCAAATGACGCTTGTGAAACTTTTCTAGAGATAATTAAAACTTCGTTCATAGGCCAAAAAAAGGAACGAATGACTAGCTTATTGGAACTTGTACATATTGTTGTACGAAGTACATTATGTGTAGTCAAGAGCGATGGATTTCAACTTCATACGCTTTCTCCGAAAATTTGAGTGAATATATGAATATTTACTTAATAAGGATGAAGTATGAAACATTTGAAAAAGTTCAAAGACTTTCAAGATGAAGTGCAAAATCATTGTAGCTAGAATATAAATAGTTTATGATAAGATCATAAAGGAAGATATTTGAGTTACAAGTTTAGCATAATACCTAAGATTTAAGGAATCGTTCCGTGGATTTGCATTTTCCCGAAACACCATAAGAGTATGGAGCGTTCGAGACATGTAATTAAACCTTGTTTGACATGGTAAGATCGAAGGTGTAATTCATAAAACTACCATTGTATTTTAAAGATTAAAAGCTTTAGAGATTACCGTTTTTCCACTGAAAAGAGCTCCATCATGATCCGCTGAAATGACACCATATAAAGTTATGGTTTGGGATAAAACCCAAGTTGTCCTTTCTTAAACATTGGTATGCTATGCATAAGAAAGATGTTTGCAACCAAAGTCGGATGAACCTGTCTTTGTTAAGTATTCCTCCATAACACCGGAGATAAAAGTGTTTGTCGCTTAGAACGTCAAGTTTCTTTGAGAAGGAATTTTTCGTGAAAAGTTAAGTGGGAGGACAATAGAACTTTGATAAGGTTAAAAGAACCTTAGCTATATGTGCAAAGTTGCGCAGCACCGAAAAGTGTTCCGGAGGCAGCAACAATGCTCATGGCTCACGTGCCTCAAAGGTTGTGGTTACGAAGGTCAAAGTTTCTATTGAACCAAGTAGATCGAGTAAACAATCAAATACCAAGATTTGAGAGTTAAATCATTATTTGACAATAATGATCCGACTACATGCAAAGAAGCGATGATGGGCCCTGACTCCGTCTAATGGCTTGAAGCCATAAAATCCGTGATAGTTCCATACACGAAAAATCAAGTTTTTGAACTTGAAGGACCCTCAAGAAAGGTGTAAGACCTTACAGTTGTGTTTGGATCTATAAATAAATAGACATGGATGTTGTACATCTATGAAATAGTCGACATGTTGGGAAAAAGTTCACAACAATGTTCAAAGGTTGACTATGACGAGATCTGATCTTTCATAGCGATATTTAGTCTAGACGGATTAATATAGCAACCACTACATATAATTTTGTTATGTGGTAGTTGAATAAACAAAACAAGTTCTTCTAATAGAATTGTTACCTAGGACATGTGCATAACACGGTCCATGGGGTTTTGTTAATTCAAAGGATGCTAAAAGCGTATGCAAACTTCAATGGTTGAAGTAAGAGTAGCGGAGTTGGTATCTTCACTATGATGAAACTGTTAAAGAGTTTAATTTCATCAGAGACAATGAAGATGCTTGCATTTGCGAGAAATTAAGTGGGAGCGCTAAGACATATTTCTAATACATTATGTGGAAGACATATTGTTGATTGGAAATGATGTATCTTTTATTAACACATATTAAGAATTTCATCCCGATGAAAGGCTTAGGAAAAACCCAAATATTTGGCATCAATAGACGCTAATATGGTTGTGCCAAAAGTACATAGATGATATATTGAATACGTTCAATATAGAAACTACAAGAAAGATTCTTGTTGCACAGAAAGGATTGAATGAGTTCAATACTGATGATATATTCAAGTGTATTGACACTTAGTAAGTGAAACAAATATTCAAGTATAGATTGATACTTGATGTATGAAATCAAAAAAAAAAACTATTTATATCAATCATACTGTGATATGTACAAATCCAGATATGTCCTGTACTCTAAATGTTATGAGCATATACCAGAATGATTCATAAGTTGATCATTGGACAATAGTAAGGATATTCTTATGATCTTTTGGAAAGAACTAAGAGTATTTGTAAAAGTGACAAATAGATGGTTAGTTCATTGTAAATGAATTACATTGATACTAATTTTTTCACAAAGTACAAATTAAGTTTATCTCAATCTAAACTAAGGGTGGCACAATATAATGGAAAGTAAGTTCCATAATGGATTTGGATGAGTTCCAAAGTTAAGACATTGTGACAGATACTACAACAAAAGGCTAAGTATATGACTGCTACTATAGCAGCTAAAGAGGGCATTTGTGTCAAGTAGTTTGTTATCAAACTAGGTGTAGTTCACAGCGGGATAATACTATGAAGATATATTGTACGACAATATTATCAACATGTTTTAACCCCAAAGAACTAATGGTCACACCAAAGGACCAAATTTGTACAAAGCCATCTCATTAAAGAATGAGTGATGCGTAGAGACGCAAAGACATGCAATTACACACGGACTTGGAAGTGTCAGATCCGGAGATTAGTTGACCACTAGCAATCGTGTACATACAACACCGGAAAGCCATAGGTGTTGAATACACAAAGGTTTGAAACTAGATTATTGACTCTAGTGCAAGTGGGAGACTGTTGGATATATGCCCAAGAGGCAATAATAAAGTGGGTTATTATCATATCTTCGTACTTATGATAAATGTTTACATACCATGCTATAATTGTATTAACCGGAAACATTAATACTTGTGTGATTTGTAAACTAAAATAAGAGTCTCTAGTAAAGCCTCTTGTTAAACTAGCTTGTTGGTTAATATATGATCATGGTTTCCTGATCATGAACATAGAGATGTTATTAACAACAGGATCATATTATTAGGAGAATGATGTGATGGACATACTCCTATAGATAAGCGTAGCATAAAGATCAAGTCATTTCAATAGTTCAATTGCTATATGCTTTCTGATACATAGTAACCTAATTCCTTCGACCATGAGATCATGCATATCACCTTTTCCGGATGAATGCTTTGATGTCATCAAACACCACACCGTAACAGGGTGGCTATAAAGGTGGCATTGAGTGTTCAGAAAGTATTGGTTGAAACACATGGATCAAGAGTGGGATTTGTCCATCCATATGACAATAGATATACTGGCCCTCTCGGTGAAATGTCATCCAATTAGCTTGCAAGCATGTGACCGCTCACAAGGGATCACATATCACGAACGAGAAAAGAGTACTTATCAGTAACGAGGTTGAACTAGGTATGTAGAGATACCGACGATCATAACCTCGGATAAGTAAACTAGCGTGAGACAAAGGGAAATTGGTATCGTATGTAAGTGGTTCATTCGATCGCAAAGTAATCGTAGAAATATGTGGGAGCCATATGAATTTCCAGATTCCTCTATTGGTTATTGATCGGAGAAGTGTCTCGATCATGTCCGCATAATTCACGAACCGTAGGGAGACACACTTAAGGATTCGACGTTGTTTGAGTAGTTATGGTATTATGAGAAAGAGACCAAATGTTGTTCGGAGTCTCGGATGGGATCCGGGATATCACGAGGTGATCTGGAATGGTCCGGAGAATAAGATTCATATATGGAAAGTCCCGCTTTGAGTTCGGGAATGATTCCGTGTTTTCATCTGAATGTTCTAGAAGGTTCCTAATGTCCCAAGACTGGGGAAGGGGTACATGAATGTGTCATTACATATTGGAATGATTGCATCATGTACTAAGTGTTCTTGTTGTTCCAAATAAAGGATTAAATTGAATCCTAAAACTGAAAAGTCAAATGGCGCTTGAAAGTCAAACTAAAACAGAAATTGGGAAACAAGCAAGAGGAGGTTGAAACTGACTTGGGGGAGGAGTCCCTCCTCTCCAAGCCGGCGCGCCACCCAAGGCCGAATTGGGGAGGGACTCCCTCCCCTTGGCCGCGCCCTCCCACCTATAAAAGGAGGGGCAGGGCCTCCTCCTCTAGACACACAAGTTCCTATCCTCTAATCTAAATCCTAGCCCTAGACTCTGGTTTAGAGCTGTTTTGGTTTAGAGCTTCTAATTGCTCTAGCCTTCAGATTAGAGCCTTCTAATTGGTGTGTCTAAACCCTAGACCACTAATAGTTCTCTCTCATACTCCACCATACTCGCCTTAAGGCTTAAGCCTCATGATCTCCTCTACTTCCTGTACCACGCCAGTTTGCCGGGAATCGCGAGGAGAGTACTACAACCTCCGCTGCCTGCTAGAACAAGGGAGAGGAAGGTCTTCGTCGAGTACCGAACGTGTGACCGACTGCGGGAGAGCTGCCGGAACGTGGCGCCAGAAGGATCGTCTGCGCGATCTTGAGATCGGAAAGAGTACGACTACATCACCCACGAGAATCTGCTCTCGTTAAACACTTTGGAATCTTCAAGGGTAAGTTATTCCATCGACTCGTTGCTACAATCTAGTAGATAGATCTTGGCTTGTTTGTTTGTATGCGATAGAAAATTTTTGTTTTCCATGCTACGAACCCCTACACACATGGCCGCTCACCCCGGTAATCTCTCTAATTATACTCCCGCCTCCACTTCCTCCGGCATAATCGTCGGCAACGGTCATGCTCTTCCTATCACTCACACTGGCTCCGCCTCTTTTCCCTCCACCTCCACCCCCTTTCTCTCAATAATTCCATTGTTTCCCCTCATTTAATCCAATACCCCGTTTCCATTTGTTCCCTTGATCGTGATAACTCTGTGACTGTGGAATTTGACGCTTCTGGTTTTTCTATTAAGGATGCTCGTACTCGGATGCTTCTCCACCGCAGTGACAGCTCCGGCAATATGTACCCTGTTTGGTCATCCTCCACCACCGATAGCAGACCACTCGCCCTCTTCGTCGGTGTCGAACTATGGCACGCCCGCCTCGGCCATCCTAGCGCCACCGATCTTTGTCAAATACTACAAGGATTTGATTTTACTTGTAATAAAATAGATGCGCATTCTTGGGAAGCATGTCGTCTAGGCAAACATGTTTGTCTTCCGTTTAATTCTTCCTCCACAGTCGCGTCTTTTCCCTCTGAACTTATTCATAGTGATGTTTGGACCTCGCCGGTTTCGAGTAATTCTGGTTATACCTATTATCTTGTGATTTTGGACGACTACTCGCATTTTGTGTGGACTTTTCCCCTACGCCATAAATCTGAAGTCCCTGCCACTCTCACTGCCTTTTTCGCATAAGTCTCCACCCAATTCGGCCGCCCCATCCACGCCTTGCAAACCGATAACGGCAAAGATTTCGACAACATTACCATCCGCACACTTCTCGCCTCCCATGCCGCCATCTTTCGTCTCATGTGTCCTTACACTTCCCAACAAAACGGTCGTGCTGAACACATCCTTCGTACTCTCAACGACTGCGTGCGCACCCTTTTGTTCCATGCTTACATGCCCCCATGGTTTTGGCCTGATGCACTCGCCACGGCGACCCTTCTCGTCAACATCCGCCCTTGCCGTGTGCGTTGGCAATACACGCCGCACCATCTTTTCTTTGGTGTGACACCCTCCTACGATGATCTTCGCATCTTCGGTTGCCGCTGATATCCTAGCACCGCCACACCGCCACGCATAAGCTTGTGCCGCACACACTCTCTCTCTCTCTTGTGTGTTTCTCGGCTACCCAGCCAACACCAAGGGCTACCACTGCTACGACCCGGTCTCACATCGCGTCTTCACCTCCCGACACGTTTACTTTGACGAGTTGGTGTTTCCGTTTCAGCAGGAAACGACCCCGGCGCCCGATGTCCTTCCTGTGATCGGCCCTCCGCGCCGACGAGTGACCGCGACGTCCCCTTCCGTGCCCGTCCCGCCCGGTCCCTCGGCGCCCGCGCCCGCGTCGCCTTCTGGCTCGCCGTCTGTCGCAGTTCCGCCTTCGCCCGAGACCGCGATGCTGCCCGCGACTCCGCCGACGCCCGCAACTCCGCCATCTGCGTCACCCCGACCAGCGCGGCCTCCTCCTCGCCGGCCCCGTTGTCGCCCACCTCGTCGTTCGCTTCGTCGTCCTCTCCCGCCGCTGCCCCAGCGGCGGACGCTTCTGCCCCTACTGGTGTGCTCACCTGCGCGCGTGCAGGCGTGCGTCGTCCGTCCACCCGCTACCTCGCCGATCAGTACGTCTGCATGGCATCTATGTCCGAGCTCTCGCCAGTGCCCACCTCTTCCAGGGCCGCCTTGCGCGACCCGTAGTGGCACGCGCTGCAGCGCAATCGGACCTGGGAGCTGGTCCCCCGTCCTCCTCGCGCCAACGTCATCACCGGCAAGTGGGTCATCAAGCACAAGCTCGGCCCTGATGGCAAGATGGAGCGCTATAAAGCGCGTTGGGTAGTCCGCGGATTTCGCCAACGCACCGGTGTCGACTTCACCGGTTGTTAAGCCAGGCACGATCCGCACCGTTCTGCACCTCGCCACCTCTCGCGCGTGGCCGGTACACCAGATGGACGTCTCCAACGCTTTTCTCCACGGTCATCTCTCCGAGCAGGTGTACTGCCAGCAGCCTATCGGCTTCGTCAACGCCGACCATCCGGATCATGTGTTCTTGCTCTCTCGGTCCTTGTACGGACTGAAGCAGGCGCCCCGTGCCTGGTACCAGCGCATTGCTGCGTTCCTGCATCAGCTCGGCTTCCGCTCCACGCGTTCTGATTAGTCGCTGTTTTTCTATCGACAAGGCACCGACAGTGCCTACCTGCTGCTATATGTCGACGACATCATCCTGACGGCATGCACTGATGGTCTCCTTCGACAGCTCACCGACCTCCTTCGCGCTGAGTTCTCCCTGAAGGACCTCGGCCCGCTCCACTACTTCCTCGGCATCGAGGTTGTCCCGCGCGCGGATGGGTCCTTTCTTCATCAGCGGAAGTACGCCCATGATATTCTCGAGCGTGCAGGGATGCTTAACTGCCACCCCACGCCCACACCTGTCGACACGAAGGCCAAGCTCTCGGCCATCGATGGGTCGCTGGCCTCCGACGTGCCGTTCTACCGTTCCATCGTCGGTGCCCTGCAGTATTTGACGCTGACACGTCCGGAGTTGCAGTATGTCGTGCAATAGGTGTGCTTGCACATGCATGCTCCCCGGGACGCTCACTGGTCCGCGGTGAAGCGGATACTCCGCTATATCCGCGACACCATGGACTTCGGCCTCTCGCTGCACGCCTCGCCCTCGACCGACATCGTTGCCTACTCGGATGCAGACTGGGCTGGCTGCCCCGACACGCGGCGCTCCACCTCGGGATACTGTGTCTACCTCGGCTCGTCGCTTGTCTCTTGGTCCTCCAAGAGGCAGCCCACCGTGTCTCGCTCCAGCGCCGAGGCCAAGTAACGCGCTGTGGCTAACGCCGTGGCTGAGTGCACGTGGCTTCGTCAGCTTCTCTCCGAGCTCTTTTGTCCTGTCGATAAGGACACGGTGGTATTTTGTGATAACGTCTCGGCTGTCTACCTCTCCGCCAACCCTGTTCATCATCGGCGCACCAAACACATTGAGCTGGATATTCACTTTGTCTGTGAGCAAGTTGCCCTCGGTCACGTTTGAGTTCTTCACGTCGACCTCTCGGCAATTTGCAGATATCATGACGAAGGGATTACCGTTGACGACTTTTCCTAAGTTTCGCTCCAGTCTATGTGTCGACACCGATCCTCCGACTGTGGGGGGGGGGGGGGGTTGAGATATGTGTTGTATTAGTTATAGGTCCTCGTGTATTTCTAGGGTTGTACATGTAACATTGTTAATATGTATGAGCAGCCGGCCATATTGGTGCGGTGTGTTCTCCCATACCTTTCCACAATACTGAACTTGTATATGCTCTCCTCTGTATACATAATTCACATCCATCCTTTGCACAAAAGTTAAAACCTAGTATTATTGAAGTACATATGAAAACGTTACAGAGAGAAGGTGCATCCATGAAGAAAAATATTTTTTGTATAAGTGGATTGTCAAATCTTTCCATCAGATTGGTCTCTTGGAATAGTTTGGTTAGTGCATGAAGCTTAAAAATGGAAAACATATTATTAGGTAAAAAGTTTACAGAGAAAAGTTAAATGATAAAAAAAAGAAGTAGTGAAACCAATATGAAAACCTGAAAAAAACATTCCTAGGAGCAGGAAAATTATGAAAATTGAAACAAAATATATCTAGAGTTTAACACCTGCACTAACTGCACATAACAAATGTTACTAGCAATAATTTGAGCTCGAAAAGGTAAAAAGTTGCATCACGAATCAATTGACCAACTCTGCATAGATGTAACAATTATCTTACATAGAAAATTCACTACCCAATATGTTAAAACAATGAGGGGATAGAAAAGTTACAACCCATATGAACTGACCACCAGTGCAAGGATGTAATAAATCCTACAATAAGAAAATAAAATAGCTTATATGCATGTAACAAATGCCTTAAAAACAAATTCAACCACAAAAGTCTAAAAATAGGGGTCTACGTCGCGCATCAACTGGGCAACACTGCATGAATGTAACAAAATCTGCTATCCAAACATAAACATAGCTTATGTGCATGTAACAACAAGAGAGAAAGCATGGCCATGTAACAACAACAGAGAAAGCTTGGTAAGCTAAACCTAGGTATTATCTGCGAAAATCAAATCATGCATCGGTAAAGCTCCTACGGGACGCTTCAATCAACACTATGCGGAACTAAAAGAGAGATGCATCTCAGATATAAAAATGCTTGACCAGCTATGGCGGTGGAAAATCGATAGGGGGTGCATAATAAGGAAGTGCGCCTGCGATTTAAAAGAAAAACCCCACAAAATATGTAGAAACCCATTAAATTTGAGTAAAGTTACATGCATATGACACAACAGAACATAACGAAAACAGATTATGTGGAGTACATCAATTCAACTTGTTACATCCGTAATGCCTAAAAACTTATAGTCTATATACTATCCGAATGCAAAAAGTTATAGTCTACATACTATTCATATGCAAACGCTTGACCAGCTACGGCGGTGGAAAATCTATAGGGGATGAATAATAAGAAAGTGGGCCTATGATTTAAAAGAAAAACCCTACAAAATATGTAGAAACCAGTTAAATTTGAGTAAAGTTACATGCATATGACACAAAAAAACATAACAAAAACAAAATATGTGGAATACATCAATTCAAATTGTTACATCCGTAATGACTAAAAACTTAATCTATATACTATCCAAATGCAAAAAGTTATAGTCTACATACTATTCATATGCAAAAAGTTACTAAATAGTTCCAGTCCATATGCAAAGAGCTTAAGGCTAGATATAGAGAGTTACAATCCCATGTGTAAAAGAGTTGCATGCTAGATACAATCCCATGTGTAAAAGAGTTGCATGCTAGATATACGGAAGAGTTGCAGCAGGCTTCATGCACAGAGTTAGAATCCCATTTGTAAATAGTTACATGCTAGATACACGAAAGAGTTTCAATGCACATGCTAAAAAATAATTTCAGGGTACACAGAAAAAAAGTTATAATCCATACTTTAAAGAGTAACATGCTACAAAAATGCTTAAAATAGGCTTTCGCCCCGCTTTATAAATAAAGCCACATCGGCCGAACTGATACAACGTGATGGGGAGACCCCTTACAAAGCAGATCGAGATAAACAAGAGAAAAACACGGAAGCCCACGACCCGCCACCAAAGACAATGCCCTGGGACCAAGAAGAGCCGGGGGCTCCACGACGACGCCCCCAAGAGGGTAACGACGCATCACGCCGCCGCCATCGAGACCGATAGTCAAAGGTTTTCACCCGGAGCCTTATCACGGAGAAGGTAGCCGCATCGGCGCCCCCAAGAGGGTAACGATACCCGCAGGCACCGCCACCGGTGGTGCCAAAGCACTGAGCTTTTGCCTGGAAAAACCTCCAAGCCGCACCCGTCACCCGCCCATGCTAACCGTCCCTGAGTCTGGCTTCCGACACGCGATCCGGGAGCTGCCGAAGTCGAAGCGACGCCAACACCAAAGTCTCCTAACATCCGCTCCTCGCCATCCACATGGCCGAAGAAGGGAACCATCACCACTGCCACGGGGCTCGCCGAAGAACCGACCGTGCAGTCCACCTTCCGGAGCCGCCGCCCCGGCGTCCACAAATTCGAGCCCAGTCTTCAGACAACGCCACAACGCACCGACGAGGAGGATGAAGAAGGTCAAGCGCCGACCTGCCGGAAGGTAGCCACCTGACAGCTTAGGGGATGGGGACATCCCTCCATCACACATGGTGATTGCCGTCCGGGTGAAGTAGCCGTACCGACTAGACCTAAATCAGGCCCGGCCAGGCCTAGATCGGGCCGTGTCAGTACCGCCGCCGCGTTGCTGCAGCTAGGCCATCAGAGCCGCCATCCTTCTACGCAGAGTTGCCCCTACCCGCTATGCCTCGCTCGTCATGGCGCCATGCCTCGCCACCGGAGGCCTAGATGCACCGCTGCGGCATCTCCCATCCCCGGCCGGGCAACGGCCAGAGCAGAAGCACCAACGCTAGGAGAGGGTACCGCCATCGCGCCGCACCGAGGGCCGCCAGCCAGAAGCTCCGCCGCCAGTCGAATTCCATGCCACCCGATCTGCACCGCCGCCAAGAGACGCCGTCCGCAAGGGAGCCCCAAGCACCGGGTGAAGGAGGTCCCACCGCCACCGGCACCGGGCGGACTTTGCCACGCGGGCGCCAGGCAATGGAGGGAGGTGAGGAGGGGAGGAGGCGGCGGTTAGGTTGCGCCGCCAGCTGGGCGACACGAGACGCGAGCTGGGCGTTTTTTTCCCTCAAATCAATCAATCACAATCTCTAGACACAAAAATTACAGACCATACATGAAAAGTTACAGGTTAGAATGAAGAAGGTGCAGTCAATACACATAAAGTTATGGGCACTGCTAGGGATCAGATGCCGATCCTAAGCTTCCATCGGACTAGTCCCTCGCCGTAGGATGTGTGGTTATTCGTCCATTCGATTGGGAAGGAAACATGTGGGTCACTGCTTCCTTGCCATTAGTAGCGGGATTGTCGTAGTTAGCTTCCGTATTAAATATTAATAGAAAACATGCGTGTAGCTGCTTCCTTGCCGTTATTTCCGATTGATCCCGAGTAACTACCGGTAAGAAAATTGCGTGATTTGTTTCCGTCAATTATCACACATGATATGCTTCCACCAGATATCACTATGCATTATAAAAGATCTCTAAGCGTACAGATTTGCATCCGACAAATCTTTGATATAGTATTTCACCCTTCATGTGACACGTTTCCTATAGTTTTTGTAGCTTCCAAAAGCCAACACTACAATGTTTCATCCTCTATAATACATGTTTCCTGCTATGACCTACATATATGCGTCATGAAGTCTCGATTATTATAGTGCTTCAACCTCTTATCAAGGATATTTCAAACACATTAGAAATATTCTCCCGTCTTCTCAGTGAGATACATAATGTTTGCTGCGTATCATGTTTAAAACTGATGATGCAAATAGATGAACTCTTCGGAGTTACAATAGTTTCAAGTACTAAGCTTTCATATGTACATGGAATTTCTATTTTTGAAAGAAACAACTATCTTGCTTCTTGTACTGGTTCAGCTTGCTTCAAAAATCCCAAAGGTCGAGCTTCCAAAAACCACGCACATGGAATTTCTATCGTTGAAAGAAACAAATATCTTGCTTCTTGTAATGGTTCAACTTGCTTCAAAAATCCCAAAGTTCGAGCTTCCAAAAATCCCAAACTTACAAAGCTAGTTTGGCAAGCCGATTGTGTCTATTGGAAGAAAAGGTATCTAAAATACGTGGACCTGCATTGAGTAACATATATGAGGATATGCAGGAAGCACGAGCGGAGCGTTTAAATACAATGCTCCTGACATTGAGAACAACAGATAGGAAAAAACTAAAAGCATTTCTCAACTGCCGCGCACTATTTAGGGTTGAAATAAAAGTATGATACATCAAAATAATGACTATTTGAAAGCATCGATATGCTACCTCGACATAACTCATATCTTGCCGGCAAATTGTGGGTGCAAATTTAAGAAACATGAGACAAGCGTATGTAAGTACCAAAACAGTAAGCCTAGAGTCAGCACTTAAACTACAATAAAAAATTAAAAGCGTGGTTGAGATGCAACATAATATAAGCAGAAAGTGATATCAATAGAAAACATTTATGAAGCATTATATTCATGCGACCTTAGTATAGCGTGTACATGACGGAATCACAAAACTTGCATATGCTTTTACACAGTTAAAAAGAATTTGAAAACATGAAGCACTGCTGAGATGGCGCGGACTCTATTTGGTGAGAAGGCAAAAGTATCATTCATATGAAGAGTGCAAATGTTTACCAAGCTAAAAATATGAAAACATGCAAGCATGGTTGAACTGAAGCAAACTCTATGCAGAGAAGAAGCACAAGTAATTTGAATATGAAGTATGGAGATTTGAAAGCAACAAAATCAAGCAATCTCATCAGAATTTGCACATAGTAGAAGCTTTGTTCAGAATACCGGAAGCTTTTAAATGAACTATAGGAAGCAATGGATTGTAATTGCTACATTATTATATATGACATGAGGTGTAGAAGCTTGTGTTTTGTGTTACTGAAGCTTGTAAATCTTTGTATAGGATCCGTGAGTAATGATTGAAGCAATGAATTGGATGTAGGGCAGATTTAGAACATGGATTCATATCCCTCTGCTGATTATGCAAGCTCTAAGCAAAGAAGAAGCACAAGTAAGTTAAATATGAACCACGGATATTTCTAAGCAACAAGATCAAAAAATCTCAACAGAACTTGCACATAGTAGAAGCACAAAAACTTTATAAAAAACATATATAAAGGAATACATGGATTTGTTCAGATGTAGTTACCTTCTGCTAAATCGTGTAGTCGTTGAAAGGATCATTGGTAGAAGCATCCTACAACCAGATGCAGATGCTTCTGTAGGAGAGTAGCCTTGATGGCCCGACTGAGCCGCTATGCCGGCCGCCGGCGGTCAATGATGCACGACAAGATTCCCCGTTGGTGGAGCGCCCCTTTTACAAACACAGAGTCTAGCTAGGTGGAGGCGCAGGCCTCAGCCTGGATGGGAGGATGCGGTGCTGCATGGAGAACATGATCGCCGGGGAGAGCAGGGCAACGACGAGTAGATTGATTTATTAGGAACAAGGCGACAAGGAGGAGTCGAGCAGGAGTTAAGATCCGTAACGGGGCGGAATTTTGGGGATAAACCGGACAGTTATTACTACGGAAACAAGTGAGAAGGAAAGCCAAATGAGGGCCGCTTGATGGAGGCGAGATGAACGGCCACGGACCCGTCCGGCAATTTGTTTCTTATCGGACTTCGATACATAGTATTTACCGTTATAGGCTGATGTGAAGAAAGTGTAGTGAATACACGAAAAGTTACAGGCTACCGGTAATTACAACCTCATATGATTTTGCACTAATTTGAACCATGCATATATAGCACACGAACTGCTATAATGCGTTCTGACTAAATCCAGACTTTATCTGCATGTAACTCTTTACAAACATCTTAGCTCCGAGTTTAATTTCATGGGGTCTACAAATCGATGATCCCCTAGGCCCCTACTGTAATGGGTTGAAAAGAAGAACATTATAGCATCCATAAAAAAGAGAAGTACTCCCCTATGAGTAATAATTATGGCCCTGACGTACATGAGAAAATCTAGTGGACAAGAAATTCCACTTTGATTTGAAGGGGATCTACATATCCATGGCCCCTGCCCCCCCTGCTGTACTCATGAACACTACGACACAACAAAATAGGGCACAGCTAGGCAGCTCCGCCATGATAACGCTGGGGCAACTAGATAGAAGATCGAGTGCAAGCACCGGTAGAAAAAGGGTCTCCAGTCCTGGGCCGCAGCTGGCTCTAGTCCCGGTTTTGGGCCCGGGACTGCTAAAACAGGACTAGAACACCCCCCCCCCCCCTTAGTCCTGGCTCGCTACGGCCAGCGACTGATAACAACCACGTGGCTGTTTCAGCGCCGCGGGGGGCGGAAACCCTCTAGTCCCGGTCCGTAACACCACCCGGGACTATAAGATTTCTTGCCGCGTGTGGCATCCCGCAAAAACCACTACCAGAAAATCGCGTTAAATTTGTGCATTGCATCGTCATCATCATGCATTGTTTGCCAAAACTATTTTCGCCACACCCGATTTGTTTTCCAAACGCCCCATCTTTATTCAAACGCCAAACCCCGGGTCTCCGGAATAATTTTGTTCTGTTGCTATCGGGTTGCAAACGGCCCAATTAAATCAAATAAAAGTTTTATTTATTTTAGTAGGGGCAGTCGAACGGGCCGTCCCGACCCGAACGACCACCCCCAGTTTTACAAACGGTCCAACCTGCCGCCCCATCTAAATCCTAAACGCACCCACTATCCTACCCACACCCCCTGGCCACCTCACTCCCTCCAATAGTATCCTGCCACCTCACCTTTTCCTAGCCCCCACCCAACCACATGTTGCCACGTGGCCTCCTCCACATCCCTCTCCCTTCCTCTCTCTCACCTCTCTCTCAGCCCACCAACCCCCAGCCCCACACCACGCACACACTAGACACATGCACGCACGCAACTGCCCACGCATGCACCCTGCCCCGCGGGACCCCACCGGGCCCCACCCACACGCGCCGCCCCGCACTGCTCCTCTCCCTCTCCTTCCTCCCGCCCACCTCCGCCTCCCTCAGGCTGGCGCCTGGCTTCTGGCCTCCTGCCACACGGCCTTGGCTCCTCCTTCCAGCGCCACCCTGCCCGCCGCCTCCCCGCCCCTCCCGCCCATCCTCCCAGAACCGCCATGGCGCCTCCTCTGCCCGCCGCTTTTCCTCCCCGCCGGCCGCCAGTGCTCCCAGCCCCGCCAGGCCCCTTGCTCGCCTCCGCGGTCTCTCCTCCGCCTCCCTCGAGCTCCTCCATCGCTCTGCCAGCCGCCACGCCCTCGAGCCACGCCAAGGCGCTGCTGTAGCACCGCCGGAGCCGCCCGCCGCCCTCGCTGAGCACCCCGCCTGCCGCCAGCTTCCCGTCTGCCGCCGCTGCCGCCTCGCCGCCCGCCTTCCCCGCGCCCGCCCGTGCTCCCTCCGCTGCCTGCTCCTCCTCCCGTGCCCCGACGCCCAGGACCTCCGCCTGCCTGCGCTGGCGCCGGGCGCTTGGCCGTCCGCTGCCGGCTCGCCACCAGCTTCTCGGTCGCCGCCTGAGCCCGCCACATACCATGAGCCCGCCCCGCCCACGTTCCTCGCCGCCTTTATCGCCCCGGTAGCTCCTGCCGCACGCGGGGCGAGGTCCTCTCAGCGTCGAGCCGTAGGCTGTGTGCCTGCCTTTGTGTTTGGAGACGCTGGACAACCCAAGTGCAAGTCGATCCGAGATCGGTTGGAGACACGATTCCTCTATGCGAATCTAGTGTGGCATGTTGATGTTATGTGAAACCGCAACTTCAACGCACAAGATCCACAGGCACCCATGCAACCCAGGAACCACCGGCGCTCGAACCCGAGAGAACCACGCCAAGTACCTATGGTATCCGAGGATCGACATCGTGCTGGTACGTCAAGACCTTCTACCCGAGGACGCCAAGGCCGGACCCGAAACCCGCCAAGATCGTCACCGAACGCGAAGTCCTTCTTCCGGATACGACAAGTACCCCTTCGAGGACGCCGAGATCTACAACGGAACCGAGGACGCCAAGAAACCGATGCGCCAAGTTCTTCACCTCGGACGCCAAGATCGAACCCTGGAGTGTCAAGTTCTTCGACCCGACGGCCACCTATGCGACAAGTACTCCGCCCGGAACCCTGAGTTCGCCATCAAGGACGCCAGGACCGTCGCCATGACCCAAGGACCCCGGAGGCGCCAAGACCCTGACCCCGGAGCCGAGAGCGTTTCCGCCGAACCCCGGAACCCCCGGAACCCCAAGATCGTCGAGCCCCTCTAATGTGTGACCCTTTTCCTCGAACCCTATTTTTATAACATAATAACTTGATGCATGTTTAATTGTCATCCATCTCGCATGCATATCATTGGTTTGGGGGCCTTATGCCGATTCACCTAATGATTAAATATGGGGCCCATATGCGGGCAAATCTAGTCTCATATTGGCCTCATTTAAACTTGTGTAGCGAATCGGTGATATCTTTTGCCTTGTTAAACAACATTTAAATTGCGGGGAGCTAAATAACTTGAACCACCTAATTAATGTCGGGACCCCGGTTCCGCTTAATCTGACCTAATCGCATCGCACCTTTGCCATGTCATCCATCATGCATGCATCATGCCGATCTTCTGCCGTGTATTAAATATTGCATCCGGTGTTTCTTCTAGTGTTTTGCTTCTTCATGATAAGGCCGTTGAGTTGATGTGAGCTTCACCGATCTTGGTTGAACCCTCGACAATGTTTTCAAAGCAGCATCTCCCCTTTCTACCTATCTTACTTTTATAGTCTTTATTCCCTCCTGTTGATCTATTGCTATCTGTGTTGCGATGCTTTAGTTTTCGTACCTATGATATCCCCTGCAGCCTTATATTGCCTCGGACACACCCTATTGCCTGTTGTTTGGTAGATAGTTGGACTTGCGCGTCGTAGTTGCTTGCTCAAGTGCTGATGTGTGTCGTCATATGCCACAGTTGCTGATGTATTGCCGCATGTTGATGATGGAGATGATTCTAGTTTTACTTATCGTCACTTTACTTTCTGTTTAACAACTAAAATTGAATAAGCAGAGGCATCGGTGGGTGATAGATAATATTTGGTTTCCGAACGCCCACTTGTGTCCCGTAAGACCCCGAGTACTTGATACCTGTTCCTTGATTTGCGCGCTATCCACATCCGGGAGGTATATGGGACCCCCGAGCCGTAGCTTGATTCACTTATTTCTTGGGGCCACAAACTAGTTTGAGGTTTTATTTACGATCCTGTACTTATGCCATGCTTTACCGCTTTACTTACGATTGTGCGAGGTGCACACTGCATCGCTTAGGCAAGCGAGTGTTTCGCGGTATCGACAAGCCCAACACACTTTCGGTTCCCATGCCGTTACAGCCACCGACGCAGACCTTGAGGCCGTCTCGAGCTTGCTTACTCTGCTATGGATTCTACTTAAGGGTGGCCTCAAATATTTCTGAATCGTGATTGTTCACCGTGAAAGCCTCGTTGGGTTTTGATTTGGTTTTTCCGAGGTTGATCGAGCGTGTGTTGCTATTGGTGCACCGGCGGGTTAAAACTTTCAAAGCCGTGTCCGGATATGGACGACTTGGAGCACAAGATCTCGATCATAGACAAGCATAACTAAAGTTTATTTGCTATAAATTTGACTTATAATGACTAGTAATCAGCTTCACTATAATGGAATGGCTAATTAATACTGCCCACAATTGCTTGTTTGGTTGTCGCTTCATACAAATGTATCTCGACTAGTAATTATTGCAACTACAACGAATGGCTGAATAAAAGTACCAACAACTGCTGGTTTTGGGATTATATCATGCTATCTCAGTATTTGATTAGTAATTGTTGCAACTATCACGGAATGGTTAACTAAAAGTGCCCACTGTTTATTTTATCGGACGATTATCTAAACTTGACTAGTAAAGTGCCGCAACTATAATCGATTAAATAAACTGCCAATGTGAGTTCCTCGGTTGACTTCCTCGTTTGGTCCCGAGGGGAAACACCAGACGGTTTGTTTGGTGATAGCTTCGAGTTGGATCCGGTTAGGTCATTCTTACCCCTCTCGATAACCGCCATTGTATCGAGTCTCTATAGGTTGTTTAGTGCATGCCGCCGCTCAAATCCACCATACCTATGTAGGCGAGGACCGCCAATTCTAGCCTCGCTGTATCGGCCTCGATCGACGCTCCTTCTTTGTTTTCTGCTTTGCCCCTTTGTCGGCACCCCTTTTGTTAAGCAGGTTTTGAGATCGACGCCGTTAGCAGGGTTACCCTTCCGGCTTGGCCTGGGCAGGGTTATGGACGCCATTGGTTATTCTTCAGGGCTCTTAGCCCCATTTGCTTCTTGTCCGTAGAGGGACGCTCTATCTTTTCAAGGTGATTTGGATCTTTGTATATTATATCTGTATTCTTGACTCTTTGAGTCGCTGTAATATATATCTGTTCTGTGGGTCCCATCGAGGACTGTTGTGTAATGTTATTACTTCGTTTTCCACCCGCACGAAAGTGCCTGGTGGGCACCTTTGAATCGTTTCTATGCGGGTTTGGCGAATTTTGCTAAAACTTGCATAGGTCCGATTTCCGAGGGTGTTACAGAGTGGTATCAGAGCTCAGCAGTTGCGATACCCCACAAGTCCAGCCTGTAGGATAACCTAGCTAACGGCCGAAGTAGAGTGTCAAAACTATTTTGCAAAATCGGTTGGATAGTTCTGGTTAGGTCTGACTTTACTCACCCCTCCGCTATTCTCCTCTTACCGACGTGTTTTGAATCGCTCTCTTCTCTCTCTTGAGTCCAGAATTCTCGTGGTTGGGTTCGTACCTTCAGGGCTTCGCTTTCTTCCTTTTTGTAACGGAGGTGCTACGATCATCAATCTGCAACTTGTCTGTTGTATCCTTACTCCAATCTTTCGTTCTTATCCCCATGTGTTCCTTGCCGGACAGCTGTGTCGATGAAAAACATAGGAGGAGGACGAGCTTTGGTGAAGTTGGGGTTAACCTTGAGCATGTGTTGTTCATTCCAATGAAACCATCGCGGAACCTAATCATTGTGTTTTTCATACGATTTCTGCTGGCATCTTTCCTTTGTTCCGGAGACCATCCAAGAAGATCTTCAGTCTAATTCCGAGAGTTGGTTGCTTAATCCGCTTATTCGTGTGCAGAGTAATGGTTTGAGTGTGGGATGGAGTAGCTACCCTACCACTGCTCTTATCATTCGCTCTTGAATGTCGAATCAGTGGATCCAGCAATTTCACTCCATCCACGGAAGTTAGGGGTGGCTTTATTTGTTGATACCTCTACCTTCGACCTTTTGTTCCCGGAGTGTTCTCTCGACGATCAGGAGCAACGATCTTTTGTTGGTGGTGTCGCCGTTTTCAAGATGGAGGATGAACCCTCGTTAGTGGTGTCGCGAGGATCTACACGAAGCGCGAAGGATCAGCCGCCGACCTTCCTTCCGGTATCTTGAGGCGGATCTCGAGGGCGAGATCCCTTGTTAGTGGTGTCGAATTGTGGCATCCCGCAAAAACCACTACCAGAAAATCGCGTTAAATTTGTGCATTGCATCGTCATCATCATGCATTGTTTGCCAAAACTATTTTCGCCACACCCGATTTGTTTTCCAAACGCCCCATCTTTATTCAAACGCCAAACCCCGGGTCTCCGGAATAATTTTGTTCTGTTGCTATCGGGTTGCAAACGGCCCAATTAAATCAAATAAAAGTTTTATTTATTTTAGGCGGTCGAACGGGCCGACGACCACCCCCCCAGTTTTACAAACGGTCCAACCTGCCGCCCCATCTAAATCCTAAACGCACCCACTATCCTACCCACCCCACAGCCACCTCACTCCCTCCAATAGTATCCTGCCTCACCTTTCCTAGCCCCCCAACCACATGTTGCCACGTGGCCTCCCCACATCCCTCTCCCTTCCTCTCTCTCACCTCTCTCAGCCCACCAACCCTGACCCACCACGCACACACTAGACACATGCACGCATCGCCCACGCATGCACCCTCTTGTGGGACCCCATCGGCCCCACCCACACGCCGCCCTGCTCCTCTTCTCCTTCCTCCCGCCTCACTGGCCACCCTCTGCCTTGCGGCTCCCGTTCCGGCCTGCTTGCCGCCGGACCCCTCCCTTCCTCCGCTCACTGCCCTCGTCTGGCGCTCCGGCGTCGCCTCCCCACCCGCGCCATTCCCGGCGCGGCCCTCTGCCGCCCATCCTCCAGAACCGCCCGCCCTCCTCTGCCCGCTCTTCCCTCCCATGGCGTCGCAGTGCCCCGCCCAGCCCTTGCTCGCCTCCCGCGTCTCTCCTCCGCGTCTCCCTCGAGCTCCTCCATCGCCTTGGCCGGCCACGTCCCGCCACGCCCGCGGCTACGCCGCCCGCCGCCGGAGCCGCCCAGCGCCCGGCTTGAGCACCCGCTCCGGCCGCGCTCAGGTCGCCGCTGCGCGTCTGCGCCGCTTCCCGACCCGCGTCCCGCCCGCGTGCTCCCTCCGCCCGCCTGCTCCTCCGTTCCCGTGCCCGGCGCCTCCGCCCTGCCTCGCCGGCGGCGCCATGGCGCCGTCCGCCGCCGTCGTCGGCTCGCCACCGCTTCTCCTCGCCGCCGAGCCGCCACCGCGCCCATGCCCGCCCGCCCGTTCCCTGCCGCCTTTATCGTCCCCGGTAGCTCCTGCCTGCACGCGGGGGCCGAGGTCCTCTCCAGCGTCGAGCCGTCTTAGACTGTGTGCCCTGCCTTTGTGTTTGGAGACGTCAGGGACAACCCAAGTGCAAGTCGATCCGAGACTGGTTGGAGACACTGATTCCCTCTATGCGAATCTAGTGTGGCATGTTGATGTTATGTGAAACCGCAACTTCAACGGACAAGATCCACAGGCACCCATGCAACCCAGGAACCACCGGCGCTCGAACCCGAGAGAGCCACGCCAAGTACCTATGGTAGCCGAGGATCGACATCGTGCTGGTACGTCAAGACCTTCTACCCGAGGACGCCAAGGCCGGACCCGAAACCCGCCAAGATCGTCACCGAACGCGAAGTCCTTCTTCCGGATACGACAAGTACCCCTTCGAGGACGCCGAGATCTACAACGGAACCGAGGACGCCAAGAAACCGATGCGCCAAGTTCTTCACCTCGGGGCCAAGATCGAACCACAGAGTGTCAAGTTCTTGACCCGACGGCCACCTATGCGACAAGTACTCCGCCGGAACCGAGTTCGCCATCAAGGACGCCAGACCGTCGCCATGACCAAGGACCCGGAGGCGCCAAGACCACGACCCCGGGCCGAGGCGTTCACGAACCCGAACCCCGGAACCCCAAGATCGTCGAGCCCCTCTAATGTGTGACCCTTTTCCTCGAACCCTATTTTTATAACATAATAACTTGTCGCATATTTAATTGTCATCTCGCATGCATATCATGTGGTTTGGGGGCCTTATGCCGATTCACCTAATAATTAAATATGGGGCCCATATGCGGGCAAATCTAGTCTCATATTGGCCTCATTTAAACTTGTGTAGCGAGTCGGTGATATCTTTTGCCTTGTTAAACAACATTTAAATTGCGGGGAGCTAAATAACTTGAACCACCTAATTAATGTCGGGACCCCGGTTCCGCTTAATCTGACCTAATCGCATCGCACCTTTGCCATGTCATCCATCATGCATGCATCATGCCGATCTTCTGCCGTGTATTAAATATTGCATCCGGTGTTTCTTCTAGTGTTTTGCTTCTTCGCGGATAAGGCCGTTGAGTTGATGTGAGCTTCGACCCGATCTTCGGTTGAACCCCTCGACAATGTTTTCAGGCGAGCATCTCCCCCTTTCTACCTATCTTACTTTTATAGTCTTTATTCCCTCCTGTTGATCTATTGCTATCTGTGTTGCGATGCTTTAGTTTTCGTACCTATGATATCCCCTGCAGCCTTATATTGCCTCGGACACACCCTATTGCCTGTTGTTTGGTAGATAGTTGGACTTGCGCGTCGTAGTTGCTTGCTCAAGTGCTGATGTGTGTCGTCATATGCCACGATTCTTGATGTATTGCCGCATGTTGATGATGGAGATGATTCTAGTTTTACTTATCGTCACTTTTACTGCTTAACAACTAAAATTGAATAAGCGAGAGGCATCGGTGGGTGATAGATAATATTTGGTTTCGAGCGCCCACTTGTGTCCCGTAAGACCCCGAGTACTTGATACTGTTCCTTGATTTATCGCTATCCACATCCGGGAGGTATATGGGACCCCCGAGCGAGCTTGATTCAGACTTATTTCTTGGGGCCACAAACTAGTTTGAGGTTTTATTTACGATCTGTACTTATGCCATGCTTTTGCTTTACGATTATGCGAGGTGCACACTTTGTCTTTGTTTAGGCAAGCGGAGTGTTTTCGGTGTCGACAAGCCCAGCCACACTTTCGGTTCCCGATCGTTTCTGACCAGCCAGACCTTGAGGGTCTCGGAGCTTGCTTACTCCGTTCTGATTCTACTTAAGGGTGGCCCCTGAAATATTTCTGAATCCTGTGATTGTTCAATGTGAAAGCCTCGTTGGGTTTTGATTTGGTTTTTCCGAGGTTGATCGAGCGTGTGTTGCTATTGGTGCACCCCGGCCGGGTTAAAACTTTCTGAAAGCCGTGTCCGCGGATATGGACGACTTGGAGCACAGTATCTCGATCATAGACAAGCATAACTAAAGTTTATTTGCTATAAATTTGACTTATAATGACTAGTAATCAGCTTCACTATAATGGAATGGCTAATTAATACTGCCCACAATTGCTTGTTTGGTTGTCGCTTGCGACAAATGTATCTGACTAGTAATTATTGCAACTTCTAATTGGCTGAATAAAAGTACCAACAAGCTGGGGTTTTGGGATTATATCATGCTATCGTATTTGATTAGTAATTGTTGCAACTATCACGGAATGGTTAACTAAAAGTGCCCACTGCTTATTTTATCGGGCGATTATCTAAACTTGACTAGTAAAGTGCCAACTATAAGCGATTAAATAAAGCGCCAACTGTGAGTTCCTCGGTTGACTTCCTCGTTTGGTCCCGAGGAAACACCAGACGGGTTTGTTTGGTGATAGCTTGAGTTGGATCCGGTAGGTCATTCTTACCCTCTCGATAACCGCCATTGTATCGAGTCTCTATAGGTTGTTTAGTGCATCTTTGCCGCCTTGATCCACCATACCTATGTGGCGAGGACGCGAATTCTAGCCTCGCCGTGTCTTGGCCTCGATCGACGCTCCTTCTTTGTTTCTGCTTTGCCCTTTGTCGGCACCCTTTTGTTAAGCAGGTTTTGAGATCGGCGCCGTTGTGGTTACCCTTCCGGCTTGGCACAGGCGGGGTTATGGACGCCATTGGTTATTCTTCAGGGCTCTTAGCCCCATTTGCTTCTTGTCCGTAGAGGGACGCTCTATCTTTTCAAGGTGATTTTGATCTTTGTATATTATATCTGTATTCTTGACTCTTTGAGTCGCTGTAATATATATCTGTTCTGTGGGTCCCATCGAGGACTGTTGAGTAATGTTATTACTTCGTTTTCCACCCGCACGAAAGTGCCTGGTGGGCACCTTTGAATCGTTTCTATGCGGGTTTGGCGAATTTTGCTAAAACTTGCATAGGTCCGATTTCCGAGGGTGTTACACCGCGGCAGAGAATTGTGTGTTTCTCTGCCGCGGCAGAGATTATGTATTTCCTTTTTTTCCATTTTGTTCCTTTTTCGTTTCGTGTTTCACTATAATTTTAAACATATATTTAAGTACACATATTCTACGCTAATACACAGTACACGTTGATGCATCTATATAATTAATCAATCCCTTACAATCATACATTGATGATATATATATCAAAAGGAAGAAATGTTTTGAAATTACATAGTCATTGATGAATATATATATCATATCAACTACATGGAGATTACTAAGGCAAATCGAGTTCTACGACATCCCGCATAATGCTCTCCATGTACATCAAGGACCTCCTTCATCATAAATCCCGCCAGCTCCTCTTGAATTGCTCTTATGCGCTGGTCTGGCTCTAGTTTCTCCCGCAAACCATAAATATAATGTGAGTCAACTTTCCGCTCACTGGTCAAATCGCGGATGTACTCGTAGACATAGTATCCACATAAATGAGTTCCCGGTGGCTGCTGTAAACTCTTCGCCATTTTATAAGTTAGCTCCTCTTCGAATGGACCTGGTATTTTCTGTCTGAACGTGTTTAACACCTGCTCGGCAAAGAAAATGAACAAAGGAGTTATTAGTTACTTGATATCAGGAAATGAACGAATGAGGCCGATATAATGCGATAATGATTGAAATTACTTATGGAGCATTGCTTTCATGTCGCTCCACTGCTCTTGGTCCCAACTTAATGAGTCATGGACTTCAACTAGGGACTTGTCAACTTGAATGTTTAGCAAGATCCAGTGGAATCTGCGGACGTTTACATAAGCATACATGCATAGCTCATCGAGTAAGCAAAAATAAAATGTGTACAAGATAGAAACACTCACTTGAAGTTGTAAGGAAATAGTATTTCTTTAACAAAATTATTCTCGGTTAAGAACCTGCACAGGTCTGTCTCCACGTCCTTGGGGAGATTCTTTAACGTATATTCATTAACAATATATGGATCAATGAACCCAACGTCATATCTTCTAGCTCTTTTGCATTCAAGCATATTCATTCTGCAGAATATAATATCATACAAAAGGATAAATGCAATGAACGAGCTGAGCTACAAACTTAATTATAGAAATAAATCACTTACAGACAGTAGCAACCCATGATAGATTTGTCGAGGGCGTGCTGGTTTTATAACTGAAACAGTTCGGTCATTTGAACCTGTATCGAGTATGGTTTGAACTGATGCTCCATTCTAACGTCCACCAGAAACCAATCTTTTAGATGCTTTTTTCTGTTTGCGACATGTACCATTCGTGCAGATTTCGCATATGTGTGGATAGACGCGCGAGCTCCTCATTACTGACTAGAGGCTTCCCTTGGACATACTTCCGTACTATCTAACCCAATGGTGTATCTTTATAGCCTAAATATTGACCAAGAGAAATATTTGCTTCGGTAGCAAGTGCTTTGGCCTGCGATACAGTGGTGCCCATTAGTGGAGCATTATTACGGGTTCTGGGTCCATTATTTGCATGTCCATATCCATTTCAGCTCTAAAGGCCTTGTCGAGGTCTGAAATGACTTTGAGCGGGGCGACCGATTGATTCTTCTGTGCTCCGAGCTGGGCAACTTGCTTCCCGCTTTTTGCACTTGTGATTTGTTTCTTATGTGCTTGCTTAAAAATCTCCCGGTCATAGTCTGTCATCGATATCTGGGATGGTTGCTCAAGAAAGGACTTAGCCCACTTTTTGGTTTTTTCATCATATACTGTCTTTGACTCAGGCTTTTTAGGTGCAAAATGCGCCTTAACTTGGGCAGCCACATCCACGTTAGTTTCCTCATCGGTCTTGTCATAAGGTCTCTTTGGAAGAGCCGGCGGGATGTCGACTATCTTTGTCGTTTGAACTTTCTTCGATGTGGGGCGCGGGGGAGCGTCGACATTTCGTTTCTTCAACGAGGTAGTAATACTGCACGAAGGCGGAGGCGGAGATCGAGTATTGCGCGGAGGCGGAGATCGAGTTGATGTACTCCTGTTGCGGCGATCGTTAGCGGGGCTGGGTGGACTTGGAGGTTGACGATATTCGATGTGGGGTGGACTTGGATTCCTCGGAGTCGGTGGCCTTGGCGCCGAGCCTGGAAACTTGATGTACTTATTCTTCCATAGGATGATGTTGCGCTTGACATCTCCTAGTTTCGTAAGGCCTTCAGGCATAGCGATGTCAATCTCTAGGTCCGCAAAATCCGCCACTATGTCATCCACCGTGACACGAGCATAGCCAGGTGGAATCGGAAGTGAATGATGGAGTGCTCCAGGTAGACAAGGTAAAGCAGTGCTGATCGCCACCTTGAAGGACAGGTTGTTCATTGGCTGATGTAGCTCACATTGTGCCATCTTTCTGCAATCATCCACGGGGTAGCGAGGAGGCAATGCATCATCCAGCAGTGCTTGATCATCAGCCTGGACCTCCGTGGAAGCCACACTGCTTCTCCGCTGGCTAAGATCCAATGCAGGATCATCAGCATAAGGGTGAGTTGACGACGGCGACCTTTGTCTAATTTCTTGCATGAGGTTCTTCAGATCAGCTAGGTCCTGCTCTACCCTGGAGATCCGGTCTGCCTCCCGGTCCTTCTTTCCGTGACGGCTTCTATAACTAGCATCGTACTGAGGAAATCCTTTCTTGCACGAGACACCAGCGCCTTTGCCTCGTGTTCGTCCTCCCTTTTCAGGATTCCCTAGGGCGTGTGTCAGCTCGTCGTTCTCTCTCTCGGGACGAAACAATCCCAATTGAGCATCGTTCATTGCTTGAACAAGGTCTTGGGAGGGTTTTAGAATTTTTTCATGAAATAATGTCTTTCCTGTTTCTGGGTCCAACGATCCCCTGTGCCCGTACCACCAATGCTTTGACCTCTCGGGCCATCCATCTGTACCAGGAGTGACACCTCTAGCCCTCATTTCTTTCTCCATAGTTTCCCACCTAGGGACGACACTCTTGTATCCACTTGTCCTCATTTTATGATGGTATTTCTTTTTGGCAGCATTTAACGCGTTCTTTGCCGACTTTGCCTTTGCTTCATCAGATTGCTTCTACTGTACAAAATCGGGCCACTGTTCTCTCAACTTCTCGTTTACTCCTTTGAAGTCTGGAGTTTTCTTTTTCGCGACATATTTCGCGTATAAACTTTTCTTATGGTTCCGGTACAGTTCAGCCATCTTGCTCAAAGCCCACTCCTTGACTTTCGCTCTATTTTCAAGCCCACCCGGCCTTGGGGTAATACCATCTACCTCAAATTCTTCATACTCTAAAGGTAGTATGAAATGCGATATGAGCTTCTACCAAAGGTCATCTTTGGCATCATCGGTGACATAGTTGTTGGATTCTTCACCGGGTTTCTTTGACTGATTCCATTCTTGGATGGTCATCGGCAGGTTGTTCCTAATAAGCACCCCTCATTGATTTATAAACATCCTCCGGTGCTTCTCTGGTGAACCTATGATTACCATCCAACTTTTTGTTCGGCCCTCGTTTCGTTCGAGCTGTCGATTGCTTCGATCCGGTGGGCTAAAAGAAGAAGAGAGAGTGATTAATATATATCTAGATCAGTTAATGAATAGAGGTAACACGAGGCTTTATATATATATATATTTAGTTATTAGGGTTATTGTTTTTCTAACATGTTTAAATCTCTTTCTGTTATAGATAATTAAGTCATGGATCCATCCGAGGATCCTGGTCGCATCGGTGAAGGTTTTCTTCAGGGCATGATAAGAGGTGAAATTCCTCTTAATATTACTACCGGTGAAGATATTTTGCTCGAGGAAGAGATATCCTCATATCTGAATCCATCCGGTGATGGACTAGAGGAAAACCTAATGTACCAAGGGGAAGACCGGATGGATTCAGATATGAGGATATCTCTTCCTCGAGCAAAATATCTTCACCGGTAGTAATATTAAGAGGAATTTCACATCTTATCATGCCCTGAAGAAAACCTTCACCAATGCGACCAGGATCTTTGGATGGATCCGTGACTTAATTATCTATAACAGAAAGAGAGTTAAACAGGTTACAAAAACAATAACCCTAATAACTAAAACAAAAAAAATAACCCTAATAACACAAATTAATAACCCTAATATTATTTGCGGTAAAACAATAATCTTAACAACAAAAACAAAAAACAATAACCCTAATAAATAACCCTAATATTATTTGTGGTAAAACAATAATCTTAATAACTAAAACAAAAAAAATAACCCTAATTAATAACCCTAATATTACTTATGGTAAAACAATAATCCTAATAACTAAAACAAAAAAACCCTAATATTATTTATGGTAAAACAATAATCCTAATAACTAAAACATAAAAAAAAACTAATATTAATTGTGATAAAACAATAATCCTAATTATAATAATCCTAATATTATTTGTGGTAATATTATCCTAATTATAATAATCCTAAATATAAAAAAACTATAAAAAACTATAGAAAAAAACTATAAAAAAACCATCCGGAGCCTCTCGATCGAGCTCACCGACGAGGCGAGGCGCGATTCTGTGTGACGAGGAGGCAACACGGACGCCACGATGAGGCTGAGGCGTTGAGGTAGAAAAATGCGTCGGCGAAGCGGTGGCATGTCACGGCACGCGAGCGGGAAGTGAGCGGAGGCCGTCGTGACACCTCCCTGCGTCAGGCTTCAGATGCTGTGGAGTTTCGTCTTCGTCGAGGAATACCAAGTGCTGGTGGGAAGCACTTCCCCTGACGCGGAATATATAGGGACACCCCTTTAGTCCTGGGTCTAGCCACCGCCCGGGACTAGAGGGTCTCTAGTCCCGGGCCATGGCTTAACCCGCGACTAAAGACACCCCCCCCCTTTAGTCCCGGGTTAAGCCACGACCCGGGACTAGAGTGTATTTTTTGGCTGCTTCGTTTTTGCGCGCGAAGGTACCCTCTAGTCCCGGGTCGAGCCACGACCCGTGAAACGTTTGTTATTTGTATATTTTCTTTTTTAAAATTCAAATAAAATATAAAACTTTGGAAAATCATATCTTTTAATGTAAAAATCCAAATAAAACAAATAGTATGTCTATTATTATCACAAGAATATAAAGAATCTTCATATAATATCCATACATCTGTTTGCGTCATTTATAAATTATTTCATTTGTAAATTTTCTTTTTTTAATTCAAATCAAATATAAAACATTGGAAAATCATATCTATTATTGTAAAAATCCAAATAAAACAAATAACATGTCTATTATTATTAGAAAAATATAAAGAATCTTAATATAATATCCATACATCTGTTTGCATCATTTATAAATTATTTCATTTGTAAATTTTCTTTTTTTAATTCAAATCAAATATAAAACTTTGGAAAATCATATCTTTTATAGTTAAACTCCAAATAAAACAAATAATATGCCTATTATTATCAAAAAAATATAAAGCATTTATAAATTATTTCATTTGTAAATTTTCTTTTTTAATTCAAATCAAATATAAAACTTGAGAAAATCATATCTTTTATTGTAAAATCCAAATAAAACAAATAATATGTCTATTATTATCAAAAATATATAAAGAATCTTAATATAATATCCATTTAGTCCCGGTTGTAGTCACTAACCGGGACTAAAGATACTTCCCGCCATTTCCTACCGCTTCCCACCAAGTTTTCCCGCCCTTTCCTTTTTACGAGAACTTTTAGTCCCGGTTGTAGTCACTAACCAGGACTAAAGATATTTTCCGCCATTTCCCAAAGCTTCCCGCCAAGTTTTCCCGCCCTTTCCCTCTATATCTAGGACGATCGCGCCATGGCTATCCACACATCCATACCTTCCTCTCTTAGAACAATGGACAACGCCTTATGGGTCATTCTGACCCTTGAGGAGACCGAGGCGCTGTGTGCCTCCAGCTACCCTTGTCCGCCGGGCTACCGGCCGCCCGCCGGCTGGATGCTAAGCGCTGGAGGGGTTCCTGTCCCTCCTGTCCCTCAAGGTTCCACACGCCAGGCGGCCATCACGAACCACGAGCTCACGTCGGAGCAGGGGATGGATCCCCAGTGGGATCCCGACAACTACGACACCTGGAATGCCTTCTTTGCTAATAGACGGGAAAGGGAGCTCACCAGGTACAAGGGTGATGGCCCGCCTTAAACTACAACGGCGGTTAACCGTCTGCCTATGGTGGGCGTAATATTATCGGAGTGATGCCTGTCCTCGCGGGGTGACCATCCTCACTTTGAGGTGCCCACAAGTCCACCGCCAGAGACACAAGAAGGCCCTCGCCCATAGATGGCATCGTCTTCCAGAGACCCTTCCCCGCCGCCTGAATCCGAGGCGGGTGGCAAGTGCCCCCTATATGCCCACGGCCGAGGATCCCCGAGTGGCGGTGGCGATGATGATGATGATGACGATGGCGATGAAGAAGACCTGAAAGCGTGCTATAGGACTAGGCATGATTATGACTAAAGGGGGCGGCTTTAGTCCTGAGTGTTAGCTAGTCCCGATTTGTCCCGGTTTTTAATATTAATAAATGTCTTGAGTGTTACCTAGTCCCGCGACTAAATATGAAGATGTTGTTGTATTTAGAGGAAAAGGCCTATAAATAGAGCAGCCTATAAATAGAGGAAAGGGAGGGCAGGCTGGATCGAGCAGCCTATAGATAGAGGGAAATGCCTATAAAGAGAGGGTTCATCTTCAGTCCCGGTTGGAGAAACCAACCGCGACTAAAGGGATTGCGGCAGACTGGGCTAGGCAGCACTAATAATAGGGGTGAGTGTCGACATTATGTCGTGCGGCTCTTACCTTGTCCCGGATGGTGTCACCAACTGGGACTAAAGATGAACCTTTAGTCCTGGTTAGAGACACCAACCGGGACAAAACATGAGTCAACACTAATAATAGGGGGTGAGTGTCGACACTATGTCGAGCTGCTTGTACTATAAATAGGCATCCTTGTGAGTCCAGTCCTCCAGCCAGTTTGAGGCATCTCCAAGATAGTTTTCGAGAGCAGGGACACCACTACGGCCAGTTTCAGGAGATGCTTCGGATCCCGGCAACTCCAAGAAACTGGTCATAGAGGCACTCCCTAATATGTGAAATTAGTTATCTCCCAGGCATATTGATCTAGTTAGATAAGTTACAAGCTGCAAGATGGTTTTCAAGAGCAGGGACACCACTATGGCCAGTTTCAGGGAGATGCCGCCAGAGCCCAGTCCTCCGGCATCTCCAAGAAACTGGTCATAGAGGCACGCCCTAATATGTGACCTCACGCGTTTGGAGATCAGATCTTAATGGTTAGTACGAATCGGGACTAAAGGCCCCCCTTTAGTCCCGGTCTAGCCACAAAACGGGACTAACACACTCAAGATGGTTTGCAGACAACACTATCAAAATGGACACATGGAGCATTTTCACTCATAAAATGTTACAATTATTACACATCATTTCTTCGCGTGTGTTCCTTTCTGATCCTGCCGTATCCATGGAGCATCTTCATTCATTAACATGATGCTTAGGTCATCCTTCACTGCGAAGGGCGGAATTTCATGAAACTTATCACAATCTTCTGACATGTCTGTCTTGTCCTCCACTCCCACGATGTTTCTTTTTCCTGAAAGAACTATGTGGCGCTTTGGCTCATCGTCTGATGTATTCTTTTTCTTATTTTTTTCTTTTTATAGGTTTGGTAGACATGTCGTTCACATAGAAAACCTGAGCCACATCATTGGCTAGGACGAATGGTTCATTTAAGTACCCAAGATTGTTGAGATCCAACGATGGCATTCCGTATTTCTTGTCTACCTCGACCCTCCTCCTGTCAGCTTGACCCATTTGCACCGAAACAAGGGGACCTTAAAAGTAGGTACATAGTCAAGTTCCCATATCTCCTATGTGTAACCATAATATGTGGTCTTTGACCCATTGTTGTCTGTTGCATCAAAGTGGACACCACTATTTTGGTTGGTGCTCTTTTTATCTTGGGCGATTGTGTAAAATGTATACCCATTTATATCGTACCCTTGGAAAGTCGATATAGTCGAAGATGGTGACCTAGACAACAAGTATAGCTGATCTCCAAGAGTGTTGTTTTTTATGAGATGTTTCAACCAACCGCCGAAACTCTTCATGTGTTCATCTCTAATCCAAGAGTCATGCTTTCCAGGGTTGTTGGAGCGTAAGATTTTCTTGTGTTCCTCGATATATGGGGCTGCCAAGATAGAATTCCGTAGAACGGTGTAATGTGCTTCGGTGTAAGAATGTCTGTCCCAACATATTATTGATTTCCTTCCTAGAGTACCCTTTCCACTCAGTCTCCCCTCATACCGCGATTGAGTAAGACCAATCGGCGTAAGGTCAGGAACAAAGTCAACACAAAATTCAATGACCTCCTCTGTTCCATAGCCCTTGTAGATGCTTCCTTCTGGCCTAGCACAGTTACGAATATATTTATTTAAGATTCCCATGAACCTCTCAAAGGGAAACATATTGTGTAGAAATACAGGACCGAGAATGGAAATCTCTTCGACTAGGTGAACTAGCAGGTGCGTCATAATATTGAAGAAGGATGGTGGGAACACCAACTCAAAACTGACAAGACATTGGATCACATCATTCTGTAACCGTGGTAGATCTTCAGGATTGATTATCTTCTGAGAGATTGCATTGAGAAATGCACATAGCTTCACAATGGGTACTCGAACATTATCTGGTAGAAGCCCCCTCAATGCAATCGGAAGCATTTGTGTCATACTCACGTGGCAGTCATGAGACTTTAGGTTTTGGAACTTTTTTCTGCCATATTTATTATTCCCTTTGTATTTGATGAGAAGCTAGACGGGACCTTAATACTGCTTAGGCATTCAAAAAATATTTCCTTCTCTTGTTTGGTAAGAGCGTAGCTGGCATGACCTTGAAACCATTCTGGATGCAGGCCATCTGGGTCTTTCATACGTTGATGGTCCTTTCGTGCTTCCGATGTATCTTTTGTCTTCCCATACACGCCCAAGAAGCCTAGCAGGTTCACGCAAAGATTCTTCGTCACATGCATCACATCGATTGCAGAATGGACCTCTAAGAATTTCCAATATGGTAGCTCCCAAAATATAGATTTCTTCTTCCACATGGGTGCGTGTCCTTCAAAGATCCTTCTAACAGATTTTCCGCAGACCCTTTCCAAAGGTTACTATTTGATCCAAATCTTTGACCATATCAAATATATCAGCACCAGTACGCTCCTTAGGCTTCATCTGGTGACATGCCAGACCGTTGAAATGCTTGCCTTTCTTTCTTAAGGGATGCTTGGACAAAATAAATCGACGATGCTCATTGTACATATTCTTCTTACAATGTTCCAAATATATACTTTCAGTATCATCTAAACAGTGTGTGCATGCATTGTATCCCTTCTTGGACTGTCCTGAAAGGTTACTAAGAGCAGGACAATCATTGATTGTTACAAAAAGCAATGCTCGTAGGTTAAATTCTTCCTGCTTGTTCCCATCCCACACGCGTATGCCGGGTTCGTGCCACAACTGTAAAAGTTCTTCAACTAATGGCCTTAGGTACACATCAATGTCATTTCCGGGTTGCTTCGGACCTTGTATCAACACTGGCATCATAATGAACTTCCGCTTCATGCACAACCAAGGAGGAAGGTTATAGATGCATAGAGTCATGGGCAGTCTTATTTGGAGCTCTGCTCCCCAAAGGGATTCATGCCATCTGTACTTAGACCAAACCTTAAACTCCTTGCGTCATCTGCAAAGTCCGGGTACTTTCTATCGATTTTTCTCCATTGCGACCCATCAGCGGGGTATCTCAACATCCCGTCTGACTTACGTTACTCTTTATGCCATCACATCAACTTGGCGTGCTCTTTGTTTCTGAATAAGCGTTTCAACCGTGGTATTATAGGAGCATATCACATCACCTTGGCAGGAACCCTCTTCCGGGGGGACTCGCCCTCAACGTCACCAGGGTCATCTCGTCTAATCTTATACCGAAGTGAAGTGCATACCGGGCATGCATCCAAATTCTCGTACTCCTCACCGCGGTAGAGGATGCAGTCATTAGGGCATGCATGTATCTTCTGAACCTCTAAACCTAGAGGGAAGACAACCTTCTTTGCTTCGTACACACTGGTGGGCAATACATTATCTTTTGGAAGCATATTCTTCATCATTTTCAGCAACTTTCCAAATGAGGAGTCGGGTATAGCACAATCAGCCTTCCATCGCAGCAATTCCAGTGTGCTGTCTAGCTTTTTCAGACCATTTTCGCAATTTGGGTACAACAACTTTTTGTGATCCTCTAACATGTGATTGAACTTCTCCCTCTCCTTTTCAGTTTCACAGTCTCTTCGTGCATCGGAAATGGTCCGACCAAGTCATCAGCAGGTTCATCATGTGTCTCTTCTTCATCCTCCCCTTCAGCATCCCCCATGGAAGTATCTCCATACTCAGTTAAACCATGATAGTTGTCATCCTCCTCCTCTTCTTCATTGTCTTCCATTATAACCCCTCTCTCTTCGTGCTTGGTCCAACAATTATAACTGGGCATGAAGCCGGACTTAAACAGGTGGCTGTGAAGGGTTTTTGAGTTAGAGTAATCCTTCTGATTCCTACATCCACTACATGGACAGAATACAAAACCATTGCGCTTGTTTGCATCAGCAACACGGATGAATTCATGCACGCCATTAATGAACTCGCCAGAGCGTCGGTCAGTACCGTACATCCATTCCCGGACCATCTGCATTATAGTAAAAGTATATCAAAAACCATTACACAACATGATAAAATTATTACAAGTTATATTGAGAGCTTCTAGAGCATTAATTTTGAATTTTGAAAATTTACATGCACCAATTTGTGACAGGGAGAAAACAATCAACATGATAAATGTGGAGTTTTTTATTATTGTTCTATTAGTGAGAACCTCATTCCATTCTAAGCTCTAAAACTATAAAATTACACATTTCAATTTTCAGTAACTATGTGCCTAATCAAAATTTGTTACACATATATATCAAAATCCTTCTACTTCTAGAGCATGCATGCATTGATCCATATCTCTATATATACTTCTAGAGCATTATAGAGCTAAAGTAGCAATAAGAGATGAAAGAATGAAATTATAACCTTTTAAAGCTTTGGATTTAGGGGTTGCAAACTAAATCTTGACAAATCTTGAGAAAAAAAGGCATGAACTCGCTTGCTTCTTTGAGAAAAATGGCCACCATATGCTTTAGGGCAGCAGGACAGGAAGCATAATATATAGTGGTGGACAACTAGTCCCGGGCCGTGATATAACCCGGGACTAATAGTCCATGAAAAGACCAGCTGGTCTGCTCCAGGTTATTAGTCTCGGGCCATATTACGGACCGGGACTAGAGATCTGGTCCGGCCCGGGACTAGTGTCTACGGTCGTTTCTAGCCGTTAGAGGCCTCATGCCCCGGGACTAGTTCTAGCAGTAGTCACGGGCCGTGGCAGGCCGGGACTGTTGGCGTTGTTCACATAGAACCAAAGACCCTTTTTCCAGTAGTGAAGGTACTAACCGCACGGGATCGAGATGCGTACGCCGGAATCTTATCTTACACCGGCCCAATTGACCGCATTGCCCCTTCGGTGATGACATAAGGTTGATTCAGGACATTGATGCAACCTTGATTCGTGGACGTCGATGCATCCCTGACCGTCGGTGCAACTATGAAGCTCTCAACACCTCCGCCATGGGGCTTCCATGTCAGATCCTCGATGGATTCGGACTCAAACTCCCGATGCGGAGTACCCTCGATCAGTGGGGATTTCTATGAGATTTACCTAAACCTAAAACTGGAAGTAGAGGCAAGGTAAAAGATAGCTTTGGTCTAGAATAATCTCGATAGCCCGGTCCGGCCCGACACTGGGGCTTATATAGTCGGTTACAATAATAATTATTATTACATTAATTAATGCGTAAATTGATAGTGGCGGTCTTCACTTGGTCATCGCTTGATATCAGCCGTTGATCCCCGTGTGAACGTTATCCCTCCAGGTGGGTGAGCAACGAGGATCTGACACTGCTCCCTGCTAAAGATAACACTTGTCCTCAAGTGTTCTTGTTTGGAAACCAGGATTTGAGTGTGTTTGAGTAGAAGTCAGGAAAGACAGTCTTGATGAAGTTTGCATCCTCCCAAGTTGAATCTGAAGGTTCCAGGTTGGCCCACTCGATTAACCACTGAGTGACTAGGACACCATTTTGTGGAAGTGATCTTGTTTCGAGTACTTTGGTTGGTTCTGTCTTGATCTTCCCATCAGCTGTGATCAGTGGTAAGCCAGGTTGGGGAACAGCATGTGTTCCCAGGTGTTTCTTAAGTTGGCTAACATGGAATACTGGGTGGATTTTTACTGCCTCAGGTAATTGCAGCTTGTAAGCTAGTGTACCAATCTTCTGGAGAACTCTGAAGGGCCTGTATTACTTGCTTGTTAACTTGATTGGTTGTTGAATGGCTAATGCTGACATCATGTAAGGTTGCATCTTGAGGTACACCATATCCCCAACTTCGAAGGATCTCTCAGTCCTTTTCTTGTCTGCATATTTTTTCATTATGGCTTGAGCTTGGGTAAGGTTCTACTTTAGTTTGGCCAGAAGTTGTTGTTTCTCCAGTAAGAAGTCTCTTGCTTCACTGTCTTGAGGCCCTGGGACTGAAACTTCACTAATCAGTGGGGTAGCATAGCCATACAGTGCCTGGAAGGGAGAGACCTTGAGAGCTATGTGGTATGTGGTATTGTACCACCACTCAGCTAGTGGTAGCCAGGCAGCCCATTTCTTTGGTTCCTGAAAGATCATGCATCTGAGGTATGATTTCCAAGCATTGATTTACTCTTTCTGACTGACCATCAGACTGTGGATGGTAAGCAGTACTCAGTTTGAGCTTGACATTCCATGCCTTGAACACTTGCTGCCACATTTTGCTAGTAAAGATTCTGTCCCTATCAGTAATGATGTTGATGGGTGGACCATGTAACTTGAAGATGTGATCAGTGACTGCTTGGGCCACAGAATGGACAGTGTAGGGATGGGCAAGAGCAATGAAATGAGCAATTTTGGTTAATCTGTCCACAACCACTAGGATTACCTCCTTCCCTTGAGATTTGGGCAGCCCTTCAATGAAGTCCGTTGTAATATGTTGCCATACCATGTCAGGTGGGTCTAGAGGTTTCAAGAGGCCTAGGTAGCTGCAGTGTTCTGCTTTTGCTCTTTGGCAAATGGGGCACTCAGCAATGAAGGTTTCAATGCTTTTATTTTGCCTAGGCCAGTAGAAGAGTCTCTTTATTCTCTTGTAGTTGGCAACCATCCCAGAGTGACCTCCAATTGGTGAAGCATGGAGGGAATTCATCAATTGTTTTTGTAGGTCCTTGTCATTGCCAATGTTGATTCTGCCCTTGTACCTTAGGACACCAGCATGTAGAGTGAAGTTGGAATCAGCATCAGGTTGGATGTCTAGTTTTTGAATGAGCTCCTGACATGTGGTGTCATTAACATAGCTGTCAAGGACAGATTCAATCCAGGCAGGTTGCACCACTATTATTGGCATGAGGCTGTCAGGGCTGTCTCTTCTGCTGAGAGTGTCTGCTGCTTTGTTTTCCTTGCCCTTTTTTGTAGTCAATGGTGTAGTTGAATTCCAGCAATTTGAGTAGTAGTTTTTGCTGAACTCCCTCCATGACCTTCTGGTTTGTCATGAACTTGAGGCTCTTTTGATCTGTTTTGATGATCAAGGAGCTGCCCAAGAGGTAATGGCGCCATCGTTTGAGTGCCTCTAGAATGGCCATTGCCTCCTTGTCGTATGTAGACATGGCCACTGACTTTGGTCCTAAAGTTTTGCTAAAAAGGAGATTGGCCTGTTGTTTTGCATTAGGACAACACCCAGTCCAAAGCCACTAGCGTCAGTCTCGACAGTGAAGGGTAGGGCAAAATTTGGTAGTGCCATTACAGGAGCTGATATCAGCCTGTTTTTGAGTTGTTCAAAGGCATATGTTTGGGTGCTTGTCCAGTTGAAGGAATCATTTTTTAGCATGTCATGCAAGGGCCGACAGATGATGCCATAGTTCTGGACAAATCTTCTGTAGTACCCTGCTAGGCCAAGGAAACTTCTGATCTGGGAGATGTTCTTTGGAATTGGCCAATCCCTTACTGCTTCAATCTTCTTGGGATCTGTAGCCACTCCTTGGCCAGAGATAATATGTCCCAGATTTTCCACACTGCTGGCAGGAAATACACATTTGCTTTGCTTGGCAAATATTTGGTGTGCTCTGAGTGTTTCTAGAACTACCTTGATGTGTTTAAGGTGTTCTCTTTTGGTCTTGTTATATATTAGGATATCATCAAAGAAGACTAGCATGAATTTCCTCAAATGGGTAGCAAATACTGTGTTCATTAAGGATTGGAATGAAGCTGGAGAGTTAGTTAACCCAAATGGCATGACTAAGTATTCAAAGTGGCCAAAGTATGTCCTGAAGGCAGTTTTGGCTATGTCACTTGGCTTCATTCTTATCTGGTGGTATCCAGATCGCAGGTCTAGTTTGGTGAAGAAGTTAGCACCATTGAGTTCATCTAAGAGATATTCAATGACAGGGATTGGAAATTTGTCCTTGATGGTTTGAGCATTCAATTTCCTGTAGTCAATACAAAGTCTCCAGCTGCCATCTTTCTTCCTTACCAGTATTGGAGGGGAAGCATATGGGCTGGTGCTGGTCTAATGACAGAGGACTCAAGTAGCTTCTTGATTTTCTCCTCCATTTCATTTTTTTGTTTGTGTGGAACTCTATAAGGTTGAATCATAGGTGGTGTTGATCCTTCCTTCAAGGGAATGGAATGATCACATTGTCTTTCAGGAGGTAATGCAGTTGGTTCTTGAAAAATGTTAGCATATTCAGACAGGAGCTGTTGGAGTTCTGGATCAACATTTTGTGGTGGTTCTTCTATAGTGTTGAGAGGGAAGAGGACATAGCCAGTGGCTCCTTTTTCAGTTCCTTCTGTAATCTGTCCATGGACATAAGTGTGACTCCTTTATTCATTGATGAGTCCTTGAGAGTGATCTTCTCCTTTCCATAGTGTTCATTTTGATTTCCCTTGTTATGTAGTCAAACTTCACTTGGTTGTGAGATAGCATCCAATCTCCCCCAAATATGATGTCATGACCATTCAGTGGTATGACTTTGAATGTGTTAGCAAATTCATACCCCTAGATTTTGTATGGCATGGATTTAACTGTAGCTCCAGTCTGAAGTTTCCCTCCACCAGCAACTAGTACAGTTTCCAGGGAATTTGTGATAGTTTTGCAGTTGATCTTTGTGGAGAATTTCATATCCATAAAGGTGTGTGTGTTGCCTGTGTCAACAAGGGCTGTAGCTTTCTTTCCTGCAATGAAAACACTGACAGTGAAGTTGTTCTTGTTGTTCTTTCCTTTCGCATCTTGCAAGGAAAGTTGCATGAGTGTCTTAGTGTCTTCATGTTCTTGGCAGGACTGGTCATTATCTATCTCATTAGTAGTGTCATGGAACTGTTCCTCCTCTTGCTCAGGAACTTCCTTAGTATCCATCATGTTTAAGATCTTGTATTGTTGGCACCTATGGCAAAAGAACCATTTGGATCCAAAATATATGCATAACCCTGGGCCAGTGAACTTAGCTTCTGGTTTTGCGTTTTGTTTGTCAGGTTCTTTGTTGGCAGTGGTGGTGTCAGCAGATGCCTTGGGTTTGGACTGATATTGGCTATTGAAGGTGTTTTTGCTATTGTTGGGAGGGCTGCCCAGTCTTTTAGAGTGGCTTTGAGCGGTAGCATTTGCTGCTTTCGCCATATTCCTTGCATATTCCACTATTTCATGCAAGGTTGGAGGTTTCAAGTTCTTCATGTAATGAGAAATTTTACCTCTCAAACCATTGATGTAACATTTGATGCAGTAGGCTTCCTTGACTTCAGGGTTTTGTTTCCTGTATTCAGCCCTTTTCTACTCAAATCTGTCAGTGTGGTCATTGACTGATGACAGACCCTGTTTGATGGAGTTAAATTCTTCAACACCTTCATAGTCACTGCTGATTGTGAATCTTTGGAGGATTAATTTACTAAAAGCTTGCCAAGTGAGGTTTTCCTATAAGATACTAGAGTTTCTGAGCCATGTATCAGCTTTTCCTGTGATATACATTTGGGCATAATCCAGCTTAGCTGGTTCTGGGACATGGACCATGTTGAAGTACTTCGTTGTCATCCTCAACCGTTCCTCTGGGTTTGTACCATTAAACTTTGGAAATTCCATTTTGTGGGATTTGGCTATGGATCTATAGAATTGGGCATCTCTGTCCATGTTTTGGTGCATGTACCTCTGTTTTGTTGACTCTTTCTTGGTCTTGGTCTGGCATGTGTTGCTGGTCCTGTTCTTGGTGGGGGTAGTCGTTGTAGTGGTTTGGTTGCTGGTTATAGGGTGGTTGTTGTGGTTGGGGAGGTTGGTTTTGGTAATGTGGGGGTGGTTGGTTTATGTTATTGGCGTAAGGTTGCCAATTGGGTTGGGGTTGGTGGTAAAATTGGGGTTGTGGTGGTATGTAGTGTTCAGGGTGAGGGGGTGGCATAAAGTTGGGGTTTTGGGTTGGGTAATGGAATGGGAATTAGGTTTGTTGTGGTGGTATGTATGTTGGTGGTGGAATGTTGTACTGTTGGTATTGGGGTGGTGGGATTTGGTAACAGTATTGTTCTTGGTAGGTTTCTGGGTGTTGGTTATCAAGGTACTAGTATGAGTAGTCGTGCTGCGGCTGGTCTTGTCCACTCGCTTCCTGGAAGTGGAATTCATACCTTGGTTCGATGGGTTCGCTGCGACGCCGCCAGTGAGGTGGTTGAGAGTGGCCGCGAGCAGGTTCTGCTTCACTGGTTGGTTGGAAGGAACCCTCGACATGGGCAGGAGTAGGATCGGGTGGCTTACTGTGATCTGCTCTCAGGAGTGCCGTCGGCTGTGACAACTGTTCTATCAGTGATGTGAGCTTCTCCTTGACCCCATCAACCTTGGAGTCGATTTCTTCTGTGCGCGTGTTGACGTGCTCCATGTCGAGCTTGAGTGCGGCCAGTTCCGCTGCTTTGGCGCTTTTGGTGTTCTTGGATTTGGGGATCTTCTTATCAGTCTCTTTTCTACCGCCGCCCAGCAAGATGCGCCTCCAATTGGCACATGAATCAGATCCGACACCAGAATTTTAGCCCTAGAGGAGATGATCTCTGGGAACCGTGTCGAGTCGTTTGATTTGTGCCCGAGCTGTGCCGTCGCCGTCGACCACATCAAGATGGACGTCACCGCCGTCGCGCCTCCATCGGCTAGCACCCCGCCGCCACGATAAGGGTGGGATTTTACGAGAGATCCCAACCAACCTAGCACCGCAAATCGAGTCGCCACCGGATTTCTCTCCTCGCGTCAGTAGGTGGTGAAAAAAATTGGCCGGTGAATCGACCGCTCTGATACCAATTTGTCAAATCCTCGATGGATTCGGACTCAAACTCCCGATGTGGAGTACCCTCGATCAGTGGGGATTTCTTTGAGATTTACCTAAACCTAGAACTGGAAGTAGAGGCAAGGTAAAAGATAGCTTTGAGCTAGAATAATCTCGATAGCCCGGTCCGGCCCAACACTGGGGCTTATATAGTCGGTTACAGTAATAATTATTATTACATTAATTAATGCGTAAATTGACAGTGGCGGTCTTCACTTGGTCATCGTTTGATCTCAGCCGTTGATCCCCGTGTGAACGTTATCCCTCCAGGTGGGTGAGCAACAAGGATCTGACATTCCAGCCAGACCGCTTTCCACCGACGAGGTAGATTCAGAGGTGGAAATCGAGCAGAGCTCGATGTGGGCGAGAAAGAAAAGGGGAATTGGGGAGGAGCTTGTGAACAGACGAGGGAAAAAATCTATATCTATATAATAATAAAGCACGAAGTGTTTCTCCCGGTCTAACATATATTTAGACCGTTTTACCCTTCCACCAAACAATATATTACCACCGATACCCACCAGACACCAAATTGCCTACGAAAGCCACCGGTATTCTGTGTCGATCTATACGCCAAGTCATGCTTCGTTAGGTTTCCTTCATTGTCGATATGTACGCCAAGTCATGCTTCGTTAGATTTCCTTCATTGTCGTCAATAATATCTCTCCCGGACACAAGGTGCTCCTTCGTCCAAGGTTTCCCTGACAGAGTGCTTCCGACCTAGCTTCCAGGTCGACTATGCAATCCTGCGCCGTTTCTGCCGGACGCCACCACCGTCCAACTGGTTATGACGCCCTGTAGCCCGGACGCATGCTGAAAACTAATGATGAGGCCGCGCGTGCAGGTCCGTGTACATGGAGGATCTGAGTAGAGCATCAGTGCTTTGACGCCGCCGGGAACGAGACCAACCGGTTCAACAAAAGGATCAAAGTCAACCCGATGGGCGTGTTGTTGGGAATATGCCCTAGAGGCAATCATGTATGGTGATATTTCCCATTGTATTCATAAAGATATTAAGCGGTCCTTGTATAAACATCTGATGTGTATCATTGAATATGTGATTCGGTTGTGGAACTATGCATTCATGTTGTTTGTACTAAATATCCTTGGTCATTGAGGTTGTGATGGGCACACAACTTAGACCAATGTGAAAGTTGACTTGATGACTCGGTTCCACTTGTCATGGGCATGGAGATGCTATTCCAACTTACACAGATTCGGCTAAAGAGTTTAGCGAGTCGGATTGACCCATATTGAGGTACACGAACAAGTTGTCATTTGTATATCTCAATCAATATAATCCTTAGACCTGAGGTTATTGCATAGTCCGAGTTGAGGATCACTGACTTAGTTTCTGTCAAACGCTGATCCGAATCGCGCTTATAAAGCGAGTTCGGTTCGACTGAGAATCAAGCTGCATGATGTGAATAACCAAGATGGGATTTTGCCCCTCCACTTGGAGAGATATTCTCTGGGCCCTCTCGTAAGATATGATTCGGAAAGCATGGCCATGCACGACTCGGTTAAGTGTTAACCGAGGCGATCGACTAAGAGTTAGTCAGGTGAATCACTTATCTCGGATCGAGAAGAGAGTTGGACTATTTAAGGGATGACAAATATTCTCCTATAGTCTGACAAGGTATATCGTGAGGCAAAAGGGACTTGGACGTAAGTCACATTGGAAAGGAAAGTCGTCATGACTCTTTGGTACTTGGGAGTCGGCACGTTCTGCTAGGAGCCGCTACCGACTGATCAATTGAGAGTCGGACTCCAATCGTGTCCAAGTAGCCATGAGCCTGCGGGGTCACGCACTTAAGAGAGGGAGCAAGTTCGGATTGGATCTGAACCGGTAATCTGTTTGGGTTGGACCTAAGCCATATTAGGACTGAGTTAGTGAGTTGGACTCACGGTGACTAGTGTTATATGGGCTTTAGTGAATGGGCCGCGCGAGCAGAGCCCACGTTCAATCCCTATATATAGTGGAGAACCGTAACCCATAAGGGTTAATCGTTGTTCGGTTAGGTCATTCCATGTGTTGGAAACCCTAGCTCAATAGCAGTCCTGCCGCCATAACGAATCTAGCAGTTCGCCAGCCTCGCACGCGTGTGGATACCAGCAGAGGTGTATGATCGGCACCGGGGCGATCGGATCGTGAGGATCTTGCATCAATCGACACACTTCATCGAATGCAAATCGCGTGTCTAGTGGTAAACCTTGTGGCCTTCTACCTCAGCTGGATCTTGGGATCACCACGTTAGAGGGGAAATCTTTGTTTTATCTCCGCGTGGCCCAACACGTGTACTTCAGCGAATCCCTGGACCGTGTAGTGAAACAATGCCCGGCGACTCCCTCGTCTCCGCCCTACCATGTTGCCGCCCGACTTGGGGCCATATCGACAGCCGCAGGGACATAGAGTCTACTAGTGCTGGTGGCGCCATCGCGTCCAGTTGTGTTGGCATGATGTTAGCGTCCACTTGGCCTGCCCAGCACTCAGCCCACGTTCTGGACGTTCATGCGCTCACGGCCCAACAATAAGAAGAGAGCCCACTCCATCCCAAAAGCCCGGACTGAAGGGAGGAAGGAATCTCTCCCTTATAAGCTGGGTGTGGCCTCCTCCCGTAGGCGAGGTGAGACTAAACCAAGTAGCCTCCACCGGTCAACAGAGGGGTCTTCACATCCCATCTCCCTGAGAATCCCCTCAGGAAAGCATGGCGATGTTGGCTCCGATACCAGATGTTAGCGTCCATTTGGCCAGCCCAGCACTTAGCCTACGTTCTGGACGTTCATGGGCTCACAGCCCAACAATAAGAAGAGAGCCCACTCTATCCCAAAAGCCCGGATTGAAAAGGAGGAAGGAATCTCCCCCTTATAAGTTGGGTGTGGCCTCCTCCCGTAGGCGAGGTGGGACTAAACTTCGTGTAGCCTCACCGGTCAACAGCAACCTAACATCCCATCCCCCTCAGAATCCCCTCAGGAAGGCATGGCGATCGCTAGCTCTGATACCAGATGTTAGAGTCCACTTGGCTAGCCCAGTACCCGGCCCACGTTATGGACGTTCATGCGCTCACATCCCAACAATAAGAAGAGATCTCACTCCATCCCAAAAGCCCGGACTGAAGAGAGGAATAAATCTCTCCCTTATAAGCTGGGTGTGGCCTCCTCCCGTAGGCGAGGTGGGACTAAACCAAGCAGCCTCCACTAGTCAACAGGCCCCTAACATCCCATCTCCCTGAGAAGCCCCTCAGGAAAGCATGGCGATGCTGGCTCTGATACCAGATGTTAGCGTCCATTTGGCCAGCCCAGCACTCAGCCTACGTTCTGGACGTTCATGCGCTCACAGCTCAACATAAGAAGAGAGCCGACTCTATCCCAAAAGCCCAGACTGATGGAAGGAAGGAATCTCTTCCTTATAAGCTGGGTGTGACCTCCTCCCGTAGGCGAGGTGAGACTAAACCAAGCAGCCTTCACATGTGGTCAACAGAGGGGTCCTCACATCCCATCCCCCTGAGAATCCCCTCAGGAAGGCATGGCGATGCTGACTCTGATACCAGATGTTAGCGTCCACTTGACTATCCCAGCACTCAGCCTACGTTCTGGACGTTCATGCTCTCATAGCCCAACAATAAGAAAGAGCCCACTCCATCCCAAAAGCCCGAACTGAAGCGAGGAAGGAATATCTCCCTTATAAGATGGGTGTGGCCTTCTCCCGTAGATGAGGTGGGACTAAACTTCGTGTAGCCTCACCGGTCAACAGCAGCCTAACATCCCATCCCCCTGAGAAGCCCCTCAGGAAGGCATGGCGATTGCTAGCTCTGATACCAGATATTAGCGTCCACTTGGATGTTCATGCGCTCACAGCCCAACAATAAAAAGAGATCCCACTCTATCCCAAAAGCCCGGACTGAAGGGAGGAAGAAATCTCTCCCTTATAAGATGGGTATGGCCTCCTCCCGTAGGCGAGGTGAGAATAAACCAAGCAGCCTTCACAGGTCAACAGAGGGGTCCTCACACATGATCATGATGTACAAGACAACATTGCCTCAGGATTTCTTTCCTTCGCACGTAGTACAACACACGACCGATGGTCTCGACGATGAGCCGTCCGACCAGGAGGAGTCTGTGTGGAAGCCGACGTCGAGGCTAATCTTCTACAACAGCGCTAGAGCCGATGGCAGCATGGATGGCTTTGATTTGATGAGGGAGCCTGGAAGTACTTAGAGTTCAATGAGCAGAGCCTTGTGGCGATGCACTACAGACTGGGGAGGACACGGCACGGCGACCGGATTTCATCATCTAACCCGGGAGCGTCGCGCCGCTGAGGCCGTTCCTCGACCACTCCCAACAATGTTGACATAGACTTCGTCTCCGTCCTGGTTTGGATATCCTCTGCAGGTAACGACGATATGGATCTCTTCTCCAGCTTCAGAATTTCTGGTCATGTCGTTCATTTATAGTATTTTGTTCTTCAGTATTTATAGTTCGATCCCCTATGCAGAGCACATCATGGTTGGAGGTGATTCCGGCAACACGTGCGTGTAGAGGGAGCAGCGGTAGAAGCAGTGGTCAAGGCCACAGTTGACCGGGCTGTAAGCAGCCTCTATCTAGCCTATTTCTGAGTAAGATGGATGCGTGCGATGCGTTGGTCACTTTATTTGGTGGTGAAGATTTTTCAGAGGGTACAGTTTAGTTTTTAAGCCTATTCTCAGACTCCATCTACAGTTAGACTTCAGTTATCATTGGTATTACGTAATGTCAGTAATGTCCTATGTTCTTGCTTGCTGATTACATAGTTTTATTTGGCTACACCAAACACTACGGGAAAAATTGTCGCTGCCGTCGTCCCTCTCCTTTGCCGTGTGCCAAAGGCCCGGAACACGGCAAAGATTATCTTTGCCGTGTGTATACCAAGAGGAACACGACAAAGCACAGGTGTACGGCAAACTGCAGAAAAAGAACATGGCAAAGAAATAAACACGGCAATGGACAGACGAGAACACACGGCAAAGAAAACAATCACGACAAAGTCATTGAAGACACACGGCAAAGATATATTCACGGCAAAGAAGTGGGCCCCGTGGCCTCGCAGGGTCACCCGCCGGCAGGGGCTGACGGCAGAATCTTTGCCGGTGCCCTCGCCGTCAGGTATGCCGTGTGTATTCTTCTGTATACACGGAAAAGCATTTTTTTTTACCTTTTTCTTTTCTCTAATTAGCAAGGCTTTTATTACATATATGTTAGGTGATATTATTTTATAGGATCATGAGAACACACATATGATCATAGGTTATTGTGGTCTTGATCACTATATACATGCACCCCCTTATACGGTCGATTTCAACAGAACGGGAGATTCCCCTTATACAGTCGAACCTTCGCTTCTAGGTTAGGCGCATGCATGCGAGGGGACACATGCAAGCACATATACCAACCTTGCACCACACTCACACACATATGCTAGGGACACATGCAAGTTTTCATCGATTAAGCGTTCGTGGTCTTCCTCCGGCGAAACCCTGATCTGCGGGGCTCGGATCGTCTACCCCCCTAGACATTCTTCTGACAGGGGTAGCCCGGCGTAGCTCTCTCTTGTTTTGTGTTTGATTATGTCATGGGATGATGTAAAACCATGCTGCTTCACAAGTTGGGGCACTATACTACCCGGTTTCACCGTAACGGGGAGATTCCCCCTTATACAGGTCCAGAACCTTCGCTGCTTCTAGGTTAGAGCGCATGCATGCGAGGGGGGGACACATGCAAGAACTTATACCAACCTTGCACCACACTCACACATATATGCTAGGGACACATGCAAGTTTTCATCTGATTCCGACGTTCTCATCGTCTTCCTTCGGCGAAACCCTGATCTGCGGGGCTCGAATCGTCTACCCCCCTAGACATTCTTCTGACAGGGGTAGCCCGGCGTAACTCTCTCTTGTTTTGTGTTTTACTAGGTCATAGGATGATGTAAAACCATGTTGGTTCACAAGTTGGGGCACTATCCTACCCGGTTTTACCGTAACGGGGAGATTCCCCCTTATACAGGTCCCGAACCTTTCGCTTCTAGGTTAGAGCGCATGCATGCGAGGGGGACACATGCAAGCACATATACCAACCTTGCACCACACTCACACACATATGCTATGGACACATGCAAGTTTTCATCTCATTCCGACGTTCTCGTGGTCTTCCTCCGGCGAAACCCTGATCTGCGGGGCTCGGATCGTCTACCCCCTAGACATTCTTCTGATGGGGGTAGCCCAACATAGCTCTCTCTTGTTTTATGTTTGATTATGTGATGGGATGATGTAAAACCATGTTGGTTCACAAGTTGGGGCACTATACTACCCAGTTTCACCGTAACGGGGAGATTCCCCCTTATACAGGTCCAGAACCTTTGCTTCTAGGTTAGAGCGCATGCATGCGAGGGGGACACATGCAAGCACATATACCAACCTTCCACCACACTCACACACATATGCTAGGGACACATGCAAGTTTTCATCTGATTCCGACGTTCTCGTGGTCTTCCTCCTGTGAAACCCTGATCTGCGGGGCTCGGATCGTCTACCCCCCTAGACATTCTTCTGATGGGGGTAGCCCGGCGTAGCTCTCTCTTGTTTTGTGTTTTATTATGTCATGGGATGATGTAAAACCATGTTGGTTCACAAGTTGGGGCACTATACTACCCGGTTTCACCGGAACGGGGAGATTCCCCCTTATACAGGTCCAGAACCTTCGCTGCTTCTAGGTTAGAACGCATGCATGCGAGGAGGGACACATGCAAGCACCCGGAGACTAGTTGTTGATTTTTGTATGTTCCAACATAGCACCACACTTTCATGCATGTGCTAGGGCACATGCATGCATGTCCTTGAGGTACTCAAAATTGAGAACAATCTATAAAGGATGTCAAACAACAAATTTCAGACTTTGTCGTGAAATCCTCTCATCTTGGTCTTTTGATTGACCCAAAGAGTGACCTTGAAAGGTTCAAAAGTAGTCCAACAGCTTGCTTGATTTTGTTGGTCAGCTCTACCGTGAGGGGAAATTCTACTCTTCACGATTGGTTGAGGATTGTTTCTCAAAGTTTGTGACTAGGCACTCACCTAATGGAAATGAAGTTCAGCATCCTCCAGAAGCTTATTGCCTAGTGCAAAGTTCATATTTCCATGGTCTCAATCCTTATGAAGAGCTGGTACATGCTATATCTACAAGAGAAACTATCGTCCGCTCCTCAAGAGGGTTGACAGAACCAGTGGCGGGAGTTTCCACGTATATATCCAGGATTTTACTAAGTATTAACGCATGTCTACAAAGGGGGTCGCACTTGGAAATTACACATGGGACCTACCAACCTTGCACCACACTCACACACATATGCTAGGGACACATGCAAGTTTTCATCTGATTCCGACGTTCTCGTGGTCTTCCTCCGGCGAAACCCTGATCTGCGGGGCTCGGATCGTCTACCCCTCTAGACATTCTTCCGACAGGGGTAGCCCGGCGTAGCTCTCTCTTGTTTTGTGTTTGACTACGTCATAGGATGATGTAAAACCATGTTGGTTCACAAGTTGGGGCACTATCCTACCCGGTTTCACCGGAATGGGGAGATTCCCCCTTATACAGGTCCAGAACCTTTCGCTTCTAGGTTAGAGCGCATGCATGCGATGGGGGACACATGCAAGCACATATACCAACCTTGCACCACACTCACACACATATGCTAGGGACACATGCAAGTTTTCATCTAATTCCGACGTTCTCGTGATCTTCCTCCGGCGAAACCCTGATCTGCGGGGCTCGGATCGTCTATCCCCCTAGACATTCTTCTGATGGGGGTAGCCCAACGTAGCTCTCTCTTGTTTTGTGTTCGATTATGTCATGGGATGATGTAAAACCATGTTGGTTCACAAGTTGGGGCACTATACTACCCGGTTTCACCGTAACAGGGAGATTCCCCCTTATACAGGTCCAGAACCTTTGCTTCTAGGTTAGAGCGCATGCATGCGAGGGGGGACACATGCAAGCACATATACCAACCTTGCACCACACTCACACACATATGCTAGGGACACATGCAAGTTTTCATCTGATTCCGACGTTCTCGTGGTCTTCCTCCGTCGAAACCCTGATCTGCGGGGCTCGGATCATCTACCCCCTAGACATTCTTCAGATGGGGGTAGCCCGGCGTAGCTCTCTCTTGTTTTGTGTTTGATTATGTCATGGGATGTTGTAAAACCATGTTGGTTCACAAGTTGGGGCACTATACTACCCGATTTCACCAGAACGGGGAGATTCCCCCTTATATAGGTCCAGAACCTTCGTTGCTTCTAGGTTAGAGCGCATGCATGAGAGGGGGACACATGCAAGCACCTGGAGACTAGTAGTTGATTTTTGTATGTTCCAACATAGCACCACACTTTCATGCATGTGCTAGGGCACATGCATGCATGTCCTTGAGGTACTCAAAATTGAGAACAATCTATAAAGGATGTCAAACAACAAATTTCAGACTTTGTCGTGAAATCCTCTCATCTTGGTCTTTTGATAGACCCAAAGAGTGACCTTGAAAGATTCAAAAGTAGTCCAACAACTTGCTTGGTTTTGTTGGTCAGCTCTACCGTGAGGAGAAATACTACTCTTGACGATTGGTTAAGGATTGTTTCTCAAAGTTTGTGACTAGGCACCCACCTAATGGTAATGAAGTTCAGCATCCTCCAGAAGCTTATGGTCTAGTGCAAAGTTCATAATTCCATGGTCTCAATCCTTATGAAGAGCTGGTACATGCTATATCTACAAGAGAAACTATCGTCCGCTCCTCAAGAGGGTTAACAGAACCAGTGCGCGGGAGTTTCCACGTATATATCCAGGATTTTACTAAGTATTAACGCATGTCTACAAAGGGGGTCACACTTGGAACTTACACATGGGACCTACCAACCTTTCACCACACTCACACACATATGCTAGGGACACATGCAAGTTTTCATCTGATTCCGACGTTCTCGTGGTCTTCCTCCGGCGAAACCCTGATCTGCGGGGCTCGGATCGTCTACCCCCCTAGACATTCTTCTGACAGGGGTAGCCTGGCGTAGCTCTCTCTTGTTTTGTGTTTGACTAGGTCAGAGGATGATGTAAAACCATGTTGGTTCACAAGTTGCGGCACTACACTACCCGGTTTCACCGGAACAGGGAGATTCCCCATTATACAGGTCCAGAACCTTCGCTTCTATGTTAGAGCGCATGCATGCGAGGGGGGACACATGCAAGCACATATACCAACCTGGCACCACACTCACACACATATGCTAGGGACACATGCAAGTTTTCATCTGATTCCGACGTTCTCGTGGTCTTCCTCCGGCGAAACCCTGATCTGCGGGGCTCAGATCGTCTACCCCCCTAGACATTCTTCTGATGGGGGTAGCCCAACGTAGCTCTCTCTTGTTTTGTGTTTTACTAGGTCATAGGATGATGTAAAACCATGTTGGTTCACAAGTTGGGGCACTATCCTACCCGGTTTCACCGTAACGGGGAGATTCCCCCTTATACAGGTCCAGAACCTTCGCTTCTAGGTTAGAGCGCATGCATGCGACGGGGGACACATGCAAGCACATATACCAACCTTGCACCACACTCACACACATATGCTAGGGACACATGCAAGTTTTCATCTGATTCCGACGTTCTCGTGGTCTTCCTCCGTCGAAACCCTGATCTGCGGGGCTCGGATCGTCTACCCCTAGACATTTTAGGTTAGAGCGCATGCATGCAAGTTCGTATAAGGGGACACATGCAAGTTTATGGTCTAGTGCAAAGTTCGTATTTCCATGGTCTCAATACTAACAAAAAGCCAAGAAAGATTTCACTTAAAACATAAAATAAATACAAATGAAAGAAAAAACAAAAATAAAATTAGAAAATAGCAGAAGGCACACGGCAAATGAGAAAACACACGGCAAAGAAGTCATTTGAAGTGTGTCTGTTTAGGGTACATGGCAAAGAATCTTTGTCGTGTGTTTCTTCCAGGATGTACACATCAAAGCTCTTTGCCGTGTTCCGCGTGAATTGGCACACGGCAAAGGCTTTCCAATAATTGACCGCACGGGCCAGCCCCTGCCTTATCCTCTCCCAGCTCGACCACCCAGCTGCCACACGCTGCGTCGATCCAGCCGCCGCCTCGATCCAGCGTCATCGCCATTCTACTGCCTGCCAGCTGCCTCCTCCACCCGTCTAGCCTCCACCCACCTCGCCCCATCCGCCCCACCCCATCCGCCTGTCCGCCTCCCATCCACCTCCACGCCACCACCGCCGCCACAGGAGCTCGCTGGCTCCACGTAGGAGCCCGTCCAGCCCTCCACCATGGCCGCCCCATCACCATCGTTATGTGCCTATACATGTATTTTTTTAGTATATATGTGTAGTATATATTTGTTACATGTGTATGTGTAGTATATGTATGTATGTGTAGTTTGTATATATATATGTATAGTTTGTATAGTTTGTATATATATATGTATGTGTAGTATGTATGTGTAGTATATATTTGTAGTATATATTGTTAGATATATATAGCATGTATTTGTCCCATGTATTTGTTACATATATGTATAGTGGTATGTATATATGTTGTTTCATATTTGCATGTGTATAGTAGTAATTTAGGAATTATGTGTAAATTTTTGGCATGTCTATCGTAGTAATTTATTAATTTAGTATTTTTTTCTTCGTGCAGGATATGTGTCGAGTCTGAGGGTGGGGCAGTCGATGGCGTAGGTCATTTTGCGGGAGGGTCGCTGATCTTCTTCACCTCTCGATCACGCTTCCAGGGTAAAAATCTTTTCTCCTATCTTGTACCTAGGGTTATTTTTGTGTGTAGATCACTAAGTCCGTCGCGTTACCTAGGCGTCTCTTCCCGGACGTAAGGGTTACACGGATAAATATGCATTAGTGGTCTCGCATATTTTGAAGCGTAACTCTTACGGCATTTATCGGGACAGCCGGCGGATGCATAGTTGGGTATGTTTTCCTTGTTCTACTCCGGTCCGAGATAGGATTTCGGCAGCGTCTTCCCGTTATTCTCCAGATGCACATCCCTCTTGGCTTTTTGGGAGAGCAGAGGGGAGGTGCTGCCAAAATTCTGTGTCGGATTGGGGTAGAGCAGGGAGAACATACTCAATCTACGGATCCGGCGGTTGATAGGACCCTCTTTACCTATTAGAGAGATAGGTGGATATATGTATGGCGTAAAATATATGTTTGCTAAAATTAACCGAACTAATACCGGATTTATTTATATGGCATGATTAATTGAAAGCATTATATATGTCAATTTTGGTACTGATTAGAGGATGGAGAATCGTGACTGGATGTATGATGGCTATGTCACTAATGCCTCGTTTACTTGTCGTGTATTTGCTGGGCTAGGCGAGTATTTTCCCGGCCCACCCGACAATCCCCGATTTTCCCAACAGGCTTGTTTACTTCTCTGCTATTTCCAAGTTTTATCCCCGTCCTTCCCCGGAAATCTCCGCACCGAACCCAATCCATGCGGGTATTTCCATACACGACCCAGACCACGTGTTTTGTCGGGGAAGAAAGATCTACTGCCTCTCGAGGACGGAGGTGACACCGACAGCACAGACTGGAGACGATGGCGAGTGCGCCGGCCTAGAGATGCCACCGACGACGAACGCCTACATCGGACATGGCAGGGTCTTCTCTCCGGTTAGTTCTCACGGCTTGTCCCCTCCCCTCGTTTCTAGGGTTTCTTGCCGCCGTCGCTGCCGTCGTCCGTCCGTCTCGTGTCAATCTCGTTGTCCCCGGGCTAATCCTTGGTGAGGCCGTTGGATCCGATGACCATGGCGGCGAGGCACATGTAGGTAGCTTCCTGAGATTCATCGAATCAGGTAGATTCCTGATTGGTTGGTCCATGAAAATCAGATTCAGCTAAGTCCTATGGTTCAGTCTCCAGGCCTGAGCTCATATTTCATGTCCCGCGAGATCCCATCAAGAACTTATTTGGAGAGATGTGGATTTTACATTCAAGCCTCTGGAAAGGACAACATGTAGTACGCAAGGCTTTGTAGCAGTTTCGGTGGGTTCTCTGAAGAAAAATACTCATGTTTCTAACCACACACTAGAGTGCACATGTGGATAGGCAGGTGATTGTACCGATGTTTAAATCATCCTTCCATGCATTGAAATATCCTGGGATCGTTGCTACCTTCCACCCCCTTGTACAATGTGCTCTACGACTTCACTAGCTATCTCTGTACTGGCGACGCTCTAGCCTTGCATCTTCCTCCTCACCAATCATGTGAAGAAATCAAAGTTGCAATGCAGGAAACTATGTCAAGTTTCTTTGACCAATATGATACCGTACACCATAACTTCATAGACAAAGACATTTTGGAAGAAAACATACAGAATTGTATAGTACGAATATGAAGTAGTGCAATGAGTAAAATGTTAGTGACAGATAGTTGCCATCAGGGTGCAGCTCGTAGCTTTTGCCATCCTCGCCAATAGCATATAAATAACTTGTGAATGGAATTTTCTCATGTTTGTGATTGGAATTTGTTGTATCATTAAACTTTCTTGAATAATTACTAGTCTTTCTCATGTTGTTGTGCCGCTACTAGCCGTGAAAATTTTAGAGTTCTCCTGAAGTTTGTCAGGCCCAGGTCTGAATTTTCTCATGTTATACTAAATAATTGCAAGAGTTACCTTGAGGTAAACCTTCTATTCTTTCTCAAAACATGTGAATGTAGAGATTCTGCAATATATATGGTGTTATGTTATTCCTTCCAGATTCTGCAATATTTGTTACCTGTGTGTTGAGATGTTCAAGATTACGCAAGAAAATTAGATGTTCCAGTAGGTACTAACTGAACAAATGCAAGTACATCACTGAACTAAGAGTATGAGTATGCTCCTAGCACATCTGTTGCTTTTCTTAAATTTTTAACTGATTAAAGTGTGCATTTAGTCCTGTCACAAGTATATATTTGTTTGAACTTAATGTGGGTGTTACCAATAGTTGATAATGTATCTATTTCTTATCTGTTATACAAAGAAGATATCTTATATAAGCAGAAAAATAATTGAATAAAGGAATTCCTCCATAGGTTCAGAGTATGTAACCTGCTAGCAATCTCTATTCATTTGTACAAATTTCCTAGCACTTGTACATCTATCTCTGTTGTTTTCATTGTCCAGCTTGTTTCACTGAAATTTTTAAACTTCTTTTCAGATTAACATTGTCACTTTCTAGTCCTGTTATCGAGACAGTTTTTTTATTTTACCAAGACAGTCTCAAATAGCCATGTTCCTACTGCTTCGCTACAGTAACATGCAGTTCTAGAATATGAGGAGCTTAGAAATACTATCATATGGTGCCACCCACTTGCATATGCTATAATTTTGTATCGACCGTGCAGTACAAGTAGAACCCAATCCATTGCTCAGACGATATGTTGGTAGGCATCAGTCACAGTTCATCACTCCTGTTCCATTTGATGTAGCCTCAAGTACATGTTCATTCTCTGGACACTTGACCAAATATTCACTTCTATTTTGAGTAGTGAATCTGGACTGAGGTATGAATGCTAACATTTACAAATAATATACCAAATGGTTATGCGATTGTTTCCGGAGATACACAAGGCTTTTTCTGAAGTACTTATTTTGCTTGTGGGATAATGCACTGTTTCTGAAGTGATGTTAGTATTCTGAGTTATTCTTTTAGCCTTACAAAATGAGGTGAACATGGCCTAACTTGTATCTATTTCCTTTATGACAGGTTGAAGTTGATGAAATCATTTGAGAGGAGCTGGAAATGATCCCATCATTGACATGAGCATAATACTTGATGTCTTACTTGTAGGATTTATCTAAGCTTGATACACGTTGATATTTATATTTGCATGACATCGAGTTGATGTTCCGGTTTTTTTTGTCATGTCGTCTAAAGTTTGATAGAAATTTATATATATTTATTGCAAATATTGAATTTTTATTTGAGTGACTATGCCCATATCATGTTGTGAGTGTAAAGTTTCTCTTTTTATCAGACATCTCAATCCTCTCTCATCCCCTCCCATCCCCTCCCATCCCTGAAAAACAAAGTAACCAAGAAGGGGTTGGGAAATGAGGGGATATGTGGTGAAATATAGGGAAATGTAGGGATTGGGTGAAATGGTGGGATTCACCAAATCCCCTCCAATCCCCAACACCCAAGGGGGTGGAAATACACCAGAGGTAAACAAGGCGTAAGTGGGACTTTACATCAGAATGGCAAGAAAAGACCGAGGAATTTGTGAACCGGGCATTTTCCGTCCCCAGCTGACCTAGAAGAATTTTCTGCCCGTGTGCAAGATGCAAGATCCTAAATAAACATTCGAAGGATGATGTGAGTACTCACCTGCTCAATTACATGTTCACACCATCCTACAAGACTTGGACATTACATGGTAAAAAGTTAGCGAAACGTGTTAGGAGGGAGTCACGGCAGGGTCAGCAGCAGAGTCAGCCAAGGGGAGAATTTGATGCTGGTTTTGATAGGTGCATAGACAACTTTGTGAATGCTAATGCGCCTGAAAGCCATCATGTAGAGGCGGAGACACCTCAGGAGGCGGAGACAAGTGAGGAGCCGGAGGAAAACACGGCAAAGTACTACGAGACTTTGTTTGTATCACAGAGACCCCTTCATGCACATACAGATGTTACCCAACTGGATGCCGTAGCTCGCCTTTTGGCCTTCAAGAGCCACAGGAACTTGACCAGAGAGTACTTTGATGATATGCTTGCCGTCATTGGCAGCATTCTGCCGAAAGGGCACCTCTTGCCGGAGAACTTCTACTATTCGACCAAAATCCTCTGTGACCTTAAGATGTCATATGAGCCGATACACGCTTGTCCAAAGGGATGCATGCTATTCACAAAGGAGCATGCTAAGACAAATTATTGTATTCGCTGCAAATCCTCTAGGTACTTTGAGGTCGATCCCAATGGTGATGGTCAGAAGAGGCAGACCGGGGTTGCCCAAAACATTCTTCGGTATCTTCCAATCATACCGAGGCTCCAGCGACTCTTCATGACCGAGGATACTGCCCAGCAGATGCAAAGGCGAGAAGGAACAGACCTCGACAAGATGATACATCTGTCGGATGGTAGTGCATGGAAGAACTTTGTCAAGAAATATCCTGAGAAAGCCGGTGACAAGAGGAGCGTAGCAGTTGCCATATTAACCGATGGGTTCAATCCATATGGCATGTCGGCTTCAAAGATATCGCTTGTCAAGTGTTTGTTATTCTGAACCTCCTCAAGCGTTTGCATGAGATCGAGAACATGTTTGTCTCGATGATAATCCTGTACGAAATACCCGTAAGAACATGAATGTGTATCTAGAACCCTGGTGGATGACTTTCGTGGCTAGGAAGGTCGGGGATCCAACATTTGACGCTCAAACAACGAGCACTTCGATATGTATGTCCGGTACCATACCTCTACGCATGACCTAAAGACGCGGCGTTGTTCTGCGCAAGGGTGTACACATGGGAAGTGGCCTTGCCCAGTGTGCATGCAAGCTCTGACTTTCTTCTGGATGTCGAAGGGAGGCAAGTATTCCTGCTTTGATGAACATCGACAGTGTATTGAGCCGAATCATCCATACAGGAATGACAAAAAGAGGTTCAAGAAAGGCCGTGTTGTCCATGATCCAAAGCCACGTCTAAAGACCGGAAAGCAAATCAAGGCTGAGTTAGAAGCTCTCCAACCAAACTCCGATGGGAATGGTTTCGTGGGATACGGGTATACGCACCAGTGGAACCACATTCCGTGCTTATGGAAGCTCCCTTACTTTGAGGATCTTGAGCTCTCGCATAACATTGATGTAATGCACACCGAAAAGAATATCGGCGAGGCCCTTTGGAGCACCATAATGCAAACCGAGAAGACGAAAGATAACATCAAGGCTTGAATTGATCAAGAAGCATTGTGCGATAGGCCAAAGTTGAACATGCAGCCACCCGGAGCCAAAGGCAAAAAAAGGTGGTCTAAGCCAAAGGCTCCTTTCTGCCCAACAAAACCCCAAAGAAGGGAGATATTCCAGTGGATGACGAGGTTTAATCTCGTCAATGCCCATTGTTATGGACTTGGGTTTTGGAGAACATGGGGATGCTGGAGATCGTGGCACGGTTAACAGACAAGCAACTAGGGGACACGAGATTTACCTGTGTTCGTGCCCCGGAGGGAAAACCCTACTCCTGCTTGTCTGCTCTTTGATTACGGCGGAACCGAAGGTTACAGGGTCCGCAGATTCGATCTGGCGTGGATGCGTGTGCGAAAGTATGAGTCGAGTTTGGTTACGTTGCCCTAGGACGTGCCCTCCTGGCCTTTATATAGACTTAGGCAGGTCCCGGATGTAGTCCTAGTCGGTTACAAGTTCTAGGGTTTTTCCCCTTTGAATTTCCTATCTCCTCTAGTCTTGCTCTCCAAGGATCCGAAGACGTCATGGGCCTTGGCCACCCGAAAATCTTCATGGGCCAGCGTATGTCTGCTGTGGGCCTTCCTTGGGCTGGACTAGGTATGCTGAAGTAACGTACCCGTAGGGTATAACCATGTTAGTAGCCCCCGAGTGATCAGTCGAATCGTAGATTCGGCTGAGGACTCTTCCATCTTCGGAGCAATATATGTTAATAGTATATGTGTAGGGATTGTTGATGTGTGCCCGACTCACCCGACGGATCGGGTCATTAACTGCCTTAGGACTAAACAACACGATCTTCTTCAGTTTGGGTCCTTAACCCAACTCGAACATATGTCATGTAATTCAACTCAGGCCACGGAGGACTTACAGGAGTGGAATTCTAGTGATTTTAATTGGTGTACCCAACGCGTCCGTCGGGATTTTTCATCGTACCTGCTGGTACGGATCCATACTAGCGTAGCCTTGAAAGTGCGTTGCGGTGCCATCGATGATATCTCAGAGGTCTTATCTTTGCGTCGCAAACGCAGCATCCGAACATTTATCACCTCGGAGGTGTTTCGGGTGGCCAAGGAGATTGTTGCTCACTTAGCGGTTTTGTTGGGGCAGAGTTGCCAAAAGTTTTTGCGTGCTGATCCGAAAGATCGCAATCGAAGATTTCATAGGGTGCGCGACCAGCGCTCCCTATGGGAGTAGCCCCCAAGTGTCTGTTCGAGTCGTAGACTCGAACGGAGACTTTTAGTTCAAGCAGTGTTTCAATCATTAGGTCCGCAGGACTCGAAAATTTTCGGATGCTTAAATCCATCCTCCCTATGGGAGTAGCCCCCGAGTCCGTAGTGGAGTCGTAGACTCGACGTAGGACTCAGAGAAGTAATTTTGCCTTCATTTGTCTGTCAGGTGCGCGGCCAGCGCTCCTGATAGGAGTAGCCCCCGAGTATTTAGTCGAGTCGCAGACTCGAGTGGAGACTCATGCGAGGAGAAACCACTGACCCGGAAGTGCATCGAGTCAGCGTCTCACGCATAAGGAGCCAAGAGTCGATGTAGTGGAGTGCACGGCGTTTAGCCGGAAGGACTCGACATTGCGGATGAAATTGACGCAGTTGCTTCTGTCGGGTGAGCGGCCAGCGCCGCTTTTTCGTAGTATCAAGCGATGCAACCATCCGAGGAGGGACTCGACTCGGGTCTTGAGTGTATGGCGTAGCCAGTTGCTCTGTCGGCTCCTGTTAGAGGACCCGATATAATAGCTCGATGTAGTCGACATCCTTGTAAGCTGCAGAAAACATAAAAATGTGTGAAGTACTTGTATCTTGCAAGAAATATTTGTCTGTCGGCTTGTATAGTAAAATTCTGGTGCCGATCGAGTCGACACTTTTGCACTGTATGCTAGGCCTTTTCGTTAGCCTGATTACCCTTAGTTTCAGTACCTTGCCGAGGCACTCGGAGTTCAAGGATTCGACGATCAGGCAGAATCAGCTACTCGGGCTGTCGCGTTCGAGGTGCTCGAGTGCGTGGAGCCGATGGCACATTAGGTTACTCGAAGAGGGCGCAGCCCCCGAGTGTTTCGAGTGCGAGTTAAAAAAGAAAATCAACTTTAAGTAGAGGAAAACTTAGCTTTGTTGGTTGTCATGACGAAGTTGATGCGGTAGCGGGTCACGCGGCGTGACGTAGCCAACGCGGCAGACCGTAGTCATAGTAGCGACGGGTTTCCGAAGTTGATGGTGGTAGCGAGCTCCGCATCCGAAGATTACTGGCATCCGAAGGATGTATCGGGTCACCACATTCGAGGAATGCAACATGTCGTCGAAGTCGAAGACCGCAACGTGTCGCCGAAACGGAGGGAGCCCCCGAGCCCCCGAGTCGTTGGAGCCGAAGATCGTAGAGGATGACTGGAGTCGAAAGATCCCCCGATTCCCAGTTGTTGAAGCCGATGCGACCGGTCGCCGCAATCGAAGATCGCATCGGGTCGTCGCAGTCGAAAACCGCAACAGATCGATGGTCACGAGTCGTGTGTACAAGTGGGCGCAATCCCCGATCGTGGAGTTGGTGTGGTCAGAAGTAATTGTCGTGTGCTCCAGGTTGATGCAGAAGTAGGTCGGAGTCGTTCAAATTTTAGATAAGCTTGCTGTGAATAGAAACGGAGTTTCAAGACATCGACGTCTGGGCTTCCGCAGATCACATCTGCACTGTAATTCCCCTTGTACAATCCGGCGCATGCGATAATGCATCGTGTAGCTTCTTTGATCCAAAATAAACTGTCCCGCCACTGGGTTGACCGATCGATGGGTATGAATGCAGAATTAATGTTTGATTTGGTGAGAAAACCTTGCACGTACGACTGGCTGATCCCGATTTGCATATATTTTTTCCTTTGCTTGACGGAGCTGCTCGTATATGCGGACGGAGAAGCCACAACTTTCTGTATGCGCACGGAGCTTCTTGGAAGCAAAACTAAACAAAGTCCGCCTCGGATTTAATCACACGATGAGATGTGAAGCTTTTGACTTTTCCATGCATGCAAGCCTTGATCGCTTTTTGTCTTTCCTGGAGTGTGTATCGGCTGCTTTTTTTCTCTATAGATTCTTGATTGATTCCTACTGCTCCCCGAGAAAAACAACCCTGTCCTCGCGTGTGACAAACAAATTGCAGTAGATCTTCTCGCGCTTGCGCCAATCGGTCATGACTCTGAATCGCTAAATCTGCTGGCTTGTCCATGATGATTCTTTCTGGGCGCCGCCTAATATCTCGCAAATCTCGATCTTGTCGATCTAATTGAAGCCGGCGGATCATAGATCACTGATGATGGACCGTCGCGACCGCACAATCAGCAGCCCCAGTTCCCACAGACGGCGCCAATTGACGAGGTTTAATCTCGTCAATGCCCATTGTTATGGACTTGGGTTTTGGAGAAGATGGGAATGCTGGAGATCGTGGCACGGTTAACAGACAAGCAACCAGGGGACACGAGATTTACCCAGGTTCAGGCCCCCGAAGGGAAAACCCTACTCCTGCTTGTCTGCTCTTTGATTACGGCAGAACCGAAGGTTACAGGGTGCGCAGATTCGATCTGGCGTGGATGCGTGTGCGAAAGTATGAGTCGAGTTTGGTTACGTTGCCCTAGTACGTGCCCTCCTGGCCTTTATATAGACTTAGGCAGGTCCCGGGCGTAGTCCTAGTCGGTTACAAGTTCTAGGGTTTTTCCCCTTTGAATTTCCTATCTCCTCTAGTCTTGCTCTCCAAGGATCCGAAGACGTCATGGGCCTTGGCCACCCGAAAATCTTCATGGGCCAGCGTATGTCTGCTGTGGGCCTTCCTTGGTCTAGACTAGGTATGCTGAAGTAACGTACCCGTAAGGTATAACCATGTCAGTGGATCGTGCAAAGTTTGTTTTTCCCTTATGGGTATGTGGCCAACTGGATGAGGGGTGCAAACATGGAAACGTTGCGAGTACAAGGGCTCAAGATAAATGACTACCACGCATGGCTTGAGCGGATAATGTTGGTGATGATTCGAGGCTATGTCGATGAGGAGACTTGGCGAGTGTTCTCGAGGTTGATCTTTTTCTTCCGCCAGATTTGTGCTAGGGAGTTAGACCGTAAAGTTCTTGAGAAGCTACATGAATAGGCACCTGAGTTGCTTTGCGATCTAGAGATGCTCCTTCCGCCAGGGTTCTTCAATCCGATGCAACATATGATCTTGCATCTTGTGGACGAGGCTTTAAAGTGGGGACCTGTGTGGGCCCGTTGGCAGTTTCCGCCCGAGAGAGAAACAAAGAAGCTTCGTAAGAAAACAAGCAATAAATGCAAGATCGAGGCATCCATAGCCGAGGCAGTCCTTAACAAGGAGGTTGCAAACTTCACCACAAAGCACTATGATGCCAACATTCCCACAAAGCACAACCCAATGTTTAGTTACAATGCCGCCAACCCTGAAGATGTACCCAATCTTAGCATCTTCGTTGGGCTAGGTGGCAAATCAAGTGGCACAAAGAGGTTCACGATGAAAAAACTTGAGCGGGAGTTGATCCACTCGTATGTCTTTAACACCATGGAAGAAGTGAAGCCGTACATCGAGTAAGTGCTCACCATTTAGTTTTCCGCAAACATTCACTGCTATGTCCGTGCCTAACTCTCCTTTAAATTGTTATAGACGATTCAAGAGTGCACATTGGAAGAATCCAAATAGGGAGCCTAACCCTCAAGATGAGCAGGATCTTTTTGATAAGGGTGGTGGTTTCGGTTTCGTCAGCTGGTTCTGTGGTTTGGTACTATTCGAGCCAACTTGTTGTGCTACACTTCTTGTGATAAACTTCTTATGCTAAACTTCTTGTTCTAACTTGTAGGCAAGAACTGACAAAGAGATGCAACCCAGCTAAGAAATATTGCCAGGGGCTTTAACCATTCAGTCGACATGTTCAATGCTTATGACATGAATGGGTATCGCTTCCATACCCATGAATACACAACTAGCCGGCCCAACTAGAAGACAACAAATAGCGGGGTCTTTTGTGAAGGCTTAGATGGCCTCCAGTACTATGGAAGAGTCGAGGGTATATATGAGCTGAATTACGGTTTTGGCAAAGGGTTAAATCCCGTTGTATTCAAATGCCATTGGTTTGACCCACATAAGGTGAAACGAGGTCCTGAAATTGGACTGGTCGAAGTTAAGAGAAACTCCGTTTATGCGGGAGATGATGTTTACATTTTGGCTACTCAGGCCTTCCAAGTATTCTATCTTCCGTACCCATGCCAAAACCCGACAAAACGTCTACAGGACTGGGATGTTGTGATGACGGTACCGACACGAAATAGGCCGCCCTTGCCAAACAAGGATGATTACCGCCGCCTAGACCCCTCAAAAAATGATGGCGAGTTTTATCAGGAATAAGGGCTCCCTGGGCAATTCACTATCGACTTGTCCGCCGATGGTGACATGGTCATAGACGATGAGCAAGAAGAATCTAAGGAGGAAGACATTGCGCAAGATGAAGCTGAGGAGGTTCACAACCAACAAGATGTGAGTTTGCTCGAGGCGTTCCATGCAGGCCTTGACGTCAACGATCCACAGGGACCACCTCCAGGTTTCGTGGATGATTATTGGTGGCCGGAAAATGATAGCTGACAAAACCTCTCGTCCAATTCATAGTCCCGACTCAGGCTTCTGATCCATGTAGTAGTAATAATCTTTGTAGTAGTGTTTGCTATGTAATCCCGCCGGGCTATGTAATAAAATTTCTTTCCTTTTGTCTTTGTATTTGTAAGAACACTATTCTTTGTAATAAAATTTCTTTCCTTTTGTCTTTGTATTTGTAAGAACTCGTAGCCCCAAAATTGAGAGAGGACAAGTATTTTCGAGATTCATATAGCATGGGATGTGACGGTGGCAAGCCCAGGAAAGGATTCTCGATCCACGACAATGATTCCTTTCGAGGAGTCATTGCCGTGGAGACCGAATCCTTTCCTTGGCTTGCCGCGTCTCATACCCATGCTATATGGATCATGGAAGTATTTCTCTTCTTTTGTATTTGCCAATACGAATAGATTAGCTAGCGTGACTTAAATGGAATAGATTAGATAGCCCTAAAGTCGAAAGGAAAGACATTACTTCACTATTCGTATAGCATGGGCGACATTGTTATATGAATCGTGAAATGGTTTCTTTCCTTTCGTCTTTGGAGAAACACAAGGAAGGCTTCATCTCGTAGCCCCAAAGTCGAGAGAGGACATGTATTTTCGAGATTCATATAGCATGGGGATGTGACGGTGGCAAGCCTAGGAAAGGATTCTCGATTCACGACAACGATTCCTTTCGAGGAGTCGTTGCCGTGGAGACCGAATCCTTTCCTTGGCTTGCCGCATCTCATACCCATGCTATATGGATCATGGAAGTATTTCTCTTCTTTCGTCTTTGCTGATACGAATATAGTGTGTGTTTAAAACTTGAGTATTATTTTACTGTTATGAATCTTGTGTCACTGATGTGTACTAATAAACTACTCTTTTCACTCTATTTTGCAGGTGATTGAAAGATGCCGGGGGGAAAGGGAGTTACAAGAAAGCTGAAAAGCTTGGCAAAACTTGTGACTGGTGGTTCAAAAGATGCCAGGGGGAAGCAGCCTGCTAGTGCTAGTGCTCAACCGCGCACTTCACAGCGGCGAGGGCGTGGGAGGCATGCGAGGACTCCTAGTCCCCTCCGGTCTTCGAGGAGGACAAGCAGGAGCAGGAGCAGGAGGGGGAGGACGAGGAGGAGGAGCCAGTTCGCCGTCAGGAGGATGAGGGGACGCACTCGGATTCTGACGAGGAGGAGCAGGAGCAGCAGCAGGAGGAGGAGGATGAGGGGTTGGGGTCTTTACCCTACGAGCTTGACACGTCCTTGAGGTGGGCGCCTCCGGAGGATGAGACGCAGTACCTTGAGGAGTACGCTCTCATGGACCCAAGCCTGGTGCCGCGGGAGAAGGCTCCATATCGGCGTGGGGTTTCGGGACTCCCCGAACTACCTTATCCCTATGCGGACAAGGTACCTGTGCCCGCTGGGCCGAGGTACATGATTTGACCCTAAACCATACATTGTAATTTTTATCACATACTGACCTTGTCTTTTCATTTTGTAGTGCCTTTCTATATCAGGATGGGGTCAAGCCATACTGTGGCTACTCAAGCATCCTTGGAGCCTTGGTTAGAAAGTATTTTCCTGGGATTGTCACTCTCCCAAATGGTTCAAAGGATGTGTCTTGGACTTGGAAGCATTACCACTATGCCGAAGATCTCGAAAAAAAGTACACCACCATCGCGGAGAAGGTTCAGGTTTTGTTCTGGATAAGTTTGTTTCGCTTGTCATAATTCAATCGTCTTGAGGATGAAATATACTTGAACTCGTGGCTTTGACCCCACTTTTTTCCCTATGTGCATACTTGTAGAAGTTCTTTGACATGGACAGGGCGCGCAAAAGGGAGTGTTTGATGATTGTTCACGAGCTTGCCAAGAGGAAGGTGCAAGACATGCACTACGAGGCACGCGTGAACTGCGTCCGCAACTGGTTCAGCGATCGCAAGATTTGGATGAACAAGAGCCAAGCCCGGAAGATGCTCTTCGAGCCATGGCAGTACCAGCAGATAGTTGCATTTTTTGTTTTATTGATTTCTTGACCTTATTCTATTTTCTATTGTACTAAAACGTGTGTATTGTGGATGTAGAACCCTCCTCAGTTCGTGGGTAATGACGAGCGGTGCTTCACGGCAATGGTACGTAGCGTGGTGGACACACCCCATTTACCTCCAGAAACACGCCGATGCAAAGAAACGGCGAGAGGAGATGGGGGGTGGATCACACAGCCAAGGCAGCATCCCCCTCGCCCTTCTTAGGCAAAAAGAGGTGAGAAAATGCTTTATTTGTTCTTGCTTATAATGTTATTCTTTATTTCTCCCTTTGGAGTCCCCCTTCACTTAACTTCGTGCTCTTTTGTGCAGAAAATAAAGACAGGTCAAGAGCTGTCCGTGTTTGCCGTTTGGAAGAAGACACGCACGTTGGATGAGCCTAGGAACGGGAGCCTATGGATGAACAAGGGAGCCAGGCTCCGGGGTGAGAAGTACCCTGAGAAGTACAAGGAGGTTCATGGAGAAGATTCTAACCCTGAGACCGCCCCCTTCGACCCCGAGGTCGTCGTGCTGGTGGGAGAAGGCCAGAAGAATGGTCGCCTATGGATCGGTCACGGGTCCGTCGACCCTAAGACTGTTCCATCTATGCGCCAGGTCCGGCGTGGTAGGACAAGCGACCAGCCTGCTATAGAGACCATACGGCCTTTGGTTGTAGCTCTCAACCAGATTCTGGTATGTTCTTCCTCACCATCTATGTTTTACTACATGTTTTGCGTTGCAATGTTCATCTAATCGTGGCGACCGACGTAGGAGGAGATGGCGCTGATAGAGAGGCATCTGAGTAGCGGCAGCAGCGAGCAACAGATGGCCCATCGGCGAGGTTCTTTGGAACAGGCGAATGATGCGGTGGATGACACAGCAAATGCTCATCAATTCTCAACCAGGGACTCTTCCCACTCCTCATTTTGCCTTCTCGTGGGTAAGTGATCAAGTGTCTTATTGTCCAATGCTCGCAATTTTCAATCTTGCCTTATTGTCTAATGCTCACAATTTCCAATGCTGCAGATGGACAATGCGATGCCGCCGCCTGGTGGGTCCGCGGGTGGATCGAACAACCAGGCGCCACCGTCTTTCACCGTCAACAATCCATCGGTCGTCCGGAGGCTGAATCAGAGTCCTCCAGGTTTGTTTTCTTATACTTGTAAAATTTAGCCATCGCATTTGTAGAAATTTTAGCCATGCTATGACATTTGTAGAAATTTTAGCCTTGGCATGATACTTATAGAAAAATTAGCAATTCCATGACACTTGTAGGAAATTTAGCCTTGCCATGATACTTATAGCAAATTTAGCAATTCCATGACACTTGTAGATAATTCTATGCCATTGTCAAAATTTTAGCCATGTTATGACACTTGTAGAAATTTTAGCCTTGCCATGACACTTATAGAAATTCTAGCCTTGCCATGGGACTTGTAGATATTCGTGATTTTACTTGTCATATTGATGTAATTTGCCATGAGACTCGTCAAAATCCCATGTTATTGCCATTGCCATCAACTTGCCTAGAAACGTGTACATATTGATGATTTTACTTGTCTTGAACTTGTAGGATCTCACGATGGAGCATGATCTTGTGGAGCACTCGGAGTTGATGATCTTGTAATATTTGTATAGTTTAGGTCTTATAACTTGTTGGTTATGCACTTGGTAGTATTTGACACTTGTGGCGAGAATAAACACTAGCATTTGACACTTGTAATATTTGTGAAATCTCTTGCTTTCGTGGTGATGATGTTTGCTAGTGTTGGTGATGCATTTTGGTGTTGGTGATGATTATATTGTTGTTATTGATGAGTATATTATTGTTGTTCATGAGTATATTATTGTTTTTTGATGATCTGTAGATCATATATATATATTATGTTTTGAATTGCAGGAAATGACTGGAAACAGATTTTTTTTTGAAAAATGATAGCTCCTTTGCCGTGTGTATACACACGGCAAAGTGACCACATGTGAGCCACCTGTGCGCCGCTGGGCAATGTCACAATGTCTTTGCCGTGTGCAGTGCGCAACAGACACACGGCGAAGGAGTGAACGTTGCCATGTGTCCCCCCACACAGGCACATGGCAAAGAGCACACACACGACAACGATGATCAACACGGCAAAGGTTGAGGCACACGACAAAGAAATGTGACACGGCAAAGACAAGACACACGGCAAAGAACGAATACACGGTAAAGTGTCATCACACACGGCAAAGGAGGAACACGGCAAAGATGTGTCGGCTCCGTCAGAAGGACGGAACCGTCAAGTACTTTACTTTGTCGTGCCGATACAGTAAACACACGGCAAATCGCAAAGACACACGGCAAAGAGCCTTTGCCGTGGCTATCGTTGCCATGTGGCTTTTGCCGTGTGCATACACACGACAAAGGGTTTGCCATGTTCTGGGAGGCCTTTGCCGTGTGGGTACACCCACATGGCAAAGAACCTTTCTCCCGTAGTAAAATATAGTATGTACTATCTCCGTTTTAAACTAAGTATCTCAACTTTCTTTAGATTAAAATATATTTATACATTAAAATGCGTCTCGTCACATGCACGTTTGGGCAAAATTGAGATACCTATTTTGGAACAGAGGCAGTAGGTTGCATTGGTTTTAAATGAGTGCCTTAGTAATAAATGCTCTTAGCTAAGTGGATCTGATTTGAGTGCTATGTTATAAATGTTCTTGCAACTGCATATGTTTATTCCGAAATAGGATTAAGAAGTCCATGGCTTGCGAGATTGTGATCGAATTTGAGACTTGGCATTTTGTTTTCATGCAATTCTACTGAATTTTTCCGTGTAAATGACAAATATTTAAGTTCAGTATTCTTTTTCTCATTCAAGAGTTCACATGGCCGAACTTGCACATTGTCACACATGACTCCAAAGTCCCATCCCTTTGACGACACCAATATTGCATCTGTACCAATTGATTTTATGAAAAATCTTCATCCTACCTATGATGTGATAATCATTTTGAGCATTCTATCAATCAAGTAATAATAATAATTTGTTATAACTTTTGACTAAACAATCTTTTGAGCGATGTTGAATGTGTTTTTACAACCAAACATGATTGGAAAATCAGATAAACTACACACCACCCGTGTACATAGTAAATGTGCTTAAGATTGCCTTCTATTTGTTCAGATTATATTTCTTTTCTTAGATACACATAGGCAACAACTAATTACATTACAAAGATATTTTTTTGTGAAGGAAATCCTAAAACCTACAACGACGGTAAAGAGTAACAGTTAGAGTATTTCTTAAGAATGCTTCTATGCAAGATTTGATAGCTGCGAGACATTTGAATATACGCTGGGTTAGCAAATACTTATTAAAGCTTTGCTCGTCTCCATGATGTAGATTTTCCTCTCAGCGAATTCCCTAAAGTTGATGATGCAACTCGGCGAATTGTGCAAGGATTTACGAACGCGCGAGTACAGTGTCAATGCGCGTCATGTGGGATATTCTCTGCGCCATGAACGACATAACGGAGGCATGGCTGCCAGAAAAAATAAGAGCATGTACAAGGCAAACGCATATATAGAGCAGGCTCGTCTCCTATTGTTGCGCCTGCCTAACCGGATGTTCTAGAGGACTCAGGTGCCTCTTTTAGCTAATCTACCAATCGAGTACTACGGCAGTACCTCATCATTGGAAAAAATCATGTTGTTCCCGTTGTCAACACACAAATCGCCGGAAAGCTAAGCAGCCATATTCAAGATAAATTCTCTGCATGTGGCGGGGTGCCAAGTTATGATCAATGGCCGGGTGCAAAGATATGATAAATCTTTATCTTCACGACTGTTACTTGTGTGCTCGTCTCATGGATTGAAGTTTTTTTTTTTGAGGTATCATGGTTTGAAGTTTAATTTTGTTCTTCTCCAAATTCTGACCAGTGGTGGGTGGTTGATATTCAAGAGGAAAACGGTATCTGTTGTAGCAAGATCGAACCTTGATTCTCGCTAGACAACTTCATCTGCATGCACACCGGCAATCATGTCTGGGCGCCATTCATGTCGAGCAGCAAGATGCAGTACATCCCCTGTCATTTAGACTACAAGGTGTTTGAGGCGTTTTCTGCAGTGGGCTCAATCCTGAGAGACAGTACTTCTACTGCTTCTCCATGTATATCTACTTGCACATATTAATGATCCATTTATATTCTCTTCTCTGGATTCAAAAGTAACTTCCGATATAACTGTAATTATTTGTATTAATTAAGCAGGTGGAGAGGCCGGATTGCAAAGACAGGCGTGAAGGGTCGGGGACGAGTATGATGGCCATGGACACGGAGATGCAGGGCCTTAGATCGAGGTCGAGGAGCAAGGGCCCCGGAGACGTAGAGGCCGGAGCTGCGTCGGTGAGGCGGGGAACGAGCAGGAGACAACCTTGCAGGAGTGAGGTCGAGTCGGCATCATAAGTATTTTTCGTTTATGTAGATTAATGTAGTTATTATTTATTCTTCCGGTGTCATAAGTATTTTTCGTTTATGTAGATTAATGTAGTTATTATTTATTCTCCTAGTGCAACGCACGAGCATTTTTGCTAGTAAAAATAAAAAGGCCTTGTGTTTTTGTCAGGTTGTGTCGCTTCGTCCTGGCCGGTCGCTCGAGATCGGACGCACGCGAGACATGAACACCGTGAAAAACAAAAGTGTGCCTAGACAAGAAATAGATTTTCTGTTTAGATTTACTCAGATTTGAAGTAAACTAAACACTAAAATAAGTTTAGATATATTTTTTTCACAAATCTAAAACATCTTATATTTAAATACAGAGAAAGTATTTGGCAGTAACTCTGAGCACGTTTCGGAGTTCTCAATTCTCGACGAGCTAGGATTTTGGTCAACTCTTGGTGGCGGCCGGCAAACAGGCGTCGAATACACACGCACTAGAAACGAAGCGATGTGTTCTGATCGTGCGTGGCTGCGTGCTAATTCTTCATCAATTATTTTTTATTTTTCTTATAGGCTTTTACGTGAATTAGGGTTGTTTCATGTGTGTTAGACACGACAGGGCCACTAGTATTTTCAAGGCACGAGCGAATGGTTGGCGGGGGTCTTGCCCTCGCTCGTCCCCCCTTCCATCCGTTCCTAGACGAGACCAACATGGGTGAACCATCTCCCACCTCATTCCCCCTCCCTCTCAACCCTCTCTCTCCCTACCTAGAGCCTTCGTCACCTCCTCATATCCCTGCCTCCTCTGGACGCTGGCCTCCGATGCCTCCTCTTTGACGCTGGCATCCTCCACTGGACCGCCTTCTCTCGTCGGACCGCAGCAGGCCCAACGTGCCCTCGATCTGCTTCGCTGCCGCACGATGTAAGACCCTGGCGCATGGCTCAATTGAATTGATAGGAAACTTATACCAACAAGTTGCAACTTCTTTTCAGGAAGCTTATTCGAAAGAACTCTAAGGTTAAGCGTGATTGGCCTAGAGCAATTTTAGGATGGGTGACCGACCGGGAAGTGGGTACCGGGTGCGCACGAGTGAGGACAAAGTGCGCAGAAAAGACTAGTGTTGATCTATGGGGTTAGTTTAGATATCGTATTGAGCTGCCAGAAGTGACAGCCGTCGGTCCGGAATGACCGGGGGTATTACAAGTGGTATCAGAGCCGATCCTCGCGGTTACATGGGCGTGTGTGGGTCCGTGGCGGACATGTGTAGCATGGCGCGTGTGGCCCAGAGTGGACACGGCATGGCAATGTGCCAGCACTGGACGCACAGTCGTGTGCCAAAAAGGGACGTTCCTGGCTTGTGGTTGATTGACGAGGACGTCGATCTTCTAAGGGTGGGTATATGTGAGACCCTGGTGCATGGCTCAATAGGATTGATAGGAAACTCATACCAACAAGTTGCAACTTCTTTTCCGGAATCTCATTCGAAAAGAACTATAAGGTAAAGCGTGATTGGTCTAGAGCAATTCTAGGATGGGTGACCGACCGGAAAGCGGGTACCGAGTGCGCATGAGTGAGGACAAAGTGCGCAAAAAAGACTAGTGTTAGTCTGTGGGGTTAGTTGAGAGATCCTATTAAGCTGCCAGAAGTAACAGCCGTCGGTCCGGAGTGACCGGGGATGTTACACACAAGCTCTAATTCGTCGCACCGCCATCGAGCCGCCCATCCTACGCCTCGTCGTGCGGCCAAGCTCCACCTCATCACGCCACCACCCAGCGCCCGAGCTCCGCCTCCTTGCGCCATCCATGGCCTCACGACGATGAGATGAAGCCGCAAGGACCCGATTGCTTTTTTATTTTTCTGTCCAAGGGTCCGATTGCTTTTTATTTTCTGTCCAAGGATCTTTTTGTAAATGTTTTGATAATAGCATGTATCAACTCACATGTGCAGCCAAACAACATCTCGGTACATATTCTTTTAGCAAACTCGGGCCACCAAGCACCAGAGAAAATCTGAGATGATCTTGTTTAAAGACATCATGTATGAATGGAGATGTGGATTCTGAGTTGACACGACCTACCAAACACACCCATAGTATCTGCTAGCGAGTCCCCCCCCCCCCCCCGTGTTGGAGCATAACAGACTCTTTAAAAAGGAATGGCTAGGGCGTGTTTTTTGTTCGAACATACCCCTTATATCCTGACCAGACCTTCTTTATTTTAAGGACGCTGAGAAAAACACCCCTCCGGCCTATATAGTTACGGATTTGAGGGTTTGGGATAAGGATCTCGACCCGACACTTTTCCACCACCCCCTCTGCTCCTCTGCCGCACTCCATCGCGCACCGCCGCTCAAATCGGCACCCTTCGTCGAGCAATTAGACCCGCACCTCACAAGATCTGGCACCTAACCACCACGATGTATCGTTTGGGAGGCTTCCACAGCGTGGCGGCGGCCAGGTCGCCCGTTCCGCAACGCCGGCTTTGACTCGGGGCGTGTAAGCGCGCCACCCTCCACTACACCGACCACCATGAACCGGTGCCACCCAAGATCCTCCGTCATGAAGTGGAGGAGTTCGATCGCCGGCATAGGTCACGTGAGGAGAGATCGAGTGGAGCTTGCACTCGTCTGCCGGTGCCGAAGAGAGAGGAGGATGAGATCCTGGCTACAAGCCGGTGGCATTCAGCGGCATCATCACCAACGCAGACTTCGTCAATGGGGCCTCCTTCGACCGCTAGACGGACGGCATCGCGCAGCGAAGCGTGGTCGAGGCGGGAATTTGCCAGGACGTGGAGCTCTACGAGCAGGGGTCGCTAGCGAATATGACCCCCACAACAAGCAGCTGGAGTGGAACCTTGAGAGGGCGATGGAGGCGAACAAGTTTGTCGACCTCGTCTCTGACTCCTCCGTCGTCTTTGACGCAGGCTCTGATGACGACAGCGACTGAAGCCGCCATTGGTATCGTCGCCGCCACACTCTGAGGCTCCGGTGAGCCTAATTTTGTGTCATGGATTAGGGTTTAGGCGGCATCGACGGTAGATCCCCGCGTAGTAGAAAATCTATGCATTTTGTACGTATGATTGCAACGATCTAAACAATGAACTATTTGAATTATATTTCGCTAATGTCTTAAATTTCATTGTTTATGGTTTCGTTTTCCGGTTTCTGTTATGCGCATCAACTCCGCAGAGAAAAAATAAACAAAAACTTGTCTCTTATCCATCTTTACTAGGAAAGGTGGTGCGGCGACACGCCGCACCCTTGTCATTATATGTCCTCGTGGATGTTGAGTCAAGGTTAGTTCACAATTATGCTGGTTACTGTGAGGAGATGGTGTCATGTTTGTTTGCAAAGGTGATTCAGATCATATTTAACAACATTGGGATAGATAGTGTTAATCTATATTTATATTGGACTGAGATACAGGTAGAGGTGAAGATATTTACAGAACAAAGAAAGTAGTACTTTCTTTTGGCCACATAATTGTAAGTTTATTACCTGTTTGAGTAGGTACAGTACAAAATATTGGTACATCCCCACTTAAATAAAAATAGATCTGGTTAGTAAAAAATAGCTTGCAGAAGACACTACCAAATTACATGAAGTAGCCATTCCGAAGCAGTTTTTATTTAAGAATACCCTCTAGTAATTAGCTTTGTAGCAATTAACTGAACAAAACCGTAATATAAACATGCACGACAACTGGAAGGAAAAAATTGAACATTCTTGCAATCTGCTCCTTTATTTTTTCCCGAAGATACAAAATTTGAGACTTATCCCAGAAGAGTACGGAAGAAAATGTCACCCTTTTCTGAAAAGAACCCAATGGTCATGAGTTGGTTTAAACAGAAAATCACTACCTAATGTCTGCAACCAAAGGAAAGTATAACAGGAGAAGTTGGTTCTTTCCGAACATGAAATTTGTAAGACAAAGGACAATGGCGTGCTTGGTATGTACTGCACGGACATTGCAATGGAAACCTATGGTAAAGACATTATTTTTGCAATTGTTTTCCTTTTACCGTATAGGAAGAAACTCCATGTTGCCAAGGTGACAACATGGGTGTAATCACACATTTTGACAGTTAGCCTGTCAGTCGTCAACGCCTTCATGTCCAAGACGATCGAGGTGAACAATTTGCACCTAGGCTCTTTATTTCCCCTTCCAAAGTTTGAGGCATGAAAATGAGTCGTGGATCCCCAGGTGGAGTTGTGCACGTACCCATAAATTCCAAAGTTGGTCGCATGCTTCTACTTTAGGAGAAGCAAGCTAATGAATATTTCCATTTTTGATGTTCAACCAAACTGCAAAATAAATCATGATCTACAAATATATTGTTGTAAATAATCATAGACACTGTTGATTAGAAATGAAAAATCTTTGTTTTTGCGCTTTCAGCAACATATGTTAAAAGAGGCCAATATTTTCTCTGACAGAATAAACACGCTATACAAAAATAGTTGGTATAGTAATATTACTAAATTTGAAGTAATCCAAAGGTGTACCTATTAAATCTAAAGAAATGTGTACGGCATTCTTTGTTATCATCCTATCTTTAAGAGCATTGAGTGTGAGCTGCAGATCAGTCTTGCCAAGTATATTCTTGTTGTATGCTGAGGCTAAATAAAATCGGTACAGTCCACAGAAAGGAAGCTCCATCAAAATAAGAACGCGTCACAATTGTGCAACATAGAGCTGCAGGTAGAAAGGTGTAGTTTTTTACTTAACAGATAGCAACTAAACCAACTTCTGATGAAATGTATAGGTAATATAACTGCACTACATGATATGGAATCAGCAGCCTTCTTAGTAGGGAAAACTATAACACATTGTGCCAAATAAGAAGGACCAAAATACATATTATAAAATGAGTCATATATTGTGTCAAAGATAGCAGAAGCATAATCAAAGGCAAAGGCAGTAGGGCAAACCATGGCACATTGTGCCAAATAAGAAGGACCAGAATACATATTAGAAAATGAGTCATATATTGTGTCAAAGATAGCAGAAGCATAATCAAAGGCAAAGAAATTCGAGAGGGAAGACTTGCCTACTTTCCCTTGGCCTCGAGACAGTGCAGCAACTGCTAGTTCTATGTACTTCATTTTGAACCGCCTCAACGTTCATTGAATAGAACCAGTATTCAGTTTAACCATTTAAATTGTGACAGCTATTTGGTCTTGATATGCACAAACCGGCCTTCATACAGATATTGCTGCAGCCATAGGAATTTGGTCATGCTTTTTACTGGGAAAAGAAAGGTTGGGAATACCTCGGGGAGGGGATTAGTTTACCTCTGTTTGGAGATGTAGCTGAAATTAATTGAACTCTAGGAGAAGATCCAAATTCTAGGGCTTTGTGAATATAACATCATATACTTACACATGCTCAAATTCTTAGAAAAAAATCTTCCACCATTATAAGCCAGCAACTCTGCAAAAGAAGAGAAGCAAGCAGTGAGATGACTCGTACACATGATGCAAGACATGAAGCCCACCATATAAGAGAAATCCATAACCAGAAAATGATCCAGACGCTACGTGTGAACTTCGATTATTTGTTGGCTACATCTCTTCTTTTTTCCATGCATCTTACATACAATCTCTTGTTGTGATGAAAATAGAAACCCTGAAATACAGTGCAAGAAAATCACATTAAAGATATGCTGGACATGTATAAGGTTATCGTAGAACTGTATAAAAAATATAGCCTGCACAACGGAATAATTATGTGGTATATATAGAGATATAGCGTACCGAAAAATAGTGTAGCATGGTATACGAATTTTGAGAAGATTCAGTGTTATAATCATTCTTCCCGTGCGTTGCTACGGAGCCATACTAAATTAAATAAACAATATATGATGTCTTGAAATTCATAAGTCAATCAAGCAAATAGCACATAACACCACATGCATGTTCATGACTTTTTGAGCAGAACCACATGTTGCCCTTTATTTTGAAGAAAACACCATATTTCTCTGTAATTTTTGCATATAACTCATAAATACATCATTAGCATCCTTGATAGTAGCAAATTAGACAACCATAGCGCAGCACGAAAGTGGGCCTCCAACCTGGACGGTCATGCTTTTGATCGGGCCAACGAAGGAGAAATCCACCTCGTCGTGCTCTTTGTTGACTGATCCCTCGCATCGCCGTCCCGTCCGGCTCCTCCCGCTCATCCAGCTACGTGTCATCTCCTCCTCCCACCCAGCACACATCACCCTGCCCACCACTCTTTCCTCGCATTCGGCTCCATGCACTTGTCGCTCAGGCAACACTCCCTACCAAATCAATGTTCTCGTGGCATACTCTGTCTTTGTCGACCGGCCAGCAAGCTGCGACACATGCAACCATCGGTATATCTGGACGTCCAACTCGGGATTTCTGGCTCGGCTCGCCGGCGTTGATGGACCGAGCCGAGTTAGAGCATCTCCAAGAGCCTTCCTATATTTGCTTCTAATTGCTATTATAGCAATCCTTGTCTAAAAATGACCTTTGTATAAGTGGCCCTACAAATTTTTAGGAAGCTTAGTATATTGGCCTCCACTTGGTATATATGCAAAGTCGAGACCAACCCAAAATTATAGCAATCTGGTTTGTTGTGGTCTCTTCAATTTTAGTCACATTGATATGTGGGTCCATTGTGTGTGGGATTTGTTGTGTGGCTAGCCATGTCCCTTGTCCCCACATGTCATTGTGTATGTTGGGCAAATATAGCAATTCAGTTTAGGAATGCTGTCAAAGCAAAATCAGTTGAGGATTGCTATACCTCCTCTCTCATATTGCTATACTCATTTTTTAGCAATCCATTATAGGAAGGCTCTTGGAGATGCTCTTAGTGTTACTGGACCTCAGCAAGCTGGGACTGAGCCCGCGTTTTTTTGGTAATTAATAGATGGACGATTTGGCATGGATTTGTTTCGGTCCGGCCCATTGCATACATCCATCAATAAGACAGAGAGCAACGAGAAGTGGTTCGTTATTTGTCGGTCATCTTCCTCGAGCTAGGGCAAGCCACCGCTGGCCAACTAGATGTCGACGACACATCCCTCACTATCCCTCTCGTCACCCCTCTTGATGCCCGCTTGGCCTCTGCCGCCACAAGATCTCCTCGCCACGCCACCCTGCACCCCTGCTGCCTAGTAGGCACCGCCGTGCGCCGCCGCACTACCGCAACTGCCTCCAAACATTGATGGGGAAGATGGCCCCACCCGTTAGTGAAACGTTGATGCTAGGCTCGCGAGCTGCACTGAGCTTTCAGGAAGCTTGGGCCGAGCTCCATGGTGAGGCTTGCCGGTAGCTTCGAGCTGGCTCGGGCTCGCCGGAAAAAGCTCCAGCTTTTCGTCAGCTCGACCCGAGCCAGATCGACTTGGCTCGTGTCCAGGTATAACCATCAGGGGAACATGGCGTGGAGCCCGTATAGCACTGCAAACGGATCACATGAGACTGTGGCGGTGCTCGCTCGCAGCAGACTTCGAGCGAACGGTGGCGGCAGAGACAGGATCCCCGCCTCGGCCTTGATCTTGAGGCAGATGATGAGCTTACACCGGTTGGCCGTGTATCTCGTCGTCACTCGTGTCACGTAGGAGCTAGTGGTGGCACCGATCACCAAGCAAGTGGAGCACGCTTGATTGCAGCCTCGTCGGCCGTCGTGTCGGGCCATCTGCTGCAGCTCACGCTGGAGATGGTGGTGCAAGCTTCATGTTACTCGGTCGCTGCAGCTCGACACTTTCTCTTCTCGCGATGCAGCCACCACTGCACCTCGGCGGTGCGCCTGGCGGTCTCTTCTGAGCCGCGTGTCATGCTAAGCCGCACGGCCTCGTCCAACGGCGTCGAAGTTGCACGCGGGGCTCAGAGGGATGGCAGCGACGACTACCGATAAACTCGAATATGACAGGGTGCCAACTCGTGTCCGGGGAAGACCCCACCTTCCGATGCTCCCCGACCACCATGTTGTTTTGGTGTTTCCAAGTACTCAACTCCGTTCGGCCGCCTTCACCTCGTACATGGAGGAACTGATCCGTCCGGTCGACTGCCTCAGCCTCGTAGCATCCTAGATCAAAAGAGCATCGCCGCCGTCGCGTGCTCATCCTCAGCACCGCCGCCCCACTTTTAGGAGCCGCTCGATGCCTAGCACAGTGCTCGCCCGTGCCCGACGCCTCTGTGCTCGCCCTCCTAATCGTCGGCCACACGCGCAAACTCCGCCATGACCACGCTCGGTCGCGTCGCCCCCTTATGCTCGAGCGCGTTGGCGCATCAGGCATCACTGACGCCGCCTCGGGCGCATCGACCTGATCGTCGGCCTCAGGCCGTGTCGCTTGGTGATGTCGGATGAAAACGTATTTTGGTCTGATGGAAGTGTACTGGACGAACCTACCTCAAGGAAAATGGCACCAAGTAGTAGTGCATGTAGTTTAGCTGTTAGACAATGAGGCGACGTCCATGCCGTGCACTGCAGGAGATCATTAAGTTATTGGCCAAGCTCTCCACGTTGGCGAGGATGGAGAGGGATTTGTGCCTTCCGCACACTCCAGCATGTGCAGAGGCCGAAGGTCTGGCGCGTAGAGGTAGTCGCAGGCAGCCACATGGTGGCACGTGGCAGAGTTGGGCCGACGGCATAGCCGTCGGCGTATATTACTCACAGGGCAGCGCCACAGGGTGGCACGTGGCATCTTAGGCCGACAGCTATGCCGTCGGCGTATAGCTTACAGAGCTAACGGTCGTTAGCTGCTTCAGGTGGGCCCCGTGGTGCTTAGGCCGACGGCGTGTACGCCGACAGCTTCGTATAACCATCGGGTCAGTCTATATGCCGACGGGAATCTGTACGCCGATGAGATTGTAGCATACGCCTACGGCCTGGTACGCTTCATGTTACTCGGTCGCTGCAGCTCGACACTTTCTCTTCTCGCGATGCAGCCACCACCTGCAACCCTGGCGGTGCACCACAACTGGTCTCTTACAGAGCCGCCGCTGTCATGCTAGCCGCACGGCCCTCGTCCAATCTGACGCAGTCGAAGTTGCACGCGGGGCTCAGAGGGATGGCCGCGACGACTAACGATAAACTCGAATACGACAGGGTGCCAACTCGTGTCCGGGGAAGACCCCACCTTCCGATGCTCCCCGACCACCATGTTGTTTTGGTGTTTCCAAGTACTCAACTCCGTTCGGCCGCCTTCACCTCGTACATGGAGGAACTGATCCGTCCGGTCGACTGCCTCAGCCTCGTAGCATCCTAGATCAAAAGAGCATCGCCGCCGTCGCGTGCTCATCCTCAGCACCGCCGCCCCACTTTTAGGAGCCGCTCGATGCCTAGCATGGTTGCTCGCCTGCGTTCGACGCCTCATGCTCGCCCTCCTAATCGTCGGCCACACGCGCAAACTCCGCCATGACCACGCTCGGTCGCGTCGCCTTATGCTCGGCGGCGTTGGCGCGTGCATCAGCGCGCGCCTCGGTATATCGACCTGATCGTCGGCCTCAGGCCGTGTCGCTTGGTGATGTCGGATGAAAACGTATTTTGGTCTGATGGAAGTGTACTGGACGAACCTACCTCAAGGAAAATGGCACCAAGTAGTAGTGCATGTAGTTTAGCTGTTAGACAATGAGGCGACGTCCATGCCGTGCACTGCAGGAGATCATTAAGTTATTGGCCAAGCTCTCCACGTTGGCGAGGATGGAGAGGGATTTGTGCCTTCCGCACACTCCAGCATGTGCAGAGGCCGAAGGTCTGGCGCGTAGAGGTAGTCGCGGTGACCACATGGTGGCACGTTGGGCGGCGGCATAACGTCGGCGTATATTACTCACAGGGCAGCGCCACAGGGTGGCACGTGGCATCTTAGGCCGACAGCTATGCCGTCGGTAATACGTAGCTAACGGTCGTTAGCTTCAGTGGGCCCGTGGTGCCGGCGGCGGCGTGTCGGCAACCCGTATAACCATCGGGTCATCTATGCCGACGGAATACATGCGCCGATGAGATTGTAGCATACGCCTACGGCCTGGTACGCTTCATGTTACTCGGTCGCTGCAGCTCGACACTTTCTCTTCTCGCGATGCAGCCACCACCGCAACCTGGCGGTGCACCCTGGCCGGTCTCTTCTGAGCGCCCATGTCATGCTAGCCGCGGCCCTCGTCCAATCAGCCGCGAAGTTGCAGCGGGCTCGGAGGATGGCGACGACTACCGATAAACTCGAATATGACAGGGTGCCAACTCGTGTCCGGGGAAGACCCCACCTTCCGATGCTCCCCGACCACCATGTTGTTTTGGTGTTTCCAAGTACTCAACTCCGTTCGGCCGCCTTCACCTCGTACATGGAGGAACTGATCCGTCCGGTCGACTGCCTCAGCCTCGTAGCATCCTAGATCAAAAGAGCATCGCCGCCGTCGCGTGCTCATCCTCAGCACCGCCGCCCCACTTTTAGGAGCCGCTCGATGCCTAGCACAGTGCTCGCGTGCGACGCCTCTGTGCTCGCCCTCCTAATCGTCGGCCACACGCGCAAACTCCGCCATGACCACGCTCGGTCGCGTCGCCCCCTTATGCTCGAGCGCGTTGGCGCATCAGGCATCACTGACGCCGCCTCGGGCTCATCGACCTGATCGTCGGCCTCAGGCCGTGTCGCTTGGTGATGTCGGATGAAAACGTATTTTGGTCTGATGGAAGTGTACTGGACGAACCTACCTCAAGGAAAATGGCACCAAGTAGTAGTGCATGTAGTTTAGCTGTTAGACAATGAGGCGACGTCCATGCCGTGCACTGCAGGAGATCATTAAGTTATTGGCCAAGCTCTCACGTTGGCGAGGATGGAGAGGATTTGTGCCTTCGCGCACTCGGCATGTGCAGAGTCAAGGTCCGCGCGTAGAGGTGTCGCAGCACACATGGTGGCGATGGCGGTTGGGCGGCGGCATAGCCGTCGGCGTATTACTCGAGGCGGCGCCACGGTGGCACGTGGCATCTTAGGCCGACAGCTATGCCGTCGGCGTATAGCTTACAGAGCTAACGGTCGTTAGCTTCAGGTGGGCCCCGTGGTGCTTAGGCCGACGGCGTGTACGCCGACAGCTTCGTATAACCATCGGGTCAGTCTATATGCCGACGGGAATCTGTACGCCGATGAGATTGTAGCATACGCCTACGGCCTGGTACGCTTCATGTTACTCGGTCGCTGCAGCTCGACACTTTCTCTTCTCGCGATGCGACCACCACCGACCAGCGGTGCGCCTGGCCCGGTCTCTTACTGAGCGCCGTTGTCATGCTAAGCCGGCCCTAAATCAATCGCGTCGAAGTTGCCGCGGCTCGGAGGGATGGCGCGACGACTAACGATAAACTCGAATACGACGAGTGCCAACTCGTGTCGGAAGACCCGCGCCGATGCTCCCGACCACCATGTTGTTTTGGTGTTTCCAAGTACTCAACTCCGTTCGCCGCCTTCACCTCGTACATGGAGGAACTGATCCGTCCGGCCGATCGACCTCGTAGCATCCTAGATCAAAAGCATCGCCCGTCGCGTGCTCATCCTCAAGGCCGCGCCCACTTTAGGGCGCCGATGCCTAACGATTTTGCTCGCCCGTGCGGCAGCCTCAGGTTTCGCCCTAATCGTCGGCCACCGCCAAGAACTCGCCATGACCACGCTTTGGTCGCGTCGCTTATGCTCGGCGCGTTGGCGCGTCGAGCATCATCGACGCCAGCGCGTCGACTGATCGTCGGCCTCAGCCGTCGCTTGATGTCGGATGGCGTATTTTGGTCCGATGGAAGTGTCTTGGGACGAACCTACCTCAAGGAAAATGGCACCAAGTAGTAGTGCATGTAGTTTAGCTGAGACAATGAGGCGGCGTCCATGCCGCGTTCGCAGGAGATCATTAAGTTATTGGCCAAGCTCTCCACGTTGGCGAGGATGGAGAGGGATTTGTGCCTTCCGCACACTCCAGCATGTGCAGAGGCCGAAGGTCTGGCGCGTAGAGGTAGTCGCAGGCAGCCACATGGTGGCACGTGGCAGAGTTGGGCCGACGGCATAGCCGTCGGCGTATAGTACTCACAGGGCAACACCACAGGGTGGCACGTGGCATCTTAGGCCGACAGCTATGTCGTCGGCGTATAGCTTCTAGAGCTAACGGTCGTTAGCTGCTCCAGGTAGGCCCCACGGTGCCTAGGCCGACGGCGTGTACGCCGACGGCTTCGTATAACCATCGGGCCAGTCTATATGCCGACGGGAATCTGTACGCCGACGAGATTGTAGCATACACCTACGGCCTGGTACGCCGACGCGACTACGCCGACGGCCACCGTCGGGCCTACCTACGCCGACAGGTAAGTGTGGCTACGCCGACGGGCCCTATCCGTCGGCCTAATCGGCGTTTACTGTAGTGAGAGTAACATGAAAACATGTTACGCTCCTCCGTCCTAAATTTCTGTGTAATCAATTTTCATTTTTATCTTGATATGATCATTGCTTTGGTTGATTGCATTAAGTCATCCAAACAAGACTCGAATTCCTATGATCTTGAACTGATCGTTGCTTCGGTTGATTGTGCATTATAAAACAATCGTGTCGGAAAGTTATTCGGACAAGACTCCAATTCATATACGTTGGCTTCCAAAAATCACTTCCAGATTAGGACACGGTGATGGGGCCTGGTATCGAGGCAGCACAACGTTTAAGCAGGATTAACGACCGACAAAAGTAAAGCTTGGTGACGGACCGGCCTGGGCTAGGCCTAGTCGAGCGTTGGACGGAAGTAGGGCCCACGAAAGCAACGGACGAAAATTCCCGAGGTGGGTACATACTACATGCTCGCTAATATATATATATATATATATATATATATATATATATATATATATATATATATACTAGTTGAATGTCCGTGTTTTGCCTCGGAACATCATACATTTTTCTTATTTCTGCGTATTCGTATATTAAACCCATATTTTACATGTTTTTATGCCTATGGCGCTCTAAATCAAACACCTCTTTTTATTCGTCTTGAGCCCCGAATCCACAAACTTGGATGCTTCCCACTAAATATTAATAAAGTATCATCTGTATTGCTAACTTGGATGTTGATTTAGCAATAAAAGTTTAGCGTCTTTCACATTATATTTGTTCTAGACAAACAACAAAAGAGAAAGAAACTTGCAACTCTGTTTCCTCTACAAATTCACACGCGCATAGTACATGAGATACCTGGACAGATCACTTCAAACACATAATATAAAATGATAACAGTAACATAAGAGTGGACATTCTGAATTAAGAATGATGAATTTCACTGCTAAGCCTTATTTCGTGTGAAGCATATTCAAGGATAATACTCTTCAGATCGAGTGAACAACCTGATGTGTCGTCTGGAAATTTGAAGAACGACGGTGACGTTATCCTATAGATTGCCTCCGCCTCTATGGCTATTTAGATGTTCTTTTGTTATGGCATGTCTACAATCAAACACAGAAAAATGGGCAGATTGCCAAGCAGGTTCATTAAGCTCGAGCACGCACGCACACAGTGCACCACACACATACCGTTGTAACGCACACCCACCACGATGCCAGCCACGCACGCGGAAACCGATCCCCATCGCCAACTAACCCCCATGGTCCCATCGTCCTCCCGCCTCCACTCGACGCAGCCACCAACTCCGAGCTCGTCTCCTTCCCGCGTGAGCGCCGCCACCGCTTGCGCCCCGTCCGCGCGCCGCTGGCCGTTCGTCCTCGACCTCCAGCCCTCGCCTCGCCGACCCGCGTCCCCGAGCGCGGCCCCTACAAGCGGCCGCCGTCGACCTACTGTTCACCGCGTCCCCTGTCCCGCCGCCGTCGACCTCCTCTTTCACCGCGTCCCCTGTCCCAACGCCGTCGACCTCCTATTTCACCGCGTCCCCTGTCCCAACGCCGTTGACCTCCTATTTCACCGCGCCCCCTGTCCCCGACCGCGCGCGCCTCTGCGAGCTGTCGCCATGCTCGCCCCAGCCTCGACCCGGTTCTCCTCTATCGCGCACTCCCTCTCCCCTGCGAGCCATGGCGCCTCCAAGCACCACCCGCCGCCCCTCTTTGAGTTCCCCGTCGCCAGCGGCACCCCCTCTGCCTCCCGGTGCCAGTCCATGACGGGATCCCCTCGGTTGCGCGACCGCCTCTGCCAGAGCTTGTCCGCTTAGGCCCCACATCGCGTCGTCCCTGCTCGCGTCCAACGTTGGCTCTTGTAACGATGGTTAGTTATTTTAGGACAATATCAATCACGTTCGGTTGAGCAGGACAATACCAATCGACTTCGACATGGACTCTTCCTACCGCGAGGGGAAAAAAGAACGACCAACGACGGACGAAAACGCGTGAGACGAAAACCACCTTAACATAAATTATATAGTAAAGATAAAGACTAGCAGAAAGACCGTGCGTTGCTACGGTACCATAATATCAAATATTTCTCATCTTAGAGACCGTTTACCACTGCACATCAAATATTTCTTATACTAATTAAATAGTCGAATGCTCGTGCGTTGCCAGGATTCACTAAGCTTTTATTTGTGTTGTGAAGATGCAAATCTAAAATTTTATAATAAGATTGACTCAATTGCGAACCCGATGGATCTAATAAGATGAGGTATGTCCTCATGCCACTTAAACGAAATGGCTCAACATCCTCGATATGCACAAAAAATGCTTTTTGAGTCAAGATGACAGTCTTTATACTTAATTAGTCGTTTTTAGGTCTTTAGGCTGTTCCTAGTGCTAGTATCATAAGGTGTATCATGCATGCCAACTTGGCAAAAATTTGATGTGGCGTCATAATTAATGAAGAGAGAGGTGGTTAGTGTATCATGTGAATCAGATTACGTAAAACTAGAAAATATAATGGCAAATAAATTTTGTACACACATTTTACATAGAGATTCTACAAATCAATAAATATACCACTACTATGATACTACTATATGATACAATGCACTAGAGGCATAGTATCATACACTATTATCATATGCATGATACTAGTAGTATGATACTACCACTAGGACCAGCCTTAGAACACCATCTCTCAATAAATTTTACCTAAAAGACCCATGAGTACAAATTAGACTTTTTTTGAAGTAGTGTACAGTTGCCAATTAAATGTAGTCTGATTGTTATATAATTTGAACTTTTTTTGCACGGGAAATTAATGGCGTGACCCAATCAGTAAACTACAAAAATTAACAATTATGTTTTCGTCAGAACTTTCAAAGTATATTGAGTCGGTAAATTGTCGGCATTTAATAGCCGTACTGCCGCATCTCTACTTCTTCTCCACAGCATGTGTCTCTCTATTTCTTCTCCACAACTTCTTTCTCCATGAACTAAAAGCATCCAATTTGGCATCTCGGTTTCAGCACAAGTGGAGTGTGTCCTCGCGTTGCATCCTCAAAAAAATGTTCAAATTCTAAATATGCGCGTTTAACTCTGAATTTGCTGGTCTTCTTTTCTGAATTTTGCCACGAACGCAATTACCGCAAGTGTTTGAAATTTTAAGTTTCAAATACGGGTTCCGTTATATGCGGCGGAGGGGGTGTTGAACTGAAAATAGCGAGCGCAATGTCTCTTATATGCATTTTTTCACTTTGCCCTTTACGGGTACGGCTAGAGATGTTCTAAGATCATAATATATAGCAAAATCTACATGCAATGCAAGCTAGCATGTCAGATCTAGACGACACCGAGTGTATTCTGGCGTGAGCAACAACTTCCGGCCAGACACGCACCTAGACGGCTAGCATGGTAGCACCCTAAGCTCACCAATTTTTCCACCGTACAAAACAGCACGCACGACCATAGCCGATCGATCCGGCGAGACGCGCAGATACATGAGCCTGGTCGTGGACTGCACCGGTACAAATCAGCCAAATCAATTGTGGGCTAAACAAGCAGAGGGAGTTGGAGGAGGTGAGTGCAGAGGTTGGCCATGTCGTTTTCCAGATCTGGATGAAGAACGGTGGGTGGAGTTGGTAAAGCCATAGATGACAGTTGGATTTTGTGCTCAGTCATGCAAATCGAGTCGGGGCATCCTAGCATTGGACCAATTATTTAATCAGCTGGTATCAGATCAAAAACACATGGATGGTCGGATCCGCGCAGGAGCAGGCACAAGGCTAGTGCACGAGTCCCCGAATTTCGGTAGCTGCCGCCTGTGCAGGTATCTCGCTGCGAGGGCGTCCGACGGCTTCACTCTCACTCCTCTGGTCCAGACGGCATCGCCTGACCAGATCCTTCCTTCGGCCGACGGCCTCTTCCGTCGACATCGCTCGCGCCAGCTCAACGTCCATGGAACCATAGATCACAGCGGCCGTCGTCCCCCCGTCGTGAGCGTCGGCCCCTTCCTCAATCGAGGAGAAGAAAGGAAGAAAGTTACTACCTAAGCGATCCCAGACCCTCTCATCCTCACCTCCGACCACCATGCCCGCCGGTGATGGAACCGGAGTGAGAGGAAGAAGCGACGTTGGAGGGCGAAGCGAGGCGTGGGCGGAAGGGCGATGGTGGTGCGTACTGCCATGCGCCGATGGCATCTGAAGCTGCTCTGCCGCTCTCTGGGAATTCCGCAGCTCGGGCATCTCCACTCGCCAGACCTCGTCCCGACAGCGGACCTCGCGAAGACCTCGTCCCCGACCAGGCGGCCACCGTCTCGCCCTGCGTCCTCGATTTCGCTTCGACAGAAAGAGGATATGTCTTCTCCTCCGCTACCCCTCCTCCTTTGCCGCGACGGCTCGTTGTCGCCGACATCTAGGCACCGCGCGCCGCCGGGGGTCACCGCAGCGTCGTCCTCGCCTCGTTCAGCGCACGGCCGACGGACGATTTGAACGGCTAATTTTTCTTTGGTCCTGGTACTTTCTTTTAACGGCGACAATCAGCTACCTTTAAGAACGGGACTTCTTTTGGGGCACGAATCAGTTTCCTTTAGGTATACGACAGCAAACAGCAACCATGAGCAGGAGGGACGACGTACGAAAATTTTAGGACGGACCGATGACGAAAACCACCTCAACCAAAATTATATAGTAGATATATATATTACTATATTATTATATTACTGAATTGCCTTTTTTAGACCGTTTTGCCCTACCACCAATTTCTATATTACTGAATTGCCATGTACCGATTCGTTTCTAAGAGGTTAGCTGGACCAAGCTAAAATGGACTGTTCGTCTGGCGTCTGGCTGGGCCGGCATGCCTAGGGCCTATACGAAGAGCTATCATAAATCTTAAATCCTAAACTTGCATAACGTGTATTTTTTGGCTAGGCATCTTCGCTTCCGTTGGTTGTAAATAGTACCACCTCGCTATTTTAAGCCAAATTACATCTACTTTTACAGATGAGCTATCAACAAGCCAAGCATGACCTCGAGATGATAATGGAACCGCAATGGTAACAATGAGCCTGGACGCAGGTAGCTGAACAAAAAATCAACTAGACCTGTGGGTAGCACGGCCAGAGAAGAGGAGGCGAGCCACAACGGACGTCTAGATCAAACAAAGGCGGCGGCGTCGAGTACGTTGGGGAAGCAAGACGAGGGTCGTCGGGGAGGCGGCAGACGACGTGCCTAGGAGGGATGGAATCGCTAGGCGGTGTGTGTGGGGGGACGAAAGGAGAAGACAGGGGATTGCGTTCTAGAGAGAGAAAAAGGGGAGGAGCACAACCAACTGGCGATATCCACTCGGCTGAACTGAGCACTACAAAAAGTAGAGACGAGTTCCTGCTCAAAATCCAACTGCGGGGGAATGCGATGGGCGGTAGATTTGGGCTTCCAAATTGCCGCTTCCTTTGATTTTATACAGAAATTGGTGTCTAATTTGAGATTTTGGAGAGGATTGGAGAGGACGAGAGAATGGGGAGAGAGGAATTGGGAAAGAAAAGGAGACGTCGCCATAGGGAGAAGATTGCTATGCAATCGGCAATGGTTGGGTCCCAGCAAAGAGGAGGACCTTGAAGTAGGGACATTGGTAGATTGTTGTATGCACAGCTCTACGACCGGTTAGATAAGTTAGGGCCTGCAGGTGAGGGAGAAAGAGTAGCGGGGTGGCTGCAAAAAGGAAAGGGGTAGAAATAGACTCCAGATGTCTGAAATCATGCCATTCAACTTAAATCATCTATATTATAGTAGAAGTGAGATGACAATTCATCAGTTATGATGTTTTATTTTAGATTATTAGCATTGATTTTTTTCTGGAAAAATATCCTTTATAAGCCGTTTCGGAGTTAGATGATCACAATGATTTGGTGCACATGTGTAAAATAATTGTGCGTTTTGTTTCTCCACATTTGTTATAGAGCATGGGCATCGGTCGGATTAGGAAAAGGCTGAGGAATTTATATCCATGGGTTTTACATGGCGACGATGGCAATAGAGAGTCCTAGGCGAGATATGATTTCCACTATTATTACACATTTAAATTCGTCTTATGAGATTTTCACTATCGTGTGGTATAAAAGACATGTGGATCAAAAACTCTATACCATTTCTATTTAATTAATATGGGTTTAAACATATGAAACATTGTTCATTTTATTTAATATCCGTAGCAACGCACGGGTTTTGTTGCCCCTGCCAGTTCGGATATACTATGCCATTTATCACCGATGAGTTTGTTAAACTGCATGGTTTGGTTGATTTTTTGGTTTAATTAATCGTGTAGTTCGGATTTTTTATTTCTGTTGGGCTGTCCGTCCGTCCCTGTTGCTGTTGGGCCGTGAGCCAGGTTTCAAATCAATCAAAATTTGGCCAGTGAGACAGGTAAGTATGCTTCCTACGGGAGTTTCTCTTATGGACTTCGAGTGGGCTTCAACAAAATAAACAATATTATATTATAGATAAGAAAAAGAGAGGCCCCAAAGAAATTTGTGCTGAATTAGTCCCACCTCGCTCAATTAGACTGCCTAACACCAGTTTATATACGTTCTTAAGTCTTGAAATATCAGTAGCCTCGGGAATCAAGATCAACTTGCAAGAGCCGCCATCGTTTCTTTTTGAAAAGCGTATCCTTGGGAAGGGAATTAAATGTATATATGCTTTGACCGGGTTGCACTAACGTTTGAAAAAAGAGAATACTCTGGCGTGTCCCGTAAGATGATTAAAAAAGGAGATCCCATGCATGGTGTTGCATGGGCCGGATGAGAATGGAAGAGACATGAGTGCCACTAAGAAAATCTAAATTGGCCAAAGCTACAATGCATGCAAAGGCACTTGAAGTTGATCCAAGTCAAGCAAAACTGTGTGTCACCACATCTAGCTAGAACTAGAGCTTGATATATACGCGATGTTGAAATTCTAAAACTAGAGCAACGTGCCTACTCATGCCTTATTTTTTTTAAAAATAATGAAACATTGCTAAGAGGAATTAGACATTTGTTTTAAATAGTAGAAGCGGGGACGACATGCGAAATCCAAAAATTCATCCCTGATAGGGATCGAACTCCGATTATGCCTTAATTTTTTTAAAAAATAATGAATCATTGCTAGGAGGAATTAGACATTTTTGAATAGTAAAATTTTGTTATAGGGAAGTTGTGTGAGGAGGCAATGGTGGCGCCTGGATTTGTTGGCGTGTGTACTGGGTAGCCTAGCTGAAGCGGCCGGCAGGAAAAGAAATAAGTGATGACGTGTCTAATAGCAACACATATTTTTTTCTTCCGTTGCAACGCACAGGCATTTGTGCTAGTATATAATAAAGCACGAAGTGTTTCTTCCGGTCCAATACTTTTTGGACCGATTTACTCTCCCACCAAAATACATAATACCACCAACGACACTGTTAAGTCAAACCCGGAACTTTTGCGATCCTTGGTCACGATCTCAATCTACACGTCCTCTTCTTTCGTTCGCAGGTCAAACCAAAAGCTTCATAGTAACCGACTAGGGAGTGTGCACATCATGGGCATCCAAATTGATGCTTGCAAGTCGCCGTGTATAAGGACTCATCATGCCATCCCATATAAACATAGAGCCAGGCTATAGTTTATCCGAAGGGAATATGTTCTGAGAGGCAATAATAAAGTGTTTATTATGTGTATTCCAAGTATATGAGATGTTTATTTTGCATGCTATAACTGTATTAATACGGAAACATCAATACATGTGTGTTTAATAAACAAACAGAAAGTTTCTAGTTATGCCTCTCTCATAAACTAGCTCGTTTATTAACAAGATGATCAAGGTTTCCTGACCATGGACATTGGATGTTGTTAATAACGGGATCACAACATTAGTGTAATGGTGTGATGAACATTCATCCAAAGTATAGCATTACGATCAAAGTCATTGAGTTTATATTGCTATAACAACTTACGAAGTGATCCTAATCCTTAAACCATGAGATCATGTCAATCACTAACATCGGAAGAGTTTCTTGATAACATCAAACGTCACACCGTAACAGGGTGATTATAAAGATGGATTCAGAACTAATAAAGTGTTATGTTGAGGCTCATGGACCGAGAGTGGAATTTGTTCATCCCGATGACGGATAGATATACTCTGGGCCCTCTCGGTGATATCACATTGATTAGCTTGCAAGCAAGTGATTTGATCACTAGAATGTTATATCACGAACGAGAAAAAGTGCATGTCGGAATCGAGATCAAACTAGGTATGGAGATACCGATGATCAATCTCGGACATGTAATATATCGTGAAACAAAGGGATTAAGATACTAGCATAAAAGGTTCCGACGATCACAAGAAAGTCATCGTTGAATGTGTGGAGTCGATGGGTCTCAGATCCCGCTCGATTATTGATCCGAGAGGGTCTCGATCATGTCCGCATTATTCACGAACCGTAGGGTGACACACTTAAGAGACACCGACATCCAATTGGAGCAAATGTTTCATGCCAAAAGAATGAACAAGCGCAGGAATTTATTTCACTAGATACCAAACAGGTTTTCAGTGAAATTGCATAAAGTGGTTATGCATGTGAAATAGAATTCTAGCAAGGGGTTATTTGTGAATGTTTGTCATTAAAGTAATTGACAAAATTCTGAATAAAATAAAAGAGTTTTATTTAATGAGAGTTTGCATTAAATTTGGTGGAAATTTAATGGGAATTTGAGTGGACTTTTGAGTGGAGGGATTTTAAAGGGCATTTTGTGAGTGGAGTGTCCACCCACATGAATGAAGGAGGGGAGGGGGCAGCCCCCATGGCCGGCGGCCACCCCTTGGGTGCCCCCCTAGTCCTATAAAAGGAGCCCCCCTCCTCACTTGTCTCACACACCTCCTCGTGAAGGATCTCTCTCCCCCTCTAGAATTTATCCCCCATGGTCTCGGACTAGCGAGATACATGTTCGCGGTGGCTATTCGGCAAAAAAGAGTTGTGCTTCCGCTGCATCGCTGGAGCGAGGAGGCGGAGGTTGCTCGGTGCCTCGAACGTCTGTGCGAGCACGGATGCGCTGCTGATTTGCGGCGCTAGGACTTCCTGTCGATCTTGAGATCGGCAAGAGATCGTCTACATCAACCACGAGTTGTACTCGTTAAGCTTTGTCGGTCTTCAAGGGTATGTTCTCTACGGATATACATCCACCTGTTGTTTGTATCTAATAGATAGATCTTGGTACATAGTTCACATCGTAGGAAAATTTTGTTTTCTATGCTGCGAACCCTATAGTGGTATCAAAGCCGGATCTATGCGTAGATGCTTTACACGGGTGGTACACATATGAGTATGTGGGCGATGATGATCATGTTGTTGCTCCTTAGTTGTAATTTTGGATATTGGTGGCATAGTGGGATGAAGCGGCCCGGACAAACTTTACATGTCCTCGCACATGAGACCTGTTTCACGCTTGACATGCAACTAGTTTGCATAAGTGGCTAGCGGGTGTCTATCTCTCCTACTATAGTCAATATCTATTTTGCAACGAGTTGTCAACAATTTGGTTATCCTCGTTGTGATTCATGTTCCTAGGTAAGAACGGTTCTATCTTGAAAGCCCTAAACCACGTAAAACTTGCAATGGATAAATTAGAGGCGTCTAGTTTAGATTGTTGTTGGGCTAGTGTTATAATATGGTGATGTTGTAAGTAGAAGTATGAGGTGATACTCTTACAACATACATAACGTGTAATCTCCATAGACCTTGGACTTACACATATAGGTATGATAGTGATCATGCTATGATGCACATGACAGAGATCATATGCGGGAACCGTATCATTTCACTAATAAACATATGATGTTTGATAGCATCTTATATTGTTTGTTTAGCGCTTTGTTAGCATAATAAGATGATCCCTCATTTAAATATCAAGATAAGAATGTGTTCTTCCTTTAGTATGCACCGATTATGTTTTCGTCGCTCCAAGACATCACGTAATGATCGGGTGATCTTGGATCCACGACCATATTTCGGGTGTAAAACAGTTACACATGCGAATACTAAGGTTCTAACTTGGCGAGCCTAGCATGTACAAACATGGCCTCGAAACACGGACCGAAAGGTTAAGCATGAGTCATATAGTAGATATGATGCCCATTTGATGCTCGCCTTTGAAGCTATACCGACTCACGTGATGATCGGACTTGGTATAGTGGATTTGGTTCATGTAATCACCAAAAAGGCACGAGGGATGTCGTTTTTGAGTGGGATTTCATTCGTAATATGGATTAGTTGAACTCAATCTATCATACACTTAGTCTAAACTTTACAAATTCTGTTGTAGATGGCACCACCTGCTTTTAATTTCAACGTGTTCATGGAGAAAGAGAAACTAGCAACGAACGGTAGCAACTTTACCGAATGGGCCATGAATTTGAGGATTCTCCTCTCTGCTGCACAAAAGCAATACGTGCTAGAAGCGCCACTAGGCCCCCCACCTTTTGAGGATGCCCCTGACGAGGAGAAGAATGTCTATCAGACTCGTCAGGAGGACCACAACTTAGTTCATTGCGGCATATTGTATGGGCTAGAGCCGGAACTTCGAAAGCGTTTTGAAAACGGCAATGCATTTGATACAATGGGTGAGTTGAAAATGATTTTCGACACACATGCTGCTGTAGAGATCTACGACGCTTCAGAAAAGTTATTTAGCTGCATGATGAAAGAGCACAACTCCGTTAGTGAGCATGTACTCAAGATGTCGGGTTACGCCGATAAGCTTGTGTCCTTGGGAATAACGATTCCCATTGACTTAGGCATCCATCGTGTTCTGCAGTCTCTACCACCTAGCTATAAGAGCTTTGTGATGAACTATAATATGCAAGGCATGAAGAAGTCTCTCCCCGAGCTTCTGTCAATGCTTAAAAATGCAGAAGTGGAGATCAAAAAGGAACATCAAGTGTTGATGATCAATAGGAACACTGGTTTCAAGAAAGACAAGAAGGGAAAACGGAAGGGAAGTAAGGGCGGCAAGCCTGTTGCCGCTGAAAAGAAACCCGAGTTGGACCTAAGTCGATCGAGTGCTACTATTGTAAAGGGATCGCCATCGAAGCATAATCGCCCCAAGTATTTGGCAGACAAGAAGGCCGGCAAGGCAAACAAAGGTATATATGATATACATGTTATTGATGTGTACTTTACTAGTGCTCGCAGTAGCACCTGGGTATTTGATACCGGTTCAGTTGCTAATATTTGTAACTCGAATCAGGGGCTACGGAACAAGCGACCGCTAGCAAGGGGTGAGGTCAAGATGCGTGCCGGCAATGGATCAAGCGTTGATGTGATCTCCGTCGGAACGCTACCTCTCCATTTGCCGTCGGGATTAGTTATAAACTTGAATAATTGTTATCTGGTGCCTGCACTGAGCATGAACATTGTATCTGGATCGTGTTTGATGTGAAGTGGTTATTCATTTAAATCCGCGAACAATGGTTGTTCCATTTATATGAATGAAATCTTTTATGGTCATGCACCGATGATGAATGGTTTATTTCTATTAGATCTCGATGATAATATTACACATATTCATAATGTTGATGCTAAAAGGATTAAACTTAATGATGATATATCCGCATATATGTGCATAGCCGTCTAGGTCATATTGGCGTTAAGCATGAAGAAGCTCCATTCGGATGGACTTTTGGAATCACTTGATTTTGAATCATTTGATACATGTGAGCCATGCCTTATGGGCAAGATGACTAGAACGCCGCTTTTCGGTTCAATGGAGCAGGCGGCAATTTATTGGAAATCATACATTCGATGTATGTGGTCCAATGAGTGTGTTGCCGAGGTGGATATCGTTATTTTGTTACTTTCACGGATGATTTGAGTAGATACGGTTATATCTACTTGATGAAACACAAGTCTGAAACCTTTGAAAAGTTCAAGGAATTTCAGAATGAAGTGGAAAATCATCGTAATAGAAAGATCAAATTTCTACGGTCCGACCGTGGAGGTGAGTATCTAAGTTACGAGTTTAGCACTCACATGAAAGAGTGTGGAATTGTTTCACAACTCACGCCTGCCGGAACACCACAGCAAAATGGTGTGTCGGAACATCGTAATCGTACTTTATTAGATATGGTTCGATCTATGATGTCTCTGACAGACTTGCCGTTGTCATTTTGGGGTTATGCACTAGAAACTGCTGCATTCACTTTAAATCGGGCACCATCTAAATCCGTTGAAAAGACACCGTATGACTTATGGTTTGGAAACAAACCTAAGCTATCATTTCTTAAAGTTTGAGGATGCGATGTTTATGTGAATAAACTTCAACCGGATAAACTCGAACCCAAAGAGGAAAAATGCGTCTTCATAGGATACCCTAAGGAAACTATTGGGTATTCCTTCTATCACAGATCCGAGGGCAAGGTTTTTGTTGCCAAGAATGGATCCTTTCTAGAGAAAGAGTTTCTCGCGAAAGGTGTGAGTAGTCGGAAGGTAGAACTCGAAGAGGTTATTGAACCTTCTCTTCAAAGTATGGAGAGTAGCGCAGCGTCGGAAGTTGTTCCGGAGTTGGCTTCACCTGTTGAAGAGGGAACTAATGATAATGATCATGAAACTGCGAAAGAGAGTACTACCGAACCTCGCAGGTCTATCGATCAGACACGCAGCTCCGGAACATTGAAAATCCTGTCATGAATTTCATGGTTGATGAAAATGATGACCCTGCGACGTATGAATAAGCGATGATGAGCCTGGATTCCAACAAATGGTTAGAAGCCATGAAATCTGAGATGGAATCCATGCATGAAAATCAAGTTTGGAACTTGGTGGAATTACCTCACGACCGAAAGGCCGTGGAGAACAAATGGATTTTCAAAAGAAAAACTGATGCTGATGGTAATGTGACCGTCTATAAAGATCGACTTGTCGCAAAGGGGTTTCGACAAATTCAAGGAGTTGACTACGATGAGACATTCTCTCCCGTAGCGATGCTAAAGTCAGTTAGGATTATGTTAGCAATTGCTGCATATTTCGATTATGAGATATGGCAGATGGATGTCAAAACCGCGTTTCTCATTGGTAATATTGAAGAAGAGTTGTATATGATACAACCAAAGGGTTTTGTCGATCCTAAGGATGCTAACAAGGTGTGCAAGATTCAGCGATCCATCTATGGATTGAAGCAAGCATCACGAAGTTGGAATCTCCTCTTTGATGAGGTGATCAAAGAGTTTGGATTTGTCCAAACTTATGGAGAAGCTTGTATTTACAAGAAAGTGAGTGGGAGCAATGTGGCATTTCTGATATTATATGTCGATGACATATTATTGATCGGAAATGATATAGATCTTTTAAACAGTGTTAAAAGTTATCTAAACAGAAAATTTTCAATGAAGGACCTAGGTGAAGCGTCATACATATTAGGCATAAAGATCTATAGAGATAGATCTAGGCGCCTAATAGGGCTATCGCAAAGTACACACCTTGATAAGATTTTAAAGAAGTTTAAAATGGACGGAAGTAAGAAGGGGTTCTTACCTATGTTGCAAGGCAAGACACTGAGTAAGACGCAAAGTCCGGCTTCGGCAGAAGAAAGAGAGATAATGGACAAAGTCCCCTATGCTTTAGTGTAACACCCTCAGAATCGACCCTATGCAAGTTTTAGCGCTTCCCGCCAAACCCGCATAGAAACGATTCAAAGGTGCCCACCAGGCACTTTCGTGCGGGTGGAAAACGAAGTAATACCATTACACAACAGTCCTCGATGGGACCCACAGAACAGATATATATACAACAACGACTCAATGAGTCAAGAATACAGATATACAGTACAAAGATCCAAATCACCTTGAAAATGATACAAAGATCCTACGGACAAGATGCAAATGGGGCTAAGAGCCTCAAGAATAACCAATGGCGCCCATAACCTGCCGCCAAGCGGAAGGTAACCTCGCTAACGACGCCGATCTCAAACCCGCTTAAACAAAAGGGTGCCGACAAAGGGCAAAGGAAAAAGAGAGCGTCGATCGAGGCCAGTACACGGCGAGACTAGAATTCGGCGGTCCTCACCTACATAGGTATGGTGGACTGAAGCGGCGGCGGCAGCATGCACTAAACAACCTATAGAGACTCGATACAACTGGCGGCTATCAGAGAGGGGTAAGAGAGACCCATTCGGATCCAACCTGAATACAACACCAAGCAAACCCATCCTGGTATTCCCCCTCGATACCAACCGAGAAAGTTAACCGAGGAACTCACACAGTTGGCAGTTTTATTTATTCGGTTATCGTGGCAGTAATTACTAGTCAGGTATAGATAATCATCCTGATAAAATAAGCAGTGGGCCGTTTTAGTTAACCATTCTGTTGTAGTTGCAACACTTACTAATCAGATTCAATTAGCACGAGCTAACCCAAAACCCAGCAGTTGTTGGTACTTTTATTTAGCCATTCCGTTGTAGTGAAGCTGATTACTAGTCATATCGGATACAAGTCAAATTATAACAAATAAACTTTAGTTATAGTTGTCTATGATCAAGCACTGTGCTCCAAGTCGTCCATAACCGCGGACACGGCTTCTCGAAAAGATTTAACCCTGCAGGGGTGCACCAAAGTATCCACAGGCACTTCGACCCTTTTTGCCAGATCAGTTAACATACACCCATCGGTATGTCGGCGGGGCCTAAGTCACGACGTTCCCAGACCAAAAGCAAGTACATGGGGGCCACCCCACCAAGTCGACACCCGCAACAAAGTCGGTCGGTCTCCGAGACGGACTTAGGGTTTGGCTGACGGTGGTGGTAAACGAAATCCCAAACGGGACTGCCGATACCGCGAAAACACTCCGCTTCCAAAGCAGACACAGCGTGCTCCTCACACAATCGTAAATAAAGCAAGAAAGCATGGCATAGTATGTGATAGTAAATAAAACCTCAAACTAGTTTGTGGCCCCATTACAATACTTTGAAATCAGGTAATAATCAATGGGGGCCCATATCTCCCCATTGTGGTTAGCGCTCGATCTCGGAACAGGTGTCAAGAACTCGGGGTCCTACGGGACACAAGTGGGCGGTCGGAAACCAAATATTATCTATCACCCACCGATGCCTCTGCTTACTTCAATTTTAGTTGTTAAGCAGTAATTAAAGTGAACAATAAATAAAGTCATGGTCTTCTCCAACATTGAACATGCGGCAATTCTCCAACAACTGTGGTACTTGACGACACGCAACAGCACTTGAGCAAGCGACTACGGCGCGCAAGTCCAACTATCTACCAAACAACAGGTAATAGGATGTGTCCAAGGCAATATAGGGCTGCAAGGGATATCACGGGTACGGAAACTAGAGCATCGCAACACAGATAGCAATAGATCAACAGGAGGGAATAAATACTATAAAGTAAGATAGGTAGAAAGGGGGAGATGCTCGCCTGAAAACATTGCCGAAGGTTCAACCGAAGGTCGGGTCGACACTCGCATCAACTCAACGGCCTTATCCGCGAAGAAGCAAAACTCTAGAATAAACACCGGGTGCAATATTTAATACAACGGCAGAAGATCGGCATGATGTATGTATGATGCATGACATGGCAAAGGTGCGATGCAATTAGGTCATATTAAGCGGAACCGAGGTCCCGACAATTAATTAAACGGTTCAAGTTATTTAAATCCCCCGCAATTCAAATGTTGTTTAACAAGGCAGAATATATATCACCGGTTCGCTACACAAACTTAAATGAGGCCAATATGAGACTAGATCTGCCCGCATATGGGCCCCATATTTAATTATATGGTAAATCGGCATAAGGCCCCCAAACCACACAATTATGCATGCGAGTATGACAATTTAATATGCAACAGGTTTTATGTTTAGCATTTATAAAATAGGGGTTCGGATAAGGGTCACACTTTAGGGTTCGGCAGATCTTGGGGATCCGGGGGTTCGGGTTCGCCTCGGGGGTCGTGGTCGGCGGATCGGTCTCGATGGAAGCGTTCTCGGATTTCCTGGGGTAGATCTTGTCGTTCGTCGAAGGCCCCTCGATTCGGGTCGGGCGATCGGTCTCGCCACAGTCGGTGCCGATCTTATCGCGAAGATCTTGTCGGTCATGGTCGGGTCGGACTTGGCGTTCGGGGTGAAGCACTTGGCGTTCGCGAGGACGAACTTGGCGTATCCGTGTCGACGACTTGGGCGTCCGGGTTCTCGGCATCAGATCCGGGGAGAAGTGCTTGCCGCACGGGTGGCGTTCTTGGCGATCTTCGGGTCCGGGCCTTGGCGTTCGGACCCGGTCTTGAGGGTCCAAGAAGGCGATCTTGGCGCCGGATTCGGTAGTATCGGTCTTGGGTTATCTCGCATTGGTTGTTCTGATGTCGTTATTGTTCTTGTCGCTGTAGATGCATACATGCGATCGCTTCACCGCCATCAATCTTCCCAACCAAACGCGCAAACCATCTTGATGACGAGGGCGATGGGGCTCTGTCGAAGGCGGCGACGGCGTGCCTCGGCCGGAGCAAGCGGGGATGCGGAGGCGGGCGACTCCAGCGGAGGAAGCGCGCGGGTGGTCCGTGAGGTCCCACGAGGTGGCGGCCGGGAACCGGAGGCAGGAAGATGGGGCAGAGGCCAGAGGTGCGGCACATCAGGCGCTACGGGTGGTTGGCGACGGAGGGGGGGTCAGGCCCGCAGGCGAGAGGGTGGCCGGGAGGAAGAGCTAAGCGGGCTGGCAAGGCAGAAGGTGGCGATGCCCTGCGGGGAGGTAGGCAGGCCTGGCCAGGCGGGCTTCGGCTCGGGCGGATGCGCGACGGAGACCGAGGAGGAGGACGCGGGCGGCGCCTGCGGAGGTGGCCTTGGCGGACGGAGAGCGACCTGGGCAGGCGGGCGCGTGCGACGGAGGGCAGGCGGGCGGAAGGAGGGCGGACGCGGTCGGTGAGCGAGTGGCGGGGAGAACTGGCGGCCGTGAGCCCACAGCGGGAGGCGAGCCAGCGCGGTGTGATGTGGTGGCGGGTCTGACAGGAGAGGCAGAGGCGAGAGGGCAGGCGGGCAAGTGGAGCCAGAAGCGTGGCCAAGGAGGAGGCAGGGGCGGGGCCGGAGGTGAGGGAGAGGAGGAAGAGGTGAGGGAGGAGAGACGCGGCGAGCGCTGGCTGGGAGAGAGAGAGAGCGCGGCCGCGCCGCGTGGGAAGCGCGTGGGCGCGGGGTGGGACCCAGGGGAGGCGCGGGTTCGGTGGAATCTGGGGAGGGAGTGGCTGTGGCCAGGTGGTGTGGTAGGTGGGGGGCTGACAGGTGGGCCACTGGGGGACGGGGTCCACGGGCAGGGAGAGGGGTGAGTTGCGTGTGAGTGAAGGATGGAGGGCGCTGGGCCGGCTGGTGAGACGGGTGGAGGGAGAGGGAGTTGGAGGGGTGAGGTGGCACTGCCTGATAGGGTGGGGGAATGGCCAGAGTGATGTGGCGGCCGGGGATAGGTGGGGGTGAGGTGGAGGGGAGGGCTGGGTAGGTTATCTGGTAGCAAAAGGGTTTAGATGTTAGGTGGGCCGATGGTACTGGGGGTGGTCGTTCGGGTCGATTTGGCCCGTTCGACTGCCCCCACTAAAAATAATTAAACATTTTATTTGTTTTAAACGGGCCGTTTGCAAACCGATAGTAGCCAAAACAAAATAATCCGGAGACCCGGGTTTGGCGTTTGAATTAAGACGGGGCGTTTAGAAAACAAAACTAGGTTTTCCCGCAAATAGTTTTATGCAAACAAATGCAAGATGATGACGATGTTCAAATGCAATGCGGCATGATGACATGAGCATGCGGTCATGGCGATGCAATGCACAAAAACAACGCGATTTTCTAGTAGTGGTTTTGCGGGATGCCACAATTCGACACCACTAACAATGGATCTCGCCCTCGAGATCCGCCTCATGGTACCGGAAGGAAAGGTCGGCGATCTGAATCTTCTCGCTTCGTGTAGATCTTCGCGACACCACTAACAAGAGGTCGTTGTCCGTGATCGTCGAGAGAGCACTCCGGAAACAAAAAGGTCGAAGGTAGAGGTATCAGCAAATAAAGCCACCTCTAGCTTCCGTGGACGGAGTAAAATTGCATCGATCCACCATTCAATGTACATAAGCGAATGATAAGAGTAGTGGTATGGTCGCGACTCCATCCCGCACTCAAAGCATTACTATGTACACGAATAGACAGATTATGCAACCAACTCTCAGGATTCAGACTGAAGATATCGACAAACGAGGTTCGGAAACAAAGGAGTGATGCAGACTCTGCATCAGATCCAGCGTGGATGATGTAGTCGCGTCGGAAAACACCGGAAGGCACAAACAAGGAACAAAGAATGGTACCACAGACGAAGGATTCCTCGGGCAGCATGAACACCGGACGTAGCATCACCTTTACCCAAGGAGGAAGCGAAACCCTGAAGGTACGACGGAAACCCAACCACGAGAATACCTGGACTCGAAGAAAGAGACGAGAGCGGATTCAAAACACGTAGAGGTAAGAGGAGAACAGCAGAGGGGTAAGGAGTAAAATCAGACCTAATCAGAACTATCCAACCGATTTTGCAAAAATAGTTTTGACACTCTACTTCGGCCGTTAGCTAGGTTATCCTACAGGCTGGACTTGTGGGGTATCGTAACAACCTGGCTCTGATACCACTCTGTAACACCCTCAGAATCGACCCTATGCAAGTTTTAGCGCTTCCCGCCAAACCCGCATAGAAACGATTCAAAGGTGCCCACCAGGCACTTTCGATGGTGGAAAACGGCAATACCATTACACAACAGTCCTCGATGGGACCCACAGAACAGATATATATATACAACAACGACTCAATGAGTCAAGAATACAGATATACAGTACAAAGATCCAAATCACCTTGAAAATGATACATCATCCGACTACGGACAAGATGCAAATGGGGCTAAGAGCCCTGAAGAATAACCAATGGCGTCCATAACCCTGCCCAGGCCAAGCCGGAAGGGTAACCCTGCTAACGACGTCGATCTCAAACCTGCTTAAACAAAAGGGGTGCCGACAAAGGGCAAAGGAAAAAGAGGAGCGTCAAGATCGAGGCCGTACTGCAGCGAGACTAGAATTGGCGGTCCTCACCTACATAGGTATGGTGGGCGGCAAGGCGCGACATGCACTAAACAACCTATAGAGACTCGATACAACTGGCGGCTATCAGAGAGGGGTAAGAGAGACCTATTCGGATCCAACCTGAATACAACACCAAGCAAACCCATCCTGGTATTCCCCCTCGATACCAACCGAGAAAGTTAACCGAGGAACTCACCACGCTGGCTTTATTTATTCGTTATCGTGGCGATAATTACTAGTCGTATAGATAATCATCGATAAAATAAGCAATGCTGCTTTAGTTAACCATTCCGTTGTAGTTGCAACACTTACTAATCAGATTCAATTAGCACGAGCTAACCCAAAACCCAGCAGTTGTTGGTACTTTTATTTAGCCATTCCGTTGTAGTGAAGCTGATTACTAGTCATATCGGATACAAGTCAAATTATAACAAATAAACTTTAGTTATAGTTGTCTATGATCAAGCACTGTGCTCCAAGTCGTCCATAACCGCGGACACGGCTTCTCGAAAAGATTTAACCCTGCAGGGGTGCACCAAAGTATCCACAGGCACTTCGACCCTTTTTGCCAGATCAGTTAACATACACCCATCGGTATGTCGGCGGGGCCTAAGTCACGACGTTCCCAGACCCAAAGCAAGTACATGGGGGCCACCCCACCAAGTCGACACCCGCAACGAAGTCGGCCGGTCTCCGAGACGGACTTAGGGTTTGCGCTGGCGATAACGATAGCAAATCCTCAAACGGGACCTGCCGACACCGCCAAAAACACTCCGCCTAAAACAGACAACAGGCTCCTCACACAATCGTAAATAAAGCAGTAAAGCATGGCATAGGTACAGGATAGTAAATAAAACCTCAAACTAGTTTGTGGCCCCCATTACAATACTTTGAAATCAGGTAATAATCAATGGGGGGCCCATATCTCCCCACCTGTGGTTAGCGCGCTCGATCTCGGAACAGGTGTCAAGAACTCGGGGTCCTACGGGACACAAGTGGGCGGTCGGAAACCAAATATTATCTATCACCCACCGATGCCTCTGCTTACTTCAATTTTAGTTGTTAAGCAGTAATTAAAGTGAACAATAAATAAAGTCATGGTCTTCTCCAACATTGAACATGCGGCAATTCTCCAACAACTGTGGTACTTGACGACACGCAACAGCACTTGAGCAAGCGACTACGGCGCGCAAGTCCAACTATCTACCAAACAACAGGTAATAGGATGTGTCCAAGGCAATATAGGGCTGCAAGGGATATCACGGCACGAAACTAGAGCATCGCAACACGTATAGCAATAGATCAACAGAGGGAATAAATACTATAAAGTAAGATAGGTAGAAAGGGGAGATGTCGCCGAAAACATTGCCAAGGTTCAACCAAGGTCGGTCGACACTGCATCAACTCAACGGCCTTATCCGCGAAGAAGCAAAACTCTAGAATAAACACCGGGTGCAATATTTAATACAACGGCAGAAGATCGGCATGATGTATGTATGATGCATGACATGGCAAAGGTGCGATGCAATTAGGTCATATTAAGCGGAACCGAGGTCCCGACAATTAATTAAACGGTTCAAGTTATTTAAATCCCCCGCAATTCAAATGTTGTTTAACAAGGCAGAATATATATCACCGGTTCGCTACACAAACTTAAACGAGGCCAATATGAGACTAGATCTGCCCGCATATGGGCCCCATATTTAATTATATGGTGAATCGGCATAAGGCCCCCAAACCACACAATTATGCATGCGAGTATGACAATTTAATATGGAACAGGTTTTATGTTTAGCATTTATAAAATAGGGGTTCGGATAAGGGTCACACTTTAGGGTTCGGCAGATCTTGGGGATCCGGGGGTTCGGGGTTCGGCCTCAGGGTCCAGGGTCAGCGGATTCGGTCTCGACGGAAGCGTTCTCGGATTTACTGGGGTAGATCTTGTCGTTCCGTGTCGAAGGCCCTCGGATTCGGTCGGGCGCATCGGTCTCGCCGTCGGTGCCGATCTTATCGTCAAGATCTTGTCGGTCCGCAGTCGGGTCGGACTTGGCGTTGCGGGTGAAGCACTCGCGAGACGAACTTGGCGTATCCGTGTCGACGACTTGGGCGTCCGGTTCTCGCATCGATCCGGGAGAAGTGCTTGCCGCACGGGTGGCGTTCTTGGCGATCTTCGGTCCGGCCTTGGCTCGGACCCGGTCGTGGGTCCCAGAAGGCGATCTTGGCGCCGGATTCGGGCATCGGTCTTCGGGTTATCTCGCATTGGTTGTTCCCGATAATCGTTATTGTTCTTGTCGCCGTAGATGCATACATGCGCCGCTTCACACCGCCATCCAATCTTCCCAACCAAACGCAAACCATCTTGATGACGAGGACGATGGGCGACTCTGTCAAGAGGGCGGCGACGCGCCTCGCCGGAGCAGCAGCGGGGATGCGAGGAGGCCGGGCGACTCCGGAGGAAGGCGCGGGCGGGGTGGCTGGACGTGAGGTCCCACGAGGTGGCGGCCGGAACCCGAGGCGTGAAGATAGGCGAGGCAGTGCGGCACGCGCGCCACGGGTGGTTGGCGACGAGGGGTCAGGTTCCGCAGCGAGAGGGTGGCGGGAGGAAGAGCTAGGCAGGCAAGCTGGCAAGGTGCAGTGCAGCGATGCCCACTTGCAGGGAGGTAGGCGGGCAGGCTACGGGCGAGGGAGGAGCTCAGTGTATGACGCACGACGGAGACCGTGAGGAGGAGACGGGCGGCGACGCGGGAGCGGAAGGCTGGGCGCGCGGAGAGGGCGACCTGGGCAATGGGGCGGAGGCGTACTGCGACGGAGGGGACGAGGGCGAGGCGGAAGGAGGGGGAGCGGACGCGGTCGGTGAGCGAGGTGTGCGGAGGGCTGGCCATGCCAAGTGACGCCACGGGGAGGCGAAGTGCCAGTGAAGTGGCGGTGGCGGGGTCGGACGGGAGAGCAGAGGGCGAGAGGAGCGACGGAGCGGTGGCCGGAGGAAGCTAGCCGCGGCGCGGGAGGGAAGCTGGGGCGGGGCCGGAGGGGAGGGAGAGGAGGAAGAGGTGAGGGAGGAGAGACGGCCCAGGCCGAGAGAGAGAGAGGCGCGGCCCGCTGGGAAAGCGTGGGCGGGTGGGACCCAGGGAGGCGCGGTTCGGTGGAATCTGGGAGGGAGTGGCTGTGGGCTGTGTGTGGTAGGTGGGGACAGGTGGGCCACTGGGGACGGGGTCCACGGGCGGGAGGGTGAGTTGCGTGTGGTGAAGGATGGGCGCCTGGCCGGCTGGTGAGACGGGTGGAGGGAGAGGGAGTTGGAGGGGTGAGGTGGCACTGCCTGATAGGGTGGGGGAATGGCCAGGGTGATGTGGCGGCCGAGGATAGGTGGGGGTGAGGTGGAGGGGATGTAACACCCTCAGAATCGGACCTATGCAAGTTTGGGCAAAATTCACCAAACCCGCATAGAAACGATTCAAAGGTGCCCACCAGGCACTTTCGTGCGGGTGGAAAATGAAGTAATAACATTACACAACAAATTCTCGATGGGACCCACGTAACGAGATATATATAATGACTCAAAGAGTCGAATACAGATATAATATACAAAGATCCAAATCACCTTGAAAACGATAGAGCGCCCAAATACGGACAAGATGCAAATGGGGCTAAGAGCCCCAAGAATAACCAATGGCGCCCATAACCCCGCCCAGGCCAAGCCGGAAGGTAACCTCGCTAACGACGCCGATCTCAAAACCCTTAAACAAAAGGTGCCGACAAGGGCAAAGGAAAAGAAGGAGCGCCAAGATCGAGGCCAAGACACGGCGAGACTAGAATTCGGTGGGTCTCGCCTACATAGGTATGGTGGACTGAAGCGGCAGCAAAACATGCACTAAACAACCTATAGAGACTCGATACAATCAAGGCGCCAATCGAGAGGGTGAGAGAGACCTATTCGATCCAACCAAGCTAGCACTGCAAACCCATCTCGTGTTTCTCGAGACCAAACGAGGAAGTCCACCGAGGAACTCACACAGTTGGCAGTTTTACTTAATCTGTTATAGTTGTGGCACTTTACTAGTCAGATTTAGGTAATCGTCCTGTTAAAGTAAGCAGTGGGCACTTTTAGTTAACCATTCCGTTATAGTTGCAACGATTACTAATCAGATACAGATAGCATGAGATAAACCCGAAACCCAGCAGTTGTTGGTACTTTTATTCAGCCATTTCGTTGTAGTTGCAATACTTACTAGTCAGGTACAATGGTCGCAAGCGACAATCCAAACAAGCAATTGTGGGCAGTATTAATTAGCCATTCCATTATAGTGAAACTGATTACTAGTCATTATAAGTCAAATTTATAGCAAATAAACTTTAGTTATGCTTGTCTATGATCGAGATACTGTGCTCCAAGTCGTCCATATCCGCGGACACGGCTTTCAGAAAGTTTTAACCCGGCCGGGGTGCACCAATAGCAACACACGCTCGATCAACCTCGGAAAAACCAAAACAAAACCCAACGAGGCTTTCACGACTGAACAATCACAGGATTCAGAAATATTTCAGGGGGCCACCCCTTTGAGTAGAACCCGCAACGGAGTAGGCAAGCTCCGAGACGGCCTCAAGGTTGCGCCAATGGTCAAGCGACCGGGAACCCGAAAGTGGCTGGGCTTGTCGACACCGCGTAAACACTCCGCATACCTAACGACAAAGCAGTGCTCCTCGCACAATCGTAAATAAAGCAAGAAACATGGCATAAGTACAGATCGTAATAAAACCTCAAACTAGTTTGTGGCCCCAAGAAATAAGAATGAATCAAGCTCTCGGTTCGGGGGTCCCATATACCTCCCGGATGTGGATAGCGCGATAAATCAAGGAACAGTATCAAGTACTGGGTCTTACGACACAAGTGGGTGTTCGAAACCAAATATTATCTATCACCCACCGATGCCTCTCGCTTATTCAATTTTAGTTGTTAAACAGAAATTAAAGTGTCGATAAGTAAAACTAGAATCATCTCCAACATCAACATGCGGCAATACATCAAGAATCGTGGCATTTGACGACACACATCGACTTGAGCAAGCAACTACGACGCGCAAGTCCAACTATCTACCAAACAATGTAATAGGATATGTCCAAGGCAATATAGGGCTACAAGGGATTTCACGGCACGAAAACTAGAGCATCGCAATACGTATAGCAATAGATCAACAGGAGGAGTAAATTACTATAAAAGTAAGATAGGTAGAAAGAGGAGATGCTCGCTGAAAACATTGCAAGGGGTTCAACCAAGATCGGGTCAAGCTCACATCAACTCAACGCCTTATCCGCGAAGAACCAAAACACTAGAAGAAACACCGGATGCAATATTTAATACACGGCAGAAGATCGGCATGATGCATGTATGATGGATGGCATGGCAAAGTGCGATGCAATTAGGTCAAGATTAAGCGGAACCGGGGTCCCGACAATTAATTAAATGGTTCAAGTTATTTAACTACCCCGCAAATTAAATGTTATATAGCAGGACAATAGATGGCAACGGTTCGCTACACATGTTTAAATGAGGCCAATATGAGTCTAGATTTGCCCGCATATGGGCCCCATATTTAATTATTAGGTGAATCGGCATAAGGCCCCCAAACCACAGAGATGCATGCGAGATGAATGACAATTCAATATGCAACAAGTTGTTATTATGTTATGAAATAGGGTTTCGGGGAGGTTCACACATTTAGGGTTCGGCAGATCTTGGGTTTCCGGGGTTCGGGGTCGGTCTCAGGGTCCAGGGTTCGACGGATCGGCGAGGTTCGGATCTGGGTTCGACGAATCGTTCTCGGCCTCCGGGGGTAGTTCTTGTCGCAACCGGGAAGCAGGGCTTGGTTGGCGCCGGGGGCGGATCGGGTCCGCCTCTCGGTGCCGTTTTGTCGCATCTGGTCTTAGGGCCATGTCGACGATCATGGCGCTCATGGAAGTTCTTGGCTTCGCATCCCCGAGGTAGTACTTGTCGTTCCGGGGGCTCGACGAATTCTTGGCGTCCGAGGAGAAGATCATGTCGCATCCGCGGCTTTCGGGTACGGGTTCTTCGGGCTTGATCTTCGGACTCCGGGAGGGAGAACTTGGCGTGTCGGGGGCTCGGCCTTCAGAGTCCGTGATCGATGGTCCTGGCGTCCGGGAAGGAGGTCCTGCGCGCCTCGGCGGTAACGTCTTCAATTCGTGAACGGGTACCGATTCGCATCTATGAAGCAGATCTTGGGGGCGCCCGGTTCCAGGATGGAGGGCTTGAGTACCGACTACCCTCTTGTGGTTACGGAGTATCATCTTCATGTTCACCTTGAACGCCGCGTGGGAGCACCAGCTGATAGAAAACGGGCAGGGCATGCTTGTTGAGGGGAGGACGAGGCCTCGCCGGCCGGCGTCGTCGGCTTGCAGACGGTGGCCAAGGCGCGATTCGTGGAGGCCGAGGACGACGGCGGCGCGTTTCATGGCAGAACGAAGACGGTGGCGTGCTCGCAGGTGGGCGCTGGAAACGGGCGAGAGAGGGCGTGTGGCGAGGACGGCGGGAACGACGGAGGAAGCGGGTCCCGGCCGAGGAGGGCCGGCGGTGGCGGAAGACGCGCGGCTGCAGGGGACGGTGGTCGCGACGGGTAGAGCTTGTGGGGCGGCGGAGGTGCACAGCGGCCGGCGGCCAGCGCCGACGCTGAGGCACTGGACGAAGGGCGCCGAGGGAGCTGCCGCCGGGCGGAGAACGCGGTGCTAGCGGGGCGGCGGCGCGGGCGGTGTGGAGCGAGGTGGCGGAGGGAGGAGGTGGGGGGTGGCCGGGCGGCGGGCGCTGGACGGCGAAGAGGCGCGGCAGCGTGGGGAGCAGCGGCTTGGAGGCGGCTCGCGGCAGAGGGGGTCGGAGTAGGGGCGAAGGGCGGGGTCGCGCGCCGGGTCCGGGCGAGGTGAGCGGGTGGGCGGGCGGGCGGCTGGCCTGCACGCGAGGGAGAGGCGAGGTCGGGGAAGGAGAGGCCATGGTGGATCGAGCGGGAGACCGAGAGGGGCGGGAGAAGGGCGAGCGGAGGACCAAGCGAGGGAGAGGATGGCCGGAGCGGCGGGCTGCCGGGGAGAGAGGGGGGCAGAGGAGGAAGAACGGGAGGAGGAAGACGAGCTCGCGGGGCGCGTGCGGAGAGGAGAGATGGCCAGGCTGGGGACGGGGTGGGGCCAGGAGGAAGGTGGGCCCCAGGGAGGACCGGGTCCAGGGGGGACGCGCTGCGCGCGTGAGAGTTCTGGGGATGGGTTGGTGGCTGAGTGAGAGAGAGGAGAGAGAGGGAGAGAGAGAGAGTGGGGGTGGGTTGGGACAAGTGGCGGTTTGGGGTTGGCTAGGGAGAGGAAAAAGATGAGGTGGCAGCGTTTGGTTGGACAGGGTGATGTGGGCTGTAGGGTGGGTAGGATTTTAGGTGGATAGGATTAGAAGGGCGCCAGGTTTGGACCGATGAAAACTGGGCGTTGTCATTGGGTTGGCCTGCTCACTGCCCGCCAAAATAAATAAATATTTTATTCGATTTAACGCCGCTCAGAAACCGATAGCGCAAAACAAAATATTCCGGGGACCCGGTTTTTGGCGTTTGAATAAAGATGGGGCGTTGGAAAACAAATCGAGTTTTGCAAAAAATAGTTTTGGCAAACAATGCATGATGATGACGATGCAATGCACAAATTCAACGCGATTTTCTAGTAGTGGTTTTGCGGGATGCCACAATTCGACACCACTAACAATGGATCTCGCCCTCGAGATCCGCCTCATGGTACCGGAAGGAAGGTCGGCGATTCTGCGTCTTCGCGCTTTGTGTAGATCTTCACGACACCACTAACGATGGTTCATCCTTCATCTTGAAAACGGCGACACCACCAACAAAGGGTCGTTGCTCCTGATCGTCGCGAGAGCACTCCGGGAACAAAAGGTCGAAGATAGAGGTATCGCAGATAAAGCCACCCCTAACTTCCGTTAGAAGAGGGAAAAGTTACATTGATCCACCAGTTCGATGTACAGAGCGAACAGTAAGAGTCGGGTAGGGTGATCAGTCCATCCCGGCCCAAACTATCAACTCTCTACATGGGTAGGGGAATCAGGCAACTCAACTCTCGAGATTTAGACTGAAGACCTTCTTAGGCGGTATCCGGAACAAAGGAATGTTGCCAGCAGAAATCGTATGAAAGACACAATGATTAGGTTTCGCGATGGTTCCATTGGCCTGAACAACACATGCTCAAGGTCGACTCCAACTTCACCAAAGCTTGTCCTTCTCATATGTTTTTCAACGACACTGATATCCGGCAAGGAACACAGGTGGATAAAGAGCTCAAGAACAAAAGATCGGATGAAGGGTACAACAGACAAGTTGCCGATTGATGATCGTAGCACCTCCGTTACAAAAAGAAGAAAGCGAAACCCTGAAGGTACGACGGAAACCCAACCGCGAGAAATCCTGGACTCGAAGAAAGAGATGAGAGCGGATTCAAAACACGTCGAGATAAGAGGAGAATAGCAGAGGGGTAAGGAGTAAAATTCAGACCTAATCAGAACTATCCAACCGATTTTTAAAAAAAATAGTTTTGACACTCTACTTGCCCGTTAGCTAGGTTATCCAACATTCGGACTTCAGGGTATCGCAACCTGAGCTCGATACCACTCAGAACACCCTCGAATCGGACCTATGCAAGTTTGGGCAAAATTCACCAAACCGCATAGAAACGATTCAAAGGTGCCCACCAGCACTTTCGCGGTGGAAAACGGTAATAACATTACACAACAGTCCTCGATGGGACCCACGAGCAGATATATATAACAATGACTCAAAGAGTCGTGAATACGTATATAATATACAAAGATCCAAATCACCTTGAAAACGATAGAGCGTCCAGCTACGGACAAGATGCAAATGGGGCTAAGAGCCTCAAGAATAACCAATGGCGCCCATAACCCTGCCCAGCCAAGCCGAAGGGTAACCTCGCTAACGACGCCGATCTCAAAACCCCTTAAACAAAGGGGTGCCGACAAGGGCAAAGGAAAAAGAAGGAGCGTCAAGATCGAGGCCAAGACACGGCGAGGCTAGAATTCGGTCCCCGCCACATAGGTATGGTGGATCGAAAGCAGCAAGATGCACTAAACAACCTATAGAGACTCGATACAACCGCCAATCGAGAGAGGTGAGAGAGACCTATTCGATCCAACGAAGCTAGCACCAAGCAAACCCATCTCGGTGTTTCCCCTCGAGACCAAACGAGGAAGTCCACCGAGGAACTCACACAGTTGGCGCTTTACTTAATCGTTATAGTTGTGGCACTTACTAGTCGATTTAGGTAAATCGCCCTGTTAAAGTAGCAAGGGCACTTTTAGTTAACCATTCCGTGATAGTTGCAAGATTTACTAATCAGATACAGATAGCATGAGATAAACCCGAAACCCAGCAGTTGTTGGTACTTTTATTCAGCCATTTCGTTGTAGTTGCAATACTTACTAGTCAGGTACAATGGTCGCAAGCGACAATTCAAACAAGCAATTGTGGGCAGTATTATTAGCCATTCCATTATAGTGAAGCTGATTACTAGTCATTATAAGTCAAATTTATAGCAAATAAACTTTAGTTATGCTTGTCTATGATCGAGATACTGTGCTCCAAGTCGTCCATATCCATGACACGGCTTTGAAAGTTTTAACCGGCCGGGTGCACCAATAGCAACACACGCCGATCAACCTCGGAAAAACCAAAACAAAACCCAACGAGGCTTTCACCGAACAATCACAGGATTCAGAAATATTTGGGGCCACCCTTTGAGTAGAACCCGCAACGGAGTAGGCAAGCTCGAGACGGCCTCAAGGTTGCGCCAATGGTCAAGCGATCGGGAACCCAAAGTGTGGCTGGGCTTGTCGATCACGTAAACACTCGCATACCTAACAAAGACAGGTGCTCCTCGCACAATCGTAAATAAAGCAAGAAACATGGCATAAGTACAGATCGTAATAAAACCTCAAACTAGTTTGTGGCCCCAAGAAATAAGAATGAATCAAGCTCGGTTCGGGGTCCCATATACCTCCCGGATGTGGATAGCGCGATAAATCAAGGAACAGGTATCAAGTACTCGGGGTCTTACGGGACACAAGTGGGTGTTCGGAAACCAAATATTATCTATCACCCACCGATGCCTCTGCTTATTCAATTTTAGTTGTTAAACAGAAATTAAAGTGTCGATAAGTAAAACTAGAATCATCTCCAACATCAACATGCGGCAATACATCAGCAACTGTGGCATTTGACGACACACATCAGCACTTGAGCAAGCAACTACGACGCGCAAGTCCAACTATCTACCAAACAACAGGTAATAGGATATGTCCAAGGCAATATAGGGCTGCAAGGGATTTCACGGGTACGAAAACTAGAGCATCGCAACACAGATAGCAATAGATCAACAGGGAGGAGTAAATTACTATAAAAGTAAGATAGGTAGAAAGAGGGAGATGCTCGCCTGAAAACATTGCGAAGGGTTCAACCGAAGATCGGGTCGAAGCTCACATCAACTCAACGGCCTTATCCGCGAAGAACCAAAACACTAGAAGAAACACCGGATGCAATATTTAATACATGGCAGAAGATCGGCATGATGCATGTATGATGGATGGCATGGCAAAGTGCGATGCAACTAGGTCAAGATTAAGCGGAACCGGGGTCCCGACAATTAATTAAATGGTTCAAGTTATTCATCTACCCCGCAAATTAAATGTTATATAGCAGGACAATAGATGGCAACGGTTCGCTACACATGTTTAAATGAGGCCAATATGAGTCTAGATTTGCCCGCATATGGGCCCCATATTTAATTATTAGGTGAATCGGCATAAGGCCCCCAAACCACAGAGATGCATGCGAGATGAATGACAATTCAATATGCAACAAGTTGTTATTATGTTATGAAATAGGGTTTCGGGGAGGTTCACACATTTAGGGTTCGGCAGATCTTGGGTTTCCGGGGTTCGGGGTCGGTCTCAGGGTCCAGGGTTCGGATCGGAGGTTCGGATCTGGTTCGACGAATCGTTCTCGGCCCGGGTAGTTCTTGTCGCAACCGGAAGTGGCTTGGCGCCGGGCGGATCGGGTCCGCCCGGTCGGTGCCGTTCTTGTCATCTGGTCTTAGGTCCATGTCGACGATCATGGCATTCATGGAAGTTCTTGCCTTCGCATCCCCGAGGTAGTACTTGTCGTTCCGGGGGCTCGACGAATTCTTGGCGTCCGAGGAGAAGATCATGTCACATCCGCGGCTGGTATGTGTTCTTCGGCTTGATCTTCGACTCGAGGGAGAACTTGGCGTGTGGGGCTCGGCCTCGAGTCCGGTGATCGATGGTCCGCGTCCGGAAGGAGGTCCGCGCCTCGGTCGGTAACGGCCTTCATTCCGTGACGGGTATCGGATTCGTATCTATGAAGCAGATCTTGGGGGCGCCGGCTTCGGTTCCAGGATGGAGGGCTTGGAGTACCGACTGCCCTCTTGTGGTTACGGGAGTATCATCTTCATGTCTACCTTGAACGCGTGGGAGCACCAGCTGATAGAAAACGGGCAGGGGCGTGCTTGTTGGAGGGGAGGACGAGGCCTCCGGCCGGCGTCGGCTTGCGAGACGGTGGCCAAGGCGCGATCGAGGGAGGCCGAGGGCGGCCGCGGCTCGCGATGTAACGAAGACGTGGCGTGCTCCGCAGTGGAGGCGCGGAAACGGCGGAGGAGGGCGGTGCGGCGAGGACGGCGAAACGGAGGAGCGGGTCCCGCGTCGGGAGGGCCGGGCGGTGGCGGAAGACGCTGCGCAAGGGACGGTGGTCGCGACGGGTAGAGCTGTGGGGCGGAGCGGAGGTGCACAGCGGCGGTCCGGCGGCGCCGACGCTGGACTGCGAAGCGGGCGCCGGAGGCCTGCATGGAGAACGCGGTGCTAGCGAAGCGGCCGGCGGCGGTGTGGAGCGAGGCGGGAGGAGGAGGGTGGCGGGCGGCGGTTTGCGGCTCGCGCGGGCGAGAGCAGCGGTGGGAGCAGGTTTGAGGCGGCTCGCCGGCAGTGGCGAAGGGGCGGAGTAGGCGGCGGCCGGGTCCCAGCGAGGTGAGCGAGGAGGGCGAGGCGGCAGCTCGGGCCTGAGGGAGAGGCGAGGTCGGGGGAAGGAGAGGCCAGGGTGGACTGAGCGCGGGAGACCGAGAGGGGCGGGAGAAGGGCGGGCGGAGGACCAAGCGAGGGAGAGGATGGCTGAGCGGGCTGCCGGGAGAGAGGGGGCAGGAGGAAGAAAGAACGGGAGGAAGACGAAAGCTCATGGGCGCAAGTGGAGAGGAGAGATGGCCAGGCGGGGGACGGGGGGGGGCCAGGAGGAAGGTGGGCCCCAGGGAGGACCGGGTCCAGGGGACGCACAAGGTGTGAGTTCTGGGGATGGGTTGGTGGCTGAGTGAGAGAGAGGAGAGAGAGGGAGAGAGAGAGAGTGGGGGTGGGTTGGGACAAGTGGCGGTTTGGGGTTGGCTAGGGAGAGGAAAAAGATGAGGTGGCAGCGTTTGGTTGGACAGGGTGATGTGGCCACAGAGGGTGGGTAGGATTTTAGGTGGGATAGGATTAGAAGGGCGGGTTTGGACCGATTTAGAAAATGGGGTTGGTCGGGTCGGTTCGCTCGACGTCATTCCGCCAAAATAAATAAATATTTTATTCGATTTAAACGGGCCGTCTGCAAACCGATAGCGGCCAAAAAAAAATATTCCGGGGACCCGGTTTTTGGCGTTTGAATAAAGATGGGGCGTTTGGAAAACAAATCGAGTTTTGCAAAAATAGTTTTGGCAAACAATGCATGATGATGACGATGCAATGCACAAATTCAACGCGATTTTCTAGTAGTGGTTTTGCGGGATGCCACAGGGGAGGGCTGGGTAGGTTATCTGGTAGCAAAAGGGTTTAGATGTTAGGTGGGCCGATGGTACTGGGGGTGGTCGTTTGGGTCGATTTGGCCCGTTCGACTGCCCCCACTAAAAATAATTAAACATTTTATTTGTTTTAAACGGGCCGTTTGCAAACCGATAGCAGCCAAAACAAAATAATCCGGAGACCCGGGTTTGGCGTTTGAATTAAGACGGGGCGTTTAGAAAACAAAACTAGGTTTTCCCGCAAATAGTTTTATGCAAACAAATGCAAGATGATGACGATGTTCAAATGCAATGCGGCATGATGACATGAGCATGCGGTCATGGCGATGCAATGCACAAAAACAACGCGATTTTCTAGTAGTGGTTTTGCGGGATGCCACATTCAGCCATAGGCTCTATAATGTACGCCATGCTATGTACAAGACCGGATGTGGCACATGCTATTAGTTTGACTAGTAGGTACCAATCGGATCCAGGTTCGGAACACTGGATAGCGGTCAAGAATATCCTTAAGTACTTACGAAGAACTAAGGATATGTTTCTTGTATACGGAGGTGAAGAAGAGCTCGTCGCTAAGTGTTATGTTGACGCTATCTTTGACACCGATCCAAATGACTCTAAGTCTCAATCCGGATATGTATTTCTCATGAATGGCGGAGCGGTTAGTTGGAGGAGCTCCAAACAACCTGTGGTGGCGGGATCAACAACGGAGGCCGAATATGTTGCTGCTTCAGAAGCGGCTCAGGAAGCAGTTTGGATGAAGAGTTCATATTCGAACTAGGAGTGGTTGCAAACGCGTTGGACCCAATGGTGATCTATTGTGACAACAATGGTGCCATTGCCAATGCCAAAGAGCCAAGGTCTCATAAGCATTCCAAGCATATTAAGTGCCGGTTTCACTCCATCCGCGAGCATGTCAAGGATGGAGATATAAAGATTTGTAAAGTATATACGGATCTCAATGTGGCAGACCCGTTGACTAAAACTCTCCCTAGAGAAAAACATGATCAACACCAGAACTCGATGGGTGTTAGATTTATCACTATGTAACTAGATTATTGTCTCTAGTGCAAGTGGGAGACTGGAGGGAATATGCCCTGAGAGGCAATAATAAAGTGTTTATTATGCGTATTCCAAGTATATGATAGATGTTTATTTTGCATGCTATAATTGTATTAATACGGAAACATTAATACATGTGTGTTTAATAAACAAACAGAAAGTTCCTAGTTATGCCTCTCTCATAAACTAGCTCGTTGATTAACAAGATGATCAAGGTTTCCTGATCATGGAAATTGGATGTTGTTAATAACGGGATCACAACATTAGTGTAATGGTGTGATGAACATTCATCTGAATTATAGCATTACGATCAAAGTCATTGAGTTTATATTGCTATAACAACTTACAAAGTGATCCTAATCCTTAGACCATGATATCATGTCAATCACTAACACCGGAAGAGTTTCTTGATAACATCAAACGTCACACCGTAACAGGGTGATTATAAAGATGGATTCAGAACTAATAAAGTGTTATGTTGAGGCTCATGGATTGAGAGTAGAATTTGTTCATCCCGATGATGGATAGATATACTCTGGGCCCTCTCGGTGATATCACATTGATTAGCTTGCAAGCAAGTGATTTGATCACTAGAATGTTATATCACGGGAACGAGAAAATAGTGCATGTCAGTAACGAGATCAAACTAGGTATGGAGATACCGATGATCGAATCTCGGACATATAATATATCGTGAAACAAAGGGATTAAGATACTAGCGTAAAAGGTTCCGACGATCACAAGAAAGTCATCGTTGAATGTGTGGGAGTTAGTATGGGTCTCCAGATCCCGCTTCTGATTATTGATCCGAGAGGGGTCTCGATCATGTCCGCATTATTCACGAACCATAGGGTGACACACTTAAGAGACACCGACATCCAATTGAAGAAAAAGTTTCATGCCGAAAGAATGAACAAGCGCAGGAATTTATTTCACTAGATACCGAAACAGGTTTTCGGGTGAAATTGCATAAAGTGGTTATGCATGTGAAATAGAATTCTAGCAAGGGGTTATTTGTGAATGTTTGTCATTAAAGTAATTGACAAAATTCTGAATAAAATAAAAGAGTTTTATTTAATGAGAGTTTGCATTAAATTTGGTGGAAATTTAATGGCAAGTTTGAGTGGGATTTTGAGTGGAGGGATATGAATGGATTTTTGTGAGTGGAGTGTCCACCCACATGAATGAAGGAGGGGAGGGGGAAGCCCCCATGGCCGTCGGCCACCCCCTTGGGTGCCCCCCTCCTCTTATAAAAGGAGCCCCTCCTCTCACTTCTCACTTACACCTCCTCGTGAAGGATCTCTCTCCCCCTCTAGAATTTATCCCCCATGGTCTCGGACTAGCGAGATACATGTTCCCGGTGGCTATTCGGCAAGAAAGAGTTGTGCTTCCGCTGCATCGCTGGAGCGAGGAGGCGGAGGTTGCTCGGTGCCTCGAACGTGTGTGCGAGCACGGATGCACTGCTGATTTGCGGCGCTAGGACTTCCTCTCGATCTTGAGATCGGCAAGAGATCGTCTACATTAACCACGAGTTGAACTCGTTAAGCTTTGTCGGTCTTCAAGGGTATGTTCTCTACGGATATACATCTGCCCGTTGTTTGTATCTAATAGATAGATCTTGGTATATAGTTCACATCGTAGAAAATTTTTTGTTTTCTATGCTGCGAACCCTACATTATCTCCACTAGAGAACAATAAACAGAAAGAAACCGTGCCTAGCGCCGAAGTGCAGCCGATAAATACGGTCATCGTCACAGATTTCATTATGAGCGTCTTCGTGCCGGCGACATGGCCCCGACTGCTGGCCGCTGCCGCCCCTACGCCAGAACGACCAGAGGGTAGAGGTGCCCGGGGAGACAGTCCGGCAACATGAAACGTATGGGCGTCGCTCTGTTGGCATGACGTCGCCAACACCGAGTCGTCGAGTTCACTTAACCTGCATGTAGCCATCATTGGGAGGGATCGAGGATAGATTGCAGTAGAGTTTCAGCGAGTTCGACGCGCGCTCTAGGCTATTAACTGGAAGCTGACACAGGGTATCGATTGGAAGCAAATCGAGAGAGGCAACGATGCTCGGAAATCAGCGAGACACGGCAGGTTCCGAGGCTAGATCATGGTGGTGGCTTTCACGCATCATCGCAACAACGCACAAGGCTGGTCCTCCCTTGCGACCCCAGATTGATTAGTTGCGAACTTGGCCGTTTCATCGTTTGGCTTGGAGATACAAGATCGATAGCACCAGGCAGGATCGAAGGTAGGACGGCAGAGCCGCCGCCGATGATGAATCAGGTGTCAAAGCCCTTCGACTTCCCTCCTGCCGTCGCGGCTCCAATCCATCTAAGCATTGGCTATAGTACTTTGATCTACATCTACCACGTAGGCTATATTAATTGTCGTTCATTATCCTATGGATATGGATGGATGCAGGTGTTAGTATAATTCTGATCTAAGTCAGCTCGCGTGTGCTGCGTGAGTTAGATGTTCAGTTAGATGTGTGCGTATGTATGCAGGCTAGCTTAGGTGTTAGTTACGGAAGCACCGAGCATGGCTCGCGGAAAGCTCGGTGACGACCGGTTCATGCGCGTGAGGGAGTGGCTCACGTTTGAGGCATGCCGGTCTGCAAGGGGCTCGTGTGTACGTGCGCACGAGGACCGCATGAGGTAGTTGCTCAGGTGCTGGAGACTATAAAACATCATGTAATCAGTGGCATTCGGTTTGAGCCAGCTGAAAAGAGGAATACGACTAGGGCGTCTGTGCGCCGGCGTCTGTGCGCCCACGGCGGCGTTCGTGCGCCGGCCGGAGAAAATACTTGTGCTTCTTCTACCTCCGACTGGTGAGCTGTGAGAGAGCTAGGTAGAAGAGAGGGTGCAGCCTCGGGCTGCACCAACATTTGGTATCAGAGCCTCGCGGCTCGGGGCTGTGGCGCGGCGAGTCTGCGGTGAGCACGGCGGCGGCTGCGGCGTGCGGCCATGGCTCGTTGTGACGCCGTTCGTGCGGTGGATGCAGAGGCGCGGCGACATGCAACGGCGTCCAGGAAGGTCGTGTCCGAGTGCGGCCGAAACGTCGGGCGTGGTCGCTGGCGGAGGAGCTCGGCGTTTGTCGCCCGAGGTGAAGGAGGACCGGCGTATGTGCGCCAGGTCGAGTCCGTGGCGGCGTCGTACGTGCGACGAGCATGAAGGCCCGCAGGCGATGTGCGGCGGCGAGGCGAGGAGGCCGTGGAGGACCTGCGTGGTGGCCGCAGCTGCGTGGCGGCGCGCTGTGCTGTCGTGCGTGCGATGAGTGTGGAGGCCATGGAGGAGCGGCATGGCGTAGCGGCTGGGGAACGGCGTTCGTCGCCGAGGAGCTCGGCGTGTTTTGCCGAGGAAAATATGGCGGCTGAGACGGCGTGTGGCGCTGTCCCATAAACAAGTTCAGAATTAGGAAGAGTTTGTTAGTATAATTCTGATCTAAGTCAGCTCGCGTGTGCTGCGTGAGTTAGATGTTCAGTTAGATGTGTGCGTATGTATGCAGGCTAGCTTAGGTGTTAGTTACGGAAGCACCGAGCATGGCTCGCGGAAAGCTCGGTGACGACCGGTTCATGCGCGTGAGGGAGTGGCTCACGTTTGAGGCATGCCGGTCTGCAAGGTGCTCGTGTGTACGTGCGCACGAGGACCGCATGAGGTAGTTGCTCAGGTGCTGGAGACTATAAAACATCATGTAATCAGTGGCATTCGGTTTGAGCCAGCTGAAAAGAGGAATACGACTAGGGCGTCTGTGCGCCCACGGCGGGGCTAGTGCGCTGGCCGGAGAAAATACTTGTGCTTCTTCTACCTCCGACTGGTGAGCTGTGAGAGAGCTAGGTAGAAGAGAGGGTGCAGCCTCGGGCTGCACCAACAGCAGGATGGCGGTGTTGCCGGTGTACCATCTCAACTCTCACTTTGCCAGTGTAATTTGAATCACAACAGGTGTAGGATGACGTACGCTATACTCCGGTGAAGAGAACCGCAACCTGTGTAAATTCAATCTGTGTCGTGGCTTTTGCGAGCATCGTCTGTAAGTTGGACGACACTAATTTGAGCTTCCATTAGAGCCAACTACATGGATCAATCTCTTCGATATACTACGTGGATATAGATTATGGCAAGCATGCTACAATGACTACACCATGACACGCTGGTAGGCAGAGACATAATATAGTCTTGGAATTTTTTTACTCTGGAATTTAAATTGCCGGCTACTATGGTCAAAAGGTAAGCTGCGCATTTTTATCCTTTCTTTTTATATTTACTATTTCAAATAAGCATTTCATCTATCCGAATTATTTGTTAATTAGGTCCAAAATTCAATATGAAATAGTGCAAATTCTCATAGGGAGTTCCTCAATCAATGCCACACCATAATACAGTATTCGAAAATATTGCTCGTAATTTTTAATACAAATTTTCTTGAGTAAAATAAACCGAAGGTCCTAAAAGTTTGGAGGAAACCGTATACATGTCCTAAAAGTTTCAACTTGTATACCAGAGGTTCTAATTCTCAGTTAGTTGTGCACTGCATGTCCTAATTCTCAGGTACAACCTCGGCTATAGTGCACATGGATCTGCGAATTAGGACCTCCAATAC